>JASDDO010000029.1:114943403-115568772 GCA_030015575.1 Agapanthus africanus
ATCTAACTAACAAGCTAGTCGGGAGGGGTATGGAAACCACCTAAATCTGAGTCGATATATATATAAATATAATAGTCAGTGATCCCGCCTGAATAGTATCGCGTAAGATACAATACATCATATGACATCCTCGGGTCATGAGTGCGGATCTATCATCAATATAAAGCTCGTACGGTACATCCATCGTACGGCATCCCAAATCTGGGTACGGGTCAATATCACAATCATCTCATCAACTATCTGCTATCCTTATCGTCATATCTCATGATCTGGGGTACTCATATAAGTCCAGTACAAACCGATACCATCTATATATAGATGTATGTTCGTGTATGAAAACACGCCCAATGGTCCGCTAAAATCTCATGTCGTATCCCAAATACGAACCACATCATATCACCGATCTCACGGCACTATGCCGAATCTCATCGACTCATCTCCAAATATCATCCACTATCCTCATCATCCAGGTCTAAGTATAACAAATAAGCATGTGTATGCGTGTGAGTGTAAATCTATTCTAGGGTTCGCAACTAGGAAACTGTACTAGTTTACTCCTAAACGCTAATCTAACCATAGCACACCTAATCACATCTTGAAAATCCATGTCACACATAACGCTATATATATATATAGTATACTAAACATCGAACCGCGGGGGTGCTATACGGCATCCACCCGACTTCCCCAATAGATATAATCTACTCACCTGCATCCTGCGTGTCGGTGTCGATGTCGCCTTCATCTTCTTCATCATATGGAACCCTCATGAAGGTACTTACAAGATAATACAATCGCAATTAAACTCACATCGGAAAACCAAAATGACACGCTCAGGCCTTTAGGTTAGAACCTATAGACTACGCTTTCAAAACCATCAAACAACCCTCGATATCGTCGTACAAATGTCAAGTGATCGAGGTAAAACATAAATACGCAAATCCAGAATTCAAAATTCGAGAAACGAAACCCCGAATCAAAACAGCAACTCAGCAAAAAGGTCCCAGATTTTATCCTAGGTCAAATTGGTCAATTTTGCTTATGACAGGGGTCTAATTTATAGATGTAGGAGCTACAGAACAAGAACGAGCCACAATGCTCCAGGTCTGGCCGCAAATTGCGGCCAGAAAGAATAAATCTACGGCCAAGTTGGGGAGTTAGGGGCTAGGGTTTTTAGGGTATGTTCTAAATCACCTGCATGTATCACTGTCCTTGCAAAATAATTTTCAGGTAGCCCGATTGTTAGCAGATTTCATTTTACATCCAAAGAATCCACAATTTTCCAATATCGGGTTTTCTAAATCCATATTCCGGGGTTCTAGTCTCTGGTTTAGGCCTGAATTCTAGCACTAGGGGGTTTGTGTGGCCTCTACTTAGCTCAATTTCACATCACAACTCTCAATTTCCATTAACCCTAACTAGAATTTTCAAAGTTCACCCAAACCACACAATATCGGTTCTAATCTAACATGGGGGTAAAAGCAATGGAAATACTAAGCTAAAGGTTCAGAAAATACCTTCTTTGGCAACTCAAGAATTTTCATAAGTTTCCCCAAGTGTCCAAAATCCATGCTTTCTTGGTCCATGGGGTAGCTAGTGAGCTAAGCATCTTTTTAATGAAATGGGACTTGGGTTTTGAGGTGTTTTTCATGGAGTTTTGGGGGCTTTTGTGGGGGAGGAAGAGAGGGGCAGCAGCAGCAGCTAGAGGGAAGAGGGAGTAGAGAAATGAGTGAAAGATAGAAGAGGGAATGGCTCAAGACATGGGTTGACCCTCACCCACTCTTTCTCTCTCTTACCCATACTTCTTTATTCTATTCTTATCCTTTTCTTTTCTTTTCCTTTTCTAATAATTCAACAACCATGCTATAAAACATGAAGGAAAGCCTTGAAAAAATGTAACAAGTGAAAAAAATGATATGGTGCATGTTTTGCAAAAAATACGCTTAAAGCGCGATTAGCACTAAATTTGCGTATAATTAATCTTAAACACTTAAAATTTGCATAATTCACAGTAGGATCGGTATCCAAAATATCATCGTATGATAATGTTGAAAGAATCCTACCAACATTCATCAAACTCCAAAATGGTATGCATCTCTCTGCAAATTTCAGTTTCTTTAGAAATTCCCAATGTGGATTTTTGCCCCATGCTCTTATGACCTTGACTAAGGGCCAACAAATTATAAGTCACATGTCAAGTTCTACCCGTCATTATCCAGGTTAATTTGAACCCACCCGTACATACTCTTGACTAAGGGCCAACAAAGTAATACGACTGTCCCAAACCAACTCATCTATCTATGCAACAAATGAATACCCCAGCAGCTACCAAACACTATGCCTTGACTAAGGGCCAACAAACATAGCTTGAATACTACTGACCATCCATAAGAAATGACGGAGGGCTACGAATGGTTTTGGCAAAACCATGAACGTAGTGAACTTGATATAATCGAAGGAACCTGATACTTTTTAAAAGGAGTGGTTAAAGCTCCGTAATTTAAAAATTCTGATCTTTTAAAATAACCGAGTGGTTTCTTTTAAATTTGTTCCAACGATTAAACTATGGTTTATTTTCTTTGCATTATAATAATGCGTCCCATCTTTATCCTATCATTGCAGAAAACAACGAAAATACCACGTCCTCTTATGTCATACGCATTCGCCATGGGGTCCTGTCATCACCCGTTAGGTTACTTAACTAACGACAGAGCGGGGGCTGGGCTAGCGCGGGTGTAAAACATAAGTGACGTCTAATAGCTATCATATATAGATATTGTACATTCGTCAGACGCAATAATAAGCATTCCAGATCATTGATGAACTTTATTGGATATACTAGCAATCCACATTTGCTTTGAGCCTGCAATAAAAGACGGATTACACAGTTGTGATGAATAGCCATTACCCCAACCCTAGACCCCTACGGGTACGACAAACTACCCGCCAAGTACCCGAAGTGAAGCAGTCTCCCTCAACAACGTGAGTAGGCCACTAAACACTTCAACGTACCCGGTAGTTTGTGTACCCCGCCTTGGGTCTCTATCTTAGGAGCAAAAACAGCAAAAAGAAATAATACAACGGTGGCAACCTGGATGTGCCCCACAAAAGAATATTACATCATATTACATTTACATCGAATGAATGAATATTAAACCCATCTCAAACCTCGGCTAATCATCACAACACTCCAATCAAGTCCATATACACAAACAGTAAACATTACAGAAATGTGCAACCCCCTGCCAACCGACATACTAGCAGTTAGGGGAGGTTTACGAACACATTAAACATTACAGATAAAAACCCAATTAGCAAATAACTTAGAACATCGATCGACAACCTTTATCCGTGTCTACCCCAAAAGCAAACCTGCACTGAAGTAACCTGGGCAGAAACAGAACATACTGGAAAACAAAACACCAAAATATATGAATTACCGAGCAAATCCGAGTCAACTCGGAGTTGACTCGGCGGCGGATCCGCGGCCAAAAGCACCATCTTGCCGCGGATCCGCGGCCATCTTGCCAAGTTAGGGTCTCCTATTTTCTCAGAATTCTTATATTTCCCTGCTGTGAATTTTAAAGCATATCAAATAATTTTTTAGACTTGTTTAAAATTAACAGAACTGTTAGGGTAAGGTTTTACGTTTTTCGTGTTTTCCGTCGATCGAACTTCTAATTAGTTGCTAACAAACTAGTAATGGTTTTGTTGGCTCTGATACCACTGTAAGTCCATGTCACGCACCCCACGAACTTGCGGGGAGGCGGAATTTATGAAAAACGATTATCAAAGCTTCGTAATACGGACTAGAGCGCATGAATCGTATCTAAACCGTTACGAGCAAACTACGAGAGGTTTAACTACTCGGATTCGAAGTTATACCTCACGTTACATGTCCTTCGGGTCTTCATCGCTGTCCTCCACTCCTCGTAGGTTCCTTGGAACAACGGCACCTCAACGGCCTCCTCGAGTCAAAGACGATCCACCCGAGAGCTCCTACACCAACCTTGATCTCTAACTTGAGATAACTAGGTTGCTCAAAGTGCTAATCTAAGCTACCTAGGGGATATAGAGTGATGTTATGGATGTATTAGTCTAGCTAACCCTTGATCTCAACACATGAGAGGTTAGGGTTAGGGTTTCAAGAATGAGAGAGCTTGAGGAGAGAGAAGGTGATGATAAGAATGAAATATGATATTGTTTCTCACTTGATATATGAAGCATAATGAATAAATGAATAAAATGAGATTATTCATCATGCTACATAAATACATTATGAGTGATTCACTATGTGAGTCATTAAGCATTTAATAATGCATTAATGACATGATGAATCACACATAATGAGTCACAATATCATTTAATGCTAATGACACCTTACCCCCCAAGTCACCATGCTTCTATAAGCTTCCCGGAAAATTACGAGAACGCCCCTCCAATCCGTAAAAACACGGAAAAACTTTAGACTGTATAAATCCAATAACCTGATACTAGAATCTGGCTTAAACCAAAGCCGGCTAGTAAAAACTGTCCGAACGTCGTACGTGCGTTTAAACACGTATGCGTCCGAACCCTTGTCGTAAAACCATACGACCTCTATATCGTTTCGCCTAGAGCAGGGAAACCCTCTGTGTGGGACTCTAAAGACTCGACACTACGCTGGCAGTGAGTTAAACCACAGACCGCAGGCGGCACTAGCTGTACGTAACGGTCCCCAGGTAGATGTCGATAAGAAGGCCGATAAGGAAACCCATCCGAACTCCTACTGAGCCTGATGTGACAATCTCCGTACAGTCCGGTCTGTTCATCTAAGACTATCGCATATCTAGCCTAGGGGGCGACAACCGTCAGTCCCCTAATAGCGGTATAAGTCATGTCGGAGCGTAGCCCATTACACCCTGAGAAACTACTGGAACCTACCAGTAAATCTCGCTTGCCCTGGCCAGGGACTTTGCGTAATGGCTCTCTGACACGGCGCGATATCAACTCCCAATACCGGGAGAGGCGAATCCTGTCTAACCGCCACTGCCTCCAAGTGCTCGGGACTGCACCCAACTGCTACCTGTTTGCACGACTCCTTTGAGCCGTGGTAGGGTAGCAATCTAAGAACAGTGGGACACACTCGAGGCGAAGTAGCAATGTCAAGTCTGCGGACAATGCTGTACTCATGTCACCTTGGAACTGTTAACTGACGACGGGTATAATACCAACCAATCAGTTCCCCTGTGAGTCCTGTCTGGTATACCCGTAACCTAACGAGCACCTGTATACTATCTCCAGTACGACGTACTGACGGCTGTGGGACAGACCATCTCCCCAACTGGGATGAGAAGCGTACACATTAGTCTACTCTGGAGTATCGATGCCCTGTCTCGATAATCCTACGACTAGGGACAAGTATAGGATGTTGCTTATAGACTACCCAGCCCCCACTAGTGTGACTACCATCACAACACTGGTAATCAAGCAAAAATCCTATGGGCTCTACTAATATGTATAAGTGATACGTTATAAGAAACATATGCACATATTTAAAGTAGACACAAACCAAGTAGCATAC
The DNA here is from genome assembly GCA_030015575.1 of Agapanthus africanus. Lineage (NCBI taxonomy): Eukaryota > Viridiplantae > Streptophyta > Magnoliopsida > Asparagales > Amaryllidaceae > Agapanthus > Agapanthus africanus. Next base: position 114,948,967 of record JASDDO010000029.1, read on the forward strand.
TACCATTTTTAGCAAGACTGTATATACAACTGTGAATATCCCAAGCTTCTATTAAGTAATATACATACAAGTATGATACAATAATGGCCCTTAGGGCATATACACTAACAATATCCCACTTGCACTAGGGCCATGAGCTGGCATATCGTAGACCTATCATCTCGAATAGCCTCTCGAACTGCGTATGAGGAATGGCCTTTGTGAATGGATCAGCAATGTTATTCTCCGTCTCTACTCTTTTCACCTCGATCTCCCGGCGATCGACGATCTCCCTGATCAGGTGATACCGCCTTAAGATGTGTCTGGACTTCTGATGGGACCTGGGTTCCTTCGCTAAAGCTATAGCACCGTTGTTGTCACAATACAGAGGTATTGGATCAACACTGGTAGGAACCACCTAAAGTTCTGTGAGGAACTTCTTAATCCAGACAGCTTCTTTTGCGGCATCGCAAGCAGCTATGTACTCCGCTTCCATTGTTGAGTCAGCAACGGTCTTCTGCTTGGAACTCTTCCAACAGACCGCCCCTCCATTGAGGGTAAAGACATAACCCGTCATGGAATTGGAGTCATCCTTATCACTCTGGAAGCCGGAGTCGGCAAAGGCCTCTATTTGGAGGTCTTTTCCGCCATATACCAAGAACATCTCCTTAGTCCTCCTTAGATACTTGAGAATGTTCTTTACTTCTATCCAGTGCTTCTCCCCTGGGTTTGCCTGATACCGGCTTACTACGCTCAATGTGTATGCTACATCTGGTCTGGTACATAACATCGCATACATTATAGAGACTACCGCAGAAGCGTAGGGTATAATTGACATGCGAACCCTTTCCAAATCAGTCATGGGAGATATCTCTTTGGAGAAGGTGATTCCGTGACAAGCCGGTAGGTTACCGCGCTTAGAATCATCCATACTGAATCTCTTCACTATGGTGTCTATGTACCTGGACTGTGAAAGTCCTAACATCCTTTTTGATCTATCACGATAGATCTAGATCCCCAGAATGTAGGTGGCATCACCCAGTTCTTTCATGGAGAATTTCTGTGATAAGAATCTTTTGACTGACTGTAACATAGGAATATCATTTCCTATTAGGAGAATTTCATCCACGTACAAGACGAGGAATACTACAGCTCTCCCTACAATCTTATTGTATATGCATGGTTCATCTGGATTTTTGATAAAGTCAAATTCTTTGACAGCATCATCAAAACAGATGTTCCAACTCCGCGATGCTTGCTTTAGTCCATAAATGGACTTAAGCAGCTTGCATACTTTACCGCTGTTCCCACTCTGAATGAATCCCTCTGGCTGATCCATATAGACGCTCTCTTCCAAATTTCCATTTAGAAAGGCAGTCTTTACGTCCATCTGCCAGATCTCGTAATCGTAGAAAGCAGCAATAGCAAGAAGGACCCGAATGGATTTGAGCATAGCTACTGGAGAAAAGGTTTCGTTATAGTCCAAACCAGGTCTTTGACGGAAACCCTTTGCAACAAGTCTAGCCTTATAGGTTTCAACCTGTCTATCTACACCAATCTTCTTTTTGAAGATCCATTTGCATCCTACGGGTTTTACCCCATCTGGAGCAATGTCCAAAGTCCATACTTTGTTAGTGTACATGGACTCCATTTCGGTCCGCATTGCATCCAGCCATTTTACTGAGTCACCGCTCTGAATGGCTTGCTGGAAGCTAGTATGCTCATCATAGTCAATAGTGCAATCTTCTCTATCCCCGTCTATGAGAAAACCGTAGTATCTCTCGGGTGGATGAGACTGCCTACTACTCCTGCGGAGTGGCGTCGGGATGTCCCTTTCTTCTGAAATCTCTGGTTCTACCATACTTTCAGTAGTAGTTTGTGGTTCTGGAATTTCTTCCAGTTCTATTTTGCTCCCATTCTTCTGATTTCCTAAAAATTCAGCTTCTAAGAAATGGGCATGACGAGAAACAAAAACCTTTTGTTCCTCTGAGTAATAGAAATAATATCCCTTGGAGTGCTTTGGATATCCCACAAACTTACACTGCACTGAGCGTGCCTCCAGCTTATCCGCATGCTGCCTTTTTACAAAAGCTGGACATCCCCATGTCTTAAAATGTTTTAGACAGGTTTTCTTCCCACTCCACATCTGATATGGTGTGGTAGGCACAGTTTTGGTAGGAACCTGGTTCAAAAGATATGCAGCTGATTCTAGTGCATATCCCCAGAATGATCGTGGTAACTCAGCGTTATTCATCATGGAACGTACCATATCTAATAGGGTTCGGTTCTGTCTCTCCGATACACCGTTATGTTGTGGTGTGTATGGAGGAGTAAGCTGAGAGAGAATTCCATTCTCTTTTAAGTAACCAAGGAAGTCTGCACTTAAGTATTCACCACCTCGATCAGATCTCAGTGTCTTAATACTTTTGCCTGTTTGGTTTTCTACTTCATTCTTGTATTCCTGGAATTTTTCAAAGGCTTCAGATATATGTTTCATTAAGAAGACATATCCGTACCTTGAAAAGTCATCCGTAAAAGTAATGAAGTATGAATAACCGCTTCGCGCAAGTGTAGACATTGGACCGCACACATCACTGTGTACGATCCCTAAGAGCTCGCTCGCTCTTACTCCGTGTCCAGTAAACGGAGTTTTTGTCATCTTTCCTATGAGACAAGATTCACAAGTAGCATAAGATTGATATTCGAACGGATTCAAATATCCTTCTCTATGTAACTTAGTCAACCTTCTCTCATTGATGTGACCCAGTATACAATGCCATAAGAAAGCCTGATTTAATTCTGGAGACTTTCTTTTAAGTGTGTTCTGGACATTGAAAACCTCAGCTTGACTCAATACGTATATGTCGTCATCTAATGTACCGGACTCAATCAAAACTTGATTTAGGTGGATGTGAACTACATCGCCTACGAATGTAAAATCATATCCCTCTCTCGAAAGTGAGGATACTGATATGATGTTACAAGTCATACTAGGTACATACAGACAGTTACGTAGAATTAATATCTGCCCACTTGTCAAACCTAGGCGATATTCTCCCACGTATTCAGCGTCCACGCTCATTCCGTTTGCAACTCTGTAAGACCAATCACCTACCTTTATAACTCTACGGTTTCTCAAAGCATATAATGTATTACAGATATGAGATCCTGCTCTGGTATCTAGTACCCAGGAAGTAGAGTTAATTGACAAACAGTTCTCAATTACAAACACACTTGAAGCTGAAGCCACAACATGCTTCGAATCCTGGCTACTGGCTTTGCTAGCCCTGCAATCCTTCTTCCAATTTTCATTCCTGTAACAATAGGAATGTCCCTCTTTTACTATATCCAGTCCCGAAACTTTTGCCTTTCTCTTTCCTTCTATATCCCTGGTTTCCTTTAGGGTAGAAGGCAGAGACTTTAGGATCAAGTCAGTATCTGACTCGTTCCCTAACGTGGTCTCCAGGTCCTGGAGCTTATCAATACAGCTAGTCATTGTAAGGACGTTGTCCCCTACAGATGACCCGTTAGCCAATCTCGCTTGAATTAATTCGTTCGAGGTTTCATATCTTGTGATATGAGATTGCTCTCCATATAAATCTTTGTTATGGAGAAAGATGGAAACTAAGTCCATCTTCTCGTGCTGCTTCTGGTATACACCATCAATTGAAGCTAACACGAGGCACTTAGCTTTCACTTTATCTTTTCCTTTGTCTGACGGATATCCATATCCGCGACAGTGGAAACTGGGCCTGGGACGGCGGGATCTTGAGTAGTAATAGGGTGGTACAGCTTGTCATAGGTAATGGACATCTGGACAGACCATTGGCAATCATATAAGTCAGATTTAGTCAATTTGTTATCTAGATGTAACCTAGTCGTGGTCACAAGGTCGCTGCAATTAAGAGAGAGAGAAGAAAACATTTTAGCATGATGTTCTTGCAAGTTTAGAGTGGTTTTTAATTTATCTAAATAGGATGGCTCCCACTATTTCTCGAATCCCTCCTCAAACCATAAAAGAAGAATTAGCCAGGATTATTCTCACCGTACAATTCTTGCTTAACCGTTCAGCCAGGTCAGTGTCTATACTTCGAGGGAGGTTTTACAACACTTTTGCGAAGTTCCTTAATTAAATAACCTCTTTTTTCTGGGGGCGTAGCCCCGCTGACACCTCTCTAGGCACCTACTTGGTTTATAGCATTGATCGTTAAGTGACGAATCTCCTGATAAGTAGCTTGTACTCACAGTAGGATCGGGATCCAAAATATCATCGTATGATAATGTTGAAGGAATCCTATCAACATTCATCAAACTCCAAAATGGTATGCATCTCTCTGCAAATTTCAGTTTCTTTAGAAATTCCCGATGTGGATTTTTGCCCCATGCTCCTATGACCTTGACTAAGGGCCAACAAATCATAAGTCATATGTCAAGTTCTACCCGTCATTATCCAGGTTAATTTGAACCCGCCCGTACATACTCTTGACTAAGGGCCAACAAAGTAATACGACTGTCGCAAACCAACGCATCTATATATGCAACAAATGAATACCTCAGCAGCTACCAAACACTATGCCTTGACTAAGGGCCAACAAACATAGCATGAATACTACTGACTATCCATAAGAAATGACGGAGGGCTACGAATGGTTTTGGCAAAACCGTGAACGTAGTGAACTTGATATAATCGAAGGAACCTGATACTTTTTAAAAGGAGTGGTTAAAGCTCCATAATTTAAAAATTCGGATCTTTTAAAATAACCGAGTGGTTTCCTTTAAATTTGTTCCAAAGATTAAACTATGGTTTATTTTCTTTGCATTATAATAATGTGTCCCATCTTTATCCTATCATTGCAGAAAACAACGAAAATACCACGTCCTCTTATGTCATCCGCACTCGCCACGGGGTCCCGTCATCACCCGTTAGGTTACTTAACTAACGACAGAGCGGGGGATGGTCTAGCACGGGTGTAAAACATAAGTGACGTCTAATAGCTATCATATATAGATATTGTACATTCGTCAGACGCAATAATAAGCATTCCAGATCACTGATGAACTTTATTGGATATACTAGCAATCCGCATTTGCTTTGAGCCTGCAATAAAAGACGGATTACACAGTTGTGATGAATAGCCATTACCCCGACCCTAGACCCCTACGGGTACGGCAAACTACCCGCCAAGTACCCGAAGTGAAGCGATCTCCATCAACAACGTAAGTAGGCCACTAAACACTTCAACGTACCCGGTAGTTTGTGTACCCCGCCTTGGGTCTATCTTAGGAGCAAAAACAGTAAAAAGAAATAATACAACGGTGGCAACAACTGCAACCTGGTTGTGCCCCACAAAAGAATATTACATCATATTACATTTACATCGAATGAATGAATATTAAACCCATCTCAAACCCCGGCTAATCATCACAACACTCCAATCAAGTCCATATACACAAACAGTAAACATTACAGAAATGTGCAACCCCCTGCCAACCGACATACTAGCAGTTAGGGGAGGTTTACGAACACATTAAACATTACAGATAAAAACCCAATTAGCAAATAACTTAGAACATCGATCGACAACCTTTATCCGTGTCTACCCTAAAAGCAAACCTGCAATGAAGTAACCTGGGCAGAAACAGAATATACTGGAAAACAAAACACCAAAATATATGAATTACTGAGCAAATCCGAGTCAACTCGGAGTTGACTCGGCGGCGGATCCGCGGCCAAAAGCACCATCTTGCCGAGTTAGGGTCTCGTATTTTCTCAGAATTCTTATATTTCCCTGCTGTGAATTTTAAGGCATATCAAATAATTTTTTAGACATGTTTAAAATTAACAGAACTGTTAGGGTAAGGTTTTACGTTTTTTGTGTTTTCCGTCGATCGAACTTCTAATTAGTTGCTAACAAGCTAGTAATAGTTTAGTTGGCTCTGATACCACTGTAAGTCCATGTCACGCACCCCACGAACTTGCGGGGAGGTGGAATTTATGAAAAACGATTATCAAAGCTTCGTAACACGGACTAGAGCGCATGAATCGTATCTAAATCGTTACTAGCAAACTACGAGAGGTTTAACTACTCGGATTCGAAGTTATACCTCACGTTACTTGTCCTTTGGGTCTTCATCGCTGTCCTCCACTCTTTGTAGGCTCCTTGGAACATCGGCACCTCAACGGCCTCCTCGAGTCAAAGACGATCCACCCGAGAGCTCCTACGCCAAGCTTGATCTCTAACTTGAGATAACTAGGTTGCTCAAAGTGCTAATCTAAGCTACCTAGGGGATATAGAGTGAGGTTATGGATGTATTAGTCTAGCTAACCCTTGATCTCAACACATGAGAGGTTAGGGTTAGGGTTTCAAGAATGAGAGAGCTTGAGGAGAGAGAAGGTGATGATAAGAATGAAATATGATATTGTTTCTCACTTGATATATGAAGCATAATGAATAAATGAATATATGAATAAATTGAGATTATTCATCATGCTACATAAATGCATTATGAGTGATTCACTATGTGAGTCATTAAGCATTTAATAATGCATTAATGACATGATGAATCACACATAATGAGTCACAATATCATTTAATGCTAATGACACCTTACCCCCCAAGTCACCATGCTTCTAGAAGCTTCCCGAAAAATTACGAGAACGCCCCTCCAATCCGTAAAAACACGGAAAAACTTTAGACTGTATAAATCCAATAACCTGATACTAGAATCTGGCTTAAACCAAAGCCGGTTAGTAAAACTGTCCGAACGTCGTACGTGCGTTTAAATACGTATGCGTCCGAACCCTTGTTGTAAAACCATACGACCTCTATATCGTTTCGCCTGGAGTAGGGAAACCCTCTGTGTGGGACTCTAAAGACTCAACACTACGCTGGCAGTGGGTTTAACCACAGACCGCAAGCGGCACTAGCTGTACGTAACGGTCCCCAGGTAGATGTCGTTAAAAAGGCCGATGAGGAAACCCATCCGAACTCCTACTGAGCCTGATGTGACAATCTCCGTACAGTCCGGTCTGTTCGTCTAAGACTATCGCATATCTAGCCTAGCGGGCGGCAAGCGTCAGTCCCCTAATAGCGGTATAAGTCGTGTCGGAGCGTAGCCCATTACACCCTGACAAACTACTGGAACCTACCAGTAAATCTCGCTTGCCCTGGCCAGGGACTTTGCGTAATGGCTCTCTGACACAGCGCGATATCAACTCCCAATACCGGGATAGACGAATCCTGTCTAACCGCCACTGCCTCCAAGTGCTCGGGACTGCACCCAACTGCTACCTGTTTGCAGGACTCCTTTGAGCCGTGGTAGGGTAGCAATCTAAGAACAGTGGGACACACTCGAGGCGAAGTAGCAGTGTCAAGTCTGCGGACTATGCTGTACTCATGTCACCTGGGAACTGTTAACTGACGACGGGTATAATACTAACCAATCAGTTCCCCTGCGAGTCCTGTCCGGTGTACCCGTAACCTAACGAGCACCTGCAAACTATCTCCAGTACGACGTACTGACGGCTGTGGGAAGACCATCTCCCCAACTGGAATGAGAAACGTACACACCAGTCTACTCTGGAGTATCGATGCCCTGTCTCGATAATCCTACGACTAGGGACAAGTATAGGATGTTGCTTATAGACTACCCAGCCCCCACTAGTGTGACTGCCATCACAACACTGGTAATCAAGCAAAGATCCTATGGGCTCTACTAATATTTATAAGTGATACGTTACAAGAAACATATGCACATATTTAAAGTAGACACATACCGAGTTGCATACTACCATTTTTAGCAAGACTGTATATACAACTGTGAATATCCCAATCTTCCATTAAGTAATATACATACAAGTATGATACAATAATGGCCCCTAGGGCATATACACTAACAATATGAACTATACCGAGTGCAAAAATAGAATCGGGTGCATATCATATGCACAAAATCAACTCAACTGTTCCTGGGTGCAAATCTTATCGCAGCAGTGTCCTGGATGGTATCCTGCTCAAGGTCTCTTCCGATCTCGCCTACGCCGAACTGTACGGAGGCTGGTACTCTTGCATAATCTTTTTCTCGCTCTCTGGACATCTGCGTCCTCAGCACAGCATTACCTCGGAAACTGGTCGCATCCCAACGCCTCTGTAGACATATCCGACCTTTAATCCTAACGGGGAGTAACAACAGCTCGTCAGCATCTCGTACGAACTTCTTGTCCCACTTGTCTATATCATCGTCCACTTCGACGTCACATCTCTATCTGCGCACTGCAAATGTTCTCAGCTACGGTCCATCCGAAGTCTCTCACACGGACTCGAAATCACGAACTCGGTATCTTCATCACTCTGTGCAAGATATCTAGCCGAACTCGTCCTCAGAAACTCGTCCCAACCTACGGAGGTATACTCCATACTCGCCTTTTCTTGATCAACTCACAATGCATCCGGGTGAGGCATTCTATCCGAACCTGGTCAGCTTACTGGCCTCCTAGGTGTGCGCAATATGACCTCTCCTGGGTCCAAGTCTTCTCGTATAGTATTCTAGAAAGATCTTGTCGAGGTCTCTCTCAAATCTCGTTTCTGCCGAATTGCCTGGAATTTACCACCCTTACTATATCCGTTTCTTGTTCCGGAACGGCTGCATACTCATCGTGACTCCTTCTGGAAGGTATATCCATATACAACGCCTCTGCATGTGTAACGCATCTCTGATGTCAGCGGAATGGAACGTCATCTCGTTGAATTCTCGTGCGAACTCTTAACTCCACTTTGTTCCAATGTCGACTGATTCGAACTCATCTTCTCGTGGCTGCATGGACTGCGCTCCAACGGCTATACTCGTATCTGGAGTCTCCCAAGCAATGTATCCCATCACATGATATCCGAATGATGTCGAACCATCTGATCGATTTGTCAAAACCTCATAGTCCCCCAAGAGATCAACATCTCGTGTACAGTTTAATAGTATTCCAGTACATACCACAGCACCTATGGACCAACGGTAGAAGGGCAAACCCAAGCCTCACAAATGGCACCGCTAAACTGCCGTAAACCCTAAGGTTCGAAGGCGTTCCATGGTCATTACGTCGAGTTAGGGTTTCATTCTTCTAGAGGCTCCATAGCATTACTTGTATTGTTTTTCGAATACTTTAAACTTGGAAATGGGTTCCTGACATTCAATCGTCTCTATCAACTACCAATGAACCTGCGTGAAGTCGTCTCTAGCCGGAATCAATCTATCTGATGATCTCGCATCGGTGTAAGCGAACGAACCACATGTCCTAGTTATTCATCCTTGGGTGACTAGCGACCTTCCATCATATCTCTGAGTATATACTCAAGCTGCAGTAGCTCCAACATCTGGGCGATATCTCATCATTTGCGGCAACAACTGGCTCATTCGTCTGTACGCTGAACAGCGCATCAATCATCATGAATAAGCAATATATATCTGGTCATCACATTCTGGCTGGCCTCTAGCAGTAGCCTGATCCTTCGGTGCCGATCAGCACACCCGGGAAATCCCGTAAAAGCGATCCATCAACGGTCATGGCGCGAAAACGCAATAAAACAACGCCTCACAATGCAATCGTACGTCCCTGGAATCACGCCCTGGTCAGTCCTCGTCCGTAACGAGCTCAAGCTGGCGCAACTTTAGCCGTAGCTCTCTCTGCCCGTGTAATCGTGGCAGCAAAATCATAACCAATATCGATGAGGATAGATCATAGGAATGAATATAATACTGTGCAAGGAAATGTACATCCTAAGGTTTCTTAAGCGGGGTAGCATATCGTAAGTATGCCGCGGAACATACGTACGGTACGTCACTCTACTCAAGCTACCTACTCCATCAACCAAGGGTCATCCTATGTGACAAAGGTTCGAGTATAATACCCCCTCGACTAAGTTTATGTTCCGTAAGGTCAAGCCTAGGTTCCGTATATATATAAACGCTCTAGGCTCCGCATAGTCAAACTTAGACTCGAACCAAGGTTAACCTAGCGCTCTGATACCAACTTTGTCATGACCAGAAATAGCACGTGACTGGCCCTTGAATCATATGAAGTCTATAGGACCTCATCTAATTCAAGTAAGCCAAAAGCCCAGAAATCTAAAACCATTTTGAATAATAAATGAAGGAAAAATAGTTTTAATAAGTGAAGAAAACATGTTTTAAAACAAGGTTTTTAAATAAGTAAGCCGAGTATGCATTTTTAAAATCTATAGTCTTTTCTGAAAATTTCGGCAGAGTTTCCTTTGTAAATACAGGCCCCGAACGGGGTACAACAAGAATAATATATATACAATGATAAAAGGCATCCCCAAGCGGGAGCTGGCTCTTCGTCAATCGACGGTCACAACCATGCAAGCAGTATAATATACAACGCCGAAGGGCGAGGATCAAAACTTAAAAGGAAACTGAAAATCAGCATGAAACCCATAATACTTCAACGCGCGACTCTAAGGTCGAAATAATACACAGCTGGTTTTCTAAGTCTGAAACAAATATACATGTTTGGTTGATGGAATTACTAGATACAACTGATCAAAATAAATACAAGGGTGGTCACGATGCGAGTGAACCCACATACCAAAACAATCACCCAGAAAGGAAGCAGTGTGCCAGAAAAGCCGCAATGCAAGCTGTACGACAAAACCTGCAAGAACTGTGGCACAACAGGGGTGAGTTGCCAACTCGTGAATAGAAAACATCATAGAGAAGAAATCGTATGTATGACTCAATCCTAGGTCAATACGATCAATAATAATATATCCTCAAAATGAATAAGTCTGAAGCATGATAAGGTGGCAAGGGTAAACATCTATACATAAGTGTAGTACCAAGTGCTCGAGCCAGTGCCTCAGGTAGCAACATATCATAAATGTGAGGTATGATCAATGTGATCAGCATGAATCAATGTCAACTATATCATGACGTCTAACAGTATGTGGATAGCGTACAACTATGTGATCAATGTCATCAATATCAGCTATATGTATGTGGATCTCGTCCACGTGTCACCCAATGACATAAAGCATCATGCATGTAAATATCATAAAGAATATGCATGGAAGTATGAGGATGTAAATCAACATGTGTCCCTCGCGACATAACAAAATCATGGAACCTGAATGTCTAGCATCGACACTCGAAAACATCATGAAACCTGTGCCTAGCATCGGCACGTAAATCCTCATATATATATATATATATATATATATATATATATATATATAGGGCTCCGTCAGTCTGGATCGGCCCATATCATCTCTCGACTCCGGTCGGTATCCTCCGGATATCCGCCGAGCCCAAATACTATCACCGGTAGGTAGTGGTCCCTCTGGCAGGCTCATCGTCATCCACACGAAATCTCTTTCTCGCCCCAGGGTACCATACCGGGTCCACCATGTACCCGCAATCGGCCTCATCCGCCTTCTCGAATCGGGTTTCACATGTCTCTCTAAGAACCGAGAAAACACATGGTAGACGCACTGAAATATTATATCAAGGGTAACCGGGTTTTTTAAACAATACATGCTCTCTTTTGAAATACCCACGGTTCCCAAATCCAGAAATATCATGGAAACAATATATCTCAATGCGTATAATCACAAAGCATGATGTATGCGACATATAAAGGAAATGTAAGCATATCAGTATATCATGCAACAGGGAATAGTAATATGCACATATTGAGGGAAACCCCTCTTTTAAAATGAATACAGTTTTAAGATATATCTTGCGGTTCCCAAATCCCAAATCGATCCAGAATCATCTATGTATGTGCAAATACGTATCTATGCAAGAATGGGTGTACAATATGTAAGTACACAAGTATGAGTGTACAAAAGGTATGTGCAAAAGTATGAGTGTACAATAGGTATGTGCAAGAGTATGAGTGTACAATATGTAAGTACACAAGTATGAGTGTACAATAGGTATGTGCACAAATATGAGTGTACAATATGTAAGTACACAAGTATGAGTGTACAGTAGGTATGTGTACAAGTATGAGTGCACAATATGTCATATCCTGAATGCAACAGTCCTACAGTGTAGTGACATTGCAATTATCGATGATGAAGTGTGTGAGCCGGCAAGCAGGTGTACGTGGAACATGTGCATCATCGATAATGGTGCTGAGGTCCTAACAGCCTGGTTTTGATATAACAATAAACACATTTGCACATGCAATGCAACAAGAATATGCAGAAATTGACTAATAAACACAACAGTGAAGAATCTACATAAATATAAAAATGTCATACAGTTTTGCCATTTGAAATAAAACGAATCGGGTTTTTTAGTAAAATAAGGGCTACGGTGTTTTTAAGAAAAGGTGCGTCTCTTGAAAATATCCGTATAATCCCTTTGCCTGTCTTTAAAATACTCCCGATTCGTTAGTTTTTGAAATAGACATGACATCGGTCTAGCCTAACATCTACTAAGCAAACTACAGATCTAACTAACAAGCTAGTCGAGAGGGGTATGGAAACCACCTAAATCTGAGTCGATATATATATAAATATAAAAGTCAGTGATCCCACCTGAATAGTATCGCGTACGATACAATACATCATATGACATCCTCGGGTCATGAGTGTCGATCTATCATCAATATAAAGCTCGTACGGTACATCCATCGTACGGCATCCCAAATCTGGGTACGGGTCAATATCAAAATCATCTCATCAACTATCTGGTATCCTTATCGTCATATCTTATGATCTGGGGTACTGATCTATGTCCAGTACAAACCGATACCATCTATATATAGATGTATGTGCGTGTATGAAAACACGCCCAAAGGCCCGCTAAAATCTCATGTCGTATCCCAAATACGAACCACATCATATCACCGATCTCACGGCACTATGCCCAATCTCATCGACTCATCTCCAAATATCAGCCACTATCCTCATCATCCAGGTCTAAGTATAACAAATAAGAATGTGTATGCGTGTGAGTGTAAACCTATTCTAGGGTTCGCAACTAGGAAACTATACTAGTCTACTCCTAAACCCTAATCTAACCATAGTACACCTAATCACATCTTGAAAATCCATGTCACACATAACGCTATCATATATATATATATATATATATAGTATACTAAACATCGAACCGCGGGGGTGCTATACGCCATCCACCCGACTTCCCCAATAGATATAATCTACTCACCTGCATCCTGCGTGTCGGTGTCGATGTCGCCTTCATCTTCTTCATCATATGGAACCCTCATGAAGGTACCTACAAGATAATACAATCGCAATGCACATTAAACTCACATCGGAAAACCAAAATGACACGCTCAGGCCTATAGGTTAGAACCTATAGACTACGCATTCAAAACCATCAAACAACCCTCGATATCGTCGTATAAACGTCAAGTGATCGAGGTAAAACACAAATACGCAAATCTAGAATTAAAAATACGTGAAATGAAACCCAGAATCAAAACAGCAACTCAGCAAAAATGTCCCAGAATTTACCCTAGGTCAAATTGGTCAATTTTGCATATGCAAGGGGTCTAATTTATAGATGTAGGAGCTACAAAACAAGAACGAGCCACAATGCTCCACGTCTGGCCGCAAATTGCGACTAGAAAGAATTAATCTATGGCCAAGTTGGGGAGTTAGGGGCTAGTGTTTTTAGGGTATGTTCTAAATCACCTGCATGTATCACTGTCCTTGCAAAATAATTTTCAGGTAGCACGAGTGTTAGCAGATTTCATTTTACATCCACAGAATCCACAATTTTCTAATATCGGGTTTTCTAAATCCGTATTCCGGGGTTCTAGTCTCTGGTTTATGCCTGAATTCTAGTACTAGGGGGTTTGTGTGGCCTCTACTGAGCTCAATTTCACATCACAACTCTCAATTTCCATTAACCCTAACTAGAATTTTCAAAGTTCACCCAAACCACACAATATCGGTTCTAATCTAACATGGGGGTAAAAGCAATGGAAATACTAAGCTAAAGGTTCAGAAAATACCTCCTTTGGCAACTCAAGAATTTTCTTGAGTTTCCCCAAGTGTCCAAAATCCATACTTTCTTGGTCCATGGGGTAGCTAGTGAGCTCATGCATCTTTTTAATGAAATGGGACTTGGGTTTTGAGGTGTTTTTCATGGAGTTTTGGGGGGTTTTATTGAAGAGGAAGTGAGGGGCAGCAGCAGTAGCAGCTAAAGGGAAGAGGGAGAAGAGAGAAATGATTGAAAGATAGAAGAGGGAATGGCTCAAGACATGGGTTGGCCCTCACCCACTCTTTCTCTCTCTTAGCCATACTTCTTTATTCTATTCTTATCCTTTTCTTTTCTTTTCCTTTTCTAATAATTCAACAACCATGCTATAAAACATGAAGGAAAGCCATGAAAAAATGTAACAAGTGAAAAAAAATTGATATGGTGCATGTTTTGCACAAAATACGCTTAAAGCGCGATTAGCGATTTTTAATCGCAATTAGCACTAAATTAGCGTATAATTAATCATAAACACTTAAAATTTGCATAATTCACATAAAACACCCTCTTTTTAGTAATTTCTATAATTTTCCAAATTTTTCCCAAATTTATCGGTATTTAATTATACCGCCTTATTAGAATATTCTATATTTTATTATTAAATTATAAAAATTCCCCAAAAATAATATTTTATTTTTTGAAATGTTACAAGCTAAGTAGCTCATGGCCTGCTGAGCTGTCGACGATCTGATCTATCCGAGGGAGGGGATAGTTGTCTTTTGGGAAGGCCTTGTTGAGGTCGATGAAGTCAATGCACATGCGCCACTTCCCGCTTGAATTTTTCACCATGACCACATTTGCCAACCATTCGGAGTAAGGCACATTCCAAATGAAGTTGGCAGCGAGGAGCATGTCTACCTCGTCCTTGATTGGGGCGAAGCTTCGCTTCTTCTGCCTGATGGGTCGGGCCGTAGGATCTACCCCGAGCTTATGAGATATGATTTTGGTGTCGATCCCAGGCATGTCAGCAGGAGCCCAGGCGAACACGTCGGAGTTGTTTCTGAGGAAGAAAACTAGGTCGTCTTGCTGAGTCCCTGTCAGAAACGACCTGATCTGAATGGTTCGTTTAACGTCCCCTTCTACGAGGGGGACCTCTGTCGATGGCTCCACCGGGGTCCCTCGGACCTCTTTTTGCTCGTCTTGAGTGTCCAGAGAACCCCTGATTTCACTCTCGGCCTCAACATCATTGTTTGCCTGCTCAGACGAAGATGTTGCGGTGAAGCAAACCTTTCCAGTCTGTTGGTCTCCGTAGGCCCGACCTATCCTGCCTTGGTCGAGCGGAATTTCATCGCCTGGTGGTAGGTCGATATCTGGGCCCTGAGGGAGTTCAACGTTGGGCGACCGAGAAGGATGTTGTAGGCCGATGGGATTCTCGCTATGATGAATTCCACAGGCACTGTTCGCATACGGCCAGCCTCCCCAACGTTAAACTACAGAGTGATTACCGCTTACGCCAGGATGGAGTGGTGGGTGATTCCTTATAGGACGTAGGAGGTCGGCCTTAGGTCTGCCGGGGTAAGCCCCATATGCAGAAAGAAGTCGTAAAAGAGTATATCCGCCAAGCTTCTTTAGTCGACAAGTATCCACTGCACTTCGTAGTGGTGGACCCGAGCTGTGATCACCAGCGGGTCGTTGTGGGGCAGGGATATACCGTGGAGGTCCTCGTCATCAAAAACGATTGGCTCGATCTCTATGGCCTTCTTCCTCGGACGGCTGTTAGCCTCCACGAACGGTGTGGGGTGCTGAGCCTCGTAGGTACTCGACGTACCCCCCGCTGACATGACCATGATTTGGCCGATTGTCAACTCATCGGGAGGGGGACGTTGCTCTTGCTCACGGTCATCCTACCGCTTTTTTCGCAAGTATGTTGCCGGGTGTCCCGAATGGATGAGCTCCTCGATGCAGTCTGGAAGCTGCTTACAGTTCTCCGTGGAGTAGCCTTGCGACTTGTGGAAGCCGCAGTAGGGGCCCCGGGTGCGCTTTGCCGCCATGCGCGAGACCAGGGGGAGTTTGAAGAACCTCTCGCCCTTAGCCTCGTCTAGCAGTACCGTCTGGGAGACGTTGAGCGGGGTGTACTCCTGAAACTTCGGGGAGTAGGGCTTTGGCCGCTCAAGCCTCTTTTTCTCTTCCCTCGCCCTTTTCTTCTAGTCAGTTTGCTCTGCCCGGGGGAGATTTGCGTTCACCTCGCACTCGAGCTGGATCTCTCGCTCGGTCCAGGCCTTTACCTCGGCCATGGTCTTAGGTTGTGCTAATGCAAAGAAGCGTAACCACTCCTTGTGCCTAAGACCTGACCTGAGGTCCATAATGACCGTCTTGTCCCGGTGATCTGGGACCTCGAGGAGGGCGTTGTAGAAGTGGGTTATGTACCCTTTGAAGGTTTCATTGTCCCCGCTTTTTATCATGAAGAGGTGGTCGACGGTCCTCTTCTGCCATCTTTTACCGACGAAGTGGCAATGGAATTGGGTGGCCAGCTCGTCGAAGGTTGAGATCGAGTGAGGCGCGAGTCCTCGGAACCAGTCTTGTCCGAAAAGGATGAGAGTGGCTGGGATAGCGTGGCATTGGGCGGCGTCGGAACAGCCCTGGAAACTCATCCCGGCTGTGAACGCGTTCAAGTGGTCCTTCGGGTCTGACCTTCCGTCGAAGAGCGAGGCCTTTGGGGCTTGTTTCGGGAGGAGACATGGATGACGAGCAGCTCTTCGGTGAAGGGTTTTGTGAGCGAGTCGGCGGCGTACTTAGCCCCGTCGCTCGAATGATGACCTTTCCAATACATACCCTCGATCTTCTTTTCAAGGGCGTCGAGTCGGCCTTGGTATCCCGAGGAGTCGGCATACTCCGATTTTTGGCCTCGTCTACCGAAGTCCTCTGCGTGGCCACAGCCCCGATTCCGTTCGATGACGTTCCTCAGGTCTCCTGGCGAGTTCGTTTTCGAGCTGCCGTGGCGAGTCTCGTGCGCGTGACCCCGTCAAGGGAGGGGGTGTCGGTCATGCCTGGGTGCAAGCGAGCTGACCGACACCTCTTCGGGAGAGATGGGGGCGCGATGGGGATCGAGGCAAGGCGCTCTGGCGTAAGACCTCAGAGTTAAACTGTGCGGTGCCCACCGGGTCATTGAATATGTCGGCCTGGGGGATCTGTGGCCGCCGGAGACGGGGAGGCGGTGATCAGTCGTGCCAACCCGGGCAGAGTCTTCAATCCCTTTGTAGGGGTCCCGATCCCGCGGAGAGGGAGAGGTGACGTGAGGAGATTGCTCGGCCGTTTGGACACGTACGAGCGCATCCACGACTGACGTGTGTCGATCTATCCGAGCGGATAGGGCATGAATGGCATTTGGTGGAGGAGGGGATTCTCCCTCGTCTCCACTGCGGGGAGGGCGATGGCTGGTGCTTGGATCGTCGCGGTGACCTCTTGCCATGTAGTCGAGATCGGAAGATGAACTTTTGGTTGAGTGGAAAGGTTCCCACAGACGGCGCCAACTGCTGGAGGTCTGGATCCCCTTCAGATGTTATCTTCCGTTGATCTGTTCGCGTGTTGACGGACGGCTGAGATTTGATCTAGAGGTTGTCTCCTTTAGCGTGTGGATCTCAATAGGCTTGGATTTGAGGTTGAGCTGAGGTACCTGCAAGGAGGTCTCAGGGTGGTCATAACACCGAGGACCCTCCGACGATCAAGTTAGTGGTGCAAGTTGGGCAGAGTAGCAGCTTAGTGGAAAGAATTGCGTACCTCGATCGTCTGAGGGAGGGGTTTATATAGCGGCAACAATGGGCAGGCAGGCGCAAGAATCACGCCGGCCGTTACGCCCCTAGCATCACGCCCGCATGATAGGCGAGATCCCGTATTAATGACGAGATAGGCTCGTTAATGGGGGATCGTGGTGGCGTGGAACGCAGGATCGTGGGCGGCGGATATCTCGCGCATGGAGAGATTCGCGGAGCCGTGGCGGAGGCGCCAGTGATCAGTGCCGCGGTTCGGTCTGGTTGAGTCCGAGGAAGATGAGCTCGGTGGAAGGTTCGGGTATGAGTGGGAGGCCGAGGCGTCTTGGTTCTGTGATAGCTCGGAGGCGAGCCGAAGGGTGTTCTGGGAGGCCACCGGAGGTCGGGAGACTCCTCGGGCCGGAGGCCCGAGGTGTGATCCCAACCGAGGTTATTGTGTTAGTGTGATATGCCCTAGAGGCCATTATTGTATAGTACTAGTTTGTATATTACATTTTGGAAGCTTGGGATATATACACGGATTGACATTCTTGCTCAATATGGTAGTATGCTACTTGGTTTGTATCTATCTTAATATGTGTATGTGTTTCTTTTGACATGTTGCTAATACATATTGATAGAGCCCTTAGGATCTTTTGCTTGACTACCAGCGTTGTGATGGCAGTCATACTAGTGCGGGCTGGGTAGTCTATAAGCACATCCTTATACAGGTCCCTGGTCATAGGATTATCGAGACAGGGCATCGATACTCCAAAGTAGACTAGTGTATACGCTTCTCATCCCAGGAGGGGAGATGGTCTGTCCCACAGCCATCAGTACATCGTATTGGAGATAGTATGCAGGTGCTCGTTAGGTTACGAGTACACTGGACAGGACTCGCTGGGAACTGTTGGTTGGTATTATACCTATCGTCAGTTATCAGTTCCTAGGTGACATGAGTACAGCTTAGTCTGTTGACTTGACACTGTCACTTCGCCTCAAGTGTGTTCCCACTGTTCTTAGATTACTACCCTACCATGGCTCAAATGAGTCGTGCAAACAGGTAGTAGTTGGGTGCAGTCCCGAAGCACATGGAGGCAGTGACGGTTAAACAGGATTCGTCTCTTCCGGTATTGGGAGTTGATATCGCGCTGTGTCTAGGAGAGCCATTACACAAAGTCCCTGTCCAGGGCAAGCGAGATTTACTGGTAGTGTTTCCAGTATTTTCTCAGGGTATTTTAGGCTACACTCCGACACGACTTGTACCGCTATTAGGGGACTGACGTTTACCGCCCCCCTAGGCCTGACATGCGATACTCACATACGAATAGACCGGACTATACAGAGATTGTCACATTCAGGCTCAGTAGGAGTTCGGATGGGTTCACCTCATCGGTCTTCTTATCGGCATCTACCTGGGGACCGTTACGTACAGTTAGTACCGCTTGCAACCTGTGGTTAAACCCACAGCCAGCATAGTGTCGATTCTTTAGAGTCCCACGCAGTGGGTTGTTCGCCTTTGGGAAAAACAGAGTAGAGGTCGTATGGTTTTACGACGGGGTTCGTTCACATACACGCACTTGTGCACGCTTGGTGTCCGGGCAGTTATTACTAGCGGGTTTTGGTTTAAGCCAGATCCTAGTATTTGTTTTGGGATTGGTCTTGTCTCATAGTGTTCGTGTTTCTTGGAACACGGATGCGGGTGTTTATACACAGTTGACAGAGGCGGAGGAACCTCATTAGGGTTTTGACCATTGACTTGATTAAAACCATAATGAGATTGAGGAAATTGATTAATGTGTTTTAATTAGTGATAATTGTATCATGGTTAATTAGGTTTGACCCTTTGACCAAGTTGACCCATGTTGACTTGGATATTTTTGTGAGCATGCTTAGCATTAATTATAATATGATAAGGTTCAAATCAACATCAACCATGACAATTTATCCTAATTAAAATTTTCATTATTCTTTTTGTTCATATGAGAGCAAGGTTCATTTTATTCTCATTCTCTCTTGCTCTTTCTCTCTCTTGAAAAGCTCTCTCGTCTTCCTCTCTCTCAAAAGCTCTCTTGTTTCATGAGTTGAAAAACATGAGCTTTGTGAGATCAAACCATCAAAACACCTCTCTACTCACTCTAGGGTTCTTAGTCTAGCAAGCCAAGCACTCTAGTTACTTCTTTGTTGAGGTAGGAGCTCAACGTAGAGGCCTTCGGGTGGATCCTTTTTTGGCAAAGAGAAGACGAAGAGGAGAAGCCGTATACACCACTCCGAGGAGCTCACATCAAGGAGGACCACAACAAGAAGAGAAGGAGTTCAAGAACTAGGTATAACCTTCTAACCTAGTAGTTAGAACTTGTAGATTGTTTGTTAGTTTTTGTTTAGCAAAGATCCTTCATGGTTATTCTATGTTCCCTTGTGATAAAAATTTGATTTTTACTCTTTCCGCCTCCCCGTAAGTACCGGGGTAGGTTACATAGACTTACATATTGATCCTCTCTCGTAGGTTCTGGGTCACATCATCTGCAACGTGTTAGCATCTGGAGAGTCACCGATATCGAGCCTCATCAATATTGCTTGGGTATGCCATCGTATAGTTACATACGAACTCGAAGGAATTTGTTCCAGTTTGAGGATGGTTTTTGGTTCTAGAGAAATAGAATAAGGATTATTCAGTTGTCTTTTCCCTTAATATTCTCTCAGGTTGCAAGAGTTCTTAATATTAGGAGAGTATACCAATTGCGCTTATTAGATAGTCTTCTTCCAAACCTTAGGCTGGTGCCGAAGTGTAGGGAATGAAGAAAATCAATTAGCCTAAGTGTGATGTACAGAAAGAAATAAGTAAAGACAGATAAATGGATTAGAGTGATGGTAAGGAAGTATACGGTTACGAATCTGGATAATGGAAGAGGCATTACTAGGAATACCCGCTTACCCCTTCGAAAAATTTTCATTTTTCAGTTTTACTGTGTGGTGTTAATTGAAAACTGTTTTCCCAATTAGATTCTGTCTCCAGGGTATGTATTTACCAGATTTGATTCTCACATCTGTATGGCGTTACAGATGGAGAGTAGGAGTAGAATATTGGGAATTGAGTGAATGTATCCTCAATATATCGGAATTCTTCGTAATTGGTGATATTTGAGGAAATCTCCTGGGTTTTCTCTGACGGCAAATATTTGGTTTTGAATATCCGTTGTCATGCACCAATTTCAAACTTATATATCTGTACGTTTATTTTATAAAGTGAGATATAACTTTTTGAAATTATTTCTATGACGTTTACCTATATCAGCTGATGGTTAGGTAAGGTGCATCCAATAACGGTGTAGTTCTTCTTAACAATAGTACAGTTTTCAACCTACGACGCACATGGTTTGATTTGTTAAACTCAGAGGACTTACACAAAGTATTGTATGTTGTCCGATGTCCATTAGGACAAAGGGGTTGGTACTTGTACTATATTCTGTTTACTCATGACTTCTTTAGTTTTAGACATGTATTTTGTTGAAATATAAGGTCCAAATTTTGAGAAGTTATAGGTATAAGAATAAGGTAGAGAACCATATGTTGCAAATATCAGGATTCTTCAAGGTGGTCGAAGATGTAGATACTTGTGTTTGGTATTTCGTTGTAAGTAATAGTTTTGAGAACTTGCTTCTCTTTCAGGTTACTCATACGTGGATATATTCCTGGATGGGTAATGTTGTATGGCCTTCTTACATTTGGTTGATATGCACTGGAAACGGCTGCAAGATTTTTTAATCTGGTTCCAATTAAATTAGTGCACTTGTTTCTATATTGGATATGTAGAATGGATTCATATCTTAACGACGTTAAGGTATATGGAGTTGTCCGGCTGATGCTTAAAACCAGAATCTGGACAAACTCAAGGCACGTTTCAGTAATGGCAGTTTGTGGGTTATCCCAGGCTTTAACGAGGGTTAACTTTCTACCATCTGGAAGATCAATAGATATATTGTTCTTAACTCGCCACCAGTTTTAGTAAAATGGATTCTTTTCAGAAAACTTTACTGGGAGTATGGTAGAACTGGATGTGATTCCAGAACAACAAACGATTACTGAAAATTTAGTAGAACCTAAAGATTCAATGGGATTCAACATTCCATTAGCCACTCCGCAGATTTGGTGGGTAACCTCAGGCACCCGAGAGGTACTTCAGTCTTCTCAAAGACGGTGACATAGAGGTTTTTGATTACCCAAACTTGCCACTACTGCTGTTCTAGACTATGAGATTTGGTAGGAGGATGAGTATAACGTCGTTCTAAATTAGCTTTAGAAGTGCACGTGTATTTGACTCAGCCAGAAGGTTGTTGTAGTCAATGGGCGCAGCAGAAGTATAGTGGGAAAGTAGTTTATGTCTATTTATAGACTATAGCAGGTATAGCGGAAATAAATCATCTATTTTTGATGTGACAGTCATAGATTTTGACTTCATCAGAATAAGAGATAGATCTAGTAAGAAAGTAGTAGGGAGTGATGTCCAGGTATTTGGATGACATGCATTTAATAGGAAGAGATCTGTAACGCCTTAGATTTCGGTTAGTGTTCATTTAGACGTTAATGCGGGTTTACTGTAAAAAGTTGACCAATTCGGGTTCCTCACATTTTATAACATTTAATTAATAATTTATTATTATTTATTATGAGCATGCACGCACGTGTGCACGTGAATGTGAGGATTTGTTTGTGCTAATTTTGATCTTAGCAACCATGACACTTAACCTAATCCTTGTTTAATCCACTCTTTGCTTAATCCTTGATCTTTTGTGAGTGAGAGTGAGAGAGATATTTTCTTTTGGAGTGGTGACTAGTATGAAGGCATTAAATGAAGAGTTAATGCATTGTTATACTCACCTCTCATCTCATCCTACACTCACCTCCCTCTCTCTTCATCATTTCCTCTCTTCTTTTTCTCTATCTTATTATTCTTTCTTTTCCTCTCTCATCAAACTGAACACTCTCTTTTCCCTCACCAATTCATCTCAAAAACTTCACAATTTAATCAAAAATCACAACTTTTCTTCGTTTTGCCTCATGAATGCCTAGGAGCATGCAAAGCTTGGATCTTTGGGTTCTTTTGGCTAGGTATTGATCTTTTTGTGTTGTTTATGTAGTTTTTGTGATATGTAGCTAGTTAGTATAAGTTTAGATAGTGTAAAGTTTAGTTTTGTGCATAATATCGTATTTTTAGTGCCTATTTGTGATATCTGTGTTCTGCTGTGACCCGAAAAGTTTACTAGAAAACCAAACAATTTTGTTGTGTTGTACCAGTGACCATAGGACCTCACCTGGAGCACGAACCCTATCAGCTCGGACTCGGCCAACGAAGTTTGAAGGGAATTCCAGCGAGATCGGCCGTGGGTAGGAGTTAGGGTTTGGGTTTTTCTAGGTAGGTGTCTGCAGTGGTTTGGGTGTTTTTGGTTCTGTTTGTTTGTTGAGTTTTCTCTATATGCAAAATCTGGGATCACCTAGGTAGTTTCTAGTGTTTTGTGTTCGCGCGATGCGTTATACGACACGGATCGTGCACTTTGTGTGGTTTTACTCTTAGGTTATTTTCGTCGTGTCGCTTCGCACGTTAGACACAATACGAACACTTGAGAGTATGTTTTGTGTTGTTGCGTCGGTCTAACGTAGTTTGTACATGTTTTGGGTCTATTATTAATATATACTTGTTTTATTGTTTTAATGTTGCAGGTTCGCAGGCGGGGACTTCGGACACTGCTACAAAGGTAAAACAGGTGGTAGGCTTCACTTAGCCAGGAGCGTTGGTGAGTAGATTTAACATCTACAGGGGAATCGCCCGCATGACGTTATGCGTCTGGGCTAGAGATGTTACTTTTGTGGCATATTCTATGTCATATTTAGAATTGCGCATTCACCCTACTGCTTAGTTATTGTTGTGTTTGGACTAGTATCCTTAGGACACTGCACCATTATTGACGACTCATGTTGCACGCGCACTGATTGTATGCCACACTCACCGTCAATAATTGCCATGTCACGCACAACCCACTTATAGATATGATATTGCTTGGTTAGGGACATTTTGACATTGATTCATATTTCTTATCGCATATGACATTTAGCATACATGTATATCCACATGCTTACACATATGCCTTCATATACTTATATGCTAGATACCTGTATATCTATAGAGTATTGTACCATTAGTGATAGGTACATACATACCTTATGACATAGCTACAGGTATACCTTGCACACATACTTCACTTATACCTGGGGGGTATATTACATCATTTACTTATAGATAGATACATATACCTTGCTATACCTTTATGTTACACATATATCTGGTTATAACTATATGTTTACCTTTATTTAATGTTATTTTAGAATTAGAGAAATTAGGAACCGTATGTTATTATATTAACTTGTTGCAGTTAATTAGCGGCTTTTCCTTTATATGTTTTCATACAGTTTTATGTTGCATATATTATATTCATGGATTTTCTCATTAAGATATGGATTTTCCATGATGTTTTCAGGATTTGGGGACCGTGGGAGCTCATGAAATTATGCATTATTTGAAAAACCCGGTTTCCCTTGATATGAATTTCAGCATCCACAATGAGATTTATCGGTTCTGATTATATACTCCATACGAGGAGTCAGGTGCCGTATGAGGGTATATGGTGGGGCCCGGTACGGTTCCCCTCGGCAAGATGATCGATGGTCCATGCCGATTGATCCTGGAAGGTGGGCAAGTACCTACCGGTGACATTACCAATTACTCGGCGGTTATCATGGGGATACCGACGAGAGTCATGTACGTTTGGATACGTTGAAAGGCGAGGGTCAAAGCTAGGCACTCGAGCTTTCGGTATAGAGTATGGTATGTACCTATCAGGGTGCTAGTCTTGGTGACAGCACCTGATAGATCAGCATTTCTGTGTCGATGCTTGACACATTGGTTTCATGATATTTCTTTTACTCCTAAGTATATATAACAGTGGAATGTGACGTTGTTATATATGCCTTTACACCAATATTAGTAGAATGGGACGCTAATATATGTGTATTGTTATCAATTTATATATATCATCATATTTATTCATGAAAATGTATTTAGGATGTTAGAGATTTATTTGATATTGGATTTGGGATATAGGTGATTCATTTGAGATTGGATACAGGATATATATGAGATTGCTGATTTTGTACATTCAGGATATATGAGGTTTATTCGATAGTGTACATTCAGGATTTGTGAGACTTATATGATATGAAAGCCAATTTTGGGGATGATTTGAGAAATTGGGATTTGAATTGTCTTGATGGATTGTGATCCTACCACGATATCAGGATTCCGTGGAAATGACATATTTCATTCCATACTCCACATTTATTGTTTATGCACTGCTTCATGTATTAGTAGTACCTGTTAGTGTACCTTTCATGACTGTTGCATTTACATACCTTTATTTATATGCATTGCTTCATGTATAGTTGTACCTGTTAGTGTACCTTTCATGATTGTTGCATATATACACTTTCATATCATTATTGCATGATTATTGCATACTGATTGTCATATTATTATTGCTTCATGTATTAGTTGTACCTGCTAGTGTACTTTTCATGATTATTGCATTCATATGACCTTTATTGCTATTAATTGCATATGTTAGATTCACGTTGTACGTGTATACTTGCGATTACCTGCATATGTTATTTACTATTCACGAGTTGGCAACTCACCCTTGTTGTGCCACAGTTGTTTTGCAGGTCTTTCTTCACAGTAGTCAGAGGCTGGGTTATATTCATCTATCTTATCATCTTTTGCTACGGATACCGCATCAGCTCACAGTGTGCAGTTTGCTTAGGTGGGTTTTGTGGTTATTCGTTGTTGTATTGTATATTCGTTGTATCCTTGTACTCTCCATCTACTATTTTCATGTTGACTTAGAGACTTGGTGACGACGATATTGTATATTATTTTGTGACCTGATTTTCTTTATACAGTTTCTTTTCTTTCGTATTTTATTTCTTCGCTACGGAGTCGTATATTTGTTGTGGTGGTTGTTTTCCTCCTTTGGGCGTGTATTTGCTCCCGTTTGGGGATGCTTTACTTATATTTATGTTGTACCCATTTTTGGGGCTAGTTTTTACAAATGAGGTGCCGCCAAAATTTTAAAAAAAGAAAGTTGGACTTTTAAAGAATTTGGGTTGTGATTTCAAAGACTTTTAAAAAATGTTTGTTATCTTTTCTTTCTTTTAATGGTTTAGATTTCTGGGTTTTGGCTTTCTTTTACTGCGTTACGCCTGTAGACGTTGTGTAGTATTAGGGCCGTCACGTGCCAATTTCGGGTCGTGACAAAGTTGGTATCAAAGCGCTAAGTTTTATCTTTCGGAGTCTAGGATGACCTTGGTATGATGGAGTTGGTAGCTTAAGCAGAGTAAGCAGAGTAACGTAGTGTGTGTATGTCTGCAGCATACTCACGATGCGGTACTCCGCCTAAAGTGACCTAAGTACAACTTGCTTGAAATTCCTTCCTTGATGATTCATATCCTTGTGATTCGATTTCCGTGTTCATATCGAATCCTATCTCTATTTATAGCCTTTGCCGCCGAAGACTATGGGGACTCAGAGAGGTGCAGCGAGGGCCGAGGTCAGAATTGACTCGGGTAGGACGAGGACTGACCAGGATGGCACGCTCGTTGCACAGGTGCAGACGGATCCTCCTTCGACTGATAGTATCTCTAGGCTTATGGCAGAGACGCGATACTTGCGCCAGACGATGAATTCTTTGGTTGAGGCCATTCGAGCGCAGCGACAGGAGGTTGTCACCCATGTTACCCAGTTCTTCCTTGCAATCAGCACACAGCATTCCGTCACCTATATAGCACCAGAGGATGCAGTCCAGTTACGAGATACGTCTTCCAGAGACTTTGAGATTTCCGGAACCGTAGAGGACTCGTACCGGTGTACCAGCCCAGAGACAGAGGCTGAGTCGTCGAGACAGTTTTCGTGATCATCGCGGGAGTAGCTGAGGTTTGGGACGAGGAGAGTCGTGTTAGCTAGATCAGCCGTTTGTTGTGTTGATTTCTGTCAGTGATTCTTTTATTGCGCAACACGTATTTCAGTCGTGTGCCAATCGGTTAAGAGATTCATCTGTCGCTTGATCCTTCTAGAGATGTTGGATTTGACGTTCTCCTGGGCATGGATTGGTTAGAAACATGCTAGGCGTCTGTGGACTACCACTCGAAAACAGTCAGGTTTGTTTTCCCGGAAAGTCAGTTCTTGTTGTGCAGGGGGACAGTGGCGCTGCCTCTCACAGCTTGAATTCAGCCTTTTTTGCTTGTCGGCTTTTGAGGAGAAGATGTCGAGGATTCTTGGCATTCATTCGTGATACCGGAGCCACAGTGGGATTGTTGGACCGTGTAACACCCGAGTTCACTTATACCAATTCCAGTTTCCATATTTACCTATCCATGGTCTTTTCTTGATTTAGCGCGTTTGGGTGCGAATGGTATTTTACATATTACTTTGCATTCGACCCGAACCGCTAGCTTGAACTTGTTTAATTTATATTTATAGGTTACCCTGACTCGTTGCATTGACACGTGCATCTAGTATAAACTGCATATTGGCATTTCATCTAACATCGCATGTTTTATCATATAACTTTTAGATCACAGAAAATATTTTAAAATTTCATTTTATAGCCTGCATGATATCCCTAACCCCGTGGTAGCATCCTCGCATCTTGTTCTCGTCCCGTTTAGTGAAACGGACGTGTTTGGATGGCTACGCGCACGTACGTGCATCCCTTCTTTGGGGTATGCATTTTCTTTGATTGAGCATTCATTTTGAAATTTGGAAGCTGCATATAATTTTCATATTCTAAAACTGAATTTTTAGACTCGATCCGGGCACATTTTGAAATACTTTTGTATCTCGCCAAAAATTAGATATTTTTATTTTTTAAACGAAAATATATTTTCTGTTTACCAACGAATAAAAATCTTTTAAAATATTTCCTTTAAAAAAAATATTTTCCCCACCAATCCCAGCTCTCCATTTCACTGGCCCCACCGCACCGAGCTTCTCTCTTTCTCGCCCCTTCTCTTTCTCTCTCCTTTCTCTATACTCTCTCTTTCTCTCTCCCTGAATAACGCCAGCTTTCTTTCTCCTTACTGTGCATTTTCCTCTCTCTCTCACCTCTCGATCTCTCTCCTCACTCTATCTCTTTCCCTCTCTCTCGTCTCAATATATTTCTCTCTCTCTCCTTCTCTCTCAGTCTCTCTCTCTCCCCCTTCTAATTATTATTTTATATAATTCCTTTCATATCTTTTAAATCACAAACGTCTCTCCCCCTCTCTCTCCACCCTCAGTTTCTTTCCCTGCTTCCGCGATCGCACCCTTGCCTGCACCCTCGTCACCGCCTTCGCCCTCGCCTCTACCACCTCATCGTCGTCATCTCCCTTACATCCCCCCTAACCGTCCTCAACCTTCGACTCCATCAAGCACCACGACCATTGAAGCCACCACCTCCTTCTTCTCCGCACTACCATCACCATCGCCACCCATCTCCTCATCACCTCTCCTTAGTTCTCGTCACCCTCGACGAGAAACCCCAACCACCAGGGTCGACTCTAGCAACACCGGCGCCCAAAACCCTTGCCCCTGCAACCTTTCACCCTCGTCGCCTTCACCGCAACTATAAGTCCATGCTACCTCTCCCGGTACTTTCGGGCATGCGGAATTTGGTGAAAAACAATTTTCTAGAGGCGGTAACATGGACACAAAACCGGATCTTTGTTAAACATCTAACTAACAACCTAACTAGGAGTTGTTAACTACTCGGTTAGGGGGTTATACCTTTCTTTCTTGAACTCCTTCGTCTTCAAGCCTCGATGGTTGTCCGGATCGGCTTCACCCCGTCGTCTCCTTGCGCCGAAGATCGATCCACCTGAAAGCTTCTACCTTTGGCTTCTTCTTCGAACTTTGAAGAAACTAGTTCACTCGGTTTGCTAAACCTTGTGAACTAGAGTGAGTAGAGGAGAGTGTGTTGGGATTTTTCTCTATGGTTCTTGCTTCTCAACACATGAGACAAGTGAACCATAGACTAAAGAGAGAGAGAGCAAGAGGAGGAAGATGAGAGCTCAAGAACACAAGAGAGAGAAAGGAAATGAAAGAATGAGCAAGACTTTTCTCTTTTGGCTCTCATAATCCAAAACTATCATAACCCATAATAGCAATCAAGTATTAGTGATGGTTTAAGCTACAATAGCCATATCATTTCATGCACTCATTTTGCACAAGAGAACAAGCAAGCAAAAGTCTTTGCATGAAATGATAGCCATTGTCATCATGATGGTCAACTAGTCCAACCTAGTCAACCGGTCAACAAAGTCAACAAGTCAACAAAGTCAACCCCTCAACAACCATGTCACTATAATACTTAATTAATATTATTGTTAATTACATATTATATTCTCATTAGGGTTGAGCAAAAAGTCAATAGTCAGCAGTCAACGGTCAACAACCCTAATGAGAATCCTCTGCCTCTGTCTCTCCGTCAACTGTGCATACACACCCGCATCCGCGTTCCGAGGAACACGAATACATACTGGATAAAACCAATCCCAAAACGTACACTAGGATCTGGCTTAAACCAAAGCCCGCTAGTGTTAACTGTACGTGCACTAGTGCACGGATGTGATCGGACCCTGTCGCAAAACCATGCGACCTGTCGCAAAACCATGCGACCTCTGCTCTTTTGCCTAAAGGCGAATAGCTTTCTGTGTGGGACTCTAAAGACTCGACACTACGCTGGCAGTGGGTTTAACCACAGACAGCAAGCGGCACTAGCTGTGCGTAACGGTCCCCAGGTAGATGCCGACAAGAAGACTGACGAGTTGAAACCCATCTGAACTCCTACTGAGCCTGAATGTGACAGTCTCCGTACAGTCCAGTCTGTTCGTCTGATACATCGCATGGCGGGCCTAGGGGGGCGGTAAACGTCAGTCCCCTAATAGCGGTACAAGTCGTGTCGGAGTGAAGCCCAATACACCCTGAGATAACACTGGAAGCCTACCAGTATATCTCGCTTGCCCTGGCCAGGGACTACTCATGTAATGGCTCTCCTAGACACAGCGCGATGTCAACCCCCAATACCGGAAGAGATGAATCCTGTCTAACCGTCACTGCCTCCAAGTGCTTCGGGACTGCACCCAAAAACTACCTGTTTGCACGACTCCTTTGAGCCGTGGTAGGGTAGTAATCAAAGTGCAGTGGGAACACACTCGAGGCGAAGTGACAGTGTCAAGTCAGCGGACTAAGCTGTACTCATGTCACCTGGGAACTGATAACTGACGATAGGTATAATACCAACCGGTCAGTTCCCGACGAGTCCTGTCCAGTGTACTCGTAACCTAACGAGCACCCGTATACTATCTCCAGTACGACGTACTGATGGCTGTGGGACAGACCACCTCCCACTCTGGGATGAGAAGCGCATACGCTAGTCTACTCCGGAGTATCGATGCCCTGTCTCGATAGTCCTGCGACTAGGGACCTGCATAAGGATGTGCTTATAGATTACCCAGCCCCCACTAGTGTGACTGCCATCACAACGCTGGTTATCAAGCAAAGATCCTAAGGGCTCCACTAATGTGTATAGGCGATATACTAAAATAAACACATGTACACATTGAAGTAGAAACAAACCAAGTAGCATACTACTATTTTGAGCAAGATTGTATATACAAGGTGAATATCCCAAGCTTCCATTAAGTAATATACAAACTAGTATGATACAATAATGGCCTCTAGGGCATATACACTAACAATCTCCCACTTGCACTAAGGCCATGTACTGGCGTATCGAAGACCTATCATCTCGATCAGCCGCTCGAACTGAGTCTGGGGCAAGGCCTTGGTGAATGGATCTGCAGTGTTATCTTCTGAAGCAACCCTCCGAACCTCGATCTCCTGGCGATCCACGATCTCCCTGATCAGGTGATACCGCCTCAAGATGTGTCTGGATCTCTGATGGGACCTGGGTTCCTTCGCTAAAGCTATAGCCCCATTGTTGTCGCAATACAGAGGTATTGGATCAACAATGGACGGAACCACCTGAAGTTCTTTCAAGAAATTCCTCATCCAGACAGCTTCTTTTACGGCATCAGATGCAGCGATGTATTCTGCTTCCATCGTTGAGTCTGCAACGGTTTCCTGTTTGGAACTCTTCCAACACACCGCCCCTCCATTGAGGGTAAAGACTAAACTCGACATGGACTTGGAATCATCCTTGTCACTCTGGAAGCTGGAGTCAGCAAAGGCCTCGATCTGGAGGTCTTTTCCGCCATACACCAAGAACATCTCCTTAGTCCTTCTCAGGTACTTGAGAATGTTCTTTACCGCTATCCAGTGTTTCGCCCCAGGGTTTGACTGATACCGGCTTACCACACTCAGTGCATAAGCTACATCCGGTTTGGTACACAACATCGCAGATATTATAGAGCCTACCGCAGAAGCGTAGGGTATAATAGACATGTGATCCCTCTCTAAATCAGTCTTGGGAGACATCTCTTTAGAGAGGGTGATCCCGTGGCAAGCCGGTAGGTTACCGCGCTTGGAATCTTCCATACTGAATCTTTTCAGTATGGTGTCGATGTACCTGGACTGTGAAAGTCCTAATATCCTCTTGGATCTATCACGATGGATCCGGATCCCCAGGATGTATGAGGCATCACCCAGGTCTTTCATGGAGAACCTGTGTGACAAGAACCCCTTGACAGATTGTAGCATAGGAATGTCATTTCCTATTAAGAGAATGTCATCCACGTATAAAACGAGGAATACTACAGTTCTTGCTACAAATCTACTATAGATGCATGGTTCATCTGGATTTTTGATAAAGCCAAATTCCTTGACCGTCTCATCAAAACAGATGTTCCAACTTCGCGATGCCTACTTTAGTCCATAGATGGACTTAAGCAACTTGCACACCTTTCCGCTGCTCCCACTCTGAATGAAACCCTCTGGCTGGTCCATATAGACACACTCCTCTAAATTTCCATTTAGAAAAGCGGTCTTTACGTCCATCTGCCAAATCTCATAATCGTGGAAGGCAGCAATGGCAAGAAGGATCCGAATGGATTTCAGCATAGCTACTGGAGAAAAGGTCTCGTCATAGTCCAAACCAGGTCTTTGACGAAAACCCTTTGCAACCAGTCTAGCTTTATAGGTCTCAACCTGTCCATCTACACCAATCTTCCTTTTGAAGATCCACTTGCATCCTACGGGTTTTACCCCGTCTGGAGCAATGTCCAACGTCCATACCTTGTTGGTGTACATGGACTCCATTTCGGTCCGCATTGCATCCAGCCATTTTACCGAGTCAACGCTCTGAACGGCCTGCTGGAAGATAGTAGGCTCATCATAATCTATGATGCAAACCTCTCTATCTCCGTCTATGAGAAAACCGTAGTATCTCTCGGGCGGATGAGACTGCCTACTACTCCTGCGGAGCGGCGTAGGAATGTCCTGTTCTTTTGAACCCTCTGGTTCTACTTAAGCTTTCAGTAATAGTCTGTGGTTCTGGAATTTCTTCCAGTTCTACTGCGCTCCCACTAATTTCCTTTTCCAAAAACTGGTGTTCTAGAAAGTGGGCATTACGAGAAACAAGGACTTTTTGTTCCTCTGCGTGGTAGAAAAGATACCCCTGGTGTTCTTTGGGTATCCCACAAACTTGCACAGTACTGAGCGTGCCTCGAGTTTGTCCGCATGCTGCTTTTTGACAAAAGCTGGACATCCCCAGATCTTCAGATATTGAAGATAGTATTTCTTCCCACTCCATAACTCATATGGTGTGGTAGGCACAGTCTTAGTAGGAACTCGGTTTAAAAGGTATGCGGCTGATTCTAGCGCATACCCCCAGAATGATCACGGTAACTCAGCGTTACTCATCATTGACCGTACCATATCCAATAGGGTTCGGTTCCGTCTCTCCGATACACCGTTATGTTGCGGAGTGTATGGAGGAGTAAGCTGAGAGAGAATTCCGTTCTCTTTTAAATAGTCCAGGAACTCGGCACTCAAGCATTCACCACCTCGATCCAATCTTAGAATCTTGATACTTTTGCCGGTTTGTTTTTCTACTTCATTCTTATATTCCTGGAATTTTCCAAAGGCTTCGGACTTATATTTCATTAAGAAGACATAACCGTACCTTGAAAAGTCATCCGTAAAAGTAATGAAGTAAGAATAACCGCTTCGCGCATGTGTAGACATTGGACCGCACACGTCGCTGTGTACGAGTCCCAAGAGCTCGCTCGCTCTTACTCCGTGTCCAGTGAACGGAGTCTTTGTCATCTTTCCTTTGAGACGGGATTGACAAGTGGCATACGATTGATATTCGAACGGATTCAAATATCCTTCTGTATGTAACTTCGTCAACCATCTCTCATTGATGTGACCCAGTCTACAATGCCACAAGAAAGTCTGATTTATTTCCGGAGACTTTCTTTTGTGTGTATTCTGGACATTGAAAATCTGTGGTTGGTTTAATACGTATATACCATTGCTCAATGTACCTGACCCAATCAGAACTTGATTAAGGTGAATGTTTACAACATTGCTTAAAAACACAAATTCATAACCTTCTTTAGAAACCAAAGATACAGAAATGATATTACAAGTTGCGTTGGGTACAAAAAGGCAATTACGCAAAACTAAAACATGTCCATCTGACATTCCCAGGTGATAGTCCCCCACGGCCTTAGCATCCATGCTAGCTCTTTTTGCAACTTTGAGGGTCATGTCACCTGCCTTCAAAACCCTACGGTTTCTCAACGCCTGCAAAGAATTACAGATATGAGATCCTAATCCGGTATCCAATACCCAGGAAGTAGAGTTTATTGAAAGACAGTTTTCAATAACATACACACCTGAAGCTGAAGCCGCAACCTGCTTCAGATCCTGTGTTCTGGCCTTCCAAGCCCTGCAATCATTTTTCCAGTGTCCCTTTTTATGACAATAGAAGCATTCTTCCTTATCCACAAGCTTTCCCACTTTCTTTGTTGCTTTTGCTTTTCCCTTCGTATCCACTTTACTAACACCGCCCCTTGGTTTGGCGGGGGCTTTCTTCTTCTTTCCCTTGGCTTTCGCCTTGGACCTAGAAGAGGAAGATCCTCCTACAAACAAAGTGGATGTTTCCCTACCTTTCTGTAGGGTGCCCTCTGCGCTCCTCAGTATGTTGAGGAGTTCTGAAAGTTCAACTTCCTTTTCTTGTAAGTTGAAGTTCAGGATAAACTGGGCGTTAGTGGAAGGAAGGGACTGGAGAATCAAGTCCGTATAGAGCTCATTCTCCAACGTGGTCCCAAGGTCCGCGAGCTCTTCTATGTAGCCAATCATCTTAAGCACGTGTTCCGCTACCGATGATCCGACGGCCAACCTTGCCGAAAATAACTTCTTCGACACTTCGTATCTTGCGATATGAGACTGCTCTCCATACAGTTCTTTTGTATGGAGAAATATGGATTCGAGGTCCATATTCTCATGCCTCCTCTGATGTTCGTTGTCCATAGAGGCAAGCACGAGGCACTTGGCCTTCGCACAATCGATTTCCCAGGTCTTACGGATTTCCTTATCCGCGACGCTGGTTTTGGGACCTGGGACAAGGGGAGCTTTGGTGGTAAGAAGATACCCCAGCTCGTCGTAAGTGATTGCCATCTTGACATTCCTGAGCCAATCTTTGTAGTTTGGCCCTGTCAGTATGTTTTTATCTAGAGGTAACTTAAGTCCGGTCATGTCGATTGGTCGCTGCAATTAGGAGAGAGAGAAGAAACACTCAGCATGATGCTCTTGCAAGTTTAGAATGGTTTTTAGTTTGTCTAAACAGGATGGCTCCCACTGTTTCTCGAATCCCTCCTCAAACCAAAAAGGAAGAATTAGTCAGGATCAATCTCACCGTCCAATACTTGCTTAACCGTTCAGCCAGACCAGTGTCGGTACTTCGAGGGAGGTTTTCCAACGCTTTCGCGAAGTTCCTTAATTAAATAACCTCTTTTCCCTGAGGGCGTAGCCCCGCTAACACCTTTCTAGACACCTACTAGGTTTATAGCATTGATCGTTAATTGAGAAATTTCCCGAGGAGTAGCATATACTCACAGTAGGATCGGGATCCAAATATCATCGTGTGACGAAACTGAAGGAATCCTACCAGAATCATCACACTCCAAATGGTATGCAGCGCTAGCAAGTTTCAGTACTTATGAAACTCCCGATGTAGATTTTTGCCCCATGCTCTTATGACCTTGGCGTGAGGTCAAAATGTCATAAGTCACATGTCAAGTTCTTCCCATCATTATCCAGGTTAATTTGAACCCACCCGTACCTACCCTTAACGTAGGCCAAAATGGCAGTACGGCTGTCCCAAACCAACGCATTCTATCTATGCAACAGATAAATATCCGACAGCTATCAATCACTATGCCTTGGCGTGAGGTCAAAATACATAGCTTGAATACTACCGAATATTTAACTGAAATGATGGAGGGCTACGGATGGTTTTGGCAAAACCGTGAACGTAGTGAACTTGATATAATCGATGGAACGAGATAGCTTTTAAAAGGAGTGGCTCAAGCTCCGCATTTAAAAGTTAGTTTTGAAAAGAACCGAGTGGTTTTTCGAAAGTGTTCCAACGACTTTTACTTGGTTTATTTTCTTGCATTAGTTCTTTTAATGCATGATATTCTTGCATTGGTTCTTTTAATGCGTCCCATCATTTAATCCTACCATTGCAGAAAACAACCAAAATATGACGTACGCTTATGCCATTCGCATTCGCCACGGGGCCCCGTCATTACCCGTTAGGTTACTTAACTAACGACAGAGCGGGGGCTGGGCTAGCGCGGCTGTAAAACATAAGCAACGCCTAAATAATATCATATATAGATATATTGCAATGATAGCCATTTCAGATCACAGATGAACACATTGGATATACTAGGAATCCGCAATTCGCACGAGCCTGTAACGAAAAGCAGATTACACGGTTGTGGTGAATAGCCAATACCCCACCCAAGACCCCTACGGGTGCGGCAAACTACCCGCCAAGTACCCGAAGCGAAGCAACCTCCCTCAACTCCGTGAGTAGGCCACTCGGCACTTCGGGATACCTGGTAGTTTGTGCACCCCCTCCATGGGTCTATCCTAGGAGCAAAAACAGTAAAAAGAAATTATACAATGACGGCTACAACCCTGACCTGGTTGTGCGGCATACAAATAATTATTACATCAATTTACAAATTTACATGAATTGAAAGAAAAGAAAACTCTCATCTCACAATCCCCGGCTATTCACCCGCGACAATCCAATGAATTCATATACACATTCCAATAACATTACAGATCACAGATTTGTATAACCCCCACTAATCGACATATAGCGATTAGCAGACGTTCAATACAAATATAACATCACAGATAAAAACCCGTCAGCTCAAGTCTTTAGAAGTTCGATCAAAAATACGGATTTTTAGGCCCCAAACACAAAATTTTCGTTTTGGAAAATCTGGGCTGAAAAGACATATTCCAAAAATCCCAAAACAACCCCAGAAATATACTGCACAAAGTTTGGACCTCGGCCGCGGCGGGAGCGTGCTCCCGCCGCGTTTCCGCGGTGCTTTGATCGGTTCGTGGGACCAAATTTTGTGGTTATTCAATAAAAAGCCTGAGCCGATTTTTAAGATGAAATTTATCAATTTTTGAACAGAAAAAAAATCGGCAGAAACTTGACATATCGGGTTCGTTTCGTGACTTTTTCTTTGATCGATCTTCTAGTTACTTTGCTAACATGTTAGATTGAGTTTAACTAGGCTCTGATACTACTGTAAGTTCATGTTACCTCTCCCGGTACTTTCGGGCATGCGGAATTTGGTGAAAAACAATTTTCTAGAGGCGGTAACATGGACTCAAAACCGGATCTTTGTTAAACATCTAACTAACAACCTAACTAGGAGTTGTTAACTACTCGGTTAGGGGGTTATACCTTTCTTTCTTGAACTCCTTCGTCTTCAAGCCTCGATGGTTGTCCGGATCGGCTTCACCCCGTCGTCTCCTTGCGCCGAAGATCGATCCACCTGAAAGCTTCTACCTTTGGCTTCTTCTTTGAACTTTGAAGAAACTAGTTCACTCGGTTTGCTAAATCTTGTGAACTAGAGTGAGTAGAGGAGAGTGTGTTGGGATTTTTCTCTATGGTTCTTGCTTCTCAACACATGAGACAAGTGAACCATAGAACAAAGAGAGGGAGAGCAAGAGGAGGAAGATGAGAGCTCAAGAACACAAGAGAGAGAAAGGAAATGAAAGAATGAGCAAGACTTTTCTCTTTTGGCTCTCATAATCCAAAACCATCATAACCCATAATAACAATCAAGTATTAGTGATGGTTTAAGCTACAATAGCCATATCATTTCATGCACTCATTTTGCACAAGAGAACAAGCAAGCAAAAGTCTTTGCATGAAATGATAGCCATTGTCATCATGATGGTCAACTAGTCCAACCTAGTCAACCGGTCAACAAAGTCAACAAGTCAACAAAGTCAACCCCTCAACAACCATGTCACTATAATACTTAATTAATATTATTGTTAATTACATATTATATTCTCATTAGGGTTGAGCAAAAAGTCAATAGTCAGCAGTCAACGGTCAACAACCCTAATGAGAATCCTCTGCCTCTGTCTCTCCGTCAACTGTGCATACACACCCGCATCCGCGTTCCGAGGAACACGAATACATACTGGATAAAACCAATCCCAAAAAGTACACTAGGATCATGCTTAAACCAAAGCCTGCTAGTGTTAACTGTACGTGCACAAGTGCACGGATGTGATCGGACCCTGTCGCAAAACCATGCGACCTGTCGCAAAACCATGCGACCTCTACTCTTTTGCCTAAAGGCGAATAGCTTTATGTGTGGGACTCTAAAGACTCGACACTACGCTGGCAGTGGGTTTAACCACAGACCGCAAGCGGCACTAGCTGTGCGTAACGGTCCCCAGGTAGATGCCGACAAGAAGACTGACGAGTTGAAACCCATCTGAACTCCTACTGAGCCTGAATGTGACAGTCTCAGTACAGTCCGGTCTGTTCGTCTGATACATCGCATGGCGGGCCTAGGGGGGCGGTAAACGTCAGTCCCCTAATAGCGGTACAAGTCGTGTCGGAGTGAAGCCCAATACACCCTGAGATAACACTGGAAGCCTACCAGTATATCTCGCTTGCCCTGGCCAAGGACTACTCATGTAATGGCTCTCCTAGACACAGCGCGATATCAACCCCCAATACCGGGAGAGATGAATCCTGTCTAACCGTCACTGCCTCCAAGTGCTTCGGGACTGCACCCAAAAACTACCTGTTTGCACGACTCCTTTGAGCCGTGGTAGGGTAGTAATCAAAGTGCAGTGGGAACACACTCGAGGCGAAGTGACAGTGTCAAGTCAGCGGACTAAGCTGTACTCATGTCACCTGGGAACTGATAACTGACGATAGGTATAATACCAACCGGTCAGTTCCCGACGAGTCCTGTCCAGTGTACTCGTAACCTAACGAGCACCCGTATACTATCTCCAGTACGACGTACTGATGGCTGTGGGACAGACCACCTCCCATTCTGGGATGAGAAGCGCATATGCTAGTCTACTCCGGAGTATCGATCCCCTGTCTCGATAGTCCTGCGACTAGGGACCTGCATAAGGATGTGCTTATAGATTACCCAGCCCCTACTAGTGTGATTGCCATCACAACGCTGGTAATCAATCAAAGATCCTAAAGGCTCCACTAATGTGTATAGGCGATATACTAAAATAAACACATGTACA
Source organism: Agapanthus africanus (assembly GCA_030015575.1). Lineage (NCBI taxonomy): Eukaryota > Viridiplantae > Streptophyta > Magnoliopsida > Asparagales > Amaryllidaceae > Agapanthus > Agapanthus africanus. Next base: position 114,987,541 of record JASDDO010000029.1, read on the forward strand.
CATTGAAGTAGAAACAAACCAAGTAGCATACTACTATTTTGAGCAAGATTGTATATACAAGGTGAATATCCCAAGCTTCCATTAAGTAATATACAAACTAGTATGATACAATAATGGCCTCTAGGGCATATACACTAACAACAACCTGCATCTCCCTCTTCTCCGTTGACCCACCTCGTCTTCATCATCGTCTCCATCATCTTCATCTCATCACCTAACCTGAACCCATCACCTCAACCCCGTGACACCACCGTCGCCACCTATTCACGCCTCTACACCCGAGCAACACCCCATTACCGAGACCCAACTCCAGCGATCAACTCATCGTCGCCTCGTCTCCATCGTTGTCGCTGAACCCTAACCGAGCACCATCAAGGCCGGAGCAGACCCCTAGCAATCCAAGTCGAGACCTTGGCTGCACCCAAGAGCCCATACCCAAGCACTATCGACGTCGACTTAAAGCAGTCTATCACCGTCGTCTACTTCCTCTCGCAATTCGAGCCAAGTTTCTCCACTGCAAATCCCAGGCCGATCCCTAGCCGAAGTCCAAGCTTGGATCTTTCACATGTCGTACATCGTGTTTTCCCTCGTCATTCTTTTACCGCAATCGTTGCCTCCGAGACAAAACCCCCAACACCAAGCGCAACCCAATCGAGTAGCACCAACAAGGCCAGCTCCAGCAACCACCATTGCCTTCACCGTGCTATCGTCTTCATCTCTTTCTTTCCAACCAGCACCTAGTTGTGGTCCCATATCCGGTCTCCGCGGTCGTAGCAGCAGCGAGAATCGAGGCTCCAATATGTGACCTGAAATTATTTGAACGATGTGATGTTTACTCTGCCTCTAGATCTCCATTCCGTCAATGTTCATGTATGCGCGCAAGGTGTTCAACGGAATACCCTAATGGAGTTTTTCCGTAGCTTTATCGCATTCTTACTGCGTGACGTGCATCTGTGGATCCCCGAGGCAAGTGAAAACTTGCTACATGCTATTTGAATTACTATATATGCTATTCAAAGTTCTATATATCCATTTGATTGCACGTTAAACCTGTAGCTTACATCTAATACCATAATTTCCATTTTAACATGTCGACGTCCCATTATATCATTTTAGATTCATGGCTCGAAACATACCAGTTTGTATTTAATTATACTATACATAGTTCCCGCATTCATATTTAAATCTTATAGCAATTATTTGCATAACCCACAGTACCCTTTTATATTTTATACCCTATCGGACGACCGTTTGCATACAACTAATCTGATTTATATGCAATTTCATCTTTAGATTATTTAGTACACATTAACATGATTTTTTTTAACAATCCATATTTGTTTAAGTGTATGACACTTAATGTTGGAACCATAAACCGAACTCTAAATGTTAACCGTGTATCGATACAATTTAATCTGTACCTCGTTGCATATCATATTACATGTTCTAGTTTATTGTTCTGACAGTACCCGCGCTTGTTTATTTATAACCATGTTTATATTAGTTGATTTGTGAGCACCCACATAATATTTTGTGCTTCCTGACATGACCTGTTGCACTTCCTACTTGATATGACATGGTACCGTGCACTCTTGACATGACATGACATCTAAATACACTACTCGACTTGACCTGATGTACCATGGCTTTACCTGTTACCTGATCTTGTATCTAATGCCAACAAACCTGACATGTAGTCCTTACGGACCGTTCCTGTTGTTTATCCAGACAAACCTGCACCTACCTGATCCTAAGTTGGCATTAGTTCTTGATTACTTAATACCTGACTTGAACACATATAACTTGGGGGTATGGGGAAATCAATGATGACATCCTGACTTGTAACTCGACAGTTTCTTGCTTATACTGATCAGTTTTAGAGGCTAGGCCCGCCTTGGGATGATGCTGCTGACATCGTTCGTCTTTACCCTTTTCCTTTTAGTGCCTAGCGGCACGTGTCGGTTTCATCCTGAGAGTCTTAGACCGTGGTCCCGGGTATGCACGGGATACTATTGAGTTACATCGATGATTCATCAAATTGATTTCAAGGACTTGAGACTATTCAACCCAATAACCAGTTTAGATTACTTACTACACACTACCTTTCACCGCCTGATTTATATTGTTGTTACCCTGCTTTACTATTTATGCTCATACTTGCATGTATTGCTACCCCTCTTTATATGATTGCTTGATGTTATGACGCGCTGACGTCTGGGTTTTGCATGGCCCAGATCCTCTACCTTTGTTGCGGACTGATCAGGAGTATTGCCGCTGTTAGACCGAGCGGTGAAGATCCTGTTGGTATGCAGTTTTACGTTTCAGGTGTATCATTTATTGTATCTTTTGCTTCCGCATATTATCATTTCTTGACTCATTTATATTGGCTCATGGACATGTACTAGATAGTTTAGTTTACTTTCTTGTTCTTGATATCTCTACAGCCGTAATGTGACTGTGGAAGGATCTTTCCTATCTACAGGTAGCATGGTTGGCTATGTCACGTGCCCAACTTAGCGTACTCTGGGAAGCGGGGCGTGACAGACCGGGTTTCTGACGTGCGAGAGTTTTCCGACGTTGTTCCAGATAAGCCGGCGAAGCTTAGGGAGCTTAAGGATCAGCTGCAGAGTTGTTTGTTCGTGGGCTTGTGCCCCTGAGTGTTTCGCATTAGGTAGCCCCTATTTCTGTTCGTCAAGGAGAAAGATGGCAGTTTGAGGTTGTGTACTGATAGATCGTCAGCTGAACCGGCTTACGGTGCGGATAGGTATCATTTACCTCTCATTGACGATTTCTTCGATCAGCTCCAGAGTGTGAGACATTTTCTATGTTTGTTCGGGATCAGGTCATCATTGTTGTGGGTTTGGAGTGATGACATTCCGAAGACTGCCTTGTGCGTGCTACGGGCTTTGTGTGTTAGTATGTCATTGGACTCACCAATGCCCTTGCAGCATTCGTAGATATGATGAACCAGATTTCTTCAGACCGTTCCTCGACCAGTTATTGTTGTGTTATTGACGACATTCTGGTCTATTTAATGTGTCTTGAGGGACAGGAGTAGCACTTGAGGATTTGTTTTGCGGACATTGGGAGAGCCCCAGCGGTTCGCTAGATTCTCGGAGTGTTCCTTCAGGCTTGTTTGTGTTGACTCCTAAGTATTGTAGTTACGGGAGACGGTTTTCGTATGGTTCTGAGGAAGATCGAGGCCATACAGCTTTGGCCCAGACTTGTGTGCAGGACGGATGTCCGCAGATTTTTGGGCTTAGCAGTTTTTTTCCGCCGTTTCATGCAGGATTGCTAGTGTAGTGCTGCACCGTTGACTGGACTGACCGGAAAAGAGGTTTCTTTTCTTTTGAATGAGGCATGCGTGCGGAGTTTTTCAGCAGTTGAAGACTCGGTTAACAACTGCATCAGTTCTTTCTTGCTTTCTGGTTCGGGTGGCTTTGTTGTTTTACTGTAATGTTTCGCGAGTGGGGCTCGATTGTGTACTGAGGTGACACTATAGAGTTATCGCTTTTGCTTCCCTACATCCGAAGGAAGTATGAGTAGGATATTCCACTCATGATCTGGAGATGGCCGCGGTGGTCGTGCGTTGGAGATTTGGAGACACTACTTGTTCGAGAGTCGTGTCAGATTTTCACGGACCACCAGAGCTTAATGTACATCTTCCTGCAGCGGGTGTTGATTGTTGAGACAGTCTTTTGCAGATTTACAGTTTTGTTCGATCGTTGAGTACAGTTTACGTTCGCCTCTACTGAGGAGACAACTTGCTCATGTCCGCACCCGACCACTTTTCCTTAATCTCTTTCGCGAGACACTGCCCGCCGACGCTCGTTCGTCAGAGATACTTGAGCATACTCGGCTGGGTAATGATTCGGAGTCCTTGATTTGTGACAAGGGTGTGCTACATTTAGGGACGCGTTTGTGTACCTGATATTATTGGGAAGAAGCGCGAAATCCTAGAGCGGGAACATCTGTCAACTCTCTGTACTCATTCAAGTTCCACCAACATTGACGTGATTTGTGAGATAGTTACGGGTGGGCAGGGATGTAAAGAGATGTTTCGGATTTCGTTTCAAGGTGTCTTTCTTGTTGTGTGCTTTGGTTGAGCATCTGAGACCGGCTGGAGAGTTGCAACCTTCAACCGTTCCGCAGTGGGAATGGGAGCAGATCTCCACGAATATTCGTTGTGGCGTCTAGCCAGGTTTAGTCAGGGTGTGAATCCATTCGGATGCTTGTTGTCCGGTTTTACTCAGTTTGCTCAGTTTTTCTTTGTTAAGTTTGTGCGCTGCACGGAGTTCCATCATGGGTCGTATCCAATGAAGGCACCCTGTTCGCTTGCCGTCTTGGGCAGGAGCTTCAGGAAGCCTTGGGTACTGGTTGAGCTTTAGCTCCGCTTTTCCATCCGCAGGATGATGGTTTTGTGAGAGAGGGCTATACCGACTCTAGAGGTTATGCTTGTGCGTGCGTACTTTGTTGTCGGCAGTTGGGGATCGTCACTCGCCATTGTTAGGGTTCTCATTCGATAGTTGTTATCAGGAGTCACTCCAATTGGCAACCTTTAGGTTTAGGGGTTAGGTCGTGTCGATCACCAGTCTGTTTTTCTAACTCTGCGTAAGTAGGATTTTGGGACCCCAGCTAGTCTAGAGATTTCGGAGATGATCTGGTTGATTCAGGTCAGGATGAGAGTAGCCCAGTGCAGACAGAGGTCTTATGCCAACCGTGATGGTCGCAGACCTGAGTTCGCAGTGGGAGATCATGTATTCCTACGGACTTTTTCGATGAATGACATGTTGAGTTTTGGGAAGCTTATCCCAAAATTGTAGGCCCTTTTGAGATCCTTAAAGCGAGTTAGTTTCGTTGCCTTTAATTAGGAACTTCCGCCCAGATTATTGAGTATTCACCCCGTATTCCTTGTGTCGATACTTTGCAATTACCTTCATGACCTTTCTTACATGATTCAGCATCAGACCATTTAGCTTGGATGCAATCTTTCGTTCACCAGCAGCCAATTGTGTTAGTGGTTCGGCAGGTGGAGAAACTTCGGTCAAGGGTCTTGCCATCTGTGAAGGGTTTTCTTGAACATAGCTGTATTGTGAGGTAATCACTTGGGAGGCTGCGAACGAGATTTGAGAGTTTGTAATCTTCTCTTTGAAGGTACGCTTAGTGCGAATTTTAAATTCGGGGACGAATTTTTATAAGGGGGAGATTGTAAAGCCTTAGATTTCGGTTAGTGTTCGTTTAGACGTTAATGCGGGTTTACTGTAAAAAGTTTACCAATTCGGATTCCTCACATTTATAACATTTAATTAATAATTTATTATTATTTGTTATGAGCATGCACGCACGTTGTTAGTTATATGTATGCCCTAGAGGCCATTACTGTACATTGGATGTATATTGTAGTGGATGCTGGGACATATGTAGGGAGGACTTTCTTGCTCGACATGATAGTATGCTATATGGTTGCTCTTTACCTTAACGTGTACACTGATTGTCTCCCTGTTACATGTTGGTAAAGCCCTTAGGATCTGTACTTGACTACCTGGACTATGATGCGGATCATACTAGTGGGGACATGGTAGTCCATAAGTACATCCTTCAAAGTCCCTAGTCGATGGCGTATCGAGACGGGGCATCGATATACCAGAGTAGACTAGCGTGTACCTTCTCGACCCATACAGATGGGCGATGGATGATCCCATATCCATCGGTGTTTGACATCAGAGATGATATACGGGTGCTCAGTAGAGACTGGGTACACTGGACGGACTCGCCGAGAACTCCCAGATGGTATTATACCTCACGTCAGATGGCAGTTCTCTGGTGACACTGGTACAGAGTAGTCTGTTGACCCGAGATCGTCATAGAGTCTTGTGTGGTTCCCACTGTGCTTTGATTTCCATCTTACCACGTCCAAGAGGGCGTGCAAAACGGTGGTTTTTGGGTACAGTCCCGAGTCACATGGAGGCAATGAGCGATAGGAGGGGATTCGTCTCTCCTGGTATAGGGGGTTGATGTTGCGCTGTGTTCGATTGGCTATAACAGGAAGTCCCTGGCCAGGGCTGATCAGAGAATTGCTGGTAAGTGTTACCAGTAGTTTCTCGACCCGTTATGAGCCTCATATCGACACGACTTATCGAGCTATTGGGGTCTGACGTTTACCACCCCTAGGCAAGATATGCGACATATCAGACGATCAGACCGGACTGTACGGTAGTGTTACTGGTTGGATTCACTGGAGTGTGAGCGGGCTTGCTCATCGATCTTCAGATCGCTCAATACCCGGGTGGCCGTTATGTTTAGCAGACCGCTTGCGGCTTGTGGATGCTTGATATGATCATCATCTGCTGCCGGCGTATTGACGAGTCTTTAGAGTCCTACACAGAGGTTTCCTGGCTCAAGCGAAACGAAATAGGAGTGCATATGAGATATGTGCGGGACCGAGAATAATACTAGTATGTGATACTGTATTCGATTCTCGCGATGAATGTATCGAATGGTTGTATGCGATATAACCTAGTTATCGATTCAAGCGTTGATTCGATAAGCCGATACATTGTATACTAGTCGGTTGTGTGCGACATGACCGGATCATTGAATCAAGTGTTGATTTAATGATTTAATGTGTAATTATATATTTGATATATTACTTTGCATTAACTAGTATTGTTTCACTTTAAAAGGATTTTCTCACTTGATATGCACATTGTATATGTGATATATTTTTTGTGCATTTGTTTGTATCATGTTTGATGATACATGCTTGATTAGGTGTATGTTTAGTTTAAACCTTGGTTAAGTAAATGGTTAGGGTTGTGTTTAAATTTCTTATTTATTTATTTGATTATTTATTCATTATGGAAATTAAAAGGAATGGTGGCTTATTTTGTCATTTTGTGGAAACTTCTTGAAGTGTTGAAAGCATAACCATTCTTGTTCTTTTCCTAAACCTAACCATCAACTCTAACCATGGTCTTTTCTCTACACCTAACTTTGGTTAAAATTATGATAAGTATCATATTCTTTTCTATTAAAATTATTCTTATCATAATGATAATCTTCTTCTTCTTCATCTTCTTCCTTGAAGAAAACCTTTCTTCATCAATGGTGGATTGATGAAACAAGTGATAAATCCAATTCTAAAGTCTACCCACATCCTATTTCTTCATCCTCTACCTCTTGCCAAGTAGTAGAGTGTGTTCTCTTCACAAGTTTTTGGACTTGGTGAAATCGGAGCTTGATTTAGCGATGCCTCGACGTAGATCATCTTCGGCACGAAGCCGACGACCTTGCCCGCTCGTTCTCCGATGAAGTCGACGCTAGAGCCCGGATTTGATTTGTACAGCGGAGAGGACCTCATCTCGGAGCCGTGGAGGTGGAGGACCGGATCTACAAAGGTTGTATTTCCGTTTCCCATTAGTTAATTGTTAACTAGATTGTTTTTCGCCTAGATTTCTAGCCAACGGTCCGTAGTCGGGTTTCTCGGCACCTAGATTTTTTGAAATTGGCATGGTTGATGCCTTGTGAGACCTCACTAGCGTGCCTAGGAACCCTACAGTGGTATCAGAGCCTAACTAGAGCCTTAGGCGAAGTCTAGACGGATTTTGAAGTCCGAACGACCCGAAACCCCAACCGGAAAATGCTCTCTGGACGTTTTCTGAAAACGTGTATTTTTTAAAATTAAAAATTGCTAAAAAATTCAGCAGGAAAAAATAAGAATTATGATGCAAATTTTTTTCGATGAACAGTACAAACCACGGCGGAACCGCGGCAGAAGCCTGCATTCTGCGGCGGTTCCGCGGCAGAATGATGACGTCATCGTACACTGTTTGCACAGTAACTCCTATTATTTTATGCTGGATTTTCTGGGTATTTTTAAAATTTATTCCAGAGTTGTATTTTCTGGGATTATTTTGGGGATTCGGTGTTTCGATCGGAGTATCAAATTTTGTCTGTGTGGCTTTCCGGATAATTTTTAGAATATGTTAAAAAGTTCGACCGGATACAAATACCCAATTTTTCCCCTGTCGGGAAATTTCCAAGTGTTGGATTTTTCCGTAGTTTAACGACGTTCTAAGTAGTGCAAGTAACGTGATGGACCCTCTAGAAGACAACAAACCTTAACTCGATTATGTGACCGTCTTGAACTGCCCTTTGAACCTTCGGGTTTGGGGTAGTACGGCGTGCCACATGTGAGGCGTTGGCTTGACCCTTCTACGGCTGGACCGTCGGTACTGAGGCACGAACTGAATGTTGTTAGACTTATTTCATGTGTTGAGCTGTATCGAGAAAACTTGGGTGTTTGACTGTTCGATCGAAAAGTTTAACATTTTCTGTTTATCTGGAATGGGATACAATAATTGGAATTCACAATAGTTATGTGATAACTGAATGAATGTTATAAACATAGCACTTTAGTCTCACTTGATCGGTTGCCACGGAATTTTGATGTGATCAAAAGTCCGTCGCAATCACGTAGCGTACGCGGATACTCGCCGGGTAAACTTAATAGACAGCCTCACCCCATAGCCCCGACCAAGTGACTGTAGGAGAACCCCGTCGCCAAAAGCATCCGTTCGGGTGCTCCCGGCAGCGGTGTTCCGCCTTGGTGCACTTCGTCGACGGTATCGGGGGTGCGGCCGTCTACTGAAGTTTACGACGAGCATTCGATCAGGATGTCGGGAATCTTGTTGAATTGCCCGACTTGATATTGAAAAGTGTTTTCGATTTTGAGACTAAAATGCGGGGTTTATAATTGTTAGGCATGTGATGTCTAAGTAATTCATTTGGTCAGGCATGCGATGTCTGAGGTGGTTGCGGATTCCAACAGTTGTAGTTTTACACTTTCTTTTCTGTGACCGTAAGTGTAATATGTGATATCGCCGGTTTCGTTGCTATATGTCAACGACAATTGGGATGCGCATATTTACTTACGTTGATGACATGTGATGTTATGAGTTGCTGGATATGTTATATTGGATCGTCGTGTTTGAATAGCCGGGGGTTTTTATGTGAGATGGGTGTTTTTTCATTTTCATTCATGTAAAAACTTGTATGTAATATTCTTTTATTGGGGTGCTTCCAGGTTGCGGAAGTTGTCACCCGTTGTATATTATTTACTTTTCCGCACTAGGATAGACCCAAGGAGGAGGGCACAAGTAACCGGGTTCTGGAGTCCAGTGGGAGACCAACTCGAGGAGTCGGGTCCGGGTCTCCTAACTCCAGAATTGGTAGGGTTGCTTGCCGCTCTCGTAGGGGTCTAGGGGTGTGGGTTTGGCTATTCATCGCGACCGTGGAATCCGTGTTTTATACTGGCTCGTATTGAAAACACGGACGTCCCAGTATATCCAATATTTCATATGTTTCTTCTGCTGCGATATCTGTGATGTGATCATGTGATGTTCTGTGATAGATACAGTATATAGTATATATGATATATTATATAGACGTTACTTATGTTTTACACCCGTGCTAGCCCTGCCCTGCTCTGCCGTTAGTTACCTAACCTAACGGTGCACGAGGGGACATCGAGGCGAATGCGGATGGCATAAGTGTACGTCGTATTTATCTGTGATGTTTAGGTACTTAAATGATGGGACTTCATTAATGAGATTAATGAAAGAAAAGAAACCTAAGATGTTGTAGAATCGAATTTCAAAATAAAACAGGTAGCTACAGTTCTTGCTTTGCACAGCGGTATATGTGATATATCCTGCACCTTATTCGATGAGGAAAGGACCGAGATCCCTTCACCGGGAGTGACTCCTTTAGCAATAACTGGCAGATGCTACACACTCGGTTTGTCTTTTGATAGCTTTTAAGTGTTTTTGCTTTGCACAGCGATATATATGATATATCTCGCACCTCATTCGACGAGGAAAGGACCGACGATCCCTTCACCGGGAGTGACTCCTTTAGCAAAACTAGAAAAGCCTCAAAAACACTCCATTTCAAAATTCATTCGATCCTACAACGATATCAAGTTCATTACACAATAGGTTTTCAAAAAAACCTGTCGTAGCCCTCCGTCATTTCAGATAAATCCTGTTTAGTATTCGTGCTGCGTTTGTTGACCTTGTCAAGGCGCAGTGTGCGGTAGCTAACCAGTATTTATCTGCTTATGCATATGATGCAGATTGGGTTAGGGTAGTCGTGCGGCCTTGTTGACCTTGTCAAGGGTCGTGCGGGTGCGTTTGATTCAATCAAGAAATGACGGGTTGAACTTAACTTGCGGTCTATAGTTTGTTGATCTTGTCAAGGTCATAGATCGTTCGGGGCAAAACATTATCGGGAATTTCAAGTGTTGAAATTTGCAATGAGATTGCATACCTTCTATGAGATAGTTGGATCCCGATACCCGCTGCGAGTAAGAGTTACTCCTGGGAGAGTTTTATACATTACAATTAGCCGATCAAGTAGGTGTCTAGAAAGGTGTCAACGGGGTTACGCCTCTGGGAAAACGAGGTTTACATTAATTATGTTCGTACGAAAGCACGGGGGACCTCCCTCAAAGTACCGACACTGGCCTGGCTGAAAGATTGGCGAACTTGTAGTGTGTAATTAATCCCGGCTAGTCTTTCCTTTTAGGGTTTGAAGGAAGATTTGATAAAAAGCAGTGGGAGCCATCCTGATTAGATAAAATAATAACCAATCTATTCTTGTAAGAGCGCACGCTGAGTGTTTTCTTCTCTCTCTCTCCTGGTAGCGACCATATCACGCCTTAATCAAGATAATAATACGGATTATTGACCGAACCCGCTTGTTATACTGAGCTGGGGAACGTTGGTCCCACTCCACCTTATAATTGTTATAAGACAGAGCAGGAAATTGGGGAATACCAGATTTCCTGTGCCGCCCAAACGAAGAGAGTGCATGCTGATGCATCATCTTCGGGTGTGTTCATTATATAGAACTGTTTCTCAGTATCCTCCGCATCCTAGGTATATGATACCGGATCAGGATCCCAGATATGTAATCTGTTACATAGGGCTACAGATAGGTAGAGAACTGAGAACGGGTGATAAGTTTCATGAGGCAGAAAACGGGGCAAGAGTTGCAGCCAAGTCTGTCGGTCACTGTCACCCTGTATTGTAATACATTGATTCTGAACGAATGTTATTAGATACCGAACCTGATATACAAAATCATATCTGTCTCTTTATTAGTAAAGAAACGATAAAATTTTGTATTGTTGGATAATGTTTTGAACATTTCCTATATCAAAAGTTGATCGGTTCAGGCACGTTGTCTAAAAGCATTGACGTTCTAAATCAAACTACAGTTCTTAGTATATAGAACACACACAAGAGGAAGAGTTCAGAAATGAACGAATTCTTCTTGAGGTATTGTAGACTAGGTCAGATCAATGTGACCCGACTGACTAGAGTTACATAAAGACGCATATTTAAATTAGTTTGAATTTACATCTTGTGAAACTCGCCAGTCATATCACAAAGATAAGATGACCATAGCCCTGTTTATTGGAAACAGAGAAAGAGTTAGTGTACTCTTGGGATGATACATGTTGATGTATGTAGGTCCCCTGTCTACACATGCCAGGACCGGTTCTTCGTACTTCATTACATTCTCTGATAATCTCTCAAGATTCAGACACATGTTCCTGTTGAAACATGAGTCCGAGCCTTTTGAGATATTCACAGAATATAAGCGAGACGTAGAGAACCAAAATACGGGTAAAAGTATTATGTCCTATGATGAGATCAGGGAGGAGAATACTTGAGCACGGAAATTCCTGAACTATTCTAAAGGAGAATGAGATTCTCTCTCAGAATTACTCCTCCGTATACACCATAGCACGATGGTATATCGGGGCGGAGCAGATACACCCTATTTGATATGGTGTGCTCTATGATGAGTACTACTGAGTTACCTTTTTCCTTAAAGGGGTTATGCACTTGAGAAGTTGCATACCTATTGAATAGGGTTGCAATCAAATCAGTTGCCTACCACTTCATATGTGATATGGAATGGGAAGAGCCCATGTCTTAAGTTAGTTAAGATTTGGGGTTGTCCGGCCTATGTCTAAAAGTATGATCCGGACAAGCTCGAGGCAAGGTCTGTTATGTACAACTAGAAATGTTCCAGCTATACGAACTACAGCTGATGATTTGAAAGAACCAAAGGATTCAATAGTTACCAACGAACCTCAGCCTCTCCGTCGATCTAGTAGGGTTCCTCACCCACCTGAGAGATATTTCGGTTTCTCTATGACAGTGGAAGCGAGGATTGCATCATGAGATGATGACCCAACTAGTTTCGAGCTGGCCATCAAGAGTGGGACTCTGTAAGAATGGCTGGATGCTTAGTGATCTGAGATGGAATCCTTATACACTAACAAAGTATGGACTTTGGTTGCTATATCTGAAGGGTTAAATCCCCATCAAGAGCAAGTATATCTTGAGAAGATTACTTGGTGTAGATGGAAAAGTTGAGACTTTCAAAGCTAGACTTGTTAAAGGTTTGCATCATTGACCAGGTGTGGATTATGTTGAAACCTTTTCTAAGGATCTATGCTTAAGTCCATCCAGATCCTACTTGCCACGGCTACATACCATGACTACGATATCTGGTGGTTGGGTGTCTTGACTGCTTTTCTAAATGATGATTTAGAAGAGAGCGTCTATAAGTACACAACCAGAGGGCTTCATAGACAGAGGGAGCAGCGGAAACGTGTGCAAGATGCTTTATAAGATAAAGCAGGCATCGCGGAGTTGGAACATCTGTTTTGATGAATTAGTAAAAGAGTTTGACATCATCAAAATGGTAGATGAACCTTGTATAAACAAAAAGGTAGTAGGGAGTATGGTAGTGATCCTCGCAGAGTACGTGGATGACATACTCTTGATAAGAAAAGAGTTTCTTATGCTACGCTCGGTCAATCTCCGCTTATCACTAGGATTCTCCATATAGGATCAAAATGATACCTACTAAATCCTGGATTTTGGATCTATGAGATAGATTTAATTGGATGTTAGGATTCTCATTAGTTGTACTGAGATGGTATCAATCGATCCTGGGGAGAATCACTGGAAGGGTTCCAGGGTGATAAAGACGACTGAGTGTCAGTCACAGGCATTGTCTTTACCCTCAGTAAAGGGACGGTATGTTGGAAGAGTTCCAAGCTAGATACCGTGACATACTAGACGATAAAGGCAGGATACATCGCTACTTAAGATCCAACCAAAGAGGCTGTTTGGGTGTATATTGGTTCATGAGATGAACTACGTTCCTCCCATTGTGTGACAATGGAGTTGTGGCTTATGCCAAGGAACGCAGGTCCCATCAGTGATCCAGACATATTCTAAGGCAGTATCGCCTGATCATAGAGATAGTTGATCTCCAGGGTGATCGAGGTTAGGAAAGTAGATTCAGAGGACAACGCAGCGGATCCACTCACAAAGGCCTGTTCCCAGAGAGAGATTTTTATGGGATGGTTGAGTATGAGATACTACAACCACTGCTACAGATGGCCCTAGTGCAAGTGGGAGATTGTTAGTTATATGTATGCCCTAGAGGCCATTACTGTACATTGGATGTATATTGTAGTGGATGCTGGGACATATGTAGGGAGGACTTTCTTGCTCAACATGATAGTATGCTATCTGGTTGCTCTTTACCTTAACGTGTACACTGATTGTCTCCATGTTACATGTTGGTAAAGCCCTTAGGATCTGTACTTGACTACCTGGACTATGATGCGGATCATACTAGTGGGGACATGGTAGTCCATAAGTACATCCTTCAAAGTCCCTAGTCGAGGGTGTATCGAGACGGGGCATCGATATACCAGAGTAGACTAGCGTGTACCTTCTCGACCCATACAGATGGGCGATGGATGATCCCATATCCATCGGTGTTTGACATCAGAGATGATATACGGGTGCTCAGTAGAGACTGGGTACACTGGACGGACTCGCCGAGAACTCCCAGATGGTATTATACCTCACGTCAGATGGCAGTTCTCTGGTGACACTGGTACAGAGTAGTCTGTTGACCCGAGATCGTCATAGAGTCTTGTGTGGTTCCCACTGTGCTTTGATTTCCATCTTACCACGTCCAAGAGGGCGTGCAAAACGGTGGTTTTTGGGTACAGTCCCGAGTCACATGGAGGCAATGAGCGATAGGAGGGGATTCGTCTCTCCCGGTATAGGGGGTTGATGTTGCGCTGTGTTCGATTGGCTATAACAGGAAGTCCCTGGCCCGGGCTGATCAGAGAATTGCTGGTAAGTGTTACCAGTAGTTTCTCGACCCGTTATGAGCCTCATATCGACACGACTTATCGAGCTATTGGGGTCTGACGTTTACCACCCCTAGGCAAGATATGCGACATATCAGACGATCAGACCGGACTGTATGGTAGTGTTACTGGTTGGATTCACTGGAGTGTGAGCGGGCTTGCTCGTCGATCTTCAGATCGCTCAATACCCGGGTGGCCGTTACGTTTAGCAGACCGCTTGCGGCTTGTGGATGCTTGATATGATCATCATCTGCTGCCGGCGTATTGACGAGTCTTTAGAGTCCTACACAGAGGTTTCCTGGCTCAAGCGAAACGAAATAGGAGTGCATATGAGATATGTGCGGGACCGAGAATAATACCAGTATGTGATACTGTATTCGATTCTCGCGATGAATGTATCGAATGGTTGTATGCGATATAACCTAGTTATCGATTCAAGCGTTGATTCGATAAGCCGATACATTGTATACTAGTCGGTTGTGTGCGACATGACCGGATCATTGAATCAAGTGTTGATTTAATGATTTAATGTGTAATTATATATTTGATATATTACTTTGCATTAACTAGTATTGTTTCACTTTAAAAGGATTTTCTCACTTGATATGCACATTGTATATGTGATATATTTTTTGTTCATTTGTTTGTATCATGTTTGATGATACATGCTTGATTAGGTGTATGTTTAGTTTAAACCTTGGTTAAGTAAATGGTTAGGGTTGTGTTTAAATTTCTTATTTATTTATTTGATTATTTATTCATTATGGAAATTAAAAGGAATGGTGGCTTATTTTGTCATTTTGTGGAAACTTCTTGAAGTGTTGAAAGCATAACCATTCTTGTTCTTTTCCTAAACCTAACCATCAACTCTAACCATGGTCTTTTCTCTACACCTAACTTTGGTTAAAATTATGATAAGTATCATATTCTTTTCTATTAAAATTATTCTTATCATAATGATAATCTTCTTCTTCTTCATCTTCTTCCTTGAAGAAAACCTTTCTTCATCAATGGTGGATTGATGAAACAAGTGAGAAATCCAATTCTAAAGTCTACCCACTTCCTATTTCTTCATCCTCTACCTCTTGCCAAGTAGTAGAGTGTGTTCTCTTCACAAGTTTTTGGACTTGGTGAAGTCGGAGCTTGATTTAGCGATGCCTCGACGTAGATCATCTTCGGCACGAAGCCGACGACCTTGCCCGCTCGTTCTCCGATGAAGTCGATGCTAGAGCCCGGATTTGATTTGGACAGCGGAGAGGACCTCATCTCGGAGCCGTGGAGGTGGAGGACCGGATCTACAAAGGTTGTATTTCCGTTTCCCATTAGTTAATTCTTAACTAGATTGTTTTTCGCCTAGATTTCTAGCCAACGGTCCGTAGTCGGGTTTCTCGGCACCTAGATTTTTTGAAATTGGCATGGTTGATGCCTTGTGAGACCTCACTAGCGTGCCTAGGAACCCTACATGTGTGCACGTGAATGTGAGGATTTGTTTGTGCTAATTTTGATCTTAGCAACCATGACACTTAACCTAATCCTTGTTTAATCCACCCTTTGCTTAATCCTTGATCTTTTGTGAGTGAGAGAGAGATATTTTCTTTTGGAGTGGTGACTAGTATGAAGGCATTAAATGAAGAGTTAATGCATTGTTATACTCACCTCTCACCTCACCCTACACTCACCTCCCTCTCTCTTCATCATTTCCCCTCTTTCATTTTCTCTATCTCATTATTCTTTCTTTTCCTCTCTCATCAAACTGAACACTCTCTTTTCCCTCACTAATTCATCTCAAAAACATCACAATTTCATCAAAAATCACACATTTTCTTGGTTTTGCCACACGGATGCCTAGGAGCATGCAAAGCTTGGATCTTTGGGTTCTTTTGGCTAGGTATTGATCTCTTTCTGTTGTTTATGTAGTTTTTGTGATATGTAGCTAGTTAGTTTCAGTTTAGATAGTGTAAAGTTTAGTTTTGTGCATAATATCGTATTTTTAGTGCCTATTTGTGATATATGTGTTCTGCTGTGACCCGGAAAGTTTACTAGAAAACCAAACAATTTTGTTGTGTTGTACCAGTGACCATAGGACCTCACCTGGAGCATGAAGCCTATCAGCTAGGACTCGGCCGGCGATGTCTGAAAGGAATTCCGGCGAGATCGGTAGTGGGTAGGAGTTAGGGTTTGGGTTTTTCTGGGTAGGTGTCTGCAGTGGTTTGGGTGTTTTTGGTCTTGTTTGTTTGTTGAGTTTTCTCTATATGCAAAATCTGGGATCACCTAGGTAGTTTCTAGTGTTTTGTGTTCACGCGATACGTTATACGACACGGATCGTGCACTTTGTGTGGTTTTACTCTTAGGTTGTTTTCGTCGTGTCACTACGCACGTTAGCCATAATACGAACACTTGAGAGTATGTTTTGTGTTGTTGTGTCGGTCTAATGTAGTTTGTACGTGTTTTGGGTCTATTATTAATATATACTTGTTTTGTTGTTTTAATATTGCAGTTCGCAGGCGGGGACTTCGGACACTGCTACAAAGGGAAAACAGGTGGTAGGCTTCACTTAGCCAGGAGCGTTGGTGAGTAGATTAAACATCTACAGGGGAATCGCCCGCATGGCGTTATGCGTCTGGGCTAGAGATGTTACTTTTGTGGCATATTCTATGTCATATTTAGAATTGCGCACTCACCCTACTGTTTAGTTATTGTTGTGCTTGGACTAGTATTCTTAGGACACTGCACCATTATTGACGACTCATGTTGCACGAGCACTGATTGTATGCCACACTCACCGTCAATAATTTCAATGTCACGCACAACCCACTTATAGATATGATATTGCTTGGTTTGGG
Source organism: Agapanthus africanus (assembly GCA_030015575.1). NCBI lineage: Eukaryota > Viridiplantae > Streptophyta > Magnoliopsida > Asparagales > Amaryllidaceae > Agapanthus > Agapanthus africanus. The sequence continues at coordinate 115,004,641 of JASDDO010000029.1, forward strand.
ACATTATGATATTGATTCATATTTCTTATCGCATATGACATTTAGCATACATGTATATCCACATGCTTACACATATGCCTTCATATACTTATATGCTAGATATCTGTATATCTATAGAGTATTGTACCATTAGTGATAGGTACATACATACCTTATTACATAGCTATAGGTATACCTTGCACACATACTTCACTTATACCCGAAGGGTATATTACATCATTTACTTATACGTAGATACATATACATTGTTATACCTTTTTGTTACACATATATCTGGTTATAGCTACATGTTTACCTTTATTTGATGTTATTTAGAATTGGAGAAATTAGGAACCGCATGTTATTATATTAACTTGTTGCAGTTAATTAGCGGCTTTTCCTTTATATGCTTTCATACAGTTTTATGTTGCATATATTATATTCATGGATTTTCGCATTGAGATATGGATTTTTCATGATGTTTTCTGGATTTGGGGACCGTGGGAGTTCATGAAATTATGCATTATTTGAAAAACCCGGTTTCACTTGATATGATATTTCAGCATCCACCATGAGATTTATCGGTTCTGATTATATACTCCATACGAGGAGTCGGGTGCCGTATGAGGGTACATGGTGGGGCCCGGTACGGTTCCCCTCGGCAAGATGATCGATGGTCCATGCCGATTGATCCTGGAAGGTGGGCAAGTACCTACCGGTGACATTACCAATGACTCGGCGGTTATCATGGGGATACCGACGGGAGTCATGTACGTATGGATACGTCGAAAGGCGAGGGTCAGAGCTAGGCACTCGAGCTTTCGGTATAGCGTATGGTACGCACCTATCAGGGTGCAAATCTTGGTGACAGCACCTGATAGATCTGCATTTCTGTGTCGATGCTTGACGCATTGGTTTCATGATATTTCTTTTACTCCTAAGTATATATAATAGTGGAATGGGACGCTGTTATATATGCCTTTACACCAATATTAGTAGAATGGGACGCAAATATATGTGTATTGATATCAATTTATATACATCATCATATTTATTCATGCAAATGTATTTAGGATTTTAAAGATTTATTTGGTATTGGATTTGGGATATAGGTGATTCATCTGAAATTGGATAGAGGATATATATAAGATTGCTGATTTTGTACATTCAGGATATATGAGGTTTATTCGATAGTGTACATTCAGAATTTGTGAGACTTATATGATATGAGAGCCAATTTGGGGGCTGATTTGAGGAATTGGGATTTGAATTGTCTTGATGGATTGTGATCCTACCACGATGTCAGGAATCCGTGGAAATGACATATTTCATTCCATACTCCACATTTATTGTTTATGCACTGCTTCATGTATTAGTAGCACCTGTTAGTATACCTTTCATGACTGTTGCATTTACATACCTTTATTTATATGCATTGCTTCATGTATAGTTGTACCTGTTAGTGTACCTTTCATGATTGTTGCATATATACACTTTCATATCATTATTGCATGATTATTGCATACTGATTGTCATATTATTATTGCTTCATGTATTAGTTGTACCTGCTAGTGTACTTTTCATAATTATTGCATTCGTATGACCTTTATTGCTATTAATTGCATATGTTAGATTCACGCTGTACGTGCATACTTGCGATTACCTGTATATGTTATTTACTATTCATGAGTTAGCAACTCACCCCAGTTGTGCCATAGTTGTTTTGCAGGTCTTTCTTCACAGTTGTCAGAGGTTGGGCTATATTCATCTATCTTATCATCTTTTGCTACGGATACCGCTTCAGCTCACAGTGTGCAGTTTTCTTAGGTGGGTTTTGTGGTTATTCGTTGTTGTATTGTATATTCGTTGTATCCTTGTATTCTCCATCTACTATTTTCATGTTGACTTAGAGACTTGGTGAGGACGATATTATATATTATTTTGTGACTTGATTGTCTTTATACAGTTTTCTTTCTTTCGTCTTTTATTTCTTCGCTATGGCTTCGTATATTTGTTGTGGTGGTATTTTCCGTCTTTGGGCGTGTATTTGCTCACGTTTGGGGATGCATTACTTATATTTATGTTGTACCCATTTTTGGGGCTAGTTTTTACAAAGGAGGTGCTGCCAAAATTTTAAAGAAAGAAGTTGCACTTTTAAAGAATTTTGGTTGTGATTTCAAAGACTTTTAAAAAATGTTTGTTATCTTTTCTTGTCTTTTAATGGTTTAGATTTCTGGGTTTTGGCTTTCTTTTACTGTGTTACGCCTGTAGACGTTGCGTAGTATTAGGGCCGTCACGTGCCAATTTCGGGTCGTGACAAGATCTTCCTATACTACGATCGGTTATACCGTGATTGTCACAAAGTGGTTTTTCCACATAGGATATGGATAAAATATCAGGGATTCTGGTGACTATATCTATGGTTTTAAATCTAGATTTCGGAAGTGTCCCAATTTGGGTACTTGACATTATTCTAAAGTATGTTAGAATGGACGACTCCTGGCATGGTAGTGTACCCGCAGGTGATGGAGTCACCCTCTCTAAAGAGATGTCTTTTTGACTGATGAGGAGAGGGATTTGCATGATTGGCATATCACTTACTTAGGCAATTGAGTCAATCATGAGATGTCAAGTACAACACCAGATATTGATTTTGCACAGGCTGCAATAAGTATATATTAATCCAATCCAACAGAAATATTGGGAAATAGTTATGAACATAAGTGAATGTTCTTAGTATATGGTAACGGCAGCCTCCTTCGGGAGGCGGTTATCATTTCAGGCTTCCAAATGTGACTTGGATGACAAATTGGCTGTCAGAGTTATAGTTTTCCCTCTTTTGAGGGACAATATGTTGGACAGATGGTCCAAGCGGATACTGTGGAAGGCATGGCACAGGATACTGATTAAATTCAGTGGATGATACAGTTTAAGAAGTTTGCTGGATTTGGAGTTAATTTGTGAACTGGGTCCCATCAGATATCCAGACAAATTCTAAGACTTATATTGCTCATTTCGGGAGATAGTCTTTCTCCGCGAAGTTGATATATAGAGAGAGATAAAGATAGAAACATTGGAGCGGATCCACTCAATGAGGCTATTTCTCGAACACAATAGTTTCATAAACGTGCTTTGCGAGACTGATTAGTAGAGAAGTTGGGTGTTCGGTATCACACTGTTCACACCATAATATTGTATTATTATATTCCTCAATCTTATTCGTTTTATAAATAAACAGGTGCTTTTTACGCATGTCTGTTACATATTACAGGTTACAGGTTCTTAGAGCGAAAACAGTGAAAAAGACGGAAGATGATACAAAAGAAGGACTTTTGACCAACAAGTAGAAGTATCTTAGTCAAGCCTAGACGAAGAACAGTTCACAATTGTATAAGGCAACGCATGGTCCAAAATGTCAAAGTGAACGGTTAAACGACCATTGCAAGTTTTCACTGAAAGATCTGGAGAAGATCCAGAAGCCAAATGGAGAAAAGAACTGAAGAAATAAAAATCCCAAAGCAGTAAAAAAGAACCCAGAAAAATTGAGCAGACAACCTCACCAAAGGGCCGCGGAACCGCGGCCCCACCCCCACCCATGCCGCGGTTCCGCGGCCATCTGATGCGCGTGTCGGTGCAGATTTCTCCTGGCGGTGCGTCGGTGCTTTTGTTGGGATTTTTCAGGGGTATATCTATAATAGCACATATGCGAGCAATTGTAACCCTAATTGTCCTATTTTCCTATAAGTATGTACTCTAAAGATTGTATTAGGGAGGCCTTTTTTTGATAAATAAAATTCAGATTCAATTGGAATTGGAAGAGCATCATTCTTGTAAGTTGTTTTTTTTCTTTTCTGCCCTAGTTTTATAATTGAATTCTTGCCCTAGATAAATCGTTCCTTTTGCCCTAGTTTAATCTAGCGTAGTATCTCTTAACCTGCCGTAGGTAACTAAATTATCAGATCTAATGATACACAGTAATCTTAAAATGATGTTTTTAATAGATCCCCTAATGAGCGAGTAATTTCCTCGCTTGTTAGGGTTAGGAATAAGGGAGGGATTGAGAGATGAATATCTCTCATCTCTTTCAAGCACAATCATTTGTAATAATTAGAACTTCATGCACGCATGCATGATCCGCTCCCTACGGCACCCTACCCACGAGGTAACGGTGAAACCGTAGTATAAAGGACCGGACATGCATGACTTCCATGAAGGTTAGAGCAATTATTAGGAAAGGACGGACAAGGATCTAGAGGAAGAAACTTCGTTTCTTCCCAATCATCCTAATCCCCTTTACTAATAATTGTTATAACTTCTAAAAAGATTTAATTGAGGGCATTGAAAGAGGTGTGAATTTTAATCTTATCAAACTCACCTTAGACCTAATCCTAGCAAGTTTCTTGATCATCGTACAACTTAGTTTTTTTTAGATTCAATTAAAGGACCAAACAACCATTGGAATTAGCTCGTAAGAACACTTAGGAAATTAACACATTCCTGTGGACCGACCCGTATTCACCGGCTAGCTGCAAAGCGACGCCGTTTCTGATTGCGGTAAAATATTTTTGATCTTTAAAATCTACATTAATCAAATGGCGCCGTTGCCGGGGATGGCGTAATTATTTCCTTTTTGTAATTTCGGGTTGATATAAATTTTAAAAATCATAAAAATCTGAAAATATAAAATGTACAAAAATTTTTAGCATTTTTTTTTATTGTTTGAAGGGTTTATCATTTGAAGTTTGCAGAAACAGCGAAGAATCTCGGATCTGGAAATTTATAGAGTGAGAAACAGAAAAAGTCACATCAGAACAGAGGGAGACTGACACAACAAAGACGTACCAATTTTTTGGAGACCCGATCCCTCACCAGAACCGCGGAACCGCGGTGGGAGAGCGTACCAAACCGCGGAACCGCTGTAGACACGTGGCATCGCTGCGCGAAATTTTGTAGGTTTGTTCCTCATTCCCCTCTCTGCCAACCTCCATATATCCTTTTGTGAAATTTTCTGCAGGATTTCTTTGCGCAAAAAAAAAACTTCTTCCCCCTTCTAAATAACAGATTTTCTGCAGGTTTCTTTGCGCCGCGCTTAAAAATTATTAATTGCAAGTGAATTTACTGTTTTTCCTAATTTAATCGGAATTTAAGGGGCTATTAACCAAACTTAGATTGGGTGGGGATTTCATCACCCTTCCCAGGACCCCAGAAAGCACTTAAAGCATTTGCATCGACCACTCTTAATTAAAAAATACTAGACTCAGCACTAAGAACTTCGAGCTCAATAGGACAAAGGACTAGTCATAGGCATCGACCGTTTATCCTAACCTGACTTTGCGGTGTCTAGGCAAGTGGTTACTTAATTAGGACCGCTACTTGTAGCGGGAAGCCTCCCACTTACCTGGCACTTACCTGGCCGCAATTGGCGGTGAAGAGGCGGTTTGTGGTCCTATTTCTAATCCTAGTTAGGAGCTGTCTAGCTGACCTAGGTGACTCTAGATCTAGGCCTGATTGTGCATGTGTGGTTGATCGCAATTGTGTCACAAGTCTCTTTTCAAAAATCTTTTTGCAAAAATTTCACATAAAAAAAAGAAGAAGAAAAAAAAATCTTTTCAAAACTTGCAACTTGTCACTAAAGAAATCTCGCAACTCACTTAGACCACTTTCTCTCATTGACGTTATCTTACCTCCACATTCTGTCTTTCATTTTTTTTCTGACTATACTACCCCTTTAGTGTATGTCACTTTGGACTAGGGACACTAACGCCCGATTAGTCCGTGTTTCGTTGGTACCGACCGACGAACCTTTCGACACCGAAGTCGAAATTCCGTCCACTTTCTTACCTCCACCTTCAAATTCTTCTTCCGAAGGCATGTCGGGATATAATCCTAACAATACCTTACCGACAGGAATGATTCCGCCTCCGTTAGGTGCGAATAACCCGAATCAACCGCCTGTTGAAGCGCCCGCACGAGTCGCGCTCCAGGATCTCTTCTATCCTGTCCGCACTTCTTTACCTACCTGTCTTTCACCCCCACCGGCAAATGGGGACAATTTTGAAATAAAACCCCATTTCATCAATATGCTGCCAAAATTTCATGGTTTGGAATCTGAAGATGCTTATATCTTTATCAATAAATTCCAAAACGTTTGCGCTATGATGAAAACGACCCAATTAAGTGATGACGTTATAAGGCTAAGGGTCATTCCTTTCACCTTATGTGACCTAGCCGAGAAGTGGCTATACAGTACCGCATCACATTCCATTAGAAATTGGGACAAGTTTGTGAAAGCTTTTCTTAATAAGTTCTATCCTCATCACAAAACTGCTAGAATCCATAATGAGATTATACCATTCTCACAGCTTCCTCACGAACCATTTTGGAAGTGTTTTGAAAGATTTAAAGACCTACTCGTTCAATGCCCTCATCATAGGATCGAAAGTTGGCAACTCTGCCAAACATTATACGATGGATTGAACCCGGTAACGAAGCAGTTGCTAGAAACCATCTGTCAAGGTCACTTTCTAACCAAATCTAGTGAGGAAGCGTGGCAGTTTCTTGAGGACCTTAGTGAACAAACAATTCAGTGGGAGAGCACCAAGACCACATCATCTTCTTCTAGTGGTCAATCTAGGGCAGGCATACATCAAGTAGAGATGTCGATTGCCATGAAGGCCGAGATGGCCGCTCTTATGAAAAAGCTAGAAGCGATTGAGACCAAAATCTCATCGCCTTCTCCTGCCCCTGTTATGCCTCCATGAACTGTTTGTGCTTGTTGTTCGGATCCATCACATCTCACCGAAGAGTGTCCTTATAATGCATCTACTCAAGAACAGGATCAAGTCAATGCTGCCTTTCAGCAACGACAAAGAAACGATCCATACTCTTCGACATACAATCCGGGTTGGAGGAGTCATCCAAATTTCACTTGGAACCAAAATCAACAATTCCTAGGAAATAACAATTTTCAAAGGCCTCCTCCTCCACAACAACAACAAGCACCCCCACAAACTCAATTTCAACAACCTTTCCAACAGCAACCTTACCCTAATCAAGTGAACAATTTTGTGCCTAACAATTCTTACGCGCCAAACAATTTTGTTCAACCTAATAATGACAAGGTTAGCTCGCTTGAAAGAAGTCTAGATGCGTTCCTAAAGCAATCTACACAATCTACAGCAAGATTAGAGACTTCTATTCAATCTTTGGTGCACAATAATGCCTCACACGATCAAAGCATCAAATCTATTGAGGCACAAATTGCACAACTCAATGCAGCATTGAGCGAGCGAGAAAAAGGAAAGCTCCCATCTCAACCACTGCCCAATCCTGGTCACGCACATGCTGCATATCAACAGAAAAATCATAACGTAAATGCTGTGACCACGTTGAGATCGAGAAAAGTGTTGCAAAAAATTGTGGGTATTCACAATGACACCCCTGCCGGTGGTTCTTCTTCACCTTCTTCTTCTTCGTTAGAGCCTGTTCTCCATCATTCACAAGGCTCTACTCCTTCTAGCTCAAACGGACCTACTTCTCACAACACGAACACATCTACACGGGGCTCCATTCTAATTCAACAATCTGATCCGCAAAAATTGGACTCAACAACATTTCAAAATGCTCCTTTTCCAAACCGGTTGAGATCCAATAAACCAACTCCACAAATGGAGAAGATTGTCGAGTTGTTCAAACAGGTGAGCATAAATATCCATCTTTTGGATGCAATCCAACAAGTTCCTTCATATGCAAAAATCTTAAAGGACTTATGCACTAAAAAGAGGAAGTCACAAGTACCAAAGAAAGTTTTCATGGCTAGTGCTGTTAGCGATGCTCTTGTCCAATCTTTACCCCAAAAGCACAAGGACCCCGGTTGTCCTACTATTTCGATAACAATTGGGGACAAGAACATCAATAGAGCACTACGAGATCTTGGTGCTAGTGTCAATTTGCTACCCTATTCTGTGTACGAGCAATTAAGCATTGGAGAGCTTAAGCCCACTCACTGTACACTCCAAATGGCTGATCGATCAATCACCCATCCAAGGGGTGAGCTAGAGGATGTGTTGATCAAAATTGGGGAGTTCATATTCCCCGTTGATTTTATTGTTATGGACACACAATCTGTTGCTAACTCACGGAACCAAATTCCGGTGATCCTCGGTCGACCATTTTTGGTCACTTCCAATGCCGTAATAAACTGTCGCAATGGCTCCATGACTCTATCCTTCGGGAAGACGTCTAGTGAATTCAATATTTACAAGTTAGGAAGTCTGCCCCCGTGCCTAATACTAGTATACGAGAAGTTTTCTCTATTCACGAAATCACGCAGGAGGACTGCGAGCTTGAAAGATTTTTGTTTGGTGAGAACAGTTTTGATGCCACTAATGTGTCCCTCCTTGAGCCTACCACAGTTGACACAACCGATATTGATTATGAGTGTTTCACTTTTTCAGATGATGACGACTCACAGCCCGAATATGAGTCTTTTGAATTTTTGTATGAGTTAGTTGAAACATCTGAATCGGTTGTTTGCCGTGATTTCGAACTTGTGTTGGAGTCATTTGAGTTCGAGGTAGATTCCCCAATGATTCTTTCGCCTCCGAAACTCGAACTCATGCCCTTGCCGTCTCACCTTAAATATTCTTACATAGGTGAGAATAAGACCTTTCCCATTATCATATTGGCCTCTCTAGCCTTCGAGCAAGAGAACGCTCCTTTAATGGTCTTACAAGATAGGCGGCAAGTTTGCGGCTGGACTATGGCGGACATCGAGGAGATTAGTTTCCTCATAATTGAATATCATATGCATATGATGGATGATGCCAAGTCGATAAAGGATCCACAGAAGTATCTTGGGGATAGTGTGGTCAGTCAACCTCCTCCTTTAGAAGTTGAACCACCCTCATTTCTTTTAATAAGCTACGAGAATGCCAATATTCCACTGATTGCTGATCATTCCCATTCTCGTTTTGATTCGTCACCACCTCCTATCTATTCATTTCTACACTTTCCATACCACCACTTCTATCTTCCCCAATTCTTTTTGGATCGGTACAACATGTTCTTCCACCAACAGATAATTTTTTCGAATGGTTGATGTTGACATTTGGTCTTTGCAAAGTTTGGCAATGACGTTTAACATTGTTTCAATGAAGTTTTGGGGGGGGGGGATTTCTGTATATATTTTTGTTTTTCTTTTACCAATAATAAAAAAAATTATAAAAACAATTTGTAAATAAATAAACAGGGAAGTGCCGACATATTCGACCCTCTTGGTGCAGCATGACAGTGAGGACACTGTCCAGTTTAAGTTTGGGGGTATGCTCGGTACGTCTTCTTCCTTCGCATTCATATGTATATTTTTACATTTGCATATTTATTTGAAAACCCATAAAAATTTGAAAATTATCAAAAGTTATAAAAAGTATTGTATTCAATTTTGGCCATATTTAACTTGAGTTTAACAATTAGGTTAACTGGCTACGAACAACTAGATCTTAGACTTAGTAAATTGAAAGCCCTAAAAATAACCTTCTTTAAAGATTAACGGTAGAAAGTATATGTCTTTGTAGTTTATTTAGAACTAGGCAAATTTTGAGTTCACTTTTTGGGCTAAGTTGAAATAAAGGAAAAATATTGATATTCTTATTAGAGTATAATTTTGAAAAATAATTCCTAGCTTAAGTCTAGATTCTGAAAATGTATACCCTACAAATTGCACAATCACGCACCTTAAAACTTGGAATAGTAAAAGAGACCTTGAAATGCTCTTGTCTAAAGTCCTTAGTACGAAGAAAATAAAAAAAAATGTGAATAAAGAAAAAAATGAACACTGGTCTTTGTGATTACTTAAGGCTGCAAAAATAGAAAAAATATTTAGCAAGGGTGCTTCATCACCTAGTGCCTTAGACCAACTGGTTTGGGAGTCACTGCTAAAAGCCTTGGGTGTTGCAAGACTAGGAATTACGTTTTAAAGTGCAAACATATCTTGTAATCGGTTGTTGTTACCTCAAGAAGTATTAACAGTCGCATGAAGGATGTGTAAGCAAAAATTCATTAAGAATTCACCAGTTAATTAGTGCTTTGGACAACGGACAAGAGTATGATTGCTTGATTTGAATTTCCAAGTGTAGGGGTGATTTGTACACACACGTGGGGATATATGATTAGAGTTGAGATAAGAGAAAGTAATGAAGAATAGAACTTGTATCTTTAGTAGAGTTGATAGAAAAATTCCCAAATGGAGATGGAACCTTAGAAGGAAAACTTAAGAAATGAGACTCTGCCGAAATTTTCCCGTTTGGGGGCTAGTATTTACAAAGGAGACTCTGCCGAAATTTTTCGAAAATACTTGATGTTTTTAAAATGTATAATTCGGCTTATGCTATTAAAACTACTTGCTTTAAGTTGGTTTTTCCTTCACTCTACTGCATCTTTGGTTTTGATTTTTGGGTTTTGGCTTACGTATATTACGTACGCCTCGAGACGTTTCGTAATTTAAGTGCCGGTCATGTTCCGTACCATTCGGGCCGTGACAAAGTTGGTATCAGAGCGTTAGGTTTTACCTTCAGAGTGTAGGATGACCCTTGGTTGATGGAGTAGGTAGCATGAGTTGAGTGACGTACCGTACGTATGTTCCGCGGCATATTTACGATACGATACTCCGCTTAAGAAGCCTTAGGATGTACATTTTCTTGCACAGTATTATATTCATTCCTATGATCTAGCCTCATCAGTATTAGTTATGGTTTTGTTACCACGGTTACACTAGTAGAGAGCCCGTCTAGAGTTGCGGTTAGCACGAGCTCGTCACGAACGAGGACTGACCAGGGCGTGATTCCAGGGACATACGATTGCAAAGAGGCGTCGTTTCATTGTGTTTTCACGCCACGAGCGTTTGATGGATCACTTTTACGAGATTTCTCGGACGTGCAGATCAGCACCAGAGGATAGGGCCACTGCAAGAGACCAGCCAGGATGTGATGACCGTTAATGTGTAGGGTTCCTAGGCATATTAAGGAGGTCTCACAAGGCATCAAGCATGCCAAATTCAAAAAATTCCGGTGCCGAGAAACCCTAATGCTATCGTTGACTAGAGATTAGGCGATAACTATGCATGTAAACAACTTTACAAGAAAGTGAAAGAGACTACAACCTTTGTAGATCGGGTCCTCCACTTCCTAGGCTCCGTGATGACGTCCCTCCGCTGTACCTATCGGAATCCGGACTCTGGCGAAGGTTTTGTCGGAGAAATGATCGGGCTAGGTCGTCGACTTCGATGCCGAAGATGATCTACGTCGAGGCAACTCAAGATCAAACTCCAACTTCACCAAGTCATGAAACTTGTGAAGAAAACACCCTATACTACTTGCCAAGTGGTAGAGGATGAAGAAATAGGAAGTGGGTTCACTTTAGAATTGGATTTCTCACTCTTTTTCTCATGTTGCCATTGATGGTAGCAAGCTCTCTTCTTGTTGAAGAAGAAGAAGAAGAAGAAGAAAAAGAATATATGATAAGTGTTTTGAAAATAGAAAATAATATGATACTTATCATATTTGCAACCATGATTAAGTGTAGAGAATAAACTAGGGTTAGGTGAATGGTTAGGGTTAAGGCAAAAGACAAAATGGTAGACTTATTCAAAACTTCATGAAGCTTCAACAACAAAACAAACTAAGCCACCATTTCATTTTTGCCCAAAAATGAATTAATGAATAAATAAATAAATGAATAAGTAAATAAACAAAACCCTAACCATTCACTTAAACATGGTTTAAACTAAACATACACCCAAACTTGCATGTATCATCAAACATGATACAATCTAGTGCACAAAACTATATCATATATACAATGTGCACTTCAAGTGAAAAAATCCATATAAAGTGAACAAATACTAGTTAATGCAAAGTAATATATCAAATATATAATTATACATTAAATCATTAAATCAACACTTGATTTAACGATCCGTTCATATCGCATATGACCGACTAATATCCGATGTATCGACTTATCGAATCAATCTTCGATTCGATAACTAGGTTATATCGCATACAACCAATCGATACATTCATCGTGAGAATAGAATACGGTATCAAATACACGCATTATTCTCTGTCCCGCACATATCTCATATGCGCTCCTATTTTGTTTCGCTTGAGCCAGGAAACCTCTGTGTTGGACTCTAAAGACTCGTCAATACGCCGGCAGCAGGTGATGATCATATCAAACACCCACAAGCCGCAAGCGGTCTGCTAAACGTAACACCCACCTGGGTATTGAGCGATCAGAAGATCGACGAGCAAGCCCGCTCACACTCCTGTGAATCCAACCAGTAACACTTACCGTACAGTCCGGTCTGTTCGTCTGATATGTCGCATATCTCGCCTAGGGGTGGCAAACGTCAGACTCCAGTAGCTCGATAAGTCGTGTCGATATGAGGTTTATAACAGTTCGAGAAACTACTGGTAACACTTACTAGTAAATCTCAGCAATCCTGGCCAGGGATTTCCGGTTATAGCCAATCGAACACAGTGCAACATCATCTCCCCATACCGGGAGAGACGAATCCCCTCCTATCGCTCATTGCCTCCATGTGATTCGGGACTGTACCCAAAAGCCAACATTTTGCACGCCCTCTTGGACGTGGTAAGGTGGAAATCAAAGCACAGTGGGAATCACACAAGACTCTATGACGATCTCGAGTCTACAGACTAACCTGTACCAGTGTCACCAGAGAACTGCCATCTGACGTAAGGTATAATACCATCTGGGAGTTCTCGGCGAGTCCGTCCAGTGTGCCCAGTCTCTACTGAGCACCCATATATCATCTCTGATGTCAAACACCAATGGATATAGGATCATCCATCGCCCATCTGTATGGGTCGAGAAGGTATACGCTAGTCTACTCTGGTATATCGATGCCCCGTCTCGATACACCCTCGACTAGGGACCTTGAAGGATGTACTTATGGACTACCATGTCCCCACTAGTATGATCCGCATCATAATCCAGGTAGTCAAGTACACATCCTAAGGGCTTTACCAACATGTAACAGAGAGACAATCAGTGTACACGTTAAGATAAAGATCAACCAGATAGCATACTATCATGTCGAGCAAGAAAGTCCTCCCTATATATGTCCCAGCATCCACTACAATATACATCCTATGTACAGTAATGGCCTCTAGGGCATACATATAACTAACAATCTCCCACTTGCACTAGGGCCATTTGTAGCAGTGGTTGTAGTATCTCATACTCAACCATCCCTTAAAAGTCTCTCTCTGGGAAAAAGCCTTTGTGAGTGGATCCGCCGTGTTGTCCTCTGAGTCTGCTCTCCAAACCTCGATTTCCTTGGAGATCAACCATCTCCATGATCAGGTGATACTGCCTTAGAATATGTCTGGATCACTGATGGGACGGACGTTCCTTGGCATAAGCCACAACTCCATTGTCACACAATGGGAGGAACTAAGTTCATCTTATGAACAAATATACATCCAGACTGCCTCTTTGGTAGCATCTTAAGTAGCGATGTATCCAGCCTTTATCGTCAAGTATGCCACGGTATCTAGCTTGGAACTCTTCCAACATATCGTCCCTTTACTGAGGGTAAAGACAATGCCTGTGACTGACATTCAGTCGTCCTTATCACCCTGGAACCTTTCCAGTGATTCTCCCCAGGATCGATTGATACCATCTCACTACAACTAGTGAGAATCCTAACATCCATTTACTTGTATCTCATAGATCAAAAACCCAGGATTTAGGAGGTATCACTTTGATCCCCTATGGAGAGTCATTATGATAAGCGGAGATTGACCGAGCGTAGCATAGGAAACTCCTTTCTTATCAAGAGTATGTCATCCACGTATTCTACGAGGATCACTACCATACTCCCTACTACCTTTTTGTATATACAAGGTTCATCTACCATTTTGATGATGTCAAACTGTTTGACTAACTCATCAAAATAGATGTTCCAACTCCGCGATGCCTGCTTTAATCTGTAAAGCATCTTGCACACGTTTCCGCTGCTCCCACTGTCTACGAGGCCCTCTGGCTGTGTACTTATAGACACACTCTTCTAAAATATCATTTAGAAAAGCAGTCATGGCACCCAACCGCCAGATATCGTAGTTATGGTATGTAGCCGTAGCAAGTAGGATCTGGATGGACTTAAGCATAGCCACTGGAAAAAGGTTTCATCATTATCCACGCCTGGTCGATGACGACAACCTTCAACAAGTCTAGCTTTGAAAGTCTCAACTTTTCCATCTACACCAAGTAATCTTCTCAAGATATACTTTCTCCTGATGGGGATTTAACCCTTCAGATTAAGCAACCAAAGTCCATACTTTGTTGGTGTATAAGGATTCCATCTCAGATCACTAAGCATCCAGCCATTCTTATAGAGTCCCACTCCTGATGGCCAGCTCGAAACTAGTTGGGTCATCACCTCATGATGCAATCCTCTCTCCCACTGTCATAGAGAAACAGAAGTATCTCTCAGGTGGGTGAGGAACCCTACTAGATCGGCGGAGAGGCTGAGGTTCGTTGGTTTCTATTGAATTCTTTGGTTCTACCAAATCATCAGCTGCAGTTTGTATAGCTGGAACCTTTCCAGTTCTACATAACTGACCCTGCCTCGAGCTCGTCCGGATTTTGTTTTTAGACATAGGCCGGACAACCTAAATCTTAACTAACTTAAGATATGGGCTCTTCCCTTTCCATATCACATATGAAGTGGTAGGCAATTGATTTGATTTGAACCCTATTCAATAGGTATGCAGTTTCTCAAGTGCATAACTCCCAAAAAAAATAGGTAACTTAGTAGTACTCATCATAGAGCACACCTTATCATATAGGTTGTGATTGCTCCGCTCCGATACACCGTTGTGCTGTGGTATATATGGAGGAGTAATGCTCAGAGAGAATCTCATTCTCCTTTAGAATAGTCCAAGAATTCCATGCACAAGTATTCTCCTCCCTGATCTCATCATAGGACATAATACTTATACCCGTATTTTGGTTCTCTACTTCTAACTTATATTCTGTGAATATCTCAAAAGGTTCGGGCTTGTGTTTCAACAGGAACATAGGTCTGAATCTCGAATGATCATCAGAGAATTTAATGAAGTACAAAGAACCGGTCTTGGCATGTGTAGATAGGGGACCTTCATACATCAACATGTATCAGTCCCAAGAGTTCATTAACTCTTTCTCTGTTTCCAATAAACAGAGCTATGGTCATCTTATCTTTGTGACATGACTGGCAAGTTTCACAAGATGTAAATTCAAACTGATTTAAATATGCATCTAAATGTTGTAGGGTTGCTAGGCACGCGCACAAGGGTCTACGAGGCATCAACCATGCCCGGTTAAAAATTTAGCCGTGCCGAACAACCCGAATACGGATCTTTAAACTAGAGATTATGCGAAAACAAGCATGCTAAACACTTTAACACTAAGTGAGAGGGATAAAAACCTTTGTAGATCCGGTCCTTCACTTCATATGCTCCGTGTTGTGGTCCCTTCGCTGCGATCATCGGGTTCAGGGCTCTCGAGAGGTTCCACGAAGAGAAAGATGCAACCTTTGCTTCCGATCTTCGATACTAAGATGATCTACCTTGAAGTTCCGTTAACACAAGCTAACACTCATGAAATGATGTGAACACCCTCATCTAAATGGTAAAGGAAGATGAGGATGATGAAGTAGGATTTTTGCTCTCTTTATTTATCTTTATCTCATATTTATTCATCACATTGAAAAAAGCTAGCAAGCTTTTTCCATGAAGAAAGATGAAGGAAGAAGATGAAGAAGTTGATCAATATCCTTTTGTGATGAATAGAAAAATAAATCATATGATGAATAATGCAACCATGGTCAAGTAAACCTTTGTAGAGAATTAACTAGGGTTAGGGTTTGGGTTTGGTTAAAGCATGAGTCACTTATAAATATCTTTCACAAAACAAAACCAAAACCTTCTAGAAACATCTAGAAAGCTTAACCCTAATCCAAACCCTAATCATGTTTAAACTCCACTAAACAAGTTGCATTAGTTATCATATCATCTTACAATATTATATATCACATATATGATATTTATCGTAACAAAATAAAATAATACATTTAACATATATCGCATATATATCAATGTATTACCCGAGTGAGAAAAAGAAACTTTTAGTGAGCAAATATTAGTTAATGTAATTTAATATATCATATATATTATTATACATTAAATTATCGAATAACACTTGATCCGACAATCCGGCTATATCGCATATAACCGACTAATATTTATCCGTACCGATTCATCGAATCAACACTTGATCCGATGACCCGGCTGATATCAAATATCGCGAGAATACAATACGATATCTCATATCGTATTATCCTCGGTCCCGCACATATCACATATGTGCCCTTACTCCGTTTTGCCTGAGTCAAGAAACCTCTGTGTAGGACTCTAAAGAATCGTCAATACGCCGGCAGTAGGTGATGATCATATCAAACACCCACAAGCTGCAAGCGGTCAGCTAAACGTAACAGCTACCCAGGTATTGATCGTTCAGAAGATCAACAAGCAAGCCTGTAACTTCTCCTGTGAATCCAAACAGTAACACTCCCGTACAGTCCGGTCTCGTCGTCTGATATGTTGCATATCTCGCCTAGGGGTGGTAAACGTCAGACCCCAGTAGCTCGATAAGTCGTGTCGATATGAGGTCTATAACAGTTCGAGAAACTACTGATAACACTTACCAGTAAATCTCAGCAACCCTGGCCAGGGATTTCCGGTTATAGCCAATCGAACACAGCACAACATCAACTCCCTATACCGGGAGAGACGAATCCCCTCCTATCGCTCATTGCCTCCATGTGATTCGGGACTGTACCCAAAAGCCACCTTTTTGCACGCCCTCTTGGACGTGGTATGATGGAAATCAAAGCACAGTGGGAATCACACAAGACTCTATGACGATCTCGGGTCAACAGACTACTCTGTACCAGTGTCACCGGAGAACTGCCATCTGACGTATGGTATAATACCATCTGGGAGTTCTCGGCGAGTCCGTCCACCCGACCAGCAAACCTGACTTTTTCAAGTAAGCACTCGCTCCCACCGGCCGGCTGATGGAAATGCTAGGCACCTTAACAGATTTCCAAGACTCCTGTACCCAGTCTCCACTGAGCACCCGTACACCATCCTTGATGTCAAACACCGATGGATATGGGATCATCCATCGCCCATCATATGGGTCAAGATGCGTATACGCTAGTCTACTCTGGTGTATCGATACCCTATCTTGATACACCCTCGACTAGGAATAGTTATAGGATGTACTCGTCAATTACCGTGGCCCTACTAGTATGATCTCATCATAGTCCCAGTAGTCGAGTACATATCCTAAGGGCTTTATCAACATGTAATATAGAGACAATCAGAATACATGTTAAGATAAAGTACAACCAGATAGCATACTATCATGTCGAGCAAGAAAGTCCTCCCTATATATATCCTAGCATCCACTACAATATACATCGTATGTACAGTAATGGCCTCTAGGGCATACATATAACTAACAAATGTAACTTCAGCCAGTCGGGTCGCATTGATATGACCTAGTCTACAATGCCTCAAGAAGGAATCGTTCATTTCTGAACTCTTCTTCTTGTGTGTGTTCTGTATACTAAGAACTGTAGTTTGATTTAGAACGTTAATGCTTTTAGATAACGTTCCTGAACCGATCAACTTTTGAAATAGGAAATGTTCAAAACATTATCCAGCAATACAAAATTTTATCGTTTCTTTACTAATAAAGAGACAGATATGATTTTGTATATCAGGTTCGGTATCTAATAACATTTGTTCAGAATCAATGTATTCAGGTAATACAGGGTGACAGTGACCAGCAGACCTGGCTGCAACACTTGCACTGTTTCTGCCTCATGAAACTTATCACCCGTTCTCAGTTCTCCACCTTTCTGTAGCCCTATGTAACAGATTACATATCTGGAATCCTGATCCGGTATCAAATACCCAGGACGCAGAGGATACAGAGAAACAGTTCTATGTAATGAACACACCCGAAGGAGATGCATCATATGCACTTTCTTCGTTTGGGCTGCACGGGAATTCTGGTAATCCCCAATTTCCTGCTCTGTCTTATAACAATTATAAGTTGGAGCGGGACCAACGTTCCACAGCTCAGTATAACAAGCGGGTTCGGTCAATATATCGGTTTTATTATCTTGATTAAGGCGTGATATGGTCGCTACCTGGAGAGAGAGAGAAGAAAACACTCAGCGTGCGCTCTTGCAAGATCAGATTGGTTATTATTTTATCTAATCAGGATGGCTCCCACTGTTTTTATCAAATCTTCCTTCAAACCCTAAAAGGAAAGACTAGCCGGGATTAATTACACGCTATAAGTTCGCCAATCTTTCAGCCAGGCCAGTGTCGGTACTTTGAGGGAGGTTCCCCATGCTTTCGAACGGACCTAATTACGGTAAACCTCTTTTTCCCAGAGGCATAACCCCGTTGACATCTTTCTAGACACCTACTTGATCAGCTAATTGTAATGTGTAAAACTCTCCCAGGAGTAACAATTACTCGCAGCGGGTATCGGGATCCAACCATCTCATAGAAGGTATGCAATCTCATTGCAAATTTCAACACTTGAAATTCCCGATAATTTTTCCCCTAGCATCCTATGACCTTGACGAAAGCCAACAAACCATAGGGTACTAGTCAAGTTCAACCCGTCATTTCCTGATTGAATTAAACCCACCCGCACGACCCTTGACGAAAGCCAACAAAGCCGCACGACTACCCTAATCCAATCGCATCATATGCAGCAGATAAGCAGCATATAGCTACCGCACACTACACCTTGACGAAAGCCAACAAATGTAGCACGAATACTATATACAACTTATCTGAAATGACGGAGGGCTACGACAGGTTTTTCTGAAAACCTATTGCGTAATGAACTTGATATCGTTGTAGAATCAAATGATTTTAAAATGGAGTGTTTTTGAGGCTTTTCTAGTTTTGCTAAAGGGGTCACTCCCGGTGAAGGGATCGTCGGCCCTTTCCTCGTCGAATGAGGTGCGGGATATATCATATATATCACTGTGCAAAGAAGAAACTATAGAAGCAATCAAAAGACAAACCGAGAGTTGGAGCATCTGTCAGTTATTGCTAAAGGAGTCACTCCCGGTGAAGGGATCTCGGTCCTTTCCTTATCGAATAAGGTGCAGGATGTTCTACAAGGAACATCGCGATGCAAAGCAAGAACTGTAGCTACCTGTTTTATTTTTGAAATTCGATTCTACAACATCTTTAGGTTTCTTTTATTTCATTAATCATATTAATGAAGTCCCATCATTTAAATCACCTAAACATCACAGATAAATACGACGTACACTTATGCCATCCGCATTTGCCTCGATGTCCCCTCGTGCACCGTTAGGTTAGGTAACTAACGGCAGAGCACGGCAGGGCTAGCGCGGGTGTAAAACATAAGTAACATCTATATAATATATCATATATACTATATACTGTATCTATCACAGAACATCACATGATCACATCACAGATATCGCAGCAGAAGAAACATATGAAATATTGGATATACTAGGACGTCCGTGTTTTCAATACGAGCCAGTATAAAACACGGATTCCACAGTCGCGATGAATAGCCAAACCCACACCCCTAGACCCCTACGAGAGCGGCAAGCAACCCTACCAATTCTAGAGTTAGGAGACCCGGACTCGACTCCTCGAGTTGGTCTCCCACTGGACTCTAGAACCCGGTTACTTGTGCCCTCCTCCTTGGGTCTATCCTAGTGCGGAAAAGTAAATAATATACATCAACGGTGACAACTTCCGCAACCTGGAAGTTCCCCAATAAAAGAATAATACATACAAGTTTTTACATGAATGAAAATGAAAAACACACATCTCACATAAAAAAACCCCGGCTATTCAAACACGACGATCCAATATAACATATCCAGCAACACATAACATCACATGTCATCAACGTAAGTAAACATGCGTATCCCAATTGTCGTTGACATATAGCAACGAAACTGGCGATATCACATATTACACTTACGGTCACAGAAAAGAAAGTGTAAAACTACAACAGTTAGAATCCGCAACCTGCATAGACATCGCATGCCTAATCAAATGAATTCCTTAGATATCGCATGCCTAACAATTATAAACCCCGCATTTTAGTCTCATTATCGAAAACACTTTTCAATATTAAGTCGGGCAATTCAACAAGATTCCCGACATTTTGATCGAATGCTCGTCGCAAACTTTAGTAGACGGCCGCACCCCTGATACCGTCGACGAAGTGCACCAAGGCGGAACACCGCTGCCGCGAGCACCCGAACGGATGCTTTCGGCGACGGGGTTCTCCTACAGTCACTTGGTCGGGGCTATGGGATGTAGCTGTCTATTAAATTTACCCGGCGAGTATCCGCGTACGCTGCGTGATTGCGATGGACTTTTGATCACATCAAAATTCCATGGCAACCGATCAAGTGAGACTAAACTGCTATGTTTATAACATTCAAATCAGTTATCTCATAACTACTTGTGAATTCCAATTATTGTATCCCATTCCAGATAAATAGAAAATGTTAAACTTTCCGATCGAACATTCAAACACCCAAGTTTTCCCAAAACAGCTCAACACATGAAACAAGTTTAAAAACATCCAGTTCATGCCTCAGTACCAACGGTCCAGCCGTAGAAGGGTCAAGCCAACGCCTCACATGTGGCACGCCGTACTGCCCCAAACCCGAAGGTTCAAAGGGCAGTTCAAGACGGTCACATAATCGAGTTAAGGTTTGTTGTCTTCTAGAGGGTCCATCGCGTTACTTGCACTACTTAGAACGTTATTAAACCATGGAAAGATCCAACACTTGGAAATTTCCCGACAGGGGAAAAAGTGGGTATTTATATCCGGTCTAACTTTTTAACATATTCTAAATATCCCGAAAACATAACGAAATTAAAAATTTCGATCGAAACAACGACTATAAAATAAACCCAAAAATACTCAACACTTGAGTCAGATAAAAATACCCATAAAATATCAGGGAATTAAGACAAAACATTACTGTGCAAAATTTATAGGGTGACGTCACTAAATGGCGGCGGAACCGACGCACGAGCCATGTCGTGCCGCGGTTCCGCGGCGGTTTGAGCTCCAAACAGTGTCGTTTTGCACAGTAATTCTTATAATTTCCTGCTGATATTTTTAGGCATTTTTAATTAGGAAAAATCCCAGATTTTAAAAATGGACCAGAGAGGGGTGTATTTCGTCGTATTAGGATTCGATCGGGGTTCTAACTTTGTTAACGCATCGTCTAAGGCTCCAGCTAGGCTCTGATACCACTGTAGGGTTCCTAGGCACACTAAGGAGGTCTCACAAGGCATCAAGCATGCCAAATTCAAAAAATTCCGGTGCCGAGAAACCCTAATGCGATCGTTGACTAGAGAATAGGCGATAACTATGCATGTAAACAACTTTACAAGAAAGTGAAAGAGACTACAACCTTTGTAGATCGGGTCCTCTACTTCCTAGGCTCCGTGATGACGTCCCTCCACTGTACCTATCGGAATCCGGACTCTGGCGAAGGTTTCGTCGGAGAAATGATCGGGCTAGGTCGTCGACTTCGATGCCGAAGATGATCTACGTCGAGGCAACTCAAGATCAAACTCCAACTTCACCAAGTCATGAAACTTGTGAAGAAAACATCCTATACTACTTGGCAAGTGGTAGAGGATGAAGAAATAGGAAGTGGGTTCACTTTAGAATTGGATTTCTCACTCTTTTTCTCATGTTGCCATTGATGGTAGCAAGCTCTCTTCTTGTTGAAGAAGAAGAAGAAGAAGAAGAAAAAGAATATATGATAAGTATTTTGAAAATAGAAAATAATATGATACTTATCATATTTGCAACCATGATTAAGTGTAGAGAATAAACTAGGGTTAGGTGAATGGTTAGGGTTAAGGCAAAAGGCAAAATGGTAGACTTAGTCAAAGCTTCATGAAGCTTCAACAACAAAACAAACTAAGCCACCATTTCATTTTTGCCCAAAAATGAATTAATGAATAAATAAATAAATGAATAAGTAAATAAACAAAACCCTAACCATTCACTTAAACATGGTTTAAACTAAACATACACCCAAACTTGCATGTATCATCAAACATGATACAATCTAGTACACAAAACTATATCATATATACAATGTGCACTTCAAGTGAGAAAATCCATCTAAAGTGAACAAATACTAGTTAATGCAAAGTAATATATCAAATATATAATTATACATTAAATCATTAAATCAACACTTGATTTAACGATCCGGTCATATCGCATATGACCGACTAATATCCGATATATCGACTTATCGAATCAATCATCGATTCGATAACTAGGTT
The DNA here is from genome assembly GCA_030015575.1 of Agapanthus africanus. NCBI lineage: Eukaryota > Viridiplantae > Streptophyta > Magnoliopsida > Asparagales > Amaryllidaceae > Agapanthus > Agapanthus africanus. The sequence continues at coordinate 115,027,104 of JASDDO010000029.1, forward strand.
ATATCGCATACAACCAATCGATACATTCATCGTGAGAATAGAATACGGTATCACATACACGCATTATTCTCGGTCCCGCACATATCTCATATGCGCTCCTATTTCGTTTCGCTTGAGCCAGGAAACCTCTGTGTAGGACTCTAAAGACTCGTCAATACGCCGGCAGCAGGTAATGATCATATCAAACACCCACAAGCCGCAAGCGGTCTGCTAAACGTAACGGCCACCCGGGTATTGAGCGATCAGAAGATCGACGAGCAAGCCCGCTCACACTCCTGTGAATCCAACCAGTAACACTTACCGTACAGTCCGGTCTATTCGTCTGATATGTTGCATATCTCGCCTAGGGGTGGCAAACGTCAGACCCCAGCAGCTCGATAAGTCGTGTCGATATGAGGTCTATAACAGTTCGAGAAACTACTGGTAACACTTACTAGTAAATATCAGCAACCCTGGCCAGGGATTTCCGGTTATAGCCAATCGAACACAGTGCAACATCAACTCCCTATACCGGGAGAGACGAATACCCTCCTATCGCTCATTGCCTCCATGTGATTCGGGACTGTACCCAAAAGCCACCGTTTTGCACGCCATCTTGGACGTGGTAAGGTGGAAATCAAAGCACAGTGGGAATCACACAAGACTCTATGACGATCTCGGGTCTACAGACTAACCTGTACCAGTGTCACCAGAGAACTGCCATCTGACGTAAGGTATAATACCATCTGGGAGTTCTCGGCGAGTCCGTCTAGTGTACCCAGTCTCTACTGAGCACCCATATATCATCTCTGATGTCAAACACCAATGGATATGGGATCATCCATCGCCCATCTGTATGGGTCAAGAAGGTATACGCTAGTCTACTCTGGTATATCGATGCCCCGTCTCGATACACCCTCGACTAGGGACCTTGAAGGATGTACTTATGGACTACCATGTCCCCACTAGTATGATCCGCATCATAATCCAGGTAGTCAAGTACACATCCTAAGGGCTTTACCAACATGTAACAGAGAGACAATCAGTGTACACGTTAAGATAAAGAGCAACCAGATAGCATACTATCATGTCGAGCAAGAAAGTCCTCCCTATATATGTCCCAGCATCCACTACAATATACATCCTATGTACAGTAATGGCCTCTAGGGCATACATATAACTAACATAATGCACCATATTTTGATGTTTGAGGCACTATTCAGCGTGCGGACAGAAGATTCAGATGATGCTGTGACTGACGAGATATCGCCCCAGAAGTTTAGAGCTATGCCGCACGAGTTATACTTCGAGATAAGATAGAAGGTCTCTAGTCACCAAGGATAAAAGACTAGGACATGTGATTCATTGCCTACCCCGATGCGAGGTCATCAGAGGGATTGATTCCAGCTAGAGGCGACTTCATGCTGACACGTTGAGAGTCGATAGAGACGATCGAATGTCAGGAACCCATTTTCCAAGTTTAAAGTATTCGGAAAACAATGCAAGCAATTCTACGGACCCTCTAGAAGAATGAAACTCTAACTCGATTTAATGACCATGGAACGCCGGTGAACCTTAGGGTTTGCGGCAGTTTAGCGGTGCCATTAGTGAGGCTTGGGTCTGCCCTTCTACGGTTGGTCCATAGGTGTTGTGGCATATATTTGATAATTTTAAACTGTACCCAAGATGTTGAGCTCTTGGGGGATTATGAGGTTTTGACAAATCGATCGGATGATTCGACTTCATTCGGATATCAGGTGATAAGATGCATTTCTTGGGAGACTCCAGATACGAGTATAGCCGTTGGAGCGCAGTCCATGCAGCCGTGAAGAAACGAGTCCGAAGCAGTCGACATTAGAGAAAAGTGGAGTAAGAGGTTCGTACGAGATCTTGATGAAATGACGTTCCACTCCGCCGACATCAGAGATGTGATACGCATGCAGAGGTGTTGTATATAAATATATCATCCAGAAGGAGTCATGATGAATATGCAGCCGTTCCGGAACCAGACATAGATTTAGTAAGAGATGATAACTTCCGGGCAGTTCGGCAGGAACGAGATTTAGGAGAGGCCCCGACAAGATCTTTCTGGAAATACTAAATGAGAAGACCTAGACCCAGGAGCAGTCATATGGCGCACACCCAGTAGGTCAGAGTTCGGCATCGTCAACGAGACATGTTATGAGTAACCATGATAGTTGACCAGAGATCTTTAGAGGATGTGTCAGAGCGGACTGCTTCCGTTATCGTTTCCTGTTGGAGATAGTGCCCTCAGAGTCAATTATTGGATCACACGCACGTGATTGCAATGATTGAGGGAGGACCTATCCCAGTAGGACAGTCTTACTCAAGATGATAGTATGCTATCTGGTTTACCTTTATCATCGTGTACTGCTTCAGGTGACCTTACAGGTCACTATTACACATTGATAGAGCCCCTAGGATTCTTGCTTGACTGCCAGCAGTATGAGGGCGATCATATACGTGGGAGCTGGTAGTCTATAAGCACATCCTTAAAAGGTCCCTAGTCGTGGGAGTTTCGAGACAGGGCATCGATACTCCAGAGTAGACTGGTGTATACAGTCGAGACCCCGACGAGGGGCGGTGGCCGGTCTCATAAGCCACTGGTGTCAGTTGGTTCACCTAAGATGTATACAGGTGCTCATTGGGTTATGAGTACACTGGACAGGACTCGCCGGGAACATGCTGGTTGGTCTTATACCTGATGTCAGATAGCAGTTCCCTGATGACATGTGTACAGGTTAGTTCATCGACCTGAGGATCATCATTTGTCTCTTGTGAGTTCCCACTGTACTTTGATTACTACCCTACCACGCTCAAAGGAGATGTGCAAACAGGTTTTAGTTGGGTACAATCCCGAGCCACATGGAGGCAGTGAGCGGATCTGCAGGGGTTCGTCTCTCCCGGTATTGGGGATGAGGTCGCGCTTTGTCTAGGAGAGCCATTACACGAAGTCCTTGGCCAAGGCAGGAGATTTACTGGTAGGTATTCCAGTAGTATCTCAGGGTGTTCTGGGCTTCACTCCGACATGACTTGTACCGCTTTTGGGGGTCTGACTTTTACCAACCCCCTAGGCCCGCCATGTGATGCTCATAGATGAACGGACCGGACTGTACGGATATTGTCACTGACAGGCTCAGTAGGGTGTCAGGATGAGTTCGCTCATCGACGTCCCTTTTCGTCAATAGCTGGTAGCCCGTCACGTATGGCTAATACCTCTGACGTGCTAGTGGTTAAATCCACAGCCATAGTATTGACGAGTCTTTAGAGTCCCCCACAGACAGTTGCTCAAGTTTTCGAGCGAAACGCTGTAGAGGCCGTATGGAGATATGGCAGGGTTCGATCAGATACGTGCGGCATTGCACGGATCGGGATCGGACGGTTAATACTAGCGGGCTTTGGTTTAAGCCGGATCCTAGTATTGTACAGTGTAGACTTTGTCTCATTGCATTTGCATTTCGGTCGGAATACAAATGCGGGTATGTATATACAGTAGCGGGGTTTTCCTGTAATTTATTATGGGATCAGTTTTTTGGAGTTGCCAGTTTGTTTTCCGTTTCAGCCATATTTCTTTGTATCTTTCATTGGCTGAAGATTGGTGGAGGAGGGCTTCTTTGCATTTATGCAAATAAGCATTTTAGAGGGTTGTCTTTGCATATTGTAGTGTCATGATGGTTGCACCATCCCTTGACTTCTTGACTTCTTCATGATTGCTTGACTTTGGAGTAATGATGATGGTTGGTGGAGTGTGGGTTTGTTTTTGTGATCATTTCATTTCATGATAACATTTGATCTCTCTCTTGCATTATTGTTGCTCTCTCTCACACACATACAAACTCATCTCATTCTCTCACTCTCTTCTCTTCACCATGCCATGGCCGGCCAAGCATGAGGGAGGGGCTGCCCAATTTTTGGGTGGGGATTTTTGGTTCTCTTGTGCTTGCAAAAATCCCCAACTTCATCTCCAAAATGTTATCATATCAAACCTCCACCAAAGGCAACTTCAAGTAACCCCAAATGAGACACAGAGCACTACACGTATTCTACAGCAAACCTTGGGCACGTCGGCTCGCCAACTTCATGCCCGAGTTGCCTCGGTCCAGAGGTGGGAGCCCGTAAAAGAAGCCGGCGACGTGGTGGAGACCGGAGATTCCACGGGGAGATCGGGACGACGACGAGAAGACCGAAGGACACGGATCGCTCGGTATATCTCTCTACCCCCTTCTTGTTAGCTAGGACTAGATTAATGGCACAATCCGGGTTTATAGTACGCGGTGGTGCCGGTTTGAAAAGTTAAAGTAAATCATCGCTTCCGCATTCCGGCGTCGGATTGACGGCCGGGGCGCCGCCGTGCACTTACAGTGGTATCAGAGCCTCGCCATTAACCTAGTCTAGCTTGGTCTAATGTGTTTACATCTTCGATCGAACAAAATTCCAAAACCCGCGTTTTCAAAAGCATCAGTTTCTGTCGAAATTTTTTTAGCTCCAAAAATTTTTCAGGTTGTTGCAGAATGATGTGCAGGGAATTCTAAGAATTCTGTGAAAATTTGGTCTCGTGAACACACTACACCACCGCGGAACCGCGGCCAAACCCATGCTTGGGCCGCCGTACCACCGCGACTTTCACTGTTCAGTGTACCAAAATTTTGCAGAAAGCTTCTGACTTGAAAATAGGGTTTTTGGAATGTTCTTTTTGGGCCCAGATTTTCTGTGAGTGCTACAGTAGTGCTTGGGGCCCACTTGGGTAAATTTGATCGATCGAATATTTTAAACACATTAGTTCACAGTATTTACATTATATCTGCGACCGTGAATGTCACTTGATCGGTAAATCCCGTCTAACTGCTATAGCCCGGTTAGACGGATTTGCGAACGTGACATTCACGTTGATGTTCTGTGATTGTGTTGTGATGTTGCGGATTGGTCGTGGGGGATAGCCTGGATGCAATGGTAATACAGATTTGGTTGTATTATGTACATTTGATATTGCGGGGCGAGCGTCCGATATGTGGACTTCCGTCACTGCCAGTTTGTATATTATTCTTTTGGGGCACGACCAGGTTGAGGTCGATGTACCCGTTGTATGTATATTTTACTTTCTGTATTAGGATTACCCCAAGGTGGGGTGCACGGATAGCCGGGTTCTAGAGGGCAACAAGCCCGCATCTCATGGCATTGAGACGGAGGGGTCTTTACTCTAGAATTGGAAGGCTATTCGCCGCGCTCGTAGGGGGTACAGGTTGACCCAGGAGGGGTGCCTAAGTTACCGGATTCCGTGAAGTGTTGGGTGGTCCATTCACGTTGCTGAAGGGGGCTGCCTCGCTTCAGGTTTTGGCGGGTAACTTGCCGCGCGCGCCCGTAGGGATCTAGGTTTTCATTGCACAGGTTATCCACACGACCAGAAGAACGTCGGGTTTCAGTAGCGGCTCTGTGAAACCCAGGGATCCCAGATATCTGTATTGTTCTGTGATGCTATACATTTCTGTGATGTTGCATTTTATCACGTCTTGAGCGAAATATTATATATTGATATATATACTAGTAGATGTTGTATATGTTTTGCATCTGCGCTAGCCCAGTCCCCGCTCTGTCGTTAGTTAAGTAACCTAACGGGTAATGACGGGACCCAGTGGCGAATGCGGATGGCATATACGTACATCATTATTTTCGTTCTTTATTGGTGTGATCAATTGATGGGACTGCGTTGATTCAGATCAATGCAAGTTAAAAACAAATCTATTCTGATGTTGTTGGAACAATTTTCAAAAAGCTGTTATTGCAAGGACGTTCTCTTTTGTTTTGCATCGTGGTATTCAGTTGGAATATCCTGCTCCTCAGTCGACGAGGCAAGGGCCGAGATCCCTTCACCGGGAGTGACCCCTTGAACAAAAAGTTTGCGTCAGGGCAATACCTTCACTATAGCCGATTACTTTTGCTTTGCATCGTGGTATTCAGTTGGAATATCCTGCACCTCATTTTACGGGAAAAGAGCTGAGATCCCTTCACCGGGAGTGACCTCTTTAGCAAAAGTTTTCGTCACTATATTTTCATAAAAGCTATCCGGTTCCTTCAACGATATCAAGTTCATTACGTTAAAGGTTTTCGCCAGAAACCATTCGTAGCCCTCCATCATTTCAGTTAAATATTCGGTAGTATTCAAGCTATGTATTTTGACCTCATGCCAAGGCTTAGTGATTGGTAGCTGCCGGATATTTATCTGTTGCATAGATAGAATGCATTGGTTTGGGACAGTCGTACTACTATTTTGGCCTACGTCAAGGGTATGTACGGGTGGGTTCAAATTAAATTGGATAATGATGGGCAGAACTTGACATGTGACTTATGATATTTTGACCTCACGCCAAGGTCATAAGAGCATGGGGCAGAAATCACATCGGGAGTTTCTAAAGAAACTGAAACTTGCCAGATATGCGCATACCTTCTGGAGTGTGATGACGTGAGCGGATTCCGTCACGTTATCATGCGATGATAGTTGGATCCCGATTCCCACTGATGAGTTGGTTTACTCCTCGGGTGATCCCGACTAATTCTTCTTTCAGGTTTGGAGGAGAATTTGACGGTACTGTGGGAGGTTTCCAGATTAGATAAATTGGTAACCATTCTGATCTAGGTTAGAGTGCACGCTGAGTGTTTCTTTTCTCTCTCTCTTTGGCAGCAACCATTGACCCGACCCTAAGACTATGACTCAGTGACCAAGTTGACCGAACCTTCTAAAACACTGGCTTTTGGATTGTCAGAGTTGCAAACCTCATTGCCACTCCTACTTTTACCCTTTTCTCCAGGACACCCCGTATTACTACGAACGTCCACTTCCATTGGACAAAACCATAGTATGGTTATATACGAACTCGAAGGAATTTATTCGAGGATGGTTTCCGGTTCTGGAGAAAACGGATAGGACTATTCAGTTATCTTTTCCTTTTACCTTCTCTCAGGTTGCGAGTACTCCTTAGTTTAGGAGATAGTACACCTATTACGCAAATTGGATAGTCTTCTTCCAAACCTTAGGCTGGTGCCGAACGGTGGGGAATGAAGAAAACCAATTAGCATAACGATGGTGTACAGAAGGTATTAAGTAAAGACATATAAAGGGATTAGTAAGAGGGCAAAGTAAATTGCGACTGCTATTCACAACCAAACCAAGTATTTCTTCGCCAATCCTAAATCACCTTTGTATTTCTCCAGAACACTCCGTATCACTACGAAGATCCACAGTTTATTGGATACTCCATCGTATGGTTATATACGAACTCGAAAGGAACTTGTTCCAGTTCGGGGATGGATTCTGGTTCAGGAGAAATAGGAATAAGGTTTATTCGGTTGTCTTTTATCTTCACCTTCTCTCGCATTGCGAGTGCTCCTAGGATTAGGACAGTACACCCATTATGCTTATTGGATAGTCTTCTTCCAAACCATAGGCTGGTGCCGAACGGTAGGGAAAGAAGAAAACCATTTAGCCTAAGAGGGTGTACAGAAGGTAATGACTAAAGACATATAAAGGGATTTAGAAAGATGGCAAAGAATTACACGGTTACAGTTGTGAATCTGGATTATGGAAGAAGCATTACTAGGAATACCGGAATACCCCATCGAAACATTTCAATGTTTCAGTTTCACTGTGTACCGTTAAAGGAAAACTGATTTCCCGATTAAATACTTACTCCAGGGTATGTATTTACCAGGTATGATTCTCACATCTGTATGGTTTTACAGATGATGAGTGGGAGTAAGTTATTGGGAATTGTGTGATCATCCTCATTATATCGGGATTTGTTGTAATTGGTGATATTTGAGGAAATCACCTGGGCTGTTTGCCGGTTGGCAAATATTTGGTTTTGAATATCCGCTGTTATGCACCAATTTCAAATCGATATATCTGTACGTCTATTTTCATAGAGTGAGATATACCTTTTTAAAATTATGTCTATGACATTTACCTATATCAGTGGATGGTTAGGTAAAGAGTATTAAACAGCGGTGTAATTCTTCATAACCATAGTACAGTTTTCAACCTACGACATACAGGGAATGAGTTATTAGACTCAAAGGACTTGTACAGAGTATTGTATGTTGTCCAGCGTCCATTAGGACAGAGGGGTTGGTCCTTGTACTATATTCGGTTTACTTATGACTTCTCTAGTTTTTAGACAGGTGTTTCGTGGAAACACAGGGTCCGAATTTTGAGAAGTTATAGGTATATGAATAAAGTAGAGAACCATGTGTTGCAAGTATTGGGATTCTTCAAAGTGATCGAAGATGTAGATACTTGTGTAGGGTATTCAGTTGATAGTAATGACTAAGAGAACTTGCTTCTCTTTCAGGTTACTTATAATTGGAAGCACTCCTAAGTTGAGTAACGCTGATCGGCCTCCTTCCATTTAGTAGACATGAACTGGAGAAAGCTGCATGATTTGAATCTGGTTCAATTAAATCAGTTCCTCTGGTTCTATATTGGATATAGAACAGTTCATATCTTAACGATGTTAAGGTACGGGGAGTTGTCTGGCTTATGCTTAAAACCTGATTCTGGATAACTCAAGGCACGTTTCTATAATGGCTGTTTGTGGGTTGACCCAGGCTATGACGAGGGTTGACTTTCTACCATCTGGAAGATCAATAGTGATATTGTTCTAGACTCGCCACAGTTTTAATAAAAATGGATTTTTTCAGAAAACGGTACTGGGAGTATGGTAGAACTGGAAGTGATTCCAGAACCACAAACGATTACTGAAGATTTGATAGGAACCTAAAGATTCAATCTGGTTTGACATTCCATTGGCCACTCCGCAGATAAGGTGGGTAACTTCAGGCACCCGAGAGGTACTCCGGTAGCCTCAAGGACGGTGACAGGGAAGTTCTTGTTTACCCAGACTTGCCATTGCAGTTGTTCCAGACTGTGAGACCCGGCAGGAGGATGAGTATAGCGTCGTTCTAAACTGGCTTTAGAAGTGTACGTCTATATGACTATGCCAGAGGGTTGTCGTGGTCAGTGGGAGCAGCGGAAGCATGGTGGACAACTGGCTTATGTCTATTTATAGACTAAAGCAGATATAGCAGAGAAAGATCATCAATTTCTGATATAACAGTCATAGGTTTGACTTCATCAGAATAGGGGATGGATCTGTTGAGAAGGTAGTAGGGTGTGATGTCCTGGTATTTGGATGACATATACAGAGTAGGAAGTGATATTCCTATACTACGATCGGTTATACTTTGGTTGTCACACAGTAGTTTCTCCACCTATGACTTGGATATTATATCAGACATTCTGGTTACTAGATCTATGGTTTTAGATCTAGATTTGGGTGGTTTCCCAATCAGGGTACTTAGACAGCATTCTATATGTCACGACCCGAAAATACGGAACATGACCGGCACTTAAACTACGAACGTCTCGAGGCGTACGTAATCTAAGTAAACCGAAAATCCAGAAATCCAAACCAAGAAAATAGTAGAGTGCAGGAAAAACCAACTTAAAGCAAGTAATTTCAATAGCATAAGCCGAATTATGCGGTTTTTTTAAAACATCAAAAATTTACTGAAAATTTCGGCAGAGTCTCCTTTGTAAATACTGGCCCCCAAACGGGATACAACATGAATAGTATACGAAATCAAGAAAAGGGCATCCCCAAGCGGGAGCTAGCTCTTCGTCAATCGACGGTCACAACCACACAAACAATATAATATACAACGCCAACGGCGAGGATCAAAACTCAAAAGGAAACTCAAAACCACCAGAAATATAACGAGCGACTCTAAGGTCGAAAGAATAACCAACACTGGTCTCTATCTCAATAAATACATGTTTGGTTGATGGAATTTACTAGATACAACTGAATAATATTATACAAGGTAATATGATGGGTACGATACAAGAAAAACCCACCTACTAGCAAGTCACCCGAATGAAACTGAGCCCGCAAAGCCGTAATGAAACCTGTACGGCAAACCTGCAAGAAACTGGGGCACAACGGGGGTGAGTTGCCAACTCGTGAATAGAAAAATATCTACTCACAGAAATCGCATAAATAACGCAATCCTAGGTCAATGATCATAATATATCCTCAAATATATGTATAACAGGTAGCCTATGATAATGTCTAGGGTAATATCTAACCCAAGTGTAATCACATGTGCCCGTGTCAGTGCCTCAGGTAGCAATATATCATATGAGTGAGGTATGAATCCATGAAAACAGCATACATGTAAATGAATAAACTGTTTTCATAAATTAGTGAGATTTCCTTTGTATTTTTTTCAAATGAGGTATCATAACTGAAATCAGCACCAACGGTGTCTAGCATCGACACAAAACATAAATCTCAATGTCTCAAAATCTCAATATCTAAATCACAATATCTAGGGCGCCGCCTGTCCAGACCGGCCCCTACCATCCATCTCAAGACCACGACGGTATCCTCCGGATATCCGACGCGTCGGGTAATATCACCGGTAGGTAGTCTCCCCCTGCCAGGCTCATCGTCATCACCACGAGCTTCTTGTCCCGGGGTACCTTACCGGGTCTACCATGTACCCGAAACGGTTCCTCCACTCCTCGAACTCGGGTCTCACATGTCGCTCTCAGCACCGAGAAAACACATGGTGGACGCACTGAAATATCATATCCAGGGTAACCGGGTTTTTAAAACAATTACATATTCTCTTTTGAAATCTCCACGGTTCCCAAATCCAGAAATATCAAGGAAATCCGAGTCCAAAACCTCAATAGCACATAAACTAGTGAATAAAGGCATGAGAATCCATGCGTGCGGTATAACAATGAATAACAATATGCATGAAGTAGCAAGTAATAACTGAAATGTCTAATATGGCATATAAGGAAAGTACACTAATATCATGTCAAAACTACTAGCTAACAAGCTAAGTCAAGCAAATATATTCTCTAAAGTGTACGTGACATGGCAATTACCGATGAAGATGTGTGTGAGCCGGCAAGTAGGTGTACGTGGTACATACGCATCATCGGTAATGGTGCTGGTGTCCTAACAGCATGATATTAATAATGGAATATGCAGCACAATAAGTATGCGAGGCAGAGCGAACAGCAATAATGTGCGGGAGCTGAATACTAGACACAACGATAACTAATCTGCAATAATCTAATATAAGTCCTACGAATGGTGCCTTTTGAAATAACACGAATCATGGGGTTTTGAAAATAGGGGCTACGGTGTTTTTATGAAAAGATACGTCGTTTTTGAAATATCCGTAGATTCCCTTGAGCTGTCTTTAAAAATGCCCACGATTCGTTAGTTTTTGAAATAGGTAAGAAGTCTAATCTAATCTAACAACTACACTAAACTATACGGCTGAACTAACAAGCTGAACTACAGGTAAGGAAACCGCCTATCATCTGAGTCGATACATATACATACCTGTATATGTATAGTCGGTGATCCCGCCTCAATAATATCATATCCGATACCATATCTATAATCAGGCATCCCAAGTCAAGAGTGCGGATCAATCATCAATATAGCTCGTACGTAAATCCGTCGTACGGCATCCCAATCTGGGTACGGTCAATATCACATTCATTATACTATTCACCTGGTATCCTCTTTATCGAATATTATGATCGGGGTACTGATCTACGTCTAGTACCATACTGATACCGCCTACGTATGCATGGACGTGTGTGAAACACTACGTCAAGGACCCGCTACAACGTCATGTCGTATCTAAGATACGAACCCTGCTATATCACCGATCTCACGGCCTCAAATCGAATCTCATCGACTCAGCTCAATCCCAAGTATCATCCTCAATCCGTATGTGAACACATAGTCCCATACCCATGTGAACACATAACTATAAAGAATCCCATGAGCACATATCAATAGGAATGTATGCAAGTATGTATGTGTGTATGTGTAGTGCAACACTACCCTAGGGTTCGCAACACTAAGGTAATCCAACACACCAATATCCATCCTAAGCAACGTTATTAATCCCAAATAACATATAATAAATGTTGGTGTGTATACGCATCCGTATACACCACCACGGACTGCGGGGGTGCTATACGCCATCCACCCGACTTCTCCCCGTAGATATAAATCTACTCACCTGGTCCTCGCTAGCCGGTGCCGACGTCGCCACGCGCTTGCTTGTCGTCTCGAAGTCCACATGGGGGTACCTACATATCATAACGTACCATATCGCATTAAAACTAAATTCGAAATCGAAACGGCATACGAAAATCAAATCGGCACGCGTATCACGCATAGGTCTAAACCTATCGCCCACGTATGCAGGAAAAGTCAAACCAACCCTCGATGTCGATGTACGAACGTCAAACCCTCGAGAAAATCCAATCACACTCATTTGCACATTCACGAACACTAATTTTAATATAAACTAGGTTAAAACTCACAAAAACGCCAATTTCACTTAAAAAGTCATTTTTCCGAAAATCTAGCAAGCACAATTCGCCGTTTTTGTACAAAACACGATGTTTAAATGAATGTAGCGGCCAATATATTTATTGAATATCTTAAATAAGTCGTATAAACAATTTCCGGAATTTAATCTCCTTAAATTCCAAAAATCCTAATATTCTAGTTTACAAAAATATCCTTTTTAACAATTTCAAAGCAAAATGCACAAACTACAATCTAGCTTAGAATTGCATGATCCAAAGCATTAAACCACACTTAATAAAGTTAATGAAGCCAAGAAAAACCTAATCACATTTTTAATCCCAAGAATTTAACAAATTTCAAAAACCTAGTAAGCAAATTAGCAAAATAACAAAATTTTTAAGCTAGCCATTAGCACTAGCTACTAAACTTGTATTAACATGACAACAAAGCCTAATTATAACACACAACCATACACCAATTTTATAAACCCTAACTTGCATTCAATTCCACAACTTGAATTCCAAAACTTGCAATTAAACTCACATATCCAAATAACACTTAATTAAATTAGCTTAAGAAATTAGTAACAATTTAAGCAACAAAAAGTTTTAGAATTATACCCAAAAATATATGAAGGTCCACAAGACTCCATGGCCTCCCAAAATTCTCTCTTTTCATAAGGATCCATGCTAAACGGGCTAAGCTAAAATGGGTAGGGCTTTGATTTTGATTTTGTGGGATTTTTGGTGGATTTTTGATGCAATTTTTCATGAAGTTTTGAAGGGAAAAGAGAGGGGAAAATGGAGGGGGGGCTGCTGTGGGGAGCAGAAATTTCGGCCAGAAAAGTGGGTGGGGGAGAGAGAGGGAGGTGAGGAAAATGGGGGGGGACAAGGTCAAGGTCAAACAAAATCAAAAGTCTAACTACTTTACTCATTTTCTTTTCTTTTCTTTCATTTCTTTTTCCTTGAAAATCAAGTGGGGAAAAATATGGTGGGTGCTGAATTCAGCCATGGGGAGGAGTAAGTGGGGGTGTGTGGGTGGGGGCACGGGTGTGGGGTGATGAAAAATGATAAATACAATACCCCAAACATCCATTTACGCTAAAAAAAGCCTTTTTTCTTCAATAATTTCTAAACCGTTTTGGCAAATGATTTCGTTCCAAAAACCACATGATAAATTTTTATTTAATGTTTTATGATCCACAAAATTTGTTTCAACTCATTCCAATTTGTAATTTTCCCTAATTAAATGTATTAGTGACGGCTTAAAATAATAATAAAATAATATTTTTTTTCAGAAAATTTGAAATTTCACCAGCGGCTCAATAAACACCAAATAATAGCAATTACATAGCTAGAATATGTATATTTAATTTTTATAATAAGATATTTGTATTTTGAATTTTTACAGAAAACCCCTTTATTTTACCGATTTTTCGAAATTTCACCGAAACGATTTTCAAAACGCTACAATCTTCCCCCCTTAAAGAAATTCGGTCCCCGAATTTAAATTCAAACTCCCCCAATTACTAAAACATTTAAGAAAAACCATCAAGTCGTCGGGCTCCGAAATCATAAATACATAAAACAAATCGTAGCACAGCGCATAAGCTTGAAAAATGAGCATATAACTCAAATCAAAACTCCGTCAAGCATCCCGCAATCATCGGAGTCATGGAGAAGACATCAATGCCAAATCCAAATCAAAACCGATATGACATAACTCGAAACTATACATGTAAATATCGAATCTATATCTGTAAGTATCTGAAGGAAATGCATGCCAAATCTCTTTAAGTCGCTGTGCAACGCGTATAACACTGCACAGTGGCGGACGTCTACCATAAGAAAATAACTATATACATATATATCTTTGTTTGAAATGTACGTTCCGCCGTTTTGGAAACAATTTAGAAGGGTCTCCTTGTTTTAAACATTTCGTGTCATATCAGACACGTAGATAAATACTGAGGCTATAGCTCGCTTTTTTGGAAATCCCTTCAATAACTATCAATCCATGCAAAATGTATTCAGGTACTGTCCTCTGACTAGTTCTGCTCAGTACGAAAACACATAGCAATATCATAAAAACGTACTGCTCTATAAGAAATCAATCCCAAAATATGCATAGGAATACTACGTGCGTCTGGTGCGCACGGAAATCAAAATCCATGAATGTGCCGTATATGCGCACAAGAACAACATCAAGGTGCAACGGGTGTGCACGAAGTATCTGTGAAGGGCAACGTATGTGCCTGACAGCAAAACAGGTGCATCTGACATGCACGAAAATCCCGATTTAGTGCATCTGGTGTGCAACCAAAATCGTATCTCATAACATGCGCCTAACATGCGCTAAAATCCAAATCCGGTGCATCCATCATGCACGAAATCATGAAATCCAATACCAAGCGCCGAAACATGCGTAAAATCCAATCAGGTGCATAAAGTGCACAAACAAACATCGAACATCCCAATCGAAATCGAAGTCCAGTGCAACTAGGTGCACAAAATACCTGTCACTGCACTGCAAGCATATGTAAACTATACAGAGTGCAAAAACCAAATCGTGTGCGTGCATACGCAAAAAAATCAACTCAAATGTATGAAACCCATGAAATCCTATATATGGGAAACCAAGGCACGAAAACAATATCAAGTGCAATAACTGTGCAAAATCGTAAATATCCGATAGGTACAACCATGGTGCATGAAAACAAATATCATGAATCCAATCATCAAATCAGTCATGCGAATAGATCGCCCAAAATACCAAAACAAGTATGGCGGAATAGTCCTGCTCAAGTGCGTCCTCCAAGAATTTCGGGCCAACTGTCGCGGTTACTCGTAGCATATCCCGTCGACGATCCTGAACTCTGGCCTACTGGTGTGCGTAACCATGACCACTCCTGGGTCAAGGTCTTCACTGTGAATTACCAATCTTTCGGTCCATCGGCTCATCGGCCCTGTCGGGTGTGCTAACGGGGATGATCCAGTTCTGGCACGTCTCTTGTCATCTCCCGGTCAATCATCACGACCACTCGTAAGACAGCATATCACTGGCGTCGACCTCTGGCTCTTTGAATGTACATGACACCTCTGATCCTGGGTGCAAGTATCATTGCAGCAGTGTCCTGGAAGGAATCCTGCTCACGGTCTCTTCCATGTCTCGTCTCTGCCAACTGTCCGGAAGTCGTTGTCCTTTCCTATATCTGCATCTTGCTCTGGAACGACTGCATACTCCTCGCGACTCCTTCTGAAAGGTAAGTCCAAGTACCATGCCTCGGCATGCGCATCGCCTCTCTGATGTCGGCGGAGTGGAACATCATCTCATCTAGATCTGGTGCGAACCTTTTACTCCACTTTTCTCTAATGTCGACCGCTTCGGACTCGTCTCGTCGTGGCTGCATGGACTGAGCTTCAACGGCTATCCTCGTATCTGGAGTCTCCCAAGAATGCATCTCACCACCTAGCATCCGAATTAAGTCGAGCCATCCGATCGAGTCGTCAAAACCTTATAATCCCCCAAGAGCTCAACCTCTTGGGCACAGTTTAATAGTATCGAGTACATACCACAGCATCGGTGGTCCAGCCGTAGAAGGGCAAACCCAAGCCTCACTAATGGCGCCGTAGAACTGCCGCAAACCCGAAGGTTCAAAGGCTTTCACACGGTCATTAAGTCGAGTTAGGGTTTCATTCTTCTAGAGGGACCATAGAATTGCCTGCATGTCTTTCCGACTACTTTAAACTTGGATAAATAGGTTTCTGACATTCGATCGTCTCTGTCGACTCCCAACGTCTCCGCGTGAAGTCGTCTCTAGCTGGAATCAATCTATCTGATGACCTCGCATCGGGGTAAGCGAACGAACCACCTTTCCTAGTCATTCATCATCGGGTGACTAGCGACCTTCTATCATATATTCGTACAACTCGCCCCGCCATAGTTCCAACATATGGGGCGATATCTTGTCGCTCGCAGCAACAACTGGCTCGCTCGTCTGCACGCTGAACAGTGCCTCAATCATCAGGAGTAAGCAACACACCAACGGTCATCAAAATCTGGCTGGCTTCTGTCAGTGGCTCAATCCTCTAGTGTCGATCAGCACATCCGAGTAACCTCATAAAGGCGATCCGCCAAACGCTCGTGGCGCGGAAACACAGTAAAAAGACACATCTCTGCAATCGTGTGTCGCCGGAATTTCGCCCTGGTCAGTCCTCGTTCGTGACGAGCTTGTGCTGACCGCAACTCTAGCCGTAGCTCTCCCTGCCCGTAACCGTAGCAGCAAAACCAAACTGGTACCGATAAGGCTAGATCAGGAAGGAATATAATACTGAACAAGGAAATGTACATCCT
The DNA here is from genome assembly GCA_030015575.1 of Agapanthus africanus. Classification (NCBI taxonomy): domain Eukaryota; kingdom Viridiplantae; phylum Streptophyta; class Magnoliopsida; order Asparagales; family Amaryllidaceae; genus Agapanthus; species Agapanthus africanus. The sequence goes on from JASDDO010000029.1 coordinate 115,043,864, forward strand.
AAGGCTTCATAAGTGGAGTAGCGTATCGTAAATATGCCGCGGAACATACCCACGGTACGTCACTCTACTTTAGTCACCTATTCCATCAACCAAGGGTCATCCTACGCTCCGAAGGTTAAAACCTAACGCTCTGATACCAACTTTGTCACGACCCGAAAATACGGAACATGACCGGCACTTAAACTACGAACGTCTCGAGGCGTACGTAATCTAAGTAAACTGAAAACCCAGAAATCCAAACCAAGAAAATAGTAGAGTGCAGGAAAAACCAACTTAAAGCAAGTAATTTCAATAGCATAAGCCGAATTATGCGGTTTTTTTAAAACATCAAAAATTTACTGAAAATTTCGGCAGAGTCTCCTTTGTAAATACTGGCCCCCAAACGGGATACAACATGAATAGTATACGAAATCAAGAAAAGGGCATCCCCAAGCGGGAGCTAGCTCTTCGTCAATCGACGGTCACAACCACACAAACAATATAATATACAACGCCAACGGCGAGGATCAAAACTCAAAAGGAAACTCAAAACCACCAGAAATATAACGAGCGACTCTAAGGTCGAAAGAATAACCAACACTGGTCTCTATCTCAATAAATACATGTTTGGTTGATGGAATTTACTAGATACAACTGAATAATATTATACAAGGTAATATGATGGGTACGATACAAGAAAAACCCACCTACTAGCAAGTCACCCGAATGAAACTGAGCCCGCAAAGCCGTAATGAAACCTGTACGGCAAACCTGCAAGAAACTGGGGCACAACGGGGGTGAGTTGCCAACTCGTGAATAGAAAAATATCTACGCACAGAAATCGCATAAATAACGCAATCCTAGGTCAATGATCATAATATATCCTCAAATATATGTATAACAGGCAGCCTATGACAATGTCTAGGGTAATATCTAACCCAAGTGTAATCACATGTGCCCGTGTCAGTGCCTCAGGTAGCAATATATCATATGAGTGAGGTATGAATGCATGAAAACAGCATACATGTAAATGAAGAAACTGTTTTCATAAATTTGTGAGATTTCCTTTGTATTTTTTTTCAAATGAGGTATCATAACTGAAATCAGCACCAACGGTGTCTAGCATCGACACAAAACATAAATCTCAATGTCTCAAAATCTCAATATCTAAATCACAATATCTAGGGCGCCGCCAGTCCAGACCGGCCCCTACCATCCATCTCAAGACCACGACGGTATCCTCCGGATATCCGACGCGTTGGGTAATATCACCGGTAGGTAGTCTCCCCCTGCCAGGCTCATCGTCATCACCACGAGCTTCTTGCCCCGGGGTACCTTACCGGGTCCACCATGTACCCGAAACGGTTCCTCCACTCCTCGAACTCGGGTCTCACATGTCGCTCTCACCACCGAGAAAACACATGGTGGACGCACTGAAATATCATATCCAGGGTAACCGGGTTTTTAAAACAATTACATATTCTCTTTTGAAATCTCCACGGTTCCCAAATCCAGAAATATCAAGGAAATCCAAGTCCAAAACCTCAATAGCACATAAACTAGTGAATAAAGGCATGAGAATCCATGCGTGCGGTATAACAATGAATAACAATATGCATGAAGTAGCAAGTAATAACTGTTAGTTAAATGTATACCCTAGAGGCCATTACTGTACATAGGATGTATATTGTAGTGGATGCTGGGACGTATATAGGGAGGACTTTCTTGCTCGACATGATAGTATGCTATCTGGTTGCTCTTTACCTTAACGTGTATATTGATTGTCTCTCTGTTACATGTTGGTAAAGCCCTTAGGATCTGTACTTGACTACCTGGACTATGATGCGGATCATACTAGTGGGGACATGGTAGTCCATAAGTACATCCTTCAAAGTCCCTAGTCGTGGGTGTATCGAGACGGGGCATCGATATACCAGTGTAGACTAGCGCATACCTTCTCGACCCATACAGATGGGCGATGGATGATCCCATATCCATTGGTGTTTGACATCAGAGATGATATACGGGTGCTCAGTAGAGACTGGGTATACTGGACGGACTCGCCGAGAACTCCCAGATGGTATTATACCTCACGTCAGATGGCAGTTCTCTGGTGACACTGGTACAGAGTAGTCTGTTGACCCGAGATCGTCATAGAGTCTTGTGTGGTTCCCACTGTGCTTTGATTTCCATCTTACCACGTCCAAGAGGGCATGCAAAACGGTGGTTTTTGGGTACAGTCCCGAGTCACATGGAGGCAATGAGCGAAAGGAGGGGATTCGTCTCTCCCGGTATAGGGAGTTGATGTTGCGCTGTGTTCGATTGGCTATAACAGGAAATCCCTGGCCAGGGTTGCTGAGATTTACTGGTACGTGTTACCAGTAGTTTCTCGAATTGTTATAGACCTCATATCGACACGACTTATCGAGCTATTGGGGTCTGACGTTAACCACCCCTAGGCGAGATATGCGACATATCAGACGATCAGACCGGACTGTACGGTAGTGTTACTGGTTGGATTCACTGGAGTGTGAGCGGGCTTGCTCGTCGATCTTCAGATCGCTCAATACCCGGGTGGCCGTTACGTTTAGCAGACCGCTTGCGGCTTGTGGATGTTTGATATGATCATCATCTGCTGCCGGCGTATTGACGAGTCTTTAGAGTCCTACACAGAGGTTTCCTGGCTCAAGCGAAACGAAATAGGAGCGCATATGAGATATGTGCGGGACCGAGAATAATGTGTGTATGTGATACCGTATTCTATTCTCGCGATGAATGTATCGAATGGTTATATGCGATATAACCTAGTTATCGAATCGAGGGTTGATTCGATAAGCCGATACATTGGATACTAGTCGGTTATATGCGATATGACCGGATCGTTAAATCAAGTGTTGATTTAATGATTTAATGCATAATTATATATTTGATATATTACTTTGCATTAACTAGTATCGGTTCACTTTAAATGGATTTTCTCACTCGGGTGTGCGCATTGCATATGCGATATGATTTTGTGCACTTGCTTGTATCATGTTTGATGATACATGCAATACTTGGTTAAATGTATGTTTAAACCATAGTTAGTTAATGGTTAAGGGTTTTAAATGATTTATTTATTGTTTTATTTATTTTTGGCAAAAGGAAAATGGTGGCTTTATTTATTTCTTTTGTTGAAGTTTCTTGAACTTTTAAAAAGTCCACCATTTTTGTTTTATGCCAAACCCTAACCACTCACTAACTTTGGTTAACTCTCTACACTTAACTATGGTAAGTGTTATGATAAGATTGAATTTTTCTTTTCTATTATTATTCTTATCATAATAATTATCATCTTCTTGCTTTCTTCTTCTTCTTCATTTCAAGAAGAAAAGCTTGACTACATCAATGGTGGATTGATGAAATGAGTGAGAAATCCAAAACTAAAGTCTACCCACTTCCTATTTCTTCATCCTCTACCTCTTGCCAAGTAGTAGAGTGTGTTTCCTTCATAAGTTTTCAAGACTTGGTGAAGGTGGAGCTCGATCTAGTGATGCTTCGACGTAGATCATCTTCGGCACGTCGTCGACGACCTAGCCCGTCCATTCTCCGATGAAGCCGACGCTAGAGCCCGGATTTGATTTGGACAGCGGAGACGACCTCATCTCGGAGCCGTGGAGGTGGAGGACCGGATCTACAAAGGTTGTATTTCCGTATCTCTTAGTTAAGTGTTAACTAGTTACTTTGTTCGCCTAGATTTATAGCCAACGGTCCGTAGTCGGGTTTCTCGGCACCTAGATTTTTGAAATTGGCATGGTTGATGCCTTGTAAGACCTCACTAGCGTGCCTAGGAACCCTACAGTGGTATCAGAGCCTAGCTAGAGCCTTAGGCGAAGTCCCGACGGAGTTTGAAATCCGAACGAACCCGAAACCCATATTCAAAAATGCTCTCTGTCCAGATTTTAAAATTGTGAATTTTTCAAGATTAAAAATATCCATAAAATCAAGCAGGGTTTTTTATGAAATACTGTGAAAAACGGAGACTTAACTCCGTCATAACGCCGCGGAACCGCGGTCTAAGCCCACGTGGCGCGGCGGTTCCGCGGCCGTTTTGTTGACTCGTTGACTCCTGTTTGCACAGTAATTCCTATTTTAATATGCTGAGTTTTATGGGAATTTTTAATATGCAGTAAACAGTTGAGCATTTTTGGGTTGTATTGGGAATCAAAGATTCGATCGGGGTTTCAAATTTTGTCTGTGTGGCTTTCCGGATAAATTTTAGAATATGTTAAAAAGTTCGACCGGATATAAATACCCAATTTTTCCCCTGTCGGGAAATTTCCAAGTGTTGGATTTTTCCGTAGTTTAACGACGTTCTAAGTAGTGCAAGTAACGCGATGGACCCTCTAGAAGACAACAAACCTTAACTCGATTATGTGACCGTCTTGAACTGCCCTTTGAACCTTCGGGTTTGGGGCAGTACGGCGTGCCACATGTGAGGCGTTGGCTTGACCCTTCTACGGCTGGACCGTTGGTACTGAGGCACGAACTGAATGTTGTTAGACTTGTTTCATGTGTTGATCTGTACCGGGAAAACTTGGGTGTTCGATTGTTCGATCGGAAAGTTTGACATTTTCTATTTATCCGGAATGGGATACAATAATTGGAATTCACAATAAGTTATGAGATAACTGAATGAATGTTATAAACATAGCACTTTAGTCTCACTTGATCGGTTGCCACGGAATTTTGATGTGATCAAAAGTCCGTCGCAATCACGTAGCGTACGCGGATACTCGCCGAGTAAACTTAATAGACAGCCTCACTCCATAGCCCCGACCAAGTGACTGTAGGAGAACCCCGTCGCCGAAAGCATCCGTTCGGGTGCTCGCGGTGGCGGTGTTCCGCCTTGGTGCACTTCGTCGACGGCGTCGGGGGTGCGGCCGCCTACTGAAGTTTGCGACGAGCATTCGATCAGGATGTCGGGAATCTTGTTGAATTGCCCGACTTGATATTGAAAAGAGTTTTCGATTTTGAGACTAAAATGCGGGGTTTATAATTGTTAGGCATGCGATGTCTAAGTAATTCATTTGGTCAGGCATGCGATGTCTGAGGTGGTTGCGGATTCCAACTGTTGTAGTTTTACACTTTCTTTTCTGTGACCGTAAGTGTAATATGTGATATCGCCGGTTTCGTTGCTATATGTCAACGACAATTGGGATGCGCATATTTACTTACGTTGATGACATGTGATGTTATGTGTTGCTGGATATGTTATATTGGATCGTCGTGTTTGAATAGCCGGGGGTTTTTATGTGAGATGAGTGTTTTTTTTTTCATTTTCATTCATGTAAAAACTTGTATGTAATATTCTTTTATTGGGGCGCTTCCAGGTTGCGGAAGTTTTCACCCGTTGTATATTATTTTCTTTTCCGCACTAGGATAGACCCAAGGAGGAGGGCACAAGTAACCGGGTTCTGGAGTCCAGTGGGAGACCAACTCGAGGAGTCGAGTCCGGGTCTCCTAACTCTAGAATTGGTAGGGTTTCTTGCCGCTCTCGTAGGGGTCTAGGGGTGTGGGTTTGGCTATTCATCACGACCGTGGAATCCGTGTTTTATACTGGCTCGTATTGAAAACACGGACGTCCTAGTATATCCAATATTTCATATAATTCTTCTGCTGCGATATCTATGATGTGATCATGTGATGTTCTGTGATAGATACAGTATATAGTATATATGATATATTATATAGGCGTTACTTATATTTTACACCCGCGCTAGCCCTGCCCCGCTCTGTCGTTAGTTACCTAACCTAATGGTGCACGAGGGGACATCGAGGCGAATGCGGATGGCATAAGTGTACGTCGTATTTATCTGTGATGTTTAGGTACTTAAATGATGGGACTTCATTAATGTGATTAATGAAATAAAAGAAACCTAAGATGTTGTAGAATCGAATTTCAAAAATAAAACAGGTAGCTACAGTTCTTGCTTTGCACAGCGGTATATACGATATATCCTTCACCTTATTCGATGAGGAAACCGAGATCCCTTCACCGGGAGTGACTCCTTTAGCAATAACTGGCAGATGCTACACACTCGGTTTGTCTTTTGATTGCTTTTAAGAGTTCTGCTTTGCACAGTGATATATATGATATATCCCGCACCTCATTCAACAAGGAAAGGACCGACGATCCCTTCACCGGGAGTGACTCCTTTAGCAAAACTAGAAAAGCCTCAAAAACACTCCATTTCAAAATTCATTCGATCCTACAACGATATCAAGTTCATTACGCAATAGGTTTTCAGAAAAACCTGTCGTACCCCTCCGTCATTTCAGATAAGTCCTATTTAGTATTCGTGCTACGTTTGTTGACCTCCGTCAAGGCGTAGTGTGCGGTAGCTAACTAGTATTTATCTGTTTATGCATATGATGCAGATTGAGTTAGGGTAGTCGTGCGGCCTTGTTGACCTCCGTCAAGGGTCGTGCGGGTGGGTTTAATTCGATCAAGAAATGACGGGTTGAACTTGACTAGTAGCCTATGGTTTGTTGACCTCCGTCAAGGTCATAGGGTGCTAGGGGAAAAATATTATCGGAAATTTCAAGTGTTGAAATTTGCAATGAGATTGCATACCTTCTATGAGATAGTTGGATCCCGATACCCGCTGCGAGTAAGAGTTACTCCTGGGAGAGTTTTATACATTACAATTAGCCGATCAAGTAGGTGTCTAGAAAGGTGTTAACGAGGTTACGCCTCTGGGAAAATGAGGTTTACATTAATTAGGTTCGTGCGAAAGCACGGGGGACCTCCCTCAAAGTACCGACACTGGCCTGGCTGAAAGATTGGCGAACTTGTAGTGTGTAATTAATCCCGGCAAGTCTTTCCTTTTAGGGTTTGAAGGAAGATTTGATAAAAAGCAGTGGGAGCCATCCTGATTAGATAAAATAATAACCAATCTATTCTTGCAAGAGCGCACGCTGAGTGTTTTCTTCTCTCTCTCTCCAGGTAGCGACCATATCACGCCTTAATCAAGATAATAATACAGATTTTTGACCGAACCCGCTTGTTATACTGAGCTGGGGAACGTTGGTCCCGCTCCAACTTATAAATGTTATAAGACAGAGCAGGATATTGGGGAATACCAGATTTCCCGTGCCGCCCAAACGAAGAGAGTGCATGCTGATGCATCATCTTCGGGTGTGTTCATTATACAGAACTGTTTCTCAGTGTCCTTTACGTCCTGGGTATTTGATACCGGATCAGGATTCCAGATATGTAATATGATTACATAGGGCTACAGAAAGGTAAAGAACTGAGAACGGGTGATAAGTTTCATGAGGCAGAAAACGGGGCAAGTGTTGCAGCCAAGTCTGTCGGTCACTGTCACCCTGTATTACCAATACATTGATTCTGAACGAATGTTATTAGATACCGAACCTGATATACAAAATCATATCAGTCTCTTTATCTGTAAAGAAATGATAAAATTTTGTATTGTTGGATAATGTTTTGAACATTTCCTATATCAAAAGTTGATCGGTTCAGGCACGTTATCTAAAAGTATTGATGTTCTAAATCAAACTACAGTTCTTAGTATATGGAACACACACAAGAGGAAGAGTTCAGAAATGAACGAATCCTTCTTCAGGCATTGTAGACTAGGTCATATCAATGTGACCCGACTAGCTAGAGTTACATATAGATGCATATTTAAATCAGTTTGAATTTACATCTTGTGAAACTCGCCAGTCATGTCACAAAGATAAGATGACCATAGCTCCGTTTACTGGAAACAGAGAGAGAGTTAGTGAACTCTTGGGATGATATATGTTGATGTATGTAGGTCCCCTGTCTACACATGCCAAGACTGGTTCTTTGTACTTCGTTACATTCTCTGATAATCTCTCGAGATTCAGACATATGTTCCTGTTGAAACACAAGTCCGAACCTTTTGAGATATTCACAGAATATAAGTTAGAAGTAGAGAACCAATAAAGGTAAAAGTATTATGTCCTTTGATGTGATCAAGGAGGAGAATACTTGTGCATGGAATTCCTGGAATATTCTAAAGGAGAATGAGATTCTCTCTCAGCATTACTCCTCTGTATACACCATAGCACGATGGTATATCGGGGCGGAGCGATCACACCCTATATGATAAGGTGTGCTCTATGATGAGTACTACTGAGTTACCTATTTCCTTTTAGGGAGTTATGCACTTGAGAAGCTGCATACCTATTGAATAGGGTTCCAATCAAATCAATTGCCTACCATTTCATATGTGATATGGAAAGGGAAGAGCCCATGTCTTAAGCTAGTTAAGATTTGGGGTTGTCCGGCCTATGTCTAAAAGCAAAATCCGGACAAGCTCGAGGCAAGGTCTGTTATGTAGAACTGGAAATGTTCCAGCTATACAAACTGCAGCAGATGATTTGATAGAGCCAATGGATTCAGTTGATTCCAACAAACCTCAGCCTCTCCGCCGATCTAGTAGGGTTCCTCACCCACCTGAGAGATAATTCAGTTTCTCTATGACAGTGGGAGCGAGGATTGCATCATGAGATGATGACCCAACTAGTTTCGAGCTGGCCATCGAGAGTAAGACTCTGTAAGAATGGCTGGATGTTTAGCGATCTGAGATGGAATCCATGTACACCAACAAAGTATGGACTTTAGTTGCAATATCTGAAGGGTTAAATCCCCATCAGGAGCAAGTATATCTTGAGAAGATTACTTGGTGTAGATGGAAAAGTTGAGACTTTCAAAGCTAGACTTGTTAAAAGTTTGCATCATTGACCAGCTGTGGATAATGATAAAACCTTTTCAAGTAGCTATGCTTAAGTCCATCCAGATCCTACTTACCACGGCTACATACCATGACTACGATATCTGGTGGTTGGGTGTCATGACAGCTTTTCTAAATGATGTTTTAGAAGAGAACGTCTATAAGTACACAGCCAGAGGGCTTCGTAGACAGTGGGAGCAGCGGAAACGTGTGCAAGATGTTTTATATGATAAAGCAGGCATCGCGGAGTTGGAACGTCTGTTTTGATGTAATAGTCAAACAGTTTGACATCATCAAAATGGTAGATGAACCTTGTATAAACAAAAAGGTAGTAGGGAGTATGGTGGTGATCCTCGTAGAGTACGTGGATGACACACTCTTGATAAGAAAGGAGTTTCTTATGCTACGCTCGATCAATCTCCGTTTATCACGATGATTCTCTGTGTAGGATCAAAATGATACCCCCTAAATCCTGAGTTTTGGATCTATGAGATAGATTTAATTGGATGTTAGGATTCTCACTAGATGTAGTGAGATGGTATCAATCGATCCTGAGGAGAATCACTGGAAGGGTTCCAGGGTGATAAAGACGACTGAATGTCAGTCACAGGCATTGTCTTTACCCTCAGTGGAGGGATGGTATGTTGGAAGAGTTCCAAGCTAGATACCGTGACATACTTGACGATAAAGGCTGGATACATCGCTACTTAAGATGCTACCAAAGAGGCTGTTTGGGTGTATATTGGTTCATGAGATGAACTATGTTCCTCCCATTGTGTGACAATGGAGTTGTGGCTTATGCCAAGGAACGCCGGTCCCATCAGTGATCCAGACATGTTCTAAGGCAGTATCACTTGATCATGGAGATGGTTGATCTCCAAGGAGATCGAGGCTTGGAGAGTAGACTCAGAGGACAACACAGCGGATCCACTCACAAAGGCCTGTTCCCAGAGAGAGACTTTTATGGGATGGTTGAGTATGAGATACTTCAAACCACTGCTACAGATGGCCCTAGTGCAAGTGGGAGATTGTTAGTTATATGTATACCCTAGAGGCCATTACTGTACATAGGATGTATATTGTAGTGGATGCTGGGACGTATATAGGGAGGACTTTCTTGCTCGACATGATAGTATGCTATCTGGTTGCTCTTTACCTTAACGTGTATATTGATTGTCTCTCTGTTACATGTTGGTAAAGCCCTTAGGATCTGTACTTGACTACCTGGACTATGATGCGGATCATACTAGTGGGGACATGGCAGTCCATAAGTACATCCTTCAAAGTCCCTAGTCATGGGTGTATCGAGACGGGGCATCGATATACCAGTGTAGACTAGCGCATACCTTCTCGACCCATACAGATGGGCGATGGATGATCCCATATCCATTGGTGTTTGACATCAGAGATGATATACGGGTGCTCAGTAGAGACTGGGTACACTGGACGGACTCACCGAGAACTCCCAGATGGTATTATACCTCACGTCAGATGGCAGTTCTCTGGTGACACTGGTACAGAGTAGTCTGTTGACCCGAGATCGTCATAGAGTCTTGTGTGGTTCCCACTGTGCTTTGATTTCCATCTTACCACGTCCAAGAGGGCGTGCAAAACGGTGGTTTTTGGGTACAGTCCCGAGTCACATGGAGGCAATGAGCGATAGGAGGGGATTCGTCTCTCCCGGTATAGGGAGTTGATGTTGCGCTGTGTTCGATTGGCTATAACAGGAAATCCCTGGCCAGGGTTGCTGAGATTTACTGGTAAGTGTTACCAGTAGTTTCTCGAATTGTTATAGACCTCATATCGACACGACTTATCGAGCTATTGGGGTCTGACGTTAACCACCCCTAGGCGAGATATGCGACATATCAGACGATCAGACCGGACTGTACGGTAGTGTTACTGGTTGGATTCACTGGAGTGTGAGCGGGCTTGCTCGTCGATCTTCAGATCGCTCAATACCCGGGTGGCCGTTACGTTTAGCAGACCGCTTGCGGCTTGTGGATATTTGATATGATCATCATCTGCTGCCGGCGTATTGACGAGTCTTTAGAGTCCTACACAGAGGTTTCCTGGCTCAAGCGAAACGAAATAGGAGCGCATATGAGATATGTGCGGGACCGAGAATAATGTGTGTATGTGATACCGTATTCTATTCTCGCGATGAATGTATCGAATGGTTATATGCGATATAACCTAGTTATCGAATCGAGGGTTGATTCGATAAGCCGATACATTGGATACTAGTCGGTTATATACGATATGACCGGATCGTTAAATCAAGTGTTGATTTAATGATTTAATGCATAATTATATATTTGATATATTACTTTGCATTAACTAGTATCGGTTCACTTTAAATGGATTTTCTCACTCGGGTGTGCGCATTGCATATGCGATATGATTTTGTGCACTTGCTTGTATCATGTTTGATGATACATGCAATACTTGGTTAAATGTATGTTTAAACCATAGTTAGTTAATGGTTAAGGGTTTTAAATGATTTATTTATTGTTTTATTTATTTTTGGCAAAAGGAAAATGGTGGCTTTATTTATTTCTTTTGTTGAAGTTTCTTGAACTTTTGAAAAGTCCACCATTTTTGTTTTATGCCAAACCCTAACCACTCACTAACTTTGGTTAACTCTCTACACTTAACTATGGTAAGTGTTATGATAAGATTGAATTTTTCTTTTCTATTATTATTCTTATCATAATAATTATCATCTTCTTGCTTTCTTCTTCTTCTTCATTTCAAGAAGAAAAGCTTGACTACATCAATGGTGGATTGATGAAATGAGTGAGAAATCCAAAACTAAAGTCTACCCACTTCCTATTTCTTCATCCTCTACCTCTTGCCAAGTAGTAGAGTGTGTTTCCTTCACAAGTTTTCAAGACTTGGTGAAGGTGGAGCTCGATCTAGTGATGCTTCGACGTAGATCATCTTCGGCACGTCGTCGACGACCTAGCCCGTCCATTCTCCGATGAAGCCGACGCTAGAGCCCGGATTTGATTTGGACAGCGGAGACGACCTCATCTCGGAGCCGTGGAGGTGGAGGACCGGATCTACAAAGGTTGTATTTCCGTATCTCTTAGTTAAGTGTTAACTAGTTACTTTGTTCGCCTAGATTTCTAGCCAACGGTCCGTAGTCGGGTTTCTCGGCACCTAGATTTTTGAAATTGGCATGGTTGATGCCTTGTGAGACCTCACTAGCGTGCCTAGGAACCCTACAATAACTTAAATGTCTAATATGGCATATAAGGAAAGTACACTAATATCATGTCAAAACTACTAGCTAACAAGCTAAGTCAAGCAAATATATTCTCTAAAGTGTACGTGACATGCCAATTACCGATGAAGATGTGTGTGAGCCGGCAAGTAGGTGTACGTGGTACATACGCATCATCGGTAATGGTGCTGGTGTCCTAACAGCATGATATTAATAATGGAATATGCAACACAATAAGTATGCGAGGCACAGCGAACAGCAATAATGTGCGGGAGCTGAATACTAGACACAACGATAACTAATCTGCAATAATCTAATATAAGTCCTACGAATGGTGCCTTTCGAAATAACACGAATCATGGGGTTTTGAAAATAGGGGCTACGGTGTTTTTATGAAAAGATACGTCGTTTTTGAAATATCCGTAGATTCCCTTGAGCTGTCTTTAAAAATGCCCACGATTCGTTAGTTTTTGAAATAGGTAAGAAGTCTAATCTAATCTAACAACTACACTAAACTATACGGCTGAACTAACAAGCTGAACTACAGGTAAGGAAACCGCCTATCATCTGAGTCGATACATATACATACCTGTATATGTATAGTCGGTGATCCCGCTTCAATAATATCATATCCGATACCATATCTATAATCAGGCATCCCAAGTCAAGAGTGCGGATCAATCATCAATATAGCTCGTACGTAAATCCGTCGTACGGCATCCCAATCTGGGTACGGTCAATATCACATTCATCATACTATTCACCTGGTATCCTCTTTATCGAATATTATGATCGGGGTACTGATCTACGTCTAGTACCATACTGATACCGCCTACGTATGCATGGAAGTGTGTGAAACACTACGTCAAGGACCCGCTACAACGTCATGTCGTATCTAAGATACGAACCCTGCTATATCACCGATCTCACGGCCTCAAATCGAATCTCATCGACTCAGCTCAATCCCAAGTATCATCCTCAATCCGTATGTGAACACATAGTCCCATACCCATGTGAACACATAACTATAAAGAATCCCATGAGCACATATCAATAGGAATGTATGCAAGTATGTATGTGTGTATGTGTAGTGCAACACTACCCTAGGGTTCGCAACACTAAGGTAATCCAACACACCAATATCCATCCTAAGCAACGTTATTAATCCCAAATAACATATAATAAATGTTGGTGTGTATACGCATCCGTATACACCACCACGGACTGCGGGGGTGCTATACGCCATCCACCCGACTTCTCCCCGTAGATATAAATCTACTCACCTGGTCCTCGCTAGCCGGTGCCGACGTCGCCACGCGCTTGCTTGTCGTCTCGAAGTTCACATGGGGGTACCTACGTATCATAACGTACCATATCGCATTAAAACTAAATTCGAAATCGAAACGGCATACGAAAATCAAATCGGCACGCGTATCACGCATAGGTCCAAACCTATCGCCCACGTATGCAGGAAAAGTCAAACCAACCCTCGATGTCGATGTACGAACGTCAAACCCTCGAGAAAATCCAATCACACTCATTTGCACATTCACGAACACTAATTTTAATATAAACTAGGTTAAAACTCACAAAAACGCCAATTTCACTTAAAAAGTCATTTTTCCGAAAATCTAGCAAGCACAATTCGCCGTTTTTGTACAAAACACGATGTTAAAATGAATGTAGCGGCCAATATATTTATTAAATATCTTAAATAAGTCGTATAAACAATTTCCGGAATTTAATCTCCTTAAATTCCAAAAATCCTAATATTCTAGTTTACAAAAATACCCTTTTTAACAATTTCAAAGCAAAATGCACAAACTACAATCTAGCTTAGAATTGCATGATCCAAAGCATTAAACCACACTTAATAAAGTTAATGAAGCCAAGAAAAACCTAATCACATTTTTAATCCCAAGAATTTAACAAATTTCAAAAACCTAGTAAGCAAATTAGCAAAATAACAAAATTTTTAAGCTAGCCATTAGCACTAGCTACTAAACTTGTATTAACATGACAACAAAGCCTAATTATAACACACAACCATACACCAATTTTATAAACCCTAACTTGCATTCAATTCCACAACTTGAATTCCAAAAATTGCAATTAAACTCACATATCCAAATAACACTTAATTAAATTAGCTTAAGAAATTAGTAACAATTTAAGCAACAAAAAGTTTTAGAATTATACCCAAAAATATATGAAGGTCCACAAGACTCCATGGCCTCCCAAAATGCTCTCTTTTCACAAGGATCCATGCTAAACGGGCTAAGCTAAAATGGGTAGGGCTTTGATTTTGATTTTGTGGGATTTTTGGTGGATTTTTGATGCAATTTTTCATGAAGTTTTCAAGGGAAAAGAGGGGGGAAAATGGAGGGGGGGCTGCTGTGGGGAGCAGGAATTTCGGCCAGAAAAGTGGGTGGGGGAGAGAGAGGGAGGTGAGGAAAATGGGGGGGGGACAAGGTCAAGGTCAAACAAAGTCAAAAGTCTAACTACTTTACTCATTTTCTTTTCTTTTCTTTCATTTCTTTTTCCTTGAAAATCAAGTGTGGAAAAATATGGTGGGTGCTGAATTCAGCCATGGGGAGGAGTAAGTGGGGGTGTGTGGGTGTGGGCACGGGTTTGGGGTGATGAAAAATGATAAATACAATACCCCAAACATCCATTTACGCTAAAAAAAGCCTTTTTTCTTCAATAATTTCTAAACCGTTTTGGCAAATGATTTCGTTCCAAAAACCATATGATAAATTTTTATTTAATGTTTTATGATCCACAAAATTTGTTTCAACTCATTCCAATTTGTAATTTTCCCTAATTAAATATATTAGTGACGGCTTAAAATAATAATAAAATAATTTTTTTTTTCAGAAAATTTGAAATTTCACCAGCGGCTCAATAAACACCAAATAATAGAAATTACATAGCTAGAATATGTATATTTAATTTTTATAATAAGATATTTGTATTTTGACTTTTTACAGAAAACCCCTTTATTTTACCGATTTTCCGAAATTTCACCGAAACGATTTTCAAAACGCTACACTATAGGTACTTTAGAATGGACGACTCCTGGCACGGTAGTGTACCTGCAGGTGATGGAGTCACCCTCTCTAAAGGTGTCTTACAGACTAAAGGGGAGAGGGATGTGCATGATTGACATATCACTTGCTTAGGCAATTGAGTCAATCATGAGATGTCAAGTACCACACCAGATGTTGTTTTTGCGGTAGATGCAACAAATTGATATTAATCCAATCCTGGAGAAACGGTCAAAAGCAGTTTTAGAACATAAGTGGATGTTCTAGGGATATGATAACGACAGCCTCATTCGGGAGACAGTTATCATTCCAGGCTTCCAAGGTGACCTGGACGACAAGGAGGTTGTCAGAGTTATAGTTTTCCTTCTGACGAGGGGCAGTATTTTGGACAGGTGGTCTAAGGCAATACTGAGGGAGGCATGGCGCAGGATACTGATTAAGTTCAGTTGACGATACAGTCTAAAAAGTTTGGATTTGGAGTTCATTTATGAGTTATGTCCCATCAGACATCCAGACACATTCTAAGACAGGTATTGCTCATTTCGGGAGATGGCTTTCTCCGCGAACTTGAGATATAGAGAGACATAGAAAGAAACATCAAAGCGGATCCACTCGCTGAGGCTATTCCTCGAACGCAATAGTTTCGCAAACGGGGTTTGTGAGACTGACTAGTAGAGGAGTTGGGTGTTCGGTATCACACGGGCTGTGAGTATGCGACATCGCAATAATTTGCCTTGAGTGCAAGTGGGAGATTGTTGGAGATAGTGCCCTCAGAGTCAATTATTGGATCACACGCACGTGATTGCAATGATTGAGGGAGGACCTATCCCGGTAGGACAGTCTTACTCAAGATGATAGTATGCTATCTGGTTTACCTTTATCATCGTGTACTGCTTCAGGTGACCTTACAGGTCACTATTATACGTTGATAAAGCCCCTAGGATTCTTGCTTGACTGCCAGCAGTATGAGGGCGATCATATATGTGGGAGCTGGTAGTCTATAAGCACATCCTTAAAAGGTCCCTAGTCGTGGGAGTTTCGAGACAGGGCATCGATACTCCAGAGTAGACTGGTGTATACAATCGAGACCCCGACGAGGGGCGGTGGCCGGTCTCACAAGCCACTGGTGTCAGTTGGTTCACCTAAGATGTATACAGGTGCTCATTGGGTTATGAGTACACCGGACAGGACTCGCCGGGAACATGCTAGTTGGTCTTATACCTGACGTCAGATAGCAGTTCCCTGGTGACATGTGTACAGGTTAGTTCATCGACCTGAGGATCGTCATTTGTCTCGTGTGAGTTCCCACTGTACTTTGATTACTACCCTACCACGCTCAAAGGAGACGTGCAAACAGGTTTTAGTTGGGTACAGTCCCGAGCCACATGGAGGCAGTAAGCGGATCTGCAGGGGTTCGTCTCTCCCGGTATTGGGGGTGAGGTCGCGCTGTGTCTAGGAGAGCCATTACACGAAGTCCTTGGCCAAGGCAGGAGATTTACTGGTAGGTATTCCAGTAGTATCTCAGGGTGTTCTGGGCTTCACTCCGACACGACTTGTACCGCTTTTGGGGGTCTGAATTTTACCAACCCCCTAAGCCCGCCATGCGATGCTCATAGACGAACGGACCCGACTGTACGGATATTGTCACTGACAGGCTCAGTAGGGTGTCAGGATGAGTTCGCTCATCGACGTCCTTTTTCGTCAATAGCTGGTAACCCGTCACGTATGGCTAATACCTCTGACGTGCTAGTGGTTAAATCCACAGCCATAGTATTGACGAGTCTTTAGAGTCCCCCACAGACAGTTGCTCAAGTTTTCGGACGAAACGCTGTAGAGGCCGTATGGAGATATGGCAGGGTTCGATCAGATACGTGCGACATTGCACGGATCAGGATCGGACGGTTAATACTAGCGGGCTTTGGTTTAAGCCGGATCCCAGTATTGTATAGTGTAGACTTTGTCTCATTGCATTTGTATTTCGGTCGGAATACAAATGCGGGTATGTATATACAGTAGCGGGGTTTTCCTGTAATTTATTACGGGAACAGTTTTTTGGAGTTGCCAGTTTGTTTTCCGTTTCAGCCATATTTCTTTGTATCTTTCATTGGCTGAAGATTGGTGGAGGAGGGCTTATTTGCATTTGTGCAAATAAGCATTTTAGAGGGTTGTCTTTGCACATTGTAGTGTCATGATGGTTGCACCATCCCTTGACTTCTTGACTTCTTCATGATTGCTTGACTTTGGAGTAATGATGATGGTTGGTGGAGTGTGGGTTTGTTTTTGTGATCATTTCTTTTCATGATAACATTTGATCTCTCTCTTGCATTATTGTTGCTCTCTCTCTCACACATACACACTCCTCTCATTCTCTCACTCTCTTCTCTTCACCATGCCATGGCCGGCCAAGCATGAGGGAGGGGTTGCCCAATTTTTGGGTGGGGATTTTTGGTTCTCTTGTGCTTGCAAAAATCCCCAACTTCATCTCCAAAATGTTATCATATCAAACCTCCACCAAAGGCAACTTCAAGTAACCCCAAATGAGACACAGAGCACTACACGTATTCTACAGCAAACCTTGGGCACGTCGGCTCGCCAACTTCGGGCCCGAGTTGCCTCGGTCTAGTGGTGGGAGCCCGTAAAAGAAGCCGGCGACGTTGTGCCCTTCCGGCGATGTGGTGGAGACCGGAGATTCCGCGGGGAGATCGGGACGACGACGAGAAGACCGAAGGACACGGATCGCTCGGTATATCTCTCTACCCCCTTCTTGTTAGCTAGGACTAGATTAATGGCACGATCCGGGTTTATAGTGCACGGTGGTGCCTGTTTGAAAAGTTAAAGTAAATCATCGCTTTCGCATTCCGGCGTTGGATTGACGGCCGGGGCGCCGCCGGGCACTTATATTTCCATACTGGACCGTTGAGCCGAGGAGCTATGTACTTAGCAATTCGTAGTGAGAGATGAGAGCCTAAGGGCACCAGGCGACAGGCCATGATCAGGAGGCAAGTAGATATCTTGCTCTGTTATTATTGGATGCACCGACACCTTCTCGACTTTGAAGGACGGACATATCGACGACAGTATTTATGAGTTGTGATTTTGTGATTGACTATCACGTATCCGTCACTTTGGATTTCAGTATTTTTGGGTGATTTATTTCATGATTGAGCTTTGATGACCGAGTTTCATGATATTTGATTTCATGCCTAGGACATACATATGATTTGACTTATGCTTTCGGCATAGTTTTCATGCACTTTTAGTATTTTGATTTGCTTATATGCACGCCGATGCACAGGATGGTGAGATTTTATGCCACGGTATACCTGATTAGGATTTTGATTGAAATGTGTCGTATACCGTCGATTTCGAGTGTGATATTCGATATTCGTTTTCGTGCACATTGTGCACTTGATTTGGATTTTGCGCATACTTAAAGCACTTGATGCGATTTAGGTGCACACCAGATGCACTAAATTGAGATTTTTCGTGCATATCAGATGCACCTGGTTTTGCTGTCAGACACCACGTTGCCCTTGACAGGTGTTATCGTGCACCCCCGTTGCACTTAGATTTGGTTTTGTGCACATGTATGGCACATTCATGGATTTCGATTTCCGTGCGCACCAGACGCACGTGGCATTCATATATATATTGGGATTGATTTCTTTTGGAGTAGTATATTTTATGATACTTGCTATCTGGTTTAGTACTGAGCAGGAATAGTCAGAGGACAGTACCTGAGTATATTTTTTTCATGCATTGATAGTTATCGAAGGGATTTCCAAAGAGGAGCTATAGTCTCAGTATTTACCTACGTGTCAGTGATGACACGACACTTTTTAAAAGGGAAACCCTTCTAAAAGTGTTTTCAATACGGCGGGACGTGCATATTAAACAAAGGATATATTTATGTATATATATAGTTATTTTCTTACGATAGACGTATGCCACTGTGCAGTGTTATGCGCATCGCACAGCGACTTAAAAAAAAGGGGTTTGGCTCATTTCCTTCAGATGTTTATATGTATAGTGTTGATGTATATTATATTGGTTTTCGTATTGGATTTGGACATCGATGTCTTCCCCATGACTCCGATGATTGCGGGGTGCTTGACGGAGTTTTGATTTTGAGTTATACACTCTTTTTCATGCGCATGCATTGCGCTACGATATATGTTTTATGTATTTATGATTTCGGAGCCCCGACGACTTGATTGTTTTGCTGAAACGTTTTAGTATTAGGGGGAGTTTTTAATTTAAATTCGGAGACCGAATTTCTTTAAGGGGGGAAGATTGTAACGTTTTGAAAATCGTTTCGGTGAAATTTCGAAAAATCGGTAAAATAAGGGGGGTTTCCGTAAAAGTCAAAATATAAATATCTTTTAATATAAAATTAAATATATATATTCTAGCTATATAATTGCTAGTAATTAGTGTTTATTGAGCCACTGGTAAAATTTCTAATTTTCTGAAAACATTTCCGAAATTAATTATTTTAATATTATTTTAAGTTGTTAAAAATACATTAAATTAGCGATAAATACAAATTTCAATAGGCTAATTACACACTATAGAACCATGAAAACTAAAATCTAGTTAGTAATATAAATTTTTAGCAATTTATTTCAAGTTCTAATTGATTGTAATTAAGAGAAAACTAAAATTTAAATAAATTAAACTAAACTTGCAATTAGGTAACTTGAGGGGTTCTTTTTGCATGGAATTTTTTTAGAAATCACTCACATTTCCTCACCCCTCCTCCATGGCCGGGCCCACCAAGGCAGCAGGCCCCCTTCTCTCCCCTCACATCTTTTCTTGCAACAAAAGAAAAAAAAAAGAATAAAGAAAGACAATAAAGAAAGATGTATGGTTTTGTTTGACTTGGGGGAAATTAATCACACACATTTCACTCTCTCTCTCTCTCCCCCTCTTTGTTGCTGATCCGAGCCCCCCATTTTTCCAGCAGCCCCATTTCATTTTTTTCCCACTTCAACTCCTCTCAAAAATTCTTCAAAATCCTTCAAAAATCAAAACAAAATCCCACAAAAATCCAAATCCAACTCTTACCCATTTTAGTTTAGCCTATCATGCATGGATTGTGGTGAAAAGAGAGCAAATTGGGGGCCAAGATTTTCATGCTAGATCCCTAATCTTGTGAGGTATAAATCATGACCTTTTATTAAATTATTGTTTGAATACATTAAATCAAGCACAATTAGTTAATAATTTGGGTTTAATTGAATGTTTGGAAAATTTAGTAAGGGTTTATGAAATTCAAGTTAGGATTTTTATTATGTAATTATGGTTGCAAAGTGTAATTTATCATCTTATGAAATGATAAAACTAATCTAGTTGCTAATTACAAGTCGCTACTTGTAAAATGTCCAAATTAAGCTTTTTATGCAAACTAGGGTTTTCATGAAATACATATATATGTGAGATTAAAATATGGTTATGGTTTTTATCACATTATTAACATTACAAATTGTGGTTTAATACTTTAGTATGTGCAAAACCAAGCTTAATTATAAAATTGTGAATTTTACTTTAAAAAGTGTTAAAATCGGATATTTTTGCAAACTAGAAATTTGGAACTAATACAAATTGATGGGATTAAAATATGAAAGTGATTTGTATGACCTAATTATGGTATTTAATGAGTATTATGGCCATTAGAATTGTTAAGACATTATGTTTTGTTTTAAAATGGCTAATTGATGCTTACTAGGTTTCTTGTAATAAATCGATTTAATCAATCTATTAGTTTTGATGATTTGCATCCTATTTCGTAGATTTTTAGGGAGTTGTAAGACCATGATTGGTTAGTTTGGTGTTTTTATCGATGGTTTGATGTTTTTACCTCGACATCGAGAATTGGTTTGGCTATTCTTGCATGCGTAGGCGATAGGTTTTGACCTATGCGTGATACGCATGTCGATTTGGTTTTCGTATGCCGTTTCGATTTTGAATTGGGTTTTTATACGACACGATACGTTGTGACATGTAGGTACCTCCATGTGGATTTCGAGACAACAAGCAAGCGCGTGGCGACATCGGCACCGGCGAGCGAGGACCAGGTGAGTAGATTTATATCTACGGGGAGAAGTCGGGTGGATGGCGTATAGCACCCCCGCGGTTTGTAATATAGCTTTTATAATGGATATATATATATGGTTTATGATACATGGATGATATTTAGGATATGGTTATGTGTTCATGGATTTGTAGTGTTACTTGCGAAACCCTAGAGCAGTTGTTGCACCCACACA
The DNA here is from genome assembly GCA_030015575.1 of Agapanthus africanus. NCBI lineage: Eukaryota > Viridiplantae > Streptophyta > Magnoliopsida > Asparagales > Amaryllidaceae > Agapanthus > Agapanthus africanus. Next base: position 115,065,156 of record JASDDO010000029.1, read on the forward strand.
CGCACACACACTTTCTTACATTCATTCTTTTACATGTGCGTATATGGGGATATATGTATATGTATTCACATGGGTATGGGACTATATGTACATATACTGGATTATGAGAATAGTACTTGGGGTTGGAGATGAGTCGATGAGATTGGATTTGAGGCCGTGAGATCGGTGATATGACAGGGTTCGTATTTGAGGTATGACATGATGTTTTAGTGGGTCCTTTAACATGGTGTTTTCATACACACGCATGCATTTACTTAGATTGGTATCAGTATTGTACTAGACGTAGATCAGTACCCCGGATTATGATCTTTGATAAAGAGGATACCGGATAAATAATGTGATGGATGTGATATTTGACCCGTACCCAGATTTGGGATGTCGTACGACGAATTTACGTACGATCTATATAGTGATAATAGATCCGCACTCTTGACTTGAGAATATCATATTATAGATATTGTATCGTATGTGATACTATTGAGGCGGGATCACCGACTATTATATATATGTGTGTGTGTGTGTGTGTGTGTGTGTGTGTCGACTCAGATGTTAGGGGTTTCCTTACCTTTCGTTTAGCCTGTTAGCTCAGCCCTATAGTTTAGTGTAGTTGTTAGACTAGATTCGATTCCTGCCTATTTCAAAAAACTAACGCATCGTGGTATTTTAAAAGACAGGCCGAGGGATTCTACGGATATTTCAAAGGACGTATCTTTTCTTAAAAACACCGTAGCCCTTATTTTCAAAACACCACGATTCTTGTTATTTCAAATGGCACCACTGTATGACTTATATTTATACTAAATGTAGATTAGTTATCATTGTGTTTATCATTCAGCTCCCGCACATTATTGTTGTTCTCTTCGCATCGCATGCTTATATTGTGATTTCATATACCATTATAGATATCATGCTGTCAGGACACCAGCACCATTACCGATGATGCATATGTTCCACGTACACAAACTTGCCGGCTCACACACATCATCATCGGTAATTGCCATGTCACGTACAGTTTAGAGAATACTATTTCATTGACATAGCTTGTTAGCTGATAGTTTCGATATGATATTAGTGTACTTGCCTTATACGCTAGTTTAGACATTGCAGTTATTACTTGCTATTTCATGCATATTATTATTCACTGTTATGCAGTATTATGGAGTTTTATGCTTATATTCACTGTTTACGTGCTATTGATGATTGGATTTCAGATTTTCATGAGATTTCCTGGATTTGGGAGAAAACCGCAAGAATATTTATAAACTTCTCTCTCTTTTTAAAATGAAATGTGCGATTTTCTCATGATGTATGAGTCGTCCACCATGATGTTTTCTCGGTTATGAGATGGATTTTGAACCCGATTCGAGGAGTTGGACGAACCGTCTGTAGGTACATGGTGGACCCGGTAAGGTACCCCGGGGCAAGAAGATCGAGTAGTAGACGATGAGCCCGGCAGGGGAAGACTGCCTACCGGTGATTTTATCTGACGCGTCGGATATCCGGAGGATACCGTCGTGGTCGTGTAATTGATGTTAGGGGCCGATCCATACTGACGGCGCCCTAGATAGTGAGATTTGAGACACTGGAATTTTGAGATATTGAGGTATTGAGATTTGATGATACATGCCAGTCCGGGTAGCTGGAGCCTAAGATATTGGGATTTATGTTTTGTGTCGATGCTAGACACTGTTTATGTTGATTTCCTTGATGATACCTCGTTTTAAATATACAGAAATCTCACTAAGTTATGAAAGCAGTTTCTTCATGTACTTGTATTCTGTTTTCATGCATTCATACCTCATTCATATGATATGTTGCTACGTGAGGCACTGACACGAGCACATAGGATTACACTTATGTATAGATGTTTACCCTTGCCACTTATTCATGCTTTAGACTTTATCATTTGAGGATTATATATTGATCGTATGACCTAGGATTGCGTCATACATGCGATTTCTACTCGTAGATGTTTTCTACTCACGAGTTGGCAACTCACCCCCGTTGTGCCACAGTTCCTTGCAGGTTTTTCCGTACAGGTTCTTTGCAGCTTTGCTGGTACACTATTCCTTCCGGGTGATTGCTTTGGCAGGTGGGTTCTTTCTATCAGGACCACCATTGTTTATTATTATTTCAGTTGTATCTAGAAACTCCATCAACCAGATTGTATATTTGAGAGAGATAGAAAACCAGACCTGTTATTCTTTCGTCCTTAGAGTCGCGCGTTGTATTATTATGTTTTTCATGTTGTTTTGAGTTTCTTTTGAGTTTTGATCCTCGCCCTTGGCGTTGTATATTATATTGCTTGCGTGGTTGTGACCGTCGATTGACGAAGAGCTAGCTCCCGCTTGGAGATGCCTTTTTATCGATTTCGTATACTATTCATGTTGTATCCCGTTTCGGGGCCAGTATTTACAAATGAGACTCTGCCGAAATTTTCAGAAAATGCTTGATGTTTTTAAAACGCATAATTCGGCTTATGCTATTAAAACTACTTTCTTTAAGTTAGTTTTTCCTTCACTCTACTGCTTCTTTTGTTTTGATTTCTGGGTTTTGCACTACTTAGATTACGTATGCCTCGAAACGTTTCATAATTTAAGTGTCGGTCATGTTCCGTACCTTTCGGTCCGTGACACAGACCTCCGCAAGGAGCATACGGTCTCGAAGGATTTAAAAATACAATTTTCTTTAGAAAATGTGATTTCTATTATAAATAAAACTTATTTTTTTTATAAATAAATATATATGTAATTAATATCAAAATATCTATTTTTAGTATTTATAATATTCCACATTTCCAAAATTCAAGAAAAACATCTCATTTACAAGAAAATACCATACAATTCCAATATTACAAATAAATAACATATATTATGAAATTAGGTTTTATTCACTAGAAATGTCATATTGATTAAATATACATCGAGGAAAACTCTAAAGACGATAATAAAATACTTGAGGTGTATTTCGAAAATTATACAAAATTATTTTACATAAAATCCCCTCAAGTTATACTAAATTACAATAAGGACCCTAATAAACACAGGTTTAAGCGGGACCAGTCTCTTAAGCATCAGAGAGCCGGAGATATGCGTGCTTGCCTATTTAAGGTATACAACTTAAAGAATGGTGTTATCAACACGGTAATCGTCTTTGAATAATCTTGCCGTCCATTGCAGCAGTTACCCGATAACACCAAAACCTAATTCAGGATTCAATTTCTTTTCTAATTGTCTGACTCAGACTGAGTCTCAATATAATAAATATGACTTGAATATGATTCAAGTATAAACTACAACTCAATATGAATCCATATATTCAATATGTTCAATCTATTCAATCTATATTGACTGAACCGAACCATGTATATACATCCATCTACATGATTCTCCAGTTACATCCATTTACTGATATCATGGTTTCGGCAAGTCATCCATCTATACAATTCAAATTACAAGACAATATATAATACAAACAATACAAACAATACAATCAAAACATCACGGGGTTTAAGGGGTAGATTGGTACGGAAGGTGTTAGAAGTGGCACGAGACTGTAACCATTAAGACACCCAACCTGAATTCAATTGCCGTTGTACGGTGGTTGTTCCTTGTATTCCGTCCACCGTAGTCTCTGTTCTAACGAGACTCCTCTCGTATACACTGGCCTCTTCTGTACCAAGCTACAAACAACACCGTTAACAATATAATACAACTTTGAAAGCTACATTCTCTCTCTATCTATATTACTTCTCCCTTATCTTTGGGACTTACCGAGCGATTGTTCGCTGACGACATTCCTTCTCCTTCTTCTTTGAGATGTTGTCAGATGGATCGAACCTTCAGAAGATCGAGCCCACCAGTGAGAATTTGGATCAGCTGACTTTCGACCCAGAGCTTTAGATTCCTTGTACGCATTTACATTCTGTATTTTCCATTTCTTTTATGCCACTGTTTAGGCACTATTTTTCATTCCATGTATTTGCTTTTCGGATGTATTGTAAAAATAATGTGAATAAATAAAGTTGTTGTTCAATTATATCTAGTGTCTTTATCTCTTGTGCATTTTACTTATATTGCTTAGATATGCTCAGCGTGTTTACTTCAGAGTAAATACGTAGCAGCCTCGTCGCATCCTCTGCCCATACACTGGGAAGCGGGGCATGACAGATATGTTAGTGTATATGCCCTAGGGGACATTATTGTATCATACTTGTATGTATATTACTTAATGGAAGCTTGGGATATTCACAGTTGTATATACAGTCTTGCTAAAAATGGTAGTATGCTACTTGGTTTGTATCTACTTTAATATGTGCATATGTTTCTTGTAACGTATCACTTATACATATTGGTAGAGCCCATAGGATCTTTGCTTGATTACCAGCGTTGTGATGGCAGTCACACTAGTGGGGGCTGGGTAGTCTATAAGCAACATCCTATACTTGTCCCTAGTCGTAGGATTATCGAGACTGGGCATCGATACTCCAGAGTAGACTAGTGTGTAAGCTTCTCATCCCAGTTGGGGAGATGGTCTGTCCCACAGCCATCAGTACGTCGTACTGGAGATAGCATACAGGTGCTCGTTAGGTTACGGGTAGACCGGACAGGACTCGCAGGGGGACTGATTGGTTGGTATTATACCAATCGTCAGTTAACAGTTCCCAGGTGACATGAGTACAGCATAGTCCGCAGACTTGACACTGCTACTTCGCCTCGAGTGTGTCCCACTGTTCTTAGATTTCTACCCTACCACGACTCAAAGGAGTCATGCAAACAGGTAGCAGTTGGGTGCTGTCCCGAGCACTTGGAGGCAGTGGCGGTTAGAAAGGATCCGCCTCTCCCGGTATTGGGAGTTGATATCGCGCTGTGTCAGAGAGCCATTACGCAAAGTCCCTGGCTAGGGCACGCGAGATTAACTGGTAGGTTCCAGTAGTTTCTCAGGGTGTAATGGGCTATGCTCCGACACGACTTATACCGCTATTAGGGGACTGATGCTTGCCGCCCCGTAGGCTAGATATGCGATAGTCTTAGACGAACAGACCGGACTGTACGGAGATTGTCACATCAGGCTCAGTAAGAGTTCGGATGGGTTTCCTCATCGGCCTTCTTATCGACATCTACCTGGGGACCGTTACGTACAGCTAGTGCCGCTTGCGGTCTGTGGTTAAACCCACAGCCAGCGTAGTGTCGAGTCTTTAGAGTCCCACACAGAGAGTTTTTCTGCTCCAGGCGAAACGATATAGAGGTCGTATGGTTTTACGATAAGGGTTCGGACGCATACGTGTGCTTACGCACGTACGACGTTCTGACAGTTTTTACTAGTCGGCTTTGGTTTAAGCCAGATTCTAGTATCAGGTTATTGGATTTATACAGTCTAAAGTTTTTCCGTGTTTTCACGGATAGGAGGGGCGTTCTCGTAATTTTCTGGGAAGCTTCTAGAAGCATGGTGACTTGGGGGTTATGGTGGCATAAGCATTTATTGCTTAATGACTCATTTGTGTGATTCATCCTTAGAGTTAATGATTCATTTATTGAGATTATGACTCATGTGATGAATCACATAAGGTGAATGCATCAACCATGATGATTAATCACTTATATTATTTATTTGATAAATTGTTATGGTTGTTATATTCTAATGAGCTCATTATTCATATTCATTCTCATCATCCTTCTCTCTCCTCAAGCTCTCTCATTCTTGAAACCCTAACCCTAACCTCTCATGTGTTGAGATCAAGGGTTAGCTAGACTAATACATCCATAACCTCACTCTATATCCCCTAGGTAGCTTAGATTAGCACTTTGAGCAACCTAGTTATCTCAAGTTAGAGATCAAGCTTGGCGTAGGAGCTCTCGGGTGGATCGTCTTTGACTCGAGGAGGCCGTTGAGGTGCCGATGTTCCAAGGAGCCTACGAGGAGTGGAGGACAGCGATGAAGACCTGAAGGACAAGTAACGTGAGGTATAACTTCAAATCCGAGTAGTTAAACCTCTCGTAGTTTGCTAGTAATGGTTTAGACACGATTCATGCGCTCAAGTCCGTGTTACGAAGCTTTGATGATCGTTTTTCATATATTTCGCCTCCCCGCAAGTTCGTGGGGTGCGTGACATGGACTTACAGTGGTATCAGAGCCAACTAAACCATTACTAGCTTGTTAGCAACTAATTAGAAGTTCGATCGACGGAAAAATGCGAAAAACAAAAAACCTTACCCTAACAGTTCTGTTAATTTTAAACATGTCTAAAAAATTATTTGATATGCCTTAAAATTCACAGCAGGGAAATATAAGAATTCTGAGAAAATACGAGACCCTAACTCGGCAAGATGGCCGCGGATCCGCGGCAAGATGGTGCTTTTGGCCGCGGATCCACCGCCGATTCAACTCCGAGTTGACTCGGATTTCCTCTGTAATTCATATTTTATGGTTTTCTGTTTTCCAGAATGTTCTGTTTCTGCCCAGGTGACTTCAGTGCAGGTTTGCTTTTGGGGTAGACACGGATAAAGGTTGTCGATCGATGTTCTAAGTTATTTGCTAATTGGGTTTTTATCTGTAATGTTTAATGTGTTCATAAACCTCCCCTAACTGCTAGTATGTCGATTGGCAGGGGGTTGCACATTTCTGTAATGTTTACTGTTTGTGTATATGGACTTGATTGGAGTGTTGTGATGATTAGCCGGGGTTTGAGATGGGTTTAATATTCATTCATTCGATGTACTTGAAATATGATGTAATATTCTTTTGCGGGGCACATCCAGGTTGCGGTTGTAGCCACCATTGTATTATTTCTTTTTACTGTTTTTCCTCCTAGGATAGACCCAAGGCGGGGGTACACAAACTACCGGGTACGTTGAAGTGTTTAGTGGCCTACTCACGTTGTTGAGGGAGACCGCTTCACTTCGGGTACTTGGCGGGTAGTTTGCCGTACCCGTAGGGGTCTAGGGTTGGGGTAATGGCTATTCATCACAACTGTGTAATCCGTCTTTTATTGCAGGCTCAAAACAAATGCGGATTGCTAGTAAATCCAATAAAGTTCATCAGTGATCTGGAATGCTTATTATTGCGTCTGACAAATGAACAATATTTATATATGATAGCTATTGAAAGGTTCCTATGCACCCTATAGAGGTCTCACAAGGCATCGAACATGCCAATTTTAAAAAATATGGTGCCGAGAAACCCTAGTTAACGGATCGTTGCTAGATGTCTAGGCGAAATATAAAACTAGTTAACAAATTAACTATAGGTTAGATGCTACAACCTTTGTAGATCCGGTAATCCTCTTCCTTGGCTCCACGAAGGCATCCTTTCGCTGTCCATCTCGATTCCCAAACTCGAACTTTGGCTTCATCGGAGAAACGGGCAAGCTAGGTCGTCGGCTTTGTGTCAAAGACGATCTACCTCGAGGCATCGCAAGTTCAAGCTCCGACTTCACAAACTTGTGAAACTTGTGAAGTAAACACCCAAAACAACTTGGTAAGAGGTATAGGGTGATGAAATAGGTGGTGGGTTCACTTTAGAATTGGATTTATCTCACTAGATCTCAAGTTGCCATTTTTGTAGCAAGCTTGAAGAAGAAGAAGAAGATGAAGAAGATGATAGAATATGATAAAAATCCTTTCAAAATAGAAATGAAAATGATATTTATCATATCCTAACCATGGTCAAGTGTAGAGAATTGACCATGGTTAGTGGGAGTGGTTAGGTTTAAGTATGAAGACAAAATAGCATCATTAGAAAATGCTTCATGAAGCTTCACCATTCTTCATGATAAATGAAACCATTTTATTTTCATAAAACCAATTAATAAATAATGAATGGATTAAATAATAAGTGAATAAATCATAAACCCTAACCACTCTCATAACCATGGTTCAATTCTTTTACACAGCCAAAACAACATGCATCATCAAACATGATACATTCAAGTGTACACAAAACATATCACATATATAATGTGCACATCAAGTGAGAAAAATCCGTTTAAAGTGAACCAATACTAGTTAATGCAAAGTAATATATCAAATATATAATTATACATTAAATCGTTAAATCAACACTTGATTCAATGATCCGGTCATGTCACACACGACCGACTAGTATTCAATGTATCGGCTTATCGAATCGATCATCGATTCGATAGCTAGGTTATATCGCATACAACCAATCCAAACATTTATCGCGAGAATCAAATACGGTATCACATACACGCATCATTCTCGGTCCCGCACATATCTCATATGCGCTCCTATTTCGTTTCGCTTGAACCAGGAAACCTCTGTGTAGGACTCTAAAGACTCGTCAATACGCCGGTAGCAGATGATGATCATATCAAACACCCACAAGCCGCAAGCGGTCTGCTAAACGTAACGGCCACCCGGGTATTGAGCGATCAGAAGATCGACGAGCTAGCCCGCTCACACTCCTGCGAATCCGACCAGTAACACTTACCGTACAGTCCGGTCTCTTCGTCTGATATGTCGCATATCAAGTCTAGGGGTGGTAAACGTCAGACCCCAATAACCCGATAAGTCATGCCGATGTGAGGCTCGTAACGGGTCGAGAAACTACTGGTAACACTTACCAGCAAATCTCTGATCAGCCCTGGCCAGGGACTTCCCTGTTACGGCCAATCGAGCACAGCGCAACATCTACCCCCAATACCGGGAGAGACGAAACCCCTCCTATCGCTCATTGCCTCCATGTGACTCGGGACTGTACCCAAAGACCACCGTTTTGCACGCCCTCATGGACGTGGTAAGGTGGAGATCAAAGCACAGTGGGAATCACACAAGACTCTATGACGATCTCAGGTCTACAGACTAACCTGCACAAGTGTCACCTGAGAACTGCCATCTGACGTGAGGTATAATACCATCTGGGAGTTCTCGGCGAGTCCGTCCAGTGTACCCAGTCTCCACTGAGCACCCGTATACCATCTCTGATGTCAAACACCAATGGATATGGGATCATCCATCGCCCATCACATGGGTCGAGAAGCGTATACGCTAGTCTACTCTGGTATATCGATGCCCCGTCTCGATACACCCACGACTAGGGACCTTGAAGGATGTACTTATGGACTACCATGTCCCCACTAGTATGATCTGCATCATAGTCCAGGTAGTCAAGTACAAATCCTAAGGGCTTTACCAACATGTAACTATAAGACAGTATAAAGAGACTAGTGTACATGTTAAGATAAAGAGTAACCAGATAGCATACTATCATCTCGAGCAAGAAAGTCATCTCTATATATGTCCAAGCATCCAATATAATATACAAGATCTGTACAATACTGGCCTCTAGGGCATACATACAACTAACAATCTCCCACTTGCACTAGGGCCAGCTGCTGTAGTATCTCATACCGAGCATCCCGAAGAGTCTCTCAAACTGTATCTGGGGAATGGCCTTCGTGAGTGGATCCGCCGTGTTGTTCTTCGTGTCAACCCTCCTGACCTCGATCTCCCGGCGATCAACTATCTCCCGGATCAGGTGATACCGCCTCAGAATATGCCTGGATCGCTGATGGGACCTGGGTTCCTTGGCCAAAGCCACCGCTCCATTGTTATCGCAATACAAAGTTATTGGATGCTCAATGGATGGAACCACTCCAAGTTCAGTAATGAACTTCTTGATCCAGACAGCCTCTTTGGCAGCATCGTTGGCAGCGATGTATTCAGCCTCCATCGTCGAGTCTGCCACGGTTTCCTGCTTGGAACTCTTCCAGCTAACCGCCCCTCCGTAAAGGGTAAAGACATAGCCCGACTGCGACTTAGAGTCGTCCTTATCACTCTGGAAGCTCGAATCGGTAAAGGACTCCACTTGGAGCTCTCCGTTACCATACACCAAGAACATATCTCTAGTCCTTCGCAAGTACTTGAGAATGCTCTTCACAGCTGTCCAGTGACTCTCTCCAGGATCAGCTTGATACCTGCTCACTATACTTAGTGAGTATGCTACATCGGGTCTGGTACATAGCATCGCATACATGATAGAGCCTACTGCCGAAGCATAGGGTATACCTTGCATGCGAGCTCTCTCCAAATCAGTCTTGGGAGACATCTCTTTGGAGAGAGTGACTCCAGAGATCGTGGGCAAGTTCCCACGCTTGGACTCTTCCATACTAAACCTCTTTAGTATGGTGTCAATGTACCTGGATTGGGACAATCCCAAAATCCTTTTGGATCTATCTCTATAGATCCTAATTCCCAATATGCAGGAGGCATCACCAAGATCTTTCATTGAGAATCTTTGTGATAAGAAGAGCTTGACCGATTGCAGCATAGGAATATCATTTCCTATCAAGAGTATGTCGTCCACGTACAATACGAGGAAGACAACCTTACTCTCTGCCACCTTCCTGTAGATACAAGGTTCATCTGGATTTTTGACGAAATCAAACTCTTTGATAACGACGTCAAAGCAGATGTTCCAACTTCGCGATGCTTGCTTTAATCCATAAATGGATTTAAGCAGCTTGCACACCTTCCCGCTGCTCCCACTGTCTACGAAGCCCTCCGGCTGAGTCATGTACACGCACTCTTCTAAATCACCGTTTAGAAAGGCGGTCTTAACATCCATTTGCCAGATTTCGTAATCATGATATGCAGCGATGGCAAGCATGATCCGGATGGATTTAAGCATAGCCACTGGAGAAAAGGTCTCGTCATAGTCCACACCGGGTCTTTGACGAAAACCCTTTGCTACAAGTCTAGCTTTGAAAGTCTCCACTTTCCCATTTACACCAAGTTTCTTCTTAAAGATCCACTTGCTCCCAATGGGTTTTACCCCTTCAGGAGCAACTTCCAAAGTCCATACTTTGTTGGTGTACATGGAATCCATCTCGGACCGCATAGCATCCAGCCATTTCACTGAGTCCCCACTCGTGATGGCCTGCTCGAAGCTAGTTGGGTCATCATCCTCCATGATGCAATCCTCACTACCACCATCAATGAGAAAACCATAGTATCTCTCAGGTGGACGAGAAACCCTACTAGATCGGCGGAGAGGCTGGGGTACGTCGGGCACCACTGAATCCTCTGGTTCTACTAAATTGTCAGTTGCAGTTTGTGGTGCTGGAACCTCTTCCAGCTCTACCTCTTTGCCATTAATTTCTTTTGCAAGAAATTCCCTTTCCAAAAAGGTGGCATGTTGAGCAACAAACACTCTTTGTTCCTCAGCTTGGTAGAAAAAATATCCTTGAGAATTCTTAGGATATCCCACAAACTTGCAAAGGACTGATCGTGCCTCGAGTTTGTCCGGATTTTGCTTTTTGACATAGGCCGGACAACCCCATATCTTAATTCGCTTAAAATATGGTCTCTTCCCACTCCATATCTCATATGGTGTGGTAGGTACAGATTTAGACGGAACCAGATTCAATAGGTATATGGCTGTCTCAAGCGCATACCCCCAAAAGGAAATAGGTAACTCAGCATTACTCATCATTGAACTCACCATATCTAATAGGGTGCGATTCCTTCGTTCCGATACACCGTTGTGCTGTGGTGTATAAGGAGGAGTAAGCTGAGAGAGAATCCCATTCTCTTTTAGAAAATCCAGGAATTCACTGCTTAAGTATTCACCTCCTCGATCAGATCGAAGAACCTTAATACTTTTGCCCGTTTGGTTCTCTACCTCGTGCTTATATTCTTTGAATTTCTCAAAAGCTTCAGACTTGTGTTTCAACAGGAACACATGCCCGTATCTAGAGAGATCGTCAGTGAATGTAATGAAGTAGGAAGAACCATTTCTGGCGTGTGTAGACATTGGACCGCATACATCACTATGCACCAGTCCCAAGAGTTCAGTAACTCTTTCTCCGTGTCCTTTAAACGGAGTTTTGGTCATTTTTCCTTTGAGACATGAATGGCAAGTGTCATAAGATGATAATTCGAATGAATTCAAATATCCGTTCTTATGCAACTTAGCTAGTCGTGTCTCATTGATATGGCCAAGTCTACAGTGCCACAAGAAGGATTCGTTCATTTCTGAGCTTTCCCTTTTGTGTGTGTTTTGTATATTGAAGACTGTATTTTGATTGAGAATGAATATGCCATTATGTAGCGAGCCCGATGCAATCAACCTTTGATCTAGGAATATGTTCATAACATTATCCTTTACTACAAAATTATAACCTTCTTTACTTAATAAAGAAACTGATATAATGTTGCACATCATGTTCGGTATATAATAGCACTCATTCAGGACTAGTGTATCACCATTTGGTAATACCAGGTGATATATGCCAACTGCTTTGGCTGCAACATTTGCCCCATTCCCTACATGAACGGAATGTTCACCTTTTCTCAGTTCTCTACCTTTTCGCAGCCCATGTAACATCTTACATATGTGGGATCCTGACCCGGTATCTAATACCCAGGACGTAGGGTGAACTGAGAAACAGTTCTCAATGACAAACACACCCGAAGATGATGCATCAACATGCATGTTCTCCGTTTGGGCAGTGTGAGAATCCAGATATTCTCCTGTTTCCTGTTCAGTCTTATAACATTTATAAGATAGAACGGGTCCAACGTTCCCCTGCACAGTATAACATGCGGGTTCGGTCAATACATCCATATTATTATCTTCATTAGGGCATGAAATGGTCGCTACCTGGAGAGAGAGAGAAGAAAACACTTTAGCGTATGCTCGTGCAAGATCAGATTGGTTATTATCTTATCTAATCAGGATGGCTCCCACTGCTTTTTATCAAATCTTCCTCCAAACCCTAAAAGGAAAGACTAGCCGGGATTAATTACACACTACAAGTTCGCCAATCTTTCAGCCAGGCCAGTGTCGGTACTTTGAGGGAGGTCCCCCGTGCTTTCGCACGAACCTAATTAATGTAAACCTCGTTTTCCCAGAGGCGTAACCTTGTTAACACCTTTCTAGACACCTACTTGATCGGCTAATTGTAATGTATAAAACTCTCCCAGGAGTAACAATTACTCGCAGTGGGTATCGGGATCCAACTATCTCATAGAAGGTATGCAATCTCATTGCAAATTTCAACACTTGAAATTCCCGATAATATTTTGCCCCAGGCGATCTATGACCTTGACTGAGTCAACAAACCATAGACCGCAAGTAAAGTTCAACCCGTCATTTCCTGATTGAATTAAACCCACCCGCACGACCCTTGACTAAGTCAACAAGGCCGCACGACTACCCTAATCCAATCTGCATCATATGCATAAACAGATAAATAGTAATCAGCTACCGCACACTACGCCTTGACTGAGTCAACAAACGCAGCACGAATACTAACTATTACTTATCTGAAATGACGGAGGGCTACTTCAGGTTTTTAAGAAAACCCTTTGCGTAATGAACTTTATATCATTGTAGAATCAAATGAAGTTTTGAAATGGAGTGATTTTGAGGATTTTCTAGTTTTGCTAAAGGAGTCACTCCCGGCGAAGGGATCTCGGTCCTTTCCTCGTCGAATGAGGTGCGGGATATATCATATATATCGCTGTGCAAAGCAAAAAACCCAAAAGCAGTCAAAAGCAAACCGAGTAGGTAGCATCTGCCAGTTATTGCTAAAGGAGTCACTCCCGGTGAAGGGATCTCGGTCCTTTCCTCATCGAATAAGGTGCGGGATATATCATATATATCGCTGTGCAAAGCAAGAACTGTAGCTACCTGTTTTATTTTAAAATTCGATTCCACAACATCTTAGGTTTCTTATCTTTCATTAATCACATTAATGAAGTCCCATCATTTAAATACCTAAACATCACAGATAGATATGACGTACACTTATGCCATCCGCATTCGCCTCGATGTCCCCTCGTGCACCGTTAGGTTAGGTAACTAACGACAGAGCAGGGCAGGGCTAGCGCGGGTGTAAAACATAAGTAACGTCTATATAATATATCATATATACTATATACTATATCCATCACAGAGTCACAACACAGATATCGCAGCAGAATAAACATATGAAATATTGGATATACTAGGACGTCCGTGTTTTTAATACGAGCCAGTATAAAACACGGATTCCACGGTCGTAATGAATAGCCAATCCCACACCCCTAGACCCCTACGAGAGCGGCAAGCAACCCTGCCAATTCTAGGGTTAGGAGACCCGGACTCGACTCCTCGAGTTGGTCTCCCACTGGACCCCAGAACCCGGTTACTTGTGCTCCCCTCCTTGGGTCTATCCTAATGCGGAAAAGTAAATAATATACAAAGGGTGACAACTTCCGCTACCTGGAAGTGCCCCAAATAAAAGAATATTACATACAAGTTTTTACATGAATGAAAATGAAAAACACTCATCTCACATAAAAAAAACCCGGCTATTCGAATACGACGATCCAATATAACATATCCAGCAACACATAACATCACATGTCATCAACGTAAGTAAGTATGCATACCCCAATTGTCGTTGACGTATAGCAACGAAACCGGCGATATGAACATACTACACTTACGGTCACAGAAAAGAAAGTGTAAAACTACAACAATTGGAATCCGCAATTTCTTCAGACATCGCATGCCTAATTAAATGAAATACTTAGACATCACATGCCTAACAGATATAAATCCCGCATTTTAGTCTCATTATCGAAAACTCTTTTCAATATCATATGGGACTAAACTGCTAAATTTATAACATTCATTCAGTTATCTCATAACTGTTTGTGAATTCCAATTATTGTATCACATTCTAGATAAACAGAAAATGTTAAACTTTCCGATCGAACAGTCGAATACCCAAGTTTTCCCGATACAGTTCAACACATGAAATAAGTCTAACAACATTCAGTTCGTGCCTCAGTACCGACGGTCCAGCCGTAGAAGGGTCAAGCCAACGCCTCACATGTGGCATACCGTACTGCCCCAAACCCGAAAGTTCAAAGGGCAGTTCAAGACGGTCACATAATCGAGTTAAGGTTTGTTGTCTTCTAGAGGGTCCATCGCGTTACTTGCACTACTTAGAACGTCGTTAAACTACGGAAAAATCCAACACTTGGAAATTTCCCGACAGGGGAAAAATTGGGTATTTATATCCGGTCGAACTTTTTAACATATTCTGAAAATTATCCGGAAATACACAAAAGACGAAATTTGATAATCCGATCGAAATACCGAATCCCCAAAACAACCCCAGAAAATTCAACTCTTGAATGAATACTAAAAATTACCAGAAGACTCAGCACTACACTACATGAATTACTGTGCAAGCCACGTGCTGTAAATCAATACAGTGGCCGCGGAACCGCCGCTATGTCTATAGTGGGGGCCGCTGTTCCGCGCCTGCGTTGTGGATTTATCAGCACGTGTTTCACAGTAACTCACTATATTCCCTGCTGAATTTTTTGACAACTTTTAATCTGGAAAAATCCACGTTTTCAGAAAAAGTACAGAGAGCAATTTGTATTGGGGTTTCGGGTTCGTTCGGAGTTCAAATTCCGTCTAGACTTCGCCTAAGGCTCTAGCTAGGCTCTGATACCAGTGAAAGGTTCCTAGGCACCCTATAGAGGTCTCACAAGGCATCGAACATGCCAATTTTAAAAAATATGGTGCCGAGAAACCCTAGTTAACGGATCGTTGCTAGATGTCTAGGCGAAATATAAAACTAGTTAACAAATTAACTATAGGTTAGATGCTACAACCTTTGTAGATCCGGTAATCCTCTTCCTTGGCTCTACGAAGGCATCCTTTCGCTGTCCATCTCGATTCCCAAACTCGAACTTTGGCTTCATCGGAGAAACGGGCAAGCTAGGTCGTCGGCTTTGTGTCAAAGACGATCTACCTCGAGGCATCGCAAGTTCAAGCTCCGACTTCATAAACTTGTGAAACTTGTGAAGTAAACACCCAAAACAACTTGGCAAGAGGTAGAGGGTGAAGAAATAGGAGGTGGGTTCACTTTAGAATTGGATTTATCTCACTAGATCTCAAGTTGCCATTTTTGTAGCAAACTTGAAGAAGAAGAAGAAGATGAAGAAGATGATAGAATATGATAAAAATCCTTTCAAAATAGAAATGAAAATGATATTTATCATATCCTAACCATGGTCAAGTGTAGAGAATTGACCATGGTTAGTGGGAGTGGTTAGGTTTAAGTATGAAGACAAAATAGCATCATTAGAAAATGCTTCATGAAGCTTCACCATTCTTCATGATAAATGAAACCATTTTATTTTCATAAAACCAATTAATAAATAATGAATGGATTAAACAATAAGTGAATAAATCATAAACCCTAACCACTCTCATAACCATGGTTTAATTCTTTTACACATAGCCAAAACAACATGCATCATCAAACATGATACATTCAAGTGTACACAAAACATATCACATATATAATGTGCACATCAAGTGAGAAAAATCCGTTTAAAGTGAACCAATACTAGTTAATGCAAAGTAATATATCAAATATATAATTATACATTAAATCGTTAAATCAACACTTGATTCAATGATCCGGTCATGTCACACACGACCGACTAGTATTCAATGTATCGGCTTATCGAATCGATCTTCGATTCGATAGCTAGGTTATATCGCATACAACCAATCCAAACATTTATCGCGAGAATCAAATACGGTATCACATACACGCATCATTCTCGGTCCTGCACATATCTCATATGCGCTCCTATTTCGTTTCGCTTGAACCAGGAAACCTCTGTGTAGGACTCTAAAGACTCGTCAATACGCCGGTAGCAGATGATGATCATATCAAACACCCACAAGCCGCAAGCGGTCTGCTAAACGTAACGGCCACCCGGGTATTGAGCGATCAGAAGATCGACGAGCTAGCCCGCTCACACTCCTGCGAATCCGACCAGTAACACTTACCGTACAGTCCGGTCTCTTCGTCTGATATGTCGCATATCAAGTCTAGGGGTGGTAAACGTCAGACCCCAATAACCCGATAAGTCGTGCCGATGTGAGGCTCGTAACGGGTCGAGAAACTACTGGTAACACTTACCAGCAAATCTCTGATCAGCCCTGGCCAGGGACTTCCCTGTTACGGCCAATCGAGCACAGCGCAACATCTACCCCCAATACCGGGAGAGACGAAACCCCTCCTATCGCTCATTGCCTCCATGTGACTCGGGACTGTACCCAAAGACCACCGTTTTGCACGCCCTCATGGACGTGGTAAGGTGGAGATCAAAGCACAGTGGGAATCACACAAGACTCTATGACGATCTCGGGTCTACAGACTAACCTGCACAAGTGTCACCTGAGAACTGCTATCTGACATGAGGTATAATACCATCTGGGAGTTCTCGGCGAGTCCGTCCAGTGTACCCAATCTCCACTGAGCACCCGTATACCATCTCTGATGTCAAACACCAATGGATATGGGATCATCCATCGCCCATCACATGGGTCGAGAAGCGTATACGCTAGTCTACTCTGGTATATCGATGCCCCGTCTCGATACACCCACGACTAGGGACCTTGAAGGATGTACTTATGGACTACCATGTCCCCACTAGTATGATCTGCATCATAGTCCAGGTAGTCAAGTACAAATCCTAAGGGCTTTACCAACATGTAACTATAAGACAGTATAAAGAGACTAGTGTACATGTTAAGATAAAGAGTAACCAGATAGCATACTATCATCTCGAGCAAGAAAGTCATCTCTATATATGTCCAAGCATCCAATATAATATACAAGATCTGTACAATACTGGCCTCTTGGGCATACATACAACTAACAGCTATTAAACGTCACTTATGTTTTACACCCGCGCTAGCCCAGCCCCCGCTCTGTCATTAGTTAAGTAACCTAACGGGTCATGATGGGACCCCGTGGCGAATACGGATGGCAAAAGTGGACGTGGTATTTTCGTTGTTTTCTGCAATGATAGGATAAATGATGGGATGCATTATTATAATGTAAAGAAAATAAACCAAAATTCAATCGCTGGAACAAATTTAAAAGAAACCACTCGGTTATTTTAAAAGATCAGAATTTTTAATTGCGGAGCTTTAACCACTCCTTTTAAAAAGTATCAGGTTCCTTCGATTATATCAAGTTCACTACGTTCACGGTTTTGCAAAAACCATTCGTAACCCTCCGTCATTTCATATAGATAGTCAATAGTATTCAAGTTGTGTTTGTTGACTAAAGTCAAGGCACAGTGTTTGGTAGCTGTTGGATATTCATATGCAGCATAGATAGATGCGTTGGTTTGGGACAGTCGTATTACCTTGTTGACTAAAGTCAAGGGTATGTACGGGTGGGTTCAAATTAACCTGAATAATGACGGGTAGAACTTGACATGTGACTTATGATTTGTTGACTAAAATCAAGGTCATAAGAGCATGGGGCAAAAATCCATATCGGGAATTTCTAAAGAAACTGAAATTTGCAGAGAGATGCATACCATTTTAGAGTTTGATGAATGTTGGTAGGATTCCTTCAACATTATCATACGATGATATTTTGGATCCTAATCCTACTGTGAGTATATACTACTTATCAGGAGATTCGTCACTTAACGATCAATGCTATAAACCAAGTAGGTGCCTAGAAAGGTGTCAGTGGGGCTACGCCCATAGAGAAAAGAGGTTCTTTAATTAAGGAAATTCGCGAAAGCGTTAGAAAACCTCCCTCGAAGTATCAACACTGACCTGGCTGAACGGTTAAGCAAGTATTGTACGGTGAGAATAGTCCTGGCTAATTCTTCTTTTATGGTTTGAGGAAGGATTCGAGAAACAGTGGGATCCATCTTGTTTAGATAAATTAAAATCACTCTAAACTTGCACAAGCATCAAGCTAAAAGTGTTTTTCTTCTCTCTCTCTTAATTGCAGCGACCTTGTGACCACGACTAGGTTACATCTAGATAACAAATTGACTGAATCTGACTTATATGACTGGCAAAGGTCTGTCCAGATGTCCATTGCCTATGACAAGCTGGACCACCCTATTACTACTCAAGATCCCGCCGTCCTAGGTCCAGTTTCCACCGTCACGGATATGGATATCCGCCAGACAAGGGAAAAAGATATAGCGAAAGCCAAGTGCCTCGTGTTAGCTTCAGTTGATGGTATATACCCGAAGCAGCACGAGAAGATGGACTCAGTTTCCATCTTTCTCCATAACAAAGATTTATATGGAGAGCAATCTCATATCGCAAGATATGAGACCTCGACCGAATTAATTCAAGCGAGGTTGGCCGTCGGGTCATCTGTAGGGGACAACGTCCTTACAATGACTAGCTATATTGATGATCTAAAGGACCTGCAGACCACGTTGGAAAACAGGTCAGATACTGACTTGGTTCTTCAATCTCTGCCTTCTACCCTGAAGGAAACCAGGGATATAGAAGGAAAGAGAAAGGCAAAAGTTTCGGGACTGGATATAGTAAAAGAGGGACATTCCTATTATTACAGGAATGAACATTCGCAGAAGGATTGCATGGCTAGCAAAGCCAGTAGCCAGGATTCGAAGCATGTTGTGCCTCCGGCTTCAAGTGTGTTAGTAATTGAGAACTGTTTGTTAATTAACTCTACTTCCTGGATACTAGATACCGGAGAAGGATCTCATATCTATAATTCATTACATGCTTTGAGAAATCGTAGAGTTATAAAGGTAGGTGATTGGTCTCTCAGAGTTGCAAACGGAATGAGCGTGGACGCTGAATCCGTGGGAGAATATCGCCTAGGTTTGACAAGTGGGCAGATATTGATTCTACGTAACTGTCTGTATGTACCAGTATGACTTGTAACATCATATCAGTATTCTCACATTCGAGAGAGGGATATAATTTTACATTCGTAGGCGATGTAGTTCACATCCACCTAAATCAAGTTTTGATTGGGTCCGGTACATTAGATAACGGAATATACGTATTGAGTCAAACTCAGGTTTTCAATGTCCAGAACACACTTAAAAGAAAGTCTCCGGAATTAAATCAGGCTTTCTTATGACATTGTAGACTGGGTCACATCAATGGGAGAAGGTTGACTAAGTTACATAGAGAAGGATATGTGAATCCGTTCGAATATCAATCTTATGCTACTTGTGAATCTTGTCTCATAGGAAAGATGACAAAAACTCCGTTTACTGGACACGGAGTAAGAGCGAGCGAGCTCTTAGGGATCGTACACAGTGATGTGTGCGGTCCAATGTCTACACATACGCGAAGCGGTTATTCATACTTCATTACTTTTACGGATGACTTTTCAAGGTACGGGTATGTCTTCTTAATGAAACATAAATCTGAAGCCTTTGAAAAATTCTAGGAATACAAGAATGAAGTAGAAAACCAAACAGGCAAAAGTATCAAGACACTGAGATCTAATCGAGGTGGTGAATACTTAAGTGCCGGGTTACTAGGTTACATAAAAGAGAATGGAATTCTCTCTCAGCTTACTCCTCCATACACACCACAACACAACGGTGTATCGGAGTGACGGAACCGAACCCTATTGGATATGGTACGTTCCATGATGAGTAATGCTGAGTTACCGCGATCATTCTGGGGAAATGCACTAGAATCAGCTGCATATCTTTTGAACCGAGTTCCAACCAATACTGTGCCTACCACACCATATCAGATGTGGAGTGGGAAGAAACCCTGTCTTAAGTATCTTAAGACATGGGGATGTCCAGCTTTTGTAAAGAAGCGGCATACGGACAAACTCGAGGCACGCTCAGTACAGTGTAAGTTTGTGGGATATCCAAAGAACTCCATGGGATATTGTTTCTATTACGCAGAGGAACAAAAGGTCTTTGTTTCTCAACATGCCCGCTTCTTGGAAACTGAATTTTTGGAAAATCAGAAGAGTGGGAGCGCAATAGAGCTGGAAGAAATTCCAGAACCATAAGCTATTGCTGAAAGCTTGGTAGAACCAGAGGTTTCAGAAGAAAGGGACATCCCGACGCCACTCCGCAAGAGTAGTAGGCAGTCTCATCCGCCCGAAAGATACTACGGTTTTCTCATAGACGGGGATAGAGAGGATTGCACTATTGAATATGATGAGCCTACTAGCTTCCAGCAAGCCATTCAGAGCGGTGACTCAGTAAAATGGCTGGATGCAATGCGGACCGAAATGGAGTCCATGTACACTAACAAAGTATGGACTTTGGATATTGCTCCAGATGGGGTAAAACCCGTAGGATGCAAATGGATCTTCAGAAAGAAGATTGGTGTAGATAGACAGGTTGAAACCTATAAGGCTAGACTTGTTGAAAAGGGTTTCCGTCAAAGACCTGGTTTGGACTATGACGAAACCTTTTCTCCAGTGGCTATGCTTAAATCCATTCGGATCCTTCTTACTATTGCTGCCTTCCACGATTATGAAATCTGGCAGATGGACGTAAAGACGGCCTTTCTAAATGGTAATTTAGAAGAGAGCGTCTATATGGATCAGCCAGAGGGATTCATTCAGAGTGGGAGCAGCAGTAAAGTATGCAAGTTGCTCAAGTCCATTTATGGACTAAAGCAGGCATCGCGGAGTTGGAACATCTATTTTGATGATGCTGTCAAAGAATTCGACTTTATCAAAAATCCAGATGAGCCATGCATATACAGTAAGATTGTAGGGAGAGCTGTAGTATTCCTCATCTTGTATGTGGATGACATTCTCCTAATAGGAAATGATATTCCTATATTACAGTCAGTCAAAAGATTCTTATCACAGAAATTCTCCATGAAAGACCTGGGTGATGCCACCTACATTTTGGCGATCCGGATCTATCGTGATAGATCAAAGAGGATGTTGGGACTTTCGCAGTCCAGGTACATAGACACCATAGTGAAGAGATTCAGTATGGAAGATTCTAAGCGTGGTAGCCTACCGGCTTGTCACAGAATCACCATCTCCAAAGAGATGTCTCCCAAGACTGATTTGGAAAGGGATCGCATGTCGATTATACCCTACGCTTCACCGGTAGGCTCTATAATGTATGCGATGTTATGTACCAGACCAGATGTAGTATACGCATTGAGCGTTGTAAGCCGGTATCAGGCAAACCCAGGGGAGAATCACTGGATAGAAGTAAAGAACATTCTCAAGTACCTGAGGAGGACTAAAGATATGTTCTTGGTGTATGGCGGAAAAGTCCTCCAGATTGAGGCTTTTGCTGACTCCGGCTTCCAGAGTGACAAAGATGACTCCAAGTCTATGTCGGGTTATGTCTTTACCCTCAATAGAGGGGCAGTCTGTTGGAAGAGTTCCAAACAGAAAACCGTTGCTGACTCAACGATGGAAGCGGAGTACATAGCTGCTTGCGATGCCGCAAAAGATGCTGTCTGGATGAAGAAGTTCCTCACAGAACTTCAGGTGGTTCCTACCAGTGTTGATCCAATACCTCTGTATTGTGACAACAACGGCGCTATAGCTTTAGTGAAGGAACCCAGGTCTCATCAGAAGTCCAGACACATCTTAAGGCGGTATCACCTGATCAGGGAGATCGTCGATCGCCGGGAGATCGAGGTAAAAAGAGTAGAGACAGAGAATAACATTGTT
Source organism: Agapanthus africanus (assembly GCA_030015575.1). NCBI lineage: Eukaryota > Viridiplantae > Streptophyta > Magnoliopsida > Asparagales > Amaryllidaceae > Agapanthus > Agapanthus africanus. The sequence continues at coordinate 115,087,627 of JASDDO010000029.1, forward strand.
GATCCATTCACAAAGGCCATTCCTCAGACGCAGTTCGAGAGGCTATTCGAGATGATAGGTCTACGATATGCCAACTCATGGCCCTAGTGCAAGTGGGAGATTGTTAGTGTATATGCCCTAAGGGCCATTATTGTATCATACTTGTATGTATATTACTTAATGGAAGCTTGGGATATTCACAGTTGTATATACAGTCTTGCTAAAAATGGTAGTATGCCACTTGGTTTGTGTCTACTTTAATATGTGCATATGTTTCTTGTAACGTATCACTTATACATATTGGTAGAGCCCATAGGATCTTTGCTTGATTACCAGCGTTGTGATGGCAGTCATACTAGTGGGGGCTGGGTAGTCTATAAGCAACATCCTATACTTGTCCCTAGTCGTAGGATGATCGAGACTGGGCATCGATACTCCAGAGTAGACAAGTGTGTACGCTTCTCATCCAAGTTGGGGAGATGGTCTGTCCCACAGCTGTCAGTACGTCGTACTGGAGATAGTATACAGGTGCTCGTTAGGTTACGGGTACACCAGACAGGACTCGCAGGGGAACTGATTGGTTGGTATTATACCCGTCGTCAGTTAACAGTTCCCAGGTGACATGAGTACAGCATAGTCCGCATACTTGACACTGCTACTTCGCCTCGAGTGTCTCCCACTGTTCTTAGATTTCTACCCTACCATGGCTTAAAGGAGTCATGCAAACAGGTAGCAGTTGGGTGCAGTCCCGAGCACTTGGAGGCAGTGGCGGTTAGACAGGATTCGTCTCTCCCGGTATTGGGAGTTGATATCGCGCTGTGTCAGAGAGCCATTACACAAAGTCCCTGGCCAGGGCAAGCGAGATTTACTGGTAGGTTCCAGTAGTTTCTCAGGGTGTAATGGGCTACGCTCCGACACAACTTATACCGCTATTAGGGGACTGACGCTTGCCGCCCCCTAGGCTAGATATGGGATAGTCTTAGACGAACAGACTGGACTGTACGGAGATTGTCACATCAGGCTCAGTAGGAGTTCGGATGGGTTTCCTCATCGGCCTTCTTATCGACATCTACTTGGGGACCGTTACGTACAGCTAGTGCCGTTTGCGGTCTGTGGTCAAACCCACTGCTAGCGTAGTGTCGATTCTTTAGAGTCCCATACAGAGAGTTTCCCTGCTCCAGGCGAAACAATATAGAGGTCGTATGGTTTTACGACAAGGGTTCGGACGCATACGTGTGTTTACGCACGTACGACGTTCGGACAGTTTTTACTAGTCGGCTTTGGTTTAAGCCAGATTCTAGTATCAGGTTATTGGATTTATACAGTCTAAAGTTTTTCCATGTTTTCACGGATAGGAGGGGTGTTCTCGTAATTTTCCGGGAAACTTCTAGAAGCATGGTGACTTGGGGGTTAAGGTGACATAAGCATTTATTGCTTAATGACTCATTTGTGTGATTCATCCGTAGAGTTAATGATTCATTTATTGAGATTATGACTCATGTGATGAAACACACAAGGTGAATGCATCAACCATGATGATTAATCACTTATATTATTTATTTGATAAATTGTTATGGTTGTTATATTCTAATGAGCTCATTATTCATATTCATTCTCATTATCACCTTCTCTCTCCTCAAGCTCTCTCATTCTTGAAACCCTAACCCTAACCTCTCATGTGTTGAGATCAAGGGTTAGCTAGACTAATACATCCATAACCTCACTCTATATCCCCTAGGTAGCTTAGATTAGCACTTTGAGCAACCTAGTTATCTCAAGTTAGAGATCAAGCTTGGCGTAGGAGCTCTCGGGTGGATCGTCTTTGACTCGAGGAGGCCGTTGAGGTGCCGATGTTCCAAGGAGCCTACGAGGAGTGGAGGACAGCGATGAAGACCCGAAGGACAAGTAACGTGAGGTATAACTTTGAATCCGAGTAGTTAAACCTCTCGTAGTTTGCTAGTAACGGTTTAGACACGATTCATGCGCTCAAGTCCGTGTTACGAAGCTTTGATGATCGTTTTTCATATATTCCGCCTCCCCACAAGTTCGTGGGGTGCGTGACATGGACTTACAAGATACTCCAGAGTAGACTAGTGTGTACTTATCGAGACCCCGACGAGGGGCGCTGGTCAGTCTCACAAGCCATTGGTGTCTGTTTGTCACCTAAGATCGTATACAGCTGCTCATTGGGTTATGAGTACACTGGACAGACTCACCAGGAATATGCTAGCTGGTATTATATCTATTGTCAGATAGCAGTTCCCAGGTGACATGGGTACAGGTTAGTCTGTCGACCTGAGATCGTCATTTGTCTCGTGTGAGTTCGCACTGTGCTTTGATTACTACCCTACCATGGCTCGAAGGAGTCATGCAAATAGGCAGTGAGCGGATCGTCGGGGATTCTTCTCTCCCGGTATTGGAGGTTGATGCCGCATAGTATACAGGTGGCCGTCACCAGAAATCCTTGGCCAAAGTAGTCGAGAATTACTGATTTGGATCAGTAGTTTCTCAGTTGGTGATGGGCTTCATACTGACATGAAATGTCACGTTATTAGCGGTCTGACTTTATCCACCCTCTAGACTCGATATGCGATACTCTTAGACGAATGGACCGGACTGTACGGAGATTGTCACAGACAGGCTTAGTAGGGGTTCGGATGGGTTTGTTCGTCGGCCTTCCTTTCGCTCAATACCTGGGTAGCTGTTACGTACAGCTAGTGCCGCTGACGTGGTTATGGTTAAACCCACTGCCACCGTATTGAAGAGTCCTTAGAGTCCCACATATAGGGTTTTCCTGCTACGGGCAAAACGATGTAGAGGCCGTATGGTTTTACGGTAGGGTTCGATCGTATACATGCACTTGTGCATGTACCATGATTCGGATGGATAATACTAGTGGGCTTTGGTTTAAGCCGAATTCTAGTGTTATATTGTTGGATTATTTTCGTCTCTTTGTATTTGTATTCTTCAGAATACGGATGCGGGTATGTATATACGGATGAAAGGTATTCTTGTAATTTATTACAAGATTGTTTCTAGAAGATGCCATCTCATTTAGCTTTAACCATTTAGGATTAAATAGTTAATGAGGTGGAGGATGAGGTGTTGTGAGCATTTATTCAAGCATGGGTTGTGGTGACTCATGTAATGAATCATGTGGTGACTCATGGACACTATTCTAGCATGCTTGATATTTGTAAGTGTTGTGAGATATTTTTTTTACATGATGCATTATTCTATGCTCACAACACTTAGCCATTTTTCTTGAGTTGCTTCATGATTTACACTCTCATCTCCACATGCTTCTTCTTCCTCTACCTCCACTCTAAAAGTCTTATGTGTTGAGAAACCTAGGGTGTTTAAAGACAAATCAATCCATCATTAGACTCTACATCTTCTAGGCTATCTAGTTTAGCGAACTAGGTACCCTAATGACCTCGTCTATAAGGTAGGAGATCGAAATACAAATCCTCAGGTGGATCATCTTCGATGGAGAGAGACCGGAGATCAAGCTTGATTATGGAGGCCTCTAGGATCTTGGAATGATGGTTAAAGACCGAAGGACACGGATCATTCGATATAACCTTTCTAAACTCCTCTATATGTTTGCTAGATTAGGGTTAATGGTCGATCCGTATTATGGGGTTGTTCTAGCGCCAGTTTTATAAAAAAATTGTTCCGCATTCGATCACAGTAGATGGCCAGGGCGCTGGCATAACCCAACATGGTATGAGAGCCAGGTTATAAACCCTTAGCTAGAAGTTTTAGATGATATTAAAGTAACGAAACCAAAACAACTCCGAAACAATACGTAATATATTCAAGTTTCTGTCAATTTTTATAAGTCTTCTAAATTTTTTTAAACAATTGTAGAAGACTACTCTTGTGACAACTAGAACACACTCCAAACATGAGACCCAAATTCTTATGTATGGCCTGTGAGAACGGTCAAAACCCCGGCGCCGACGGTTTTGTTAAGGAATTAGGTCTTGGGATTTTTGATGTGTTCTTGTATCTTGAATATTGGTTTTACGGTATTGTTTGTTTTTGCCCGGATTGTATATTTTTTTATCTTTGGTATTGGGGCAAAACGGAGTATTTCGAAGTCGCTATTATAACACTGTTTATACATTTCAGTGCATACATTACTATCTGCGGCCGTGAATGTCATTAGAGCGTTATAACTTGTCTAACTGCTATATGTTCTATTAGACGAGTTTGCGGATATGATATTCACGTTGATGTTCTGTATTGTGGTTGGATTGTCATGGTGGATAGCCAATGGTGCAATGATAGTTGTACAATTCAGATTCATTTATACATTTGATATTGCGGGGATAACGTCTGACATGTGGACTGTCGTCTCTACCAGTTTGTATATTATTTCTTTGGGGCACAACCGGGTTGAGGTCGATGTCATCCTTGTACATATATATTTTCTTTTCTATACTAGGATTACCCCACAGAGGAGTGCTCGAATAGCCGAGTTCTAGAGGGCAATGAGCCATCATCTCATGGCGTTGAGATGAAGGGGGCCTCACTCTAGAATTGGTGGGCTATTCGACGCATTCATAGGGGGTACAGGTTGACCCACGGAAGGGTGATCAAGTTACCGGATTTCGTGAAGTGCTGGGTGACCCATTCAATTTGGTGATTGGGGTTTCCTCACTTCTGGAATTGGCGGGTAACTTGCCGCGCTCGTAGGGGTCTAGGTTTTCATTGCACAGGCTATCCACACGATAGGGAATGCCGGGTCTCATTTGCGGCTCAAATGAGACCCGATGCTCCAAGATTATCCACCATTTTGTTTCACTTACTGAGATTCTGTGATGTTGCTTATGTTATGCTTAGGATGAATGGTAAATATATTTTTATATATACTAGTAGATGTTGTGTATGTTTTGCATCCGTGCTAGTCCATCCCCTGCTCTGTCGTTAGTTAAGTAACCTAACGGTGGATGACGAGACCCCGTGACGAATGCGGATGGTATATACGTACATTGTATTTTCGTTCTTTTATGGTGTGATATGGTTTAATTGATGGGAATGCATTAATTTTGATTAATGCAAGGAAAACAAACCTATATGATGTTGTTGGAACCAAGTTTTTGAAAAACTGACATTACAGATGTTTCCTTTTGCTTTGCACGGCGGTATTCGGTTATGAATATCCAGCACCTTATTCGACGAGGCAAGAGCCGAGATCCCTTCACAGGGAGTGACCACTTGAGCAAAAGTTTGCGTCAGTGTAATAGCTTCACTATAGTCGATTCTTTTGCTTTGCATCGTAGTACTCAGTTAGGAATATCCTGCACCTCATTCGACAAGGAAAGAGCCGAGATCCCTTCACAGGGAGTGACCTCTTTAGCAAAAGTTTACGCCACTATATATTTGTAAAACCACTCGGTTCCTTCAACGATATCAAGTTCATTATGTTCAAGGTTTTTCGCAAAAAACCAGTCGTAGCCCTCCGTCGTTTCAGATGGGTACCACCTAATATTCGTGCTATGTTTGTTGGCAAGCGTTAAGATATAGTGAACGGTAGCTGAGTGATATTTATCTGTTGCATGGATATGAGATTGATCAAGACAGTCATACATCTTTGTTGGCAAGCGTTAAGACTTTGTGCGGGTGGGTTCGAGTTAATCCAGGACAATGACGGATAGAACTTGACCAGTGTCTTATAATTTGTTGGCAAGCGTCAAGGTTATAGGTCGTTAGGGGTAAAAACCACATCGAGAGTTTCAAACATACAGGAAACTTGCTAGGCATGCGCATACCTTCTGGAGTGTAGTGACTTGAGTGAATTCCATCAAGTTATCAGGCGATGATAGTTGGATTCCCGATTCCTACTGATGAATAGGTGTTACTCCTCGGGTGATTTTAGATGATCCTGACTAATTCTCCTTTTAGGATTTGAAGGAGAATTTGAGGAAACAGTGGGAGCCATCTTGATTAGATAAAGTGATTGACCGATCTGATATAGGTTAGAGTGCACGCTGAGTCTTTCTTTTCTATCTCTTTGGCAGCGACCATGGCCTGACCTTAAAAACTCATAAACCAAGTTAACCGAACCTTCTTAAAATATTTTGGCTTTTGGATTGTCACGGAGTCACATATATCATTGCCAATCCTACATCCCCTTTGCATTTCTTCAGAACACTTCGTATCACTACAAAAATCCATATTTCTTAGATATTCCATCGTATACTTACATACGAACTCGAAAGAACTTATTCTAGTTCTAGGATGGATTCTGATTCTGGAGAAATTGAATAGGATTATTCGGTTGTCTTTTCCCTTTACCTTCTCTCAGGTTGTGAGAGCTCCTAGGATTAGGAGAGTACACCTATTGTACTTATTGGATAGTCTTCTTCCAAACCATAGGATGATGACGAAAGCTGGGGAAGGAAGAAAACTAATTAGCCTAAGTGTAGTGTACAGAAGGTCATAAGTAAAGACATATAAAGGGATTAGAGTAAGGGCAAAAGAAGATTGCGACTGCTATCATTCACGATAAAACCGCGTATACCCCTGCCACTCCTACTTCAATTTTGTATTTCTCTAGAACACTTCGTATCACTATGAAGATCCATATTGCTTGGATATGCCATCGTATAGTTACATACGAACTCGAAGGAACTTGTTCCAATTCGAGGATGGATTCTGGTTCGGGAGAAATAGAATAGGATTATTCATTTGTCTTTTCTCTTTACCTTCTTTCAGGTTGCGGGGGCTCCTGGTATTAGGAGAGTACACTTATTGCGCTTATTGGATAGTCTTCTTCCAAACCTTAGACCGGTGCCGAAGGGTAGGGATGGAAGGAAATCAATTAGCCAAGGTATGGTGTACCGAAGATAAAATGTAAATACATATAAAGGGATTGGAGTGAGGGTAAGGAAGTATACGGTTACTGTCATGAACCGGGATAGTGGAAGAGGCATTACTAGGAATACCCGATTACCCTTCGAAACATTTTAATGTTTCAGTTTGACTGTACGATGTTAATTGAAAACTGTTTTCCCAGTTAGATTCTAACTCTAGGGTATGTATTTACCAAATTTGATTCTCACATCTGTATGGCGTTAGAGATGGTGAGTGGGAGTAAGATATTGGAAATTGGGTAATTAGATGCTCTATATATCGGAATTCTTTGTAATTGGTGATATTTGAGGAAATCACCTGGATTTTGCCTAATGGCAAATATTTAGTTTTGAATATCCGTTATTATGCACCAATTTCAAATTGATATATCTGTACATTTATTTTATAAAGTGAGATATAACTTTTTAAAATTATGTCTATGACATTTACCTATATCAGTTGATGGTCAGGTAAGGTGCAACGGTGTAATTCTTCTTAACCATGGTACAGTTTTCAACCTACGACGCACAGGGTTTGAGTTATTAAACTTAGAGTACTTATACAAAGTATTGTATGTTATCCGATGTCCGTCAGGACAAAGGGGTTGGTACTCATATTATATTCTGTTTACTCATGACTTCTCTAGTTTTAGACAAATATTTCGTTGAAATACAAGGTCCAAATTTTGAGAAGTTATAGGTATAAGAATAAAGTAGGGAACCATATGTTGCAAGTATCAGGATTCTTCAAGGTGATCGAAGATGTAGATACTTGTGTTTAGTATTCCATTGTAAGTAATAGTTTTGAGAACTTGCTTCTCTTTCAGGTTACTCATACGTGGATGTATTCCTGGATGAGTAACGTCGCTTGGCCTTCTTCCATTTGGCTGATATGCATTGGAAACAGCTGCATGATTTTTGAATTTGGTTACAATTAAATTAGCGTCTCTGTTTCTATATACATATATAATGGATTCATATCTTAACGATGTTATGGTATATGGAGTAGTCCGGCTGATACTTAAAACTAGAATCTGGACAAACTCAAGGCAAGTTTCAGTAATGGCAGTTTATGGGTTATCCTAGGCTTTTACGAGGGTTAACTTTCTACTATCAGGAAGATCAATAGTTATATTATTCTAGACTCGCCACAGTTTTAGTAAAATGGATTCTTTTCAGAAAACATTAGTGGGAACATGGTAAAACTGGAAGTGATTCCAGAACCACAAATGATTACTGAAAATTTAATAGAACCCGAGAATTCAAATGGTTTAGACTATACATTAGCCACTCCACAGATTTGGTGGGTAACCTCAGGCACCCGAGAGGTACTTCGGTCTCCTCAAAGACGGTGACAGGGAGGTTTTTGATTACCCAAACTTGACACTACTGTTGTTCTAGACTATGAGTTCTGGCAGAAGGATGAGTATAACGTCATTCTAAATTAGGTTTAGAAGTGCACGTGTATAACTCTGCCAGAGGGTTGTTGTAATCAGAGTGGAGCAGCAGAAGCATAGTGGACAGGTTGCTTATGTCTATTTATAGACTAAAGCAGGCATAGCGGAAATAGATCATCTAATTTTGAAGTGACAGTCATAGAGTTTGACTTCATCAGAATAAGAGATGGATCTGGTAAGAAGGTAGTAGGGAGTGATGTCCAGGTTTTTGGATTACATGCACTTAATAGGAAAAGATCTTCCTATACTACGATCGGTTATACTTTGGTTGTCATAAGCTGGCTTCTCCACATCGGATATAGATAAAATATCAGGGATTCTGGTGACAAGATCTATGGTTTTAGATCTAGATTTGGGAAGTGTCCCAATTTGGGTACTTTGAAACTATTTTAAAGTGTTTTAGAATGGATGACTCCTGGTGTGGTTGTGTACCTACAGGTGATGGAGTCACCATCTCTAAAGAGATGTCTTTCAGACTGATAAGGAGAGAGATATGCATGTTGGCATATCACTTGCCTAGGCAATTGAGTCAATCATGAGATGTCAAGTACAACACCAGATATTGGTTTTGCATAGGCTGCAATAAGTATATATTAATCCAATCCTGAAGAAACATTGGGAAGCAGTTATGAACATAAGTGGATGTTCTTGGTAAATGGTAACGGCAGCCTCCTTCGAGAGGCGGTTATCATTTCAGGCTTCCAAGATGACCTGGATGACAGAGTGACTGTCAGAGTTATAGTTTTCCTTCTTTTGAGGGGCAGTATGTTGGACAGGTGGTCCAAGTGGATACTGTGGAATGCATGGCACAGGATACTGATTAAATTCAGTGGATGATACAGTCTAAGAAGTTTGTTGGATTTGTAGTTCATTTGTGAACTGGGTCCCATTAGATATCCAGACAAATTCTAAGACAGGTATTGCTCATTTCGGGAGATAGTCTTTCTCCGCGAAGTTGAAATAGAGAGAGACAAAGATAGAAACATTGGAGCAGATCCACTCACTGAGGCCATTTCTCGAACACAATTGTTTCACAAATGAGCTTTGCAAGGCTGATTAGTAGAGAAGTTGGGTGTTCGGTAACACACAAGATGTGAGTATGTGACACCGCAATTATTAGCCTTAAGTGCAAGTGGGGGATTGTTGTCTGTAGTGCCCTCAAGGAAATTGTTGTAATCACAGGCATATGATTATAATGATTGAGGGAGGACCTATAAGGATAGAACATTCTTACTCAAAATAATAGTATGCTATCTGGTCTGTCTTTATCATCATGTACATGCATTATGTGGTATTACAGATCACTATTACATGTTGATAAAGCTCATAGAATTCTTGCTTGACTACCAACATTATGATAGCGATCATATGCATGGGAGCTGAGTGGTCTATAAGCACATCCTTAAATGTCCTTAGTCGAGGGAGTATCGAGACCGGGCATTGATACTCCAGAGTATATGAGTGTGTACTTATCGCGACCCCGGTGAGGGGCGGTGGCCAGTCTCACAAGCCATTGGTGTCTGTTTGTCACTTAAGATGGTATACAGGTGCTCATTAGGTTATGAGTACACTGGACAGACTCGCCGGGAACATCCTAGTTGGTATTATACCTATTGTCAGATAGCAGTTTCCAGGTGACATGTGTACAGGTTATTCTGTTGACCTGAGATCGTCATTTGTCTCGTGTGAGTTCCCACTGTGATTTGATTACTACCCTACCACGGCTCAAAAGAGTCGTGTAAACAGGTTTTAGTTGGATATAGTCCCGAGCCACATTGAGGCAGTGAGCAGATCGTCGGGGATTCGTCTCTCCCGGTATTGGGGGTTGATGTTGAGTAGTGCACAGGTGGCCATCACCAGAAATCCTTGGCCATGGTAGTCGAGAATTACTGATTTGGATCAGTAGTTTCTTAGTTGGTGATGGGCTTCATACCAACACGAAATGGCGCGTTATTAAGGGTCTGACTTTATCCACCCCCTAGAGTCCATATGCGATACTCTTAGACGAACGGACTGGACTGTATGGAGATTGTCACGGACAGGCTCAATAGGGGTTCAGATGAGTTTGCTCGTTGGCCTTCCTTTCGCTCAATACCTGGGTAGCCGTTACGTACAGCTAGTGCCACTGACGTGCTTATGGTTAAACCCACTGCCAGTTTATTGACGAGTCTTTAGAGTCCCACATAGAGGGTTTCCTTGCTTCGAGAAAAATGATGTAGAGGCCGTATAGTTTTACGGCAGGGTTCGATCATATACGTGCACTTGTGCACGTATCATGATTCGGACGGATAATACTGATGGGCTAAAAGTTTAAGCCGGATTCTAGTATTATATTGTTGGATTATTTTCGTCTCTTTGTATTCGTATTCTTCGGAATACGGATGAAGGGTATGTATACACGGATGAAGGGTATTCTTGTAATTTATTACAAGATTGTTTCTAGAAGATGCCACCTCATTTAGATTTAACCATTTAGGATTAAATGGTTAATGAGGTGGAGGATGAGGTGTTGTGAGCATTTATTCAAGCATGGCTTTGTAGTGACTCATGCTGTGACTCATGTGGTGACTCATGGACACTATTCTAGCATGCTTGATATTTGTAAGTGTTGTGAGATATTTTCTTTACTTGATGCATTATTCTATGCTCACAACACTTAGCTATTTTTCTTGAGTTGCTTCATGCTTCACACTCTCATCTCCTCATGCTTCTTCTTCCTCTACCTCCACCTTAAAAGTCTCATGTGTTGAGAAACTTAGGGTGTTTAAAGACAAATCAATCCATCATTAGACTCTACATCTTCTAGGCTATCTAGTTTAGCGAACTAGGTACCCTAGTGACCTCGGCTATGAGGTAGGAGCTCGGAATACAAATCCTCAGATGGATCATCTTCGATGGTGGAAGACCGGAGATCAAGCATGATCATGGAGGCCTCTAGGAGCTTGGGATGATGGTTAAAGACCAAAGGACATGAATCATTCGGTATAACCTTTCTAAACTCCACTATAAGTTTGCTAGATTAGGGTTAATGGTCGATCCGTATTACGGGATTGTTCTAGCGCCAGTTTTACAAAAAATTTGTTCCGCATTCGGTCACGATAGATGGCCAGAGCGATGGTATAACCCAAAAATTGATATTCCAGAGTAGACTAGTGTATACTTATCGATACCCCGACGAAGGGCGGTAGTCGGTCTCATATGCCATTGGTGTCAATTAGTCAACTAAGATAGTATACAAGTGCTCATTGGGTTATGAGTACACTGGACGGACTCGCCGGCAACATGCTAGTTGGTATTATACCTATTGTCAGATAGCAGTTCCTAAGCGACATGTCTGTTGACCTAAGATCGTCATTTGTCACGTGTGAGTTCCCACTGTGCTTTGATTACTACCCTACAACGGCTCAAAGGAGTCGTGCAAACAGGTTTTAATTGGGTACAGTCCCGAGCCACATGGAGGCAGTTAGCGGATCGTTGGGGATTCGTCTCTCCCGGTATTTGGGATTGATGTCGTGTAGTGCACGGGTGGCCATCACCAGAAATCCTTAGCCAAGGTAGTCGAGAATTACTGATTTGGATCAGTAATTTCTCAGTTGGTGATGGACTTCATACCGACACGAAATATTGTATTATTAGGGGTCTGACTTTATCTACCCCCTAGACCCGATATGCGATACTCTTAGACGAACAGACCGGACTGTACAGATATTGTCATGCACAGGCTTAGTAGGGGTTCGGATGAGTTTTCTCGTCGGCCTTCCTTTCTCTCAATACCTGGGTAGCCGTTACATACAGCTAGTGTCGCTGACGTGCTTGTGGTTAAACCCACTGCCAACACATTGACGAGTCTTTAAAGTCCCACACAGAGGGTTTCCCTGCTTCGGGAAAAACGATATAGAGGTCGTATGGTTTTACGGCAGGGTTCGATTATATATGTGCACTTGTGCACGTATCATGATTCGGACGGATAATACTAGTGGGCTTTGGTTTAAGCCGGATTCTAGTATTATATTGTTGGATTATTTTCGTCTCTTTGTATTCGTATTTTGTCGGAATACGGATACGGGTATGTATATACGAATGAGGGGTATTCTTGTAATTTATTACAAGGTGCTTCTAGAAGAAACCACCTCATTTAGTTTTAACCATTTAGATTAAATGGTTAATAAGTTAGAGAGAATGAGGTGTTGTATGCATTGAAGCATGGCTTTGTTGTGACTCATGGAGGTGACTCATGTAGTTACTCATGGTTACTATTGTGGCATGCTTGATATTTTCTTTGGGTTGTGAGATATTTTGGGAGTTTTTTCTTTTCTTTAGCTCACAACACTTTGCCATTTTTCTTGAGTTGGCTTTGCTTCACACTCTCATCTCCTCAAGCTACTTCTTCTACCTCTACCTTTCAAGTCTCATGTATTGAGAAACCTAGGGTGTTTGAAGACAAATTAATCCATCTTTAGACTCTACATCCTCTAGGCTCTCTAGTTTAGCGAACTAGGTACCCTATTTACCTCGGCTATAATGTTGGAGCTCGAACTACATATCCTCAGGTGGATCATCTTCGATGGAGGGAGACCAGAGGCCAAACTCGATCCATGGCGCTTAGGAGCTTATGAAGATGGTAGAAGACCGAAGCACTCGGATCATTCGGTATAAACATTCTAAACTCCTCTTTAGTTTGCTAGCTTTAGGTTTATGGTAGATCCGGGTTATAGGGTTGTTCTAGTGCCAGTTTTATAAAAAATTTGTTCCGCAAACGGTCACGGTAGATGGCCATGGTGCTGGCATAACCCAATAGATGTTATGTACCATACCAGATGTAGCCTACTCACTAGGTGTAGTGAGTAGGTATCAATCAGATCCTGAGAAAAAGCATTGGACAGCTTTGAAGAACATTCTTAAGTACTTGAGACTAAAGAGATGTTCTTGGTGTATGGTAACGGTGAGCTCCAGGTGGAGTCCTTTACCGATTTGAGCTTCTAGAGTGATAATGACGACAGTAAGTCGGTCTCAGGTTTTGTCTTCACCCTCAATGGAGGGGCGGTATGTTGGAAGATTTCCAAGCAAGATACCATAGCAGACTCGACGATGGAGGCAGAATACATCGCTGCCAACGATGCTGCCAAAGACGCTGTCTGGATGAAGAAGTTCATAGATGAACTTGGTGTGGTTCCATCCAACGAGCATCCAATACCTGTGTATCATGATAACAATGGAGTTGTGGCTTTGGCCAAGAAACACCGGTCCCATCAGCGATCCAGACATATTCTTAGGCGGTATCACCTGATCCGGAAGATAGTAGATCGACGAGAGATCGAGGTCAGGAGAGTTGACATGAAGGACAACGTAGCGGATCCACTTACGAAGGACCGCCCCCAGACGCAGTTTGAGAGACTTTTTGGGATGTTGGGTATGAGATACTACAACAACTGGCCTTAGTGCAAGTGGAAGATTGTACGAATATGTATGCCCTAGAGGCCATTATTGTATAATATAGTAGATGCTTGGACATATATATATAGGACTTTCTTTCTCGACATGTTAGTATGCTATCTGGTTGCACTTTATCTTAATATGTACACTAGTATTATTATACTGTCTCTCTGATATATGTTGATAAAGCCCTTAAGATGTTTGCTTGACTACCAGGACTATGATGTGGATCATACTACTAGGACTTGTGTAGTCTACAAGCACATCCTTTAAATGTTCCTAGCCGAGGAAGTATCGAGACAGGGCATCGATATTCCAGAGTATACTAGTGTGTACGTTTCTTAACCCTGTAGGGGCCAATGGTTGATCCCATAACCATTGGTGTTTGACATCAAAGATTGTACATAAGTGCTCATTAGAGAATGGGTACACCAAACAGGACTTGCCAAGAACTCCTGGATGGTACCATACCTATCGTCAGATAGCAGTTCTCTGGTGACACTGGTACATGTTAGTCTATAAACCCGAGATCTTCATAGTGTCTTGTGTGGTTCCCACTGTGCATTGATTTCCTCCCTACCACGGCTCAAACGAGTCGTGCAAACATGTGGATTTTGGGTACAGTCCCGAATCACATGGAGGCAGTGAGAGATAGAAGGGCTTTCGTCTCTCCCGGTATTGGAAATTGATGTTGCGCTATGCTCGTTGGCTATAACAGTAAGTCCTTGGCAAGGGCTGATGTCCTTGGCAAGGGCTGATGAGATTTACTGGTAAGTGTTATTAGTAGTTTCTCGAACCGTTATGAGCCATACATCGGCATGACTTATCAAGTTACTGGGTCTGAAGATTCTACCCCTAGACTCGATATGCGACATATCAGACAAAGGGACCGGACTGTATGGTATGTATTACTTATAGGCTTCATGGGAGTTCGGACATGATTGCTTGTTGATATTCTATTCGCTCAATATCTGGGTAGCCGTTACGTCCAGCTAGTACCGCTGACGGCATATGGGTAACTGATGTGATCATTACCTACTGCTGGCGTATTGACGAGTCTTTAGAGTCCAACACAGAGGTTTCCTAGTTCAAGCGAAACGAAGTAGGGCACATATGCTGATATGTGCGGGGGCCTGATTAAATACGAGTATGTGATACCATATTCTAATCTGGCGATAAATGTTATCGATTAGATTATATATGATATAACTGGATTATTGAATCAAGTGTTGATTTGATAATGTGATATACAGATAAATGATGTTAGTCGGTTATATGTGATATAACCGGATTATTAAATCAAGTGTTGATTTAATAATTTGATATATATTCATATTTGATATAATTATATTATTAACTAATATTATAGCTCACTAATTATTTTCTTCTTAATATATATATTAATATATATATATATATATTATAAAGCATGGCTTGGATTTTCTATTTTGAGAAAATAGAAAATAAGGTGGAAAATGGGGAGATATTTATGGAATGGGTGAGGCATGGCATTTTCATTTGTTTAATGGTCATGACTCGCTATTGAAGCATGGTTGGAATTATTTATGTGAAAATAATCCATGCTTCAATAAGTGAGGTCAAGAGAGTATCCATTCCTCATTCTTGACTTGATCTTTTCTTGAGCTCATTTTTCACACATTCTCCATTTTCCTTCTTCTTCCTCCTCTTGCTCAAAGCCATAACCCTCACATGTGATGTGAACCATAGGACTTTGAATAGATACTAATTGAGCTAAACACCTCTACTTCATCATCCTACATTTGATTAGCACTTGAGTTTAGGTTGTTTCCTTCACTAATAGGTGATTAGTGAAGAGCTAGCTTGGATTAGTGTGTTGGAGATAGTGCCCTCAGAGTCAATTATTGGATCACAGGCACGTGATTGCAATGATTGAGGGAGGACCTATCCCGGTAGGACAGTCTTACTCAAGATGATAGTATGCTATCTGGTTTATCTTTATCATCGTGTACTGCTTTAGGTGACCTGACAGGTCACTATTGCACGTTGATAGAGCCCCTAGGATTCTTGCTTGACTGCCAGCAGTATGAGGGCGATCATATACGTGGGAGCTGGTAGTCTATAAGCACATCCTTAAAAGGTCCCTAATCGTGGGAGTTTCGAGACAGGGCATCGATACTCCAGAGTAGACTAGTGTATACAGTCGAGACCCCGACGAGGGGCGGTGGCCAGTCTCACAACCCACTGGTGTCAGTTGGATCACCTAAGATGTATACAGGTGCTCATTGGGTTATGAGTACACCGGACAGGACTCGCCGGGAACATGCTAGTTGGTCTTATACCTGACGTCAGATAGCAGTTCCCTGGTGACATGTGTACAGGTTAGTTCATCGACCTGAGGATCGTCATTTGTCTCGTGTGAGTTCCCACTGTGCTTTGATTACTACCCTACCACGCTCAAAGGAGACATGCAAACAGGTTTTAGTTGGGTACAGTCCCGAGCCACATGGAGGCAGTGAGCGGATCTTCACGGGTTCGTCTCTCCCGGTATTGGGGGTGAGGTCACGCTGTGTCTAGGAGAGACATTACACGAAGTCCTTGGCCAAGGCAAGAGATTTACTGGTAGGTATTCCAGTAGTATCTCAGGGTGTTCTGGGCTACACTCCGACATGAATTGTACCACTTTTGGGAGTCTGACTTTTAACAACCCCCTAGGCCCGCCATGCGATGCTCATAGACGAACGGACCGGACTGTACGGATATTGTTACTGACAGGCTCAGTAGGGTGTCAGGATGAGTTCGCTCATCGACGTCCCTTTTGGTCAATAGCCGGTAGCCCATCACGTATGGCTAATACCTCTGACGTGCTAGTGGTTAAATCCACAGCCATAGTATTGACGAGTCTTTAGAGTCCCCCACATTCAGTTACTCAAGTTTCGGGCGAAACGTTGTAGAGGCCGTATGGAGATATGGCAGGGTTCGATCAGATACGTGCGGTATTGTACTGATCAGGATCGGACGGTTAGTACTAGAGGCCTTATGGATATATGGCAAGGTTCGATCAGATACGTGCGGTATTGCACGGATCAGGATCGGACGGACAATACTAGCCGGCTTTGGTTTAAGCCAGATCCTAGTATAGTACAGTGTAGATTTTGTCTCATTGCATTTGTATTTCGGTCGGAATACAAATGCGGGTATGTATATACAGTAGCGGGGTTTTCCTGTAATTTATTACAGGATCAGTTTTTGGAGTTGCCAGTTTGTTTTCCGTTTTAGCCATATTTCTTTGTATCTTTCATTGGCTGAAGATTGGTGGAGGAGGGCTTATTTGCAATTGTGCAAATAAGCAATTGTGGAGGGTGTTATTTGCATCTTGTTGTTTCATGATGGTCTCATGATGGAGGACCATCCCTTGACTTTCCTTGGTTCATGATTGCTTGACTTTGTGAGCAATCATGGTTGTTGATGATGGTTGATTTAGAGTGAGGTTTGTTCTTGTGATCATTACTTTTCGTGATCACCTTTCTCTCTCTCTCTTGGATTATGTTTGTGGCTACCTCATTCACACTCCTCACTCTTCCTCATTCTGAATCACTCTCCTCTCATTCTCTCCTTGGATGGCTGGCCACATAGAGGGAAGGGGCTGTCCAGATTTTTGGTGGGGATTTTTGGGCTCTCTCATGCTTGCAAAAATCCCCAAGTTCATCACAAACTTCCACTACTTCATTACCTCCACCAAAGGGCAACTTCCTCAACCCTAAATGAGACACAACACTACACTATTCTACAGCAAATCTTAGGCACGTCGACTCGCCAACTTCATGCCCGAGTTGCCTCGGTCCAGAGGTGGGAGCCCGTAAAAGAAGCAGGCGACATGGTGCCCTTCCGGCGACTTGGTGGAGACCGGAGATTCCGCGGGGAGATCGGGACGACGACGAGAAGACCGAAGGACACGGATCGCTCGGTATATCTCTCTACCCCTCTCTAGATAGCTAGGACTAGATTAATGGCACGATCCGGGTTTATAGTGCGCGGTGGTGCCGGTTTGAAAAGTTAAAGTAAATCACCGCTTCCGCATTCCGGCGTCGGATTGACGGCCGGGGCGCCGCCGTGCACTTACAGTGGTATCAGAGCCTCACTATTAACCTAGTCTAGCTTGGTCTAATGTGTTTACACTTCCGATCGGACAAATGTTCCAAATCCGCGTTTTTCAAAACATCAGTTTTCTGTCGAAATTTTTTTAGCTCGAAATTTTTTTCAGGTCTTTGCAGAATGATGTGCAGGGAAAGATAAGACTTCTGTGAAAATTTGGTGAACTGATGCTGTAGGATGACCGCGGAACCGCAGCCAAAGCCCCCTTCTGGCCGCTTTTCCGCCACAGTACAGTGCCTTCAGTGCACCAATTTTGCACAGCGATCTTTAAACAGTGAAATTGGGGTTTTGGAATATTATTTTTGGGCCCAGAATTTCTTTAACTACTACAGTAATGCTTGGGGCCCACTTGGTAAATTTTGATCGATCGGATATTTTAAACACATTAGTTCGCAGTATTTATATTATATCTGCGACCGTGAATGTCACTCGATCGGTAAATCATGTCTAACTGCTATAGCCCGGTTAGACGGATTTGCGAACGTGACATTCATGTTGATGTTCTGTGTTATGCTGTGATGTTGCGGATTGGTCGTGGGGATAGCCTGGATGCAATGTTAGTACAGTTGTGGTTGTATTATGTATATTTGATATTGCGGGGCGAGCGTCCGACATGTGGACTGCCGTCACTGCCTGTTGTATATTATTCTTTTGGGGCACGACCAGGTCGAGGTCGATGTACCCGTTGTATGTATATTTTACTTTCTGTACTAGGATTACCCCGCGGAGGGGTGCACGGATAGCCGGGTTCTAGAGGGCAACGGGCCCGCATCTCATGGCATTGAGAAGGAGGGGGCTTTACTCTAGAATTGGCAGGCTATTCGCCGCACTCGTAGGGGGTATAGGTTGACCCAGGAGGGGTGCCCAAGTTACCGGATTCCGTGAAGTGCTGGGTGGTCCATTCATGTTGCTGAAGGGGGCTTCCTCGCTTCAGGTTTTGGCGGGTAACTTGCCGCGCCCGTAGGGGTTTAGGATTTCATTGCACAGGCTATCCACACGACCAGGGGAACGTCGGGTTTCAGTAGTGGCTCTGTGAAACCCGGGGATCCCAGATATCTGTATTGTTCTGTGATGCTGTACATTTCTGTGATGTTGCATTTTATCACGCCTTGAGCGAAATATTATATATTGATATATATACTAGTAGCTGTTGTATATGTTTTGCATCCGCGCTAGTCCAGTCCCCGCTCTGTCGTTAGTTAGCTAACCTAACGGGTAATGACGGGACCCAGTGGCGAATGCGGATGGCATATACGTACGTCATTATTTTCGTTCTTTGTGGTGTGATCAATTGATGGGACTGCATTGATTCGGATCAATGCAAGTTAAACAAACCTATTCTGATATTGTTGGAACACTTTTCAAAAAGCTGTTATTGCAAGGACGTTCTGTTTTGTTTTGCACCGTGGTATTCAGTTGGAATATCCTGCTCCTCAGTCGACGAGGCAAGGGCCGAGATCCCTTCACCGGGAGTGACCCCTTGGACAAAAAGTTTGCGTCAGGGCAATAACTTCACTATAGCCGATTCCTTTTGCTTTGCATCGTGGTATTCAGTTGGAATATCCTGCACCTCATTCTACAGGGAAAGAGCCGAGATCCCTTCACCGGGAGTGACCTCTTTAGCAAAGGTTTTTGTCACTATATTTTTAAAAGCTATCCGTTCCTTCAACGATATCAAGTTCATTACGTTAAAGGTTTTCGCCAGAAACCATTCGTAGCCCTCCGTCATTTCAGTTAAATATTCGGTAGTATTCAAGCTATGTATTTTGACCTCACGCCAAGGCATAGTGATTGGTAGTTGTCGGGCATTTATCTGTTGCATAGATAGATGCGTTGGTTTGGGACAGTCGTACTACTATTTTGGCCTACGTCAAGGGTATGTACGTGTGGGTTCAAATTAACCTGGACAATGACGGGTAGAACTTGACATGTGACTTATGATATTTTGACCTCATGCCAAGGTCATAAGAGCATGGGGTAAAAATCACATCGGGAGTTTCTAAAGAAACTGAAACTTGTCAGATATGCGCATACCTTCTGGAGTGTGATGACGTGAGCGGATTACGTCACGTTATCATGCGATGATAGTTGGATCCCGATTCCCACTGATGAGTTAGTTTACTCCTCGGGTGACCCCGACTAATTCTTCTTTTAGGTTTGGAGGAGAATTTGACGGTACAGTGGGAGGTTTCCAGATTAGATAAATTGGTAACCATTCTGATCTAGGATAGAGTGCACGCTGAGTGTTTCTTTTCTCTCTCTCTTCGGCAGCGACCATTGACCCGACCCTAAGACTATGACTCAGTGACCAAATTAACCGAACCTTCTTAACACTGGCTTTTGGATTGTCAGAGTTGCAAACCTCATTGCCACTCCTACTTTTACTCTTTTCTACAGAACACCCCGTATTACTACAAACGTCCACTTCCATTGGACAAAACCATCGTATGGTTATATACGAACTCGAAGGAATTTATTCGAGGATGGTTTCCGGTTCTGGAGGAAACGGATAGGACCATTCAGTTGTCGTTTCCTTTTACCTTCTCTCAGGTTGCGAGTACTCCTTGGTTTAGGAGATAGTACACCTACTACGCAAATTGGATAGTCTTCTTCCAAACCATAGGCAGGTGCCGACCGGTAGGGAATGAAGAAAACCAATTAGCCTAACGATGGTGTACAGAAAGTATTAAGTTAAGACAAAGCAAGGGATTAGTAAGAAGGCAAAGTAAATTGCGACTGCTATTCACGACCATACCAAGTATTTCTTCGCCAATCCTAAATCACCTTTGTATCTCCCCAGGACACTCCGTATCACTACGAAGATCCACAGTTTATTGGATACTCCATCGTATGGTTATATACGAACTCGAAAGGAACTTGTTCCAGTTCGGGGATGGACTCTGGTTCAGGAGAAATAGGAATAAGGTTTATTCGGTTGTCTTTTATCTTCACCTTCTCTCGCATTGCGAGTGCTCCTAGGATTAGGACAGTACACCCATTATGCTTATTGGATAGTCTTCTTCCAAACCATAGGCTGGTGCCGAACGGTAGGGAAGGAAGAAAACCATTTGGCCTAAAGGGGTGTGCAGAAGGTAATGACTAAAGACATATAAAGAGATTTGGAGAGGTGGCAAAGAATTATACGGTTACAGTCGTGAATCTGGATAAGGGAAGAGGCATTACTAGGAATACCCGGATACCCCATCAAAACATTTCAATTTTTCAGTTTCACCGTGTACTATTAAAAGAAAACTGATTTCCCAATCAGATCTTGCTCCAGGGTATGTATTTACCAGGTATGATTCTCACATCTGTATGGTTTTACAGATGATGAGTGGGAGTAATTTGTTGGGAATTAAGTGATCATCCTCATTATATCGGGATTCGTTGTAATCGGTGATATTTGAGGAAGTCACCTGGGTTGTTTGCCGGACATCAAATATTTGGTTTTGAATATCCGCTATTATGCACCAATTCCAAATTGATATATCTGTACGTCTATTTTTATAGAGTGAGATATATCTTTTTGAAATTATGTCTGTGACATTTACCTATATCAGTGGATGGTTAGGTAAGGAGCATTAAACAGCGGTGTAATTCTTCTTAACCATAAGTACAGTTTTCAACCTACGACACACAGTGAATGAGTTATCAGACTCAAAGGACTTATACAGAGTATTGTATGTTGTCCAGGGTCCATCAGGACAGAGGGGTTGGTCCTCGTACTATATTCGGTTTACTTATGACTTCTCTAGTTTTTAGACAGGTGGTTCGTGGAAACACAAGGTCCGAATTTTGAGAAGTTATAGGTATTTGAATAAAGTAGAAAACCAGGTATTGCAAGTATCGGGATTCTTCAAAGTGATCGAAGATGTAGATACTTGTGTATGGTATTCAGTTGATAGTAATGGTTAAGAGAACTTGCCTCTCTTTCAGGTTACTCATAATTGGAACCATTCCTAAGTTGAGTAACGCTGATCGGCCTCTTTCCATTTAGTTGACATGCACTAGAGACAGCTACATGATTTGAATCTGGTTCAATTAAATCAGAGCCTCTGGTTCTATATTGGATATAGAACAGTTCATATCTTAACGATGTTAAGGTACGGGGAGTTGTCCGGCTTATGCTTAAAACCAGACTCTGGATAACTCAAGGCACGGTTCTGTAATGGTTGTTTATGGGTTGACCCAGGCTATGACGAGGGTTGACTTTCTACCATCTGGAAGATCAATAGTGATATTGTTCTAGACTCGCCACAGTTTTAATAAAAATGGATTTTTTCAGAAAACAGTAGTGGGAGTATGGTAGAACTGGAAGTGATTCCAGAACCGCAAACGATTACTGAAGATTTGATAAGGAACCTACAGATTTAATCTGGTTTGACATTCTATTAGCCACTCCGCAGATAAGGTGGGTAACTTCAGGCACCCGAGAGGTACTCCGGTAGCCTCAAGGACGGTGACAGGGAAGTTCTTGTTTACCCAGACTTGCCATTGATGTTGTTCCAGACTGTGAGACCCGGCAGGAGGATGAGTATAGCGTCGTTCTAAACTGGCTTTAGAAGTGTACGTGTATATGACTCTGCCAGAGGGTTGTCGTAGTCAGTGGGAGCAGCGGAAGCATTGGTGGACATGAGGCTTATGTCTATTTATAGACTAAAGCAGATAAAGCGGAGATAGATCATCAATTTCTGATGAGACAGTCATAGGTTTGACTTCATCAGAATAGGAGATGGATCTGCTAAGAAGGTAGTAGGGTGTGTTGTCATGGTATTTGGATGACATACACAGAGTAGGAAAAGAAACTCCTATACTACGATCGGTTATACTTTGGTCGTCACACAGTGGTTTCTCCACATGGGACTTGGACATTATATCAGACATACTGGTTACTAGATCTATGGTTTTAGATCTAGATTTGGGTGGTTTCCCAATCTGGGTACTTAGACAACATTCTAAGAGTATTTAGAATGGACGACTCCTGGCACGGTAGTGTACCTGTAGGTAATGGAGTCACCCTCTTTAAAGGTGTCTTACAGACTAAAGGGGAGAGGGATGTGCATGATTGGCATATCACTTGCTCAGGCAATTGAGTCAATCATGAGATGTCAAGTAGCACACCAGATGTTGTTCTTGCACTAGATGCAATAAGTTGACATTGATCCTATCCTAGAGAAACAGTCGGAAGCAGTTTTAGAACATAAGTGAATGTTCTAAGGATATGATGACGACAGCCTCATTCGGGAGACAGTTATCATTCCAGGCTTCTAAGATGACCTGGACGACAAGGAGGTTGTCAGAGTTATAGTTTTCCTTCTGACGAGTGGCGGTATTTTGGACAGGTGGTCCAAGGCCATACTGAGGGAGGCATGGCGCAGGATACTGATTAAGTTCAGTTGACGAAACAGTCTAAGAAGTTTGGATTTGGAGTTCATTTATGAGCTAGGTCCCATCAGACATCCAGACACATTCTAAGACAGGTATTGCTCATTTCGGGAGATGGCTTTCTCCGCGAACTTGAGATATAGAGAGACATAGAAAGAAACATCAAAGCGGATCCACTTGCTGAGGCTCTTCCTCGAACGCAATAGTTTCGCAAACGGGATTTGTGAGACTGACTAGTAGAGGAGTTGGGTGTTCGGTATCACACGGGCTGTGAGTATGCGACATCGCAATAATTAGCCTTGAGTGCAAGTGGGAGATTGTTGGAGATAGCGCCATCAGAGTCAATTATTGGATCACAGGCACGTGATTGCAATGATTGAGGGAGGACCTATCCCGGTAGGACAGTCTTACTCAAGATGATAGTATGCTATCTGGTTTATCTTTATCATCGTGTACTGTTTTAGGTGACCTGACAGGTCACTATTGCACGTTGATAGAGCCCCTAGGATTCTTGCTTGACTGCCAGCAGTATGAGGGCGATCATATACGTGGGAGCTGGTAGTCTATAAGCACATCCTTAAAAGGTCCCTAGTCGTGGGAGTTTCGAGACAGGGCATCGATACTCCAGAGTAGACTAGTGTATACAGTCGAGACCCCGACGAGGGGCGGTGGCCAGTCTCACAACCCACTGGTGTCAGTTGGATCACCTAAGATGTATACAGGTGATCATTGGGTTATGAGTACACCGGACAGGACTCGCCGGGGAACATGCTAGTTGGTCTTATACCTGACGTCAGATAGCAGTTCCCTGGTGACATGTGTACAGGTTAGTTCATCGACCTGAGGATCGTCATTTGTCTCGTGTGAGTTCCCACTGTGCTTTGATTACTACCCTACCACGCTCAAAGGAGACGTGCAAACAGGTTTTAGTTGGGTACAGTCCCGAGCCACATGGAGGCAGTGAGCGGATCTTCAGGGGTTCGTCTCTCCCGGTATTGGGGGTGAGGTCGCGCTGTGTCTAGGAGAGCCATTACACGAAGTCCTTGGCCAAGGCAGGAGATTTATAGGTATTCCAGTAGTATCTCAGGGTGTTCTGGGCTACACTCCGACACGACTTGTACCGCTTTTAGGAGTCTGACTTTTACCAACCCCCTAGGCCCGCCATGCGATGCTCATAGACGAACGGACCGGACTGTACGGATATTGTCACTGACAGGCTCAGTAGGGTGTCAGGATGAGTTCGCTCATCGACGTCCCTTTTGGTCAATAGCTGGTAGCCCGTCACGTATGGCTAATACCTCTGACGTGCTAGTGGTTAAATCCACAGCCATAGTATTGACGAGTCTTTAGAGTCCCCCACATTCAGTTACTCAAGTTTCGGGCGAAACGCTGTAGAGGCCGTATGGAGATATGGCAGGGTTCGATCAGATACGTGCGGTATTGCACGGATCTGGATCGGACGGTTAGTACTAGAGACCGTATGGATATATGGCAGGGTTCGATCAGATACGTGCGGTATTGCACGGATCAGGATCGGACGGACAATACTAGCCGGCTTTGGTTTAAGCCGGATCCTAGTATAGTACAGTGTAGATTTTGTCTCATTGCATTTGTATTTCGGTCGGAATACAAATGCGGGTATGTATAAACAGTAGCGGGGTTTTCCTGTAATTTATTACAGGATCAGTTTT
Organism: Agapanthus africanus; assembly: GCA_030015575.1. NCBI lineage: Eukaryota > Viridiplantae > Streptophyta > Magnoliopsida > Asparagales > Amaryllidaceae > Agapanthus > Agapanthus africanus. The sequence continues at coordinate 115,112,569 of JASDDO010000029.1, forward strand.
TGGAGTTGCCAGTTTGTTTTCCGTTTCAGCCATATTTCTTTGTATCTTTCATTGGCTGAAGATTGGTGGAGGAGGGATTATTTGCAATTGTGCAAATAAGCATTTGTGGAGGGTGTTATTTGCATCTTGTTGTTTCATGATGGTCTCATGATGGAGGACCATCCCTTGACTTTCCTTGGTTCATGATTGCTTGACTTTGTGAGCAATCATGGTTGTTGATGATGATTGATTTGGAGTGAGGTTTGTTCTTGTGATCATTACTTTTCATGATCACCTTTCTCTCTCTCTCTTGGATTATGTTTGTGGCTACCTCATTCACACTCCTCACTCTCCGTCATTCTGAATCACCCTCCTCTCATTCTCTCCTTGGATGGCCGGCCACATAGAGGGAAAGGGCTGTCCAGATTTTTGGTGGGGATTTTTGGGCTCTCTCATGCTTGCAAAAATCCCCAAGTTCATCACAAACCACTACTTCATTACCTCCACCAAATGGCAACTTCCTCAACCCCAAATGAGACACAACACTGCACTATTCTACAGCAAACCTTGGGCACGTCGACTCACCAACTTCGTGCCCGAGTTGCCTCGGTCCAGAGGTGGGAGCCCGTAAAAGAAGCAGGCGACGTGGTGCCCTTCCGGGGACTTGGTGGAGACCGGAGATTCCGCGGGGTGATCGGGACGACAACGAGAAGACCGAAGGACACGGATCGCTCGGTATATCTCTCTACCCCTCTCTAGATAGCTAGGACTAGATTAATGGCACGATCCGGGTTTATATTGAGCGGTGGTGCCGGTTTGAAAAGTTAAAGTAAATCACCGCTTCCACATTCCGGCGTCGGATTGACGGCCGGGGCGCCGCGGTGCACTTACATAGTGGAGCCTCAGGTGGATCATCTTCGACACGAAAGTCATATAGGAAGCTCGATTCTTCTTCAAGTGGAGCCTAGTGGAGTCGTAGGGACTACTACCCGGAGCTTCAGAAAAGAAGAACTTGGTCTATAAAGATTGTAGTATTTTTCACTTAGTGTAAAGTTCTTTAGGTATCATATTAACCCTAATAATCTAGTTAGATCTTTGGATAGTCTAGCTTAGCACCTCCAAATTTTTGAAATTGCATGCATGATGCCGGTTTAAATATAGTGGTGGTGCTAGGGTAGACTTTCACCAGTTACACATTAAAAACTCTAGTGAAGCAACCTAAAGTTCACAATTCATTAGGTTGTGATGCTTAAGGATGTAGAGAATTTTCCACTATCATATGTAGGGTTCCGCAGCACCGCCACTGGTTTCTGGAGGCATCGACCATGCCATTTTCAAAAAAATTGGCACGCTAAAGAACTCTAACCTAGAATCTTAACTAGAGAATTAGAGTAATTATGCATGTAAACATCTTTACATCTAAGTGAACAAAGAATACAACCTTTGTAGACCGGTCCATCACTTCAATAGCTCCGTGTAGTAGTCCCTTCGCTCCAAGTAGTGAACTCCCGGACTCTAGAAAGGCTCCACAAGATGAAAGTAACAAGCTTTCTTGAAGTCTTCGAGGCCGAATATGATCTAGGTCGAGGAGACACTAACTCAAGCCACATCTTCACTAATTTGGAATTAGTGAAGCAAACAAGCTAAACTAAATGGCTTATCTAGTGTAGGTTGATGAAGTAGAAATTTGCTCACTTTAGAAATTATTTTCTCACTAATTTTCTCCACCTCCCAAAAAGCTAGAGAGCTTGATGGAGATGAGGAAGAAGATGAAGTCTGTAGAATAGAATGAATCTCATGAGTGAGAATAGCAACCATGGGTGAGTTAATATCTCATATTGTAACGTTTTAAAAATAAATAATTAATTAATTAAATAAATAAAATCCTGTAGGTGAATTTTCTGATAATCCGTAAATAAACCGTATTTTCCGTAAACTCAACTATAGTTATTTTTCAATATAAATTTAAATACACCTATTTAACTATGTAATTACTAGCAAATGGTGTTATTTAGTCACTTATAAATTATGAGTTTACTTAAATATTTTTCCTTAATTAATTATTTCTAATATTAATATAAGCTTTTAATTATACATTAAATTAGTGCAAATTATAAATTGGAGTAGGTTAATTTTACAAAAGTGAGCCATGATATATTAGAATTAAGTTTGTAGCATACTCTTCTCTTCTTGATTTGTCTTCAAAACTCTAGAGAATTCTAGGTTTAAAAGGGAAAATTTAACAAATAAAGAAAAGAAGTGAAAAGATGTATTAATTAAGGAGGTTTCTAGACAAACCCACACGCTTCTCTCTTTCTCCTCTCCCCCATCATCATGTGGCTGAGCCTATCCCCTTGGCTGCCCAAAATTTTCCCCACCTCATTCTCTTCATAAAATACTCCAAATTCATCAAAAAAAATCAAAATAAAACCTCATTAACTCATAGTTTAATCTCCACCCATTATTCTTGTTCAAATCTTACTTGAATCCTTGGTGCAAGAGATCATTTTGGAGACAAGGTTGCTTGTTTGATCTCATGATTTTGAGGTATAATCTTAAACCAATTGTTACTTGATGTTTAATTACTTCAATTTAGCAAATTTTGATATTTAATTATGGTTCTAATTGCTAAATCGAAATTTCAAGAGAGGGTTTAAAAATAAAGTTAGGGTTTTTATAACTTGCTCATGGTTGTAATGTGTAGATTAACATCTTAAGAAATAAAAAATCTAATCTAGTTGCTATATTACTAATTGTTACAATTAATTTGTCCAAATTGCTTAATTGTTGCAAACTAGGTTTTTGTAAAATATACATATAGGTGAGATAAAATTCTAGTGAGAATTTTTATCAATTATTCATGGTTTTAATGAGGAGATTAACATGTTAATGGAATGCAAAACCTAATCTAGTTACTAGTTGCTAATTGTTAGTTTAAAAATTGTGATAATTATGCTATTTTGCTAACTAGGTTTTTAGAAATTGATTAAATAATTGAGAGAAAAATCTAATTAGGGTATTCATGACATTATTAACATTATAAGTTATAGTTTAATACTTTAGATCATGCAAAACCAAGCTTAATTGTTGTTTGTGCATTTTTACTTTGAAATTGTTAAAATTGGATAAAGAATTTTGGGTTTAATACAAATTGATGAAATTAAATTATGGTGATGGTTTGTATGACTTAGTTATGATATTTAGTGAATATTATGGTCATTAGTTTTGTTAAAACATCAAGTTTCGATTTAAAACGATAATTAAGTGCATTCTAGGTTTTCGGAAATAAATCGATTTGATTTATTTTGAGGTTTTAATGAGTTGAAATCTATTTCATATTATAATTAGTGATTTGTGAAACCACGATTGGTGTGTTTGGGTTTTTCTCGATCAATCGGTGTTTGTACGCCGATGTCGAGAGTTATTTGGTTATTTTGCATGAGCGGGTCATAGGTTTTAACCTATGCGCATTTCGTGCGCCGTTTTGGTTTTGTTCGCGATTTTGGTTTACAATATTATATATGTTTGCGTATAGGTACCCCTCATGTGGACTTCGGATGATGAAGAAGAGGATGGCAGCATCGACTTCGGCAGTCATGGACCAGGTGAGTAGATTTATATATACGGGGGAAGTCAGGTGGATGGCGTATAGCACCCCCACAAACGTAGAATAAGGATATTACATACTATTATTAGGAAGTCGGACGTGACCCTAGATTCTTGGCGAGTAGGGTACTATTGAAGACTTTAAGTTGGATTAGACTGATTTAGAAAGACTTAACCAGAGGATGATTGCCTTGGAGAGAATTCATAGGTTTCATGTAGACACACACACGCGCACACACATACACTTGACTTGGTGTATGTGTGTGTGTGTGTCTATATATATATATATACATATATATATATATATATATATGAATGTGTGTAGGTTTCTATATGTGTGTGTGTATAACATATACACGTGATATGAGGGTGTTATATGATACCTGGGGATGAGTCGGTATGACTGGGCATGATGCCGTGAGATATTAGATATACGATCGAATTATGATATGAGATGTATTATGATATTAGCGGATCGTTGGAAAATGAGAAAATGTATATTTTTACATAAACGATAATAGGTGATGATGACGTTGAAATATACGAGACTCTAGAATAGAACCTTGATTGTAATATGTGACTTAATCACGATATGATATATGACATGATATTTTAGTGGATCATTTGACATTGTATATTTACACAGACAATGATATATGTTTGATGATATTAGGATGTATGCGATTATAGTAGAGTACCCTTGATCATGATATTGTTTAATGATGATCCTATACGAATGATGATGTATATATGTGATAATTGACCCATACCCCGATTTTGGGATGCCGTACGATGGATTTTACCATACGAGGCATATATATGATGATTGATCCGCACTCTTGACTCGAGGAAGTCGTACTATATACATGACGCTATTGAGGCTGGATCGCCGACTACTAGAGATGTCGACTCAGACTTTAGGAGGATTCTTCTTACCTTTCGACTAGTGTCTTTAGTTAGTTCCTTAGTTGGTTATGTAGATCGTAGTTTAGGTTCGAGTCATACTTATTTTCAAAACCAACGAATCGTGCGCATTTTTAAAGACAGCCTGAGGGATACTACGGATTTTTTTAAAGGACATATCTTTCTTAAAAACCCCGTAGCCCCTAATTTTCTAAAAACCACGATTCGTGCTTTTTCAAACAACAAACTGTATGACTCGTAATTAGTATGTATTTTCTAGTTGTGCGATTACTACACATTCATCGTGATATTCATGTTGTATTCATCGCATTGCATATTCATACATATGTTTCTTTAGCTAATATGAAACTCTGCATGTTAGGACACCAGCACCATTACCGATGATGCGCATGTTCCACGTACACTTAATTGCCGGCTCACACATCATCATCGGTAATTTCCATGTCACGTACACTTTAGAACATATTATCTTTTTATTGATATAATCAGTTAAATTCTAGTCCGATATAATATTGTGTGATTACTCGTATGTGCTAGTTTAGACATTGCATTTATTACTTAGACACTTCATGCATTCACATTTTCATATTATCATACAGTATTGTGGGGCTTATGCCGATACTCATTACTTACTTACTCATGATTTTGGGATTTTGGATTTCTATGAGATTTCTGGATTTTGGGGAAAACCGCAAGAATATATATATATATATATATATATATATATATATATATAAACTTCTCTCTCTCTCTCCCTCTCATTTTAAAATACAAGTTGCAGTTTTCTCGTGATGTATGGGTCGTCCACCATGAGATTTCATGTTTTCTGTTGGATTTCGAGACCCGATTCGAGGAGTGGATGAACCGTCTCGGGTACTTGGTGGGCCCGGTATGGTACCCCGGGGCAAGAAGCTCGAGTTGTAGACGATGAGCCTGGCAGGGGAAGACTACCTACCGGTGATGTCTGGCGCGGCAAATATCCGGAGGATACCGACCGTTGTCATAAGATTTGATGATATGGGCCGATCCGGAGTGACGGAGCCCGAGATATTGAGACTATGAGATATTGAGACTTTGAGATTTACATGTTTTGTGTCGATGCTTGACACGGATTTCCATGGATTTCATTGATGATGTTTCAGATTACCATACAAATTTTACTATGATAAAAGTAAAGATCTCTTATACAGATATATTCAGATTTCATGGTTGATTGTTTTACATTCATGATGCATGCATACTCATATATTTGACATGTTACTACTTGAGGCACTGACACGAGCACTGAGTATTGCACTTATGCATAGGTTCTTACCCTGTCACCACTAGATGTCTAGTGTTAGGTTAAGTATATTATTATGACCTAGGAGATCGTCGTGCATGCGATTTCTACTAGCAGATGTCTTCTACTCACAAGTTGGCAACTCACCCCCGTTGTGCCAAATTTTCTTACAGGTTTCGATGTATAGGTTTTCTTGGAAGCTTGCTGGCACATCATTTCATTCAGGGTGATTTGCTTGGTAGGTTGGTTCATTTGTATCTGGACCGCCGTTGTACTTTTATTATTTCATATGTATCTAGTAAGCTCCATCAACCAGACTTGTATTACTTGAAAGATTTAGAAGACCAGTTTTTTTTATTTCGACCTTAGAGTCACGCTTGTATTATTATGGTTTTTGGGGGATTTGGTTTTCTTTTGAGTTTTGAGCCTCGCCCTTCGGTGTTGTATATTTTAGTGCATTGTGTGGTTGTTTCCGCCTTTTGGCATAGAGCTAGCACCCGCTTGGGGATGCCTTTTTATTGCTTGTATATATTATTCTTGTTTGTACCTGTTTGGGGCCAGTTTTTACAAAGGAGTCTCTGCCGAAATTTTTGAGAAAATTTGATGTTGCTTTTAAAACTTGTTTTCCTACACTTCTTCTTTTAAAGGGTTTAGATTTCTGGGCTTTGGCTTGCTTAGATCACATTACGCCTTTAGACGTTTCGTAATTTAAGTGCCGGTCACGTTCCGTACCTTCGGGTCGTGACACATATTAACTCATGTAGAGACTTAACCATGGCTTAAGGTAATGGTTGGGTTAATAAATATCTAACGTAAAACAAAATTAGTGGATTAAGTCAATGGTTCTATAAGCTTCCACTAAGCTCAAACCATGTGACTAATTTCCAACTAATTTTAATTTACTTTAAATAAATAAAACCCTTCATTATATTAAGCATGGTGTGAGTCTCATACTCCCATGTTGCGTGTAGCAACAGGCATGACACAATAATATATATCACATATATATTAAGTGTACATAAGTGAGAAAAAGAAATGCTTAAGTGAGCTAATATTAGTTAATGTAAATTAATATATCAAATATATAATTATACATTAAATTATTAAATCAACACTTGATTTAATAATCCGGCTATATCACATATAACCGACTAATATCATATGTATCAATTTATCGAATCAAGTGTTGATTCGATAACCCGGCTATATCACATATAACCGACCCGATAACGCAAATCGCGAGAATATAATACGGTATCACATACTCGTATTAATCTCGGCCCCACACATATCACATATGTGCTCCTACTTCGTTTCGCTTGAGCCAAGAAACCTCTGTGTATGACTCTGAAGACTCGTCAATACGCCGGCAGTAGGTGATGATCATATCAGTCACCCACAAGCCGTCAACAGTACTAGCTGGATGTAACGGCTATCCGGGTATTGAGCGATCAGAAGATAAACAAGCTAGCCTTCTCATACTCCTGCGAATCCAATCAGTAACACTACCGTACAGTCCGGTCTCTTCGTCTGATATGTCGCAAATCTCAACCTGGGGGTGGTAAACGTCAGAACCCAATATCCTGATAAGTCATGCCGATATAAGGCCTATAATGATTCAAGAAACTACTGATAACACTTGCCAGTAAATCTCAGCAACCCTGTCCAAGGGTTTCCTGTTATGGCCAATCGAGAATAGAGCAACATCAACCCCCAATACCGGGAAAGACGAAATCCCCTCTTATCGCTCATTGCCTCCATGTGACTCAGGACTGTACCCAAAAACCACCGTTTTGCATGATCTTTTGAACGTGGTAAGGTGGAAATCAAAGCACAGTGGGAACCACACAAGACTCTATGACGATCTCGGGTAGACAGACTAACCTGTACCAGTGTCACCAAAGAACTTCTATCTGACGTGAGGTATAATACCATCTAGGAGTTCTCGGTGAGTCTGTTCAGTGTACCCAGTCTCCACTGAGCACCCGTATACCATTTCTGATGTCAAACACCAATGGATATGGGATCATCCATCGCCCATCATATGGGTCGAGAAGCGTATACGCTAGTCTACTCTGGAATATCGATGCCCCGTCTCGATACTCCTACGACTAGGAACAATTGAAGGATGTACTTACCGACTACTCTTGCCCTACTAATATGATATACATCATAATCTTGGTAGTCAAGTACTCATCCTAAGGGCTTTATCAACATGTAACAGAGAGACTATAAGTGTACATGTTAAGATAAAGAGCAACTAGATAGCATACTATCATGTCGAGCAAGAAAGTCCTCCCTATATATGTCCAAGCATCCACTATAATATACATCATATGTACAATAATGGCCTCTAGGTCATACTTATAACTAACAATCTCCCACTTGCACTAGGGCCAGTTATTGTAGTATCTCATACTCAACGTCCGATAGAAGTCTCTCTAGGGAAAGATCTCTGTGAGTGGATCCTTTGTGTTATCCTTCGCGTCAACTCTCCTTACCTCGATCCCTTGGAGATCATCCATCTCCCTGATCAGGTGATTCTACCTCAGAATATTTCTGGATCGCTGATGGGACCGGCGTTCCAAGGTTAAAGCCACAACTCCATTGTTGTCACAATAACAGTTATTGGACGCTCAATGGTAGGAACCTTGTTCATCTCATGAACAAGAAATGTCCAGACAACCACTTTGGAAGCATTGTTGGTAGCGATGTATTCAGCCTTTATCGTCTAGTTTTCCACGGTATTTAGCTTGGAACTCTTCTAATATACCGTCCCTCCACTAAGGGCATAGACAAAGACTGTGACTTATTTTCAGTCGACCTTATCACTCTGGAAGCTCGAATTGGTAAAGGACTCCCACTGGAGTTCACCGTTACCAAACACCAAGAACATTTCTTCAGTGCTTCTCAAGTACCTAAGAATATCCTTCACAGCTGTCCGGTGATTCTCCCAAGATCCGATTGATTCCTGATCACTACACCTAGTGAGTCAGCTACATCTGGTCTGGTACATAACATCGAATACAAGATAGAGCCTACTGCCGAAGCATAGGGTATCCCTTGCACGCGAGCTCTCTCTAAATCAGTCTTGAGAGACTTCTTTTTGGAGAGAGTGATTCATGAGTAAGTGGGCGAACCACCACGCTTAGAATCATCCATACTAAACCCCTTTAGTATGGTGTTAATGTACTGGATTTGGGACACTCCCAACATCCACTTAGATCTATCATCATAGATCATAATCCACAAGATATGGTAGGTATCATCCAGATCTTCCTTGGAGAATCTTCGTGATAAGAGGAGCTTGACCAAGTGTAGCATAAGAAACCATTTCCTATAATGAGTATGTCATCTACGTACAATACATGGATGACAACCTTACCCTCTACAACCTTCTTGTATATACAAGGTTCATCTACCTTTTTGATGAAGTTAAACTCTTTGACTGCCACATCAAAACAGATGTTCCAACTCCACGATGCGTGCTTTAATCCTGATGGACTTAAGCATAGCATCCAACCATTTCACAGAGTCCCCACTCGTGATGGCCTACCTAAACCTGGTTGGGTCATCATATACCATGATGTAATCCTCTCTCCCACCATCACTGAGGAAACCGTAGTATCTCTCAGGTGGATGAGGAACCCTACCAGATTCGCGGAGAGGCTGAAGTTCGTTGGAGACTATTAAATCCTTTGGTTTTACCAAATCATCAGCTGTTAGTCTGTCTTGCTGGAACTCCATCTAGTTCTACCTCATGACCACTAATTTCTTCACAAGAAATTCTTTTTCTAAAGAGGCGGCATGCTGAGAAACAAAACACCTTTTGCTCCTCAGTTTGATAGAAGATATACCCTCGCGAATGTTCGGGATATCCAACAAACTTATACTGAACTGACCTTGCCTCGAGCTTGTCCGGATTTTGCTTTTCAACATAGGCCGGACAACCCCATATCTTAACTCGTTTAAGACATGGTCTCTTCCCATTCCATATCTCATATGGAGTGGTAGACACTGATTTGGATGGAACCCCATTCAATAGGTATGCAGCTTCTTAAGTGCATAACTCCAAAAGGAAATAGGTAACTCAGCAGTACTCATCATAGAGCACGCCATATCCCGTAGGGCGCGATACCTCCGCCCCGATACACCGTTGTGCTGTGGTGTACTCGGAGGAGTAATCTGAGAGAGAATTCTATTCTCTTTTAAATAATCCAAGAACTCCAAGCTCAAGTATTCTCTTCCCCGATCAAATCGAAGGACTTTAATACTTCTACCATTTTGGTTCTTTACTTCGTACTTATATTCTTTGAATTTCTCAAAAACTTCAGACTTGTGTTTCAACAGGAACACATGTCTGTATCTAGAGAAATAGTCAATGAATGTAATGAAGTACAAAGGACCAACCCTGGCATTTATAGACATAGAACCGTATACATCATCATATATCCGTCCCAAGAGTTCAGTAACTCTAACTCTGTTTCCAATAAACGGAGTATTGGTCATTTTACCTTTGAGATAAGACTGGTAAGTATCATAAAATGAAGATTCAAACGGATTCAAATATTCATCCTTATGTAACTTAGCTAGTCGTGTCGCATTGATATGACCTAGTCTACAATGCCTTAAGAGGGATTCATTCATTTCTGAACTAATTTTCTTGTGTGTGTTCTATATACTTTGAACTGCGGATTGATTTATTGTAGGGTTACCTAAGACGGCAGCAAGGTTTCGGGAGGCATCGTCCATGCCATTTTTTAATTTTTGTCGTTCTAAAGAACCCTAACCTAGAATCTTTAACTAGAAATTTAAAAAATTAAGCAATGTTAACAACTTAACATCTAAGTGAATGAGGAATACAACCTTTGTAGACCTGTCCTTCACTTCAAAAGCTCCTTGTAGTCGTCCCTTCGCTGCGATCATGTAACTCCCAGACTCTTGCATGGCTTCTCAAGGTGAAAGGAACGATCTTGCTTGAAGTCTTCGAGGCCGAAGATGATCTACGTCGACACTAAACCAAGCTCCCCTCATCACTAATGTGGGATTAGTGAAGCTAACACCATAGACTAAAGTGCTAATCTAGTAGAGGATGATGAAGTAGGATTTTTGCTCACTTTGGAATTGATTTTCTCACTAAAGTTTCTCACTTGCCCAAAAGCTAGAGAGCTCTTGAGCTTGAAGAAGAAGATGAAGAGAGATAATATTGTGAGTGAGAAAATGGCAACCATGAGTGAGAAAATATCTAATATCACTCATGTAGAGACTTAACTATGAGTTTAGATAATGGTTGGGTTAACAAATATCTAGTGTAAGACAAAACTAGTGGACTAAGCCAATGGGTCTCAAAGCTTCATGTAGCTTCATGCCATGTGACAAATTTCCAACTAATAATTGAATTACCATAAATAAATAAACCCTATATTTCTTTATCATGGTGTAAGTCTCATACACCCATGTTGCATGTATCATCAACCATGACACATAAATAAAACACAATTAATATATATCACATATATATTAAGTGTGCACATGTGAGAAAAATAAATGTTTAAGTGAGCTAATATTAGTTACTGTAAATTAATATATCAAATATATAATTATACATTAAATTATTAAATCAACACTTGATTTAATAATCCGGTTATATCTCATATGACCGACTAATATTATTTGTATCATTATATCGAATCAACACTTGATTCGATAACCCGGCTATATCACATATAACCGACCGATACAGTATCGACTTATCGAATCAATATTTGATTCGATAACCCGACTATATCACATAAAACCGATCGATACACTTCTCACGACCCGAAATATTAGCTCATGACCAGCACTTAAATCACGCAACGTCTAAAAGCGTAACGTAATTCAAGCTGAAACCCAGAAATCTAAACCTTTTTAAGAAGATAAAAGATGTGAAGTTTTGAAATAAAGGTATAAGGAAATCAAGTTTCCTTAATGCATAGAAAAGGGACATAAAAAATTCAAGTGAAAAGGGACATAAAAAAATTCAAGTGAAAATTTCTAGTTTGAAAACTTGTTTCGTCGTTTAAAAATTTAGGCAGCACCTTCTTTGTATTTTTTTATCCAAAGCCACAAATAAATAATGATAATAAAGGCATCCCCAAACGGGAGCTAGCTCTTGGCCAAACGGCGGATCACAACCACGCAAGACAGTATATATAAGTATATGACGCCCAACGGTGAAGTTCACCATAAAAGATAAATAAATAAGCAAGACATCAACCGAATAGGCGAACATAAAACCCATCGCTCAAGTCTCGCAACTTCAAGTCTCACTAAGTCTCATTACTTATACAAATACTAGTTTGATTGATGGAGTTGACTAGATAAAATGTGAAATATAAATACAAGAGTGGGTACGATATAAATGTCCCACCAACCAAAGCAATCACCCGAAAGCAACTGTGTGCCAGCGATGCCGCTACTGATCCATGCGGTCAACCTGCAAGAACTGTGACACAACGGGGGTGAGTTGCCAACTCGTGAGTAGAAAAACATCAACAAGAAGAAAATCGAATAAACAACGACTCCTAGGTCAACTATATCATAAAGGTGATACTATGATACCTAGGTTGACCGTATCTGTATATGTGCCAACAATGTAATCAACACCTATATGTATGCGGATATCATCCAACCATGTGATCAATGTCTGTATGCATGTGGGTCTCGTCCAACCATATCATCAGTGTATGTATGCATGTAGATCCCGTCCACGTGTCAACCAATGACACAACAACATCATGCATGTAATATCATAAAAGAAGATTCATGAAAGTATGAGGATATAAATCAACGTGTGTCCCTCCCGACACATCAAAATCATGGAACCTGAGTACCCAGCATCGACACTCGAAACATCATGAAACCTGTGTCCAGCATCGACACGTAAATCCTTATATCTCGAGCTCCTTCAGTCCGGATAGGCGCTCGGACTCCGTCTGCGGGATCGGCCCGCGGGCTCCGGCAAACGGGTCGGCCCAATATCTATCTCTCGACCCGGTCGGTATCCTACGGATAACCGCCAGGCCCAACCAATCACCGGTAGGTAGTAGTCTCTCTGCCTGGCTCATCGTCATCCCCACGATCTTCTCGCCCCGTGGACCGTACTGGGTCCACCATGAACCCGCAAACGGATCATCCAACTCCTCGAATCGGGTTTCACATATCACACGTCTTAGAACCGAGAAAACTCATGGTGGACACACTGAAATATCATATCAAGAGAAACCGAGTTTTTAAAACAATACATACTTTCTTTTAAAATGACCGCGGTTCTCAAATCCAGAATTCTCATGAAAACAACATATCTCAATGCGTATAAGCGTAAAGCATGATGTATGCGACATATAACAGAATTGTAAGCATATCCGTATATCATGCAACATGGAACAGTAATATGCACATACCGAGGGAAAACCGCTCTTTTAAATGAATCCAGTTTTAAAATATATCCCGCGGTTCCCAAATTCTCCAAGGTCCAATGCAAGATCGTATAATTGTGCATACGCAACTATAACAAGCAAGTCATGCAAGGAGTCATATCATGATGCGGCAAATCCTACTGTATAGTGACATGGAAATTATCGATGATGAAGTGTGTAAGCCAGCAAATCTGTGTACGTGTAACATACGCATCATCGACAATGGTGTAAGTGTACTAGCACAGGTATATTCATTGCAATAAGAATAACATGAATGCAGCATAAGGTAAATCATATGCAAATGCTGACGGGTATACGTTTCTAACATGACCGAGTCGGTGAATCTAACCATCGGCATCTAGCCTCACGACATCACGTACGGTATAATCCGTCGTACGGCATCCTCTAGTCAAGGGTATGGATCAGTCATCAAGTACGGAAAATCATCGTACGGCGGCATTAAACCAATAGGGATCCTATCAACCTATATGACATTGAGGGTACGACCTAATGTCACGTGCGTCCTATCATTCATGATTCACAACATGTATACACGCGCGCGCGCGTACGCGCGCGCGCACACACACACACACACATATATACCTATGTCCCAAGTCACATCCATAACAATCTCATATCAGGGGACCGGCAAGGTATCGATCCTCTCAATCGACTCGCATCCGTATACCAACATATCATCATATCACATGCCAAAACGTTTTCTCTTTTCATCGCATCTATATCTCACATAAGGTCAATTTACAATTACATTCTACATTTACTATAAGCATACGTATCTAATCTAACATACACACCCGAACCATACAATCAGTTTTTTAAAAGATGCGAATCGTAGTTTTGAAAGTGGGGGCTACGGTGTTTTTAAGGAAAAGATATCATTTGAAAATCCGTAACGTCCCTCAAGGTATCTATTTAAAAAATGCATACAATTCTTCTGTTTGGAAATAGGTATGGCTCGGATGACACATTTACGTCGGCTATCTAGTCTATAGTACCCTAAACGGCAATATAATCAAACATCATCCTTAAATCCCGTCATCACATATTAGTCGTAACATATCACTTCTAACTATCCTTTAGTTTCTAATACGGTTTCTCTAACTATCCTTTAACTCTATCTATAGTTTTCTATTAAAAGTTTCCTTAACCATACTCTATATATAAATCGGTTTCCATCAAAATTTGCGGGGGTGCTATACGCCATCCACCCGACTTCCCCCATAGATATAGATCTACTCACCTTCTCCTTACTTGCCGAAGTTGATGATGCCACGCTCCGTTGCCTCGGAATCCATGCGAAGGTACCTACAATAATACACAATCGCAATCCCTATTAAAATCGAATCCGGAAAACCAAAACCGCACACGGATCGCCTATAGGTTGAACTTATAGCCCACGCATGCAAAACCAACCAATTATCCCTAGTCGTTGATGTACAAACATCCAACAACCAAATACAAATCCAAATATCAAAACTTATCATTAAAAATACGGAAAACACGAAAACAGCAACATAGGAAAACCCTTCCCAGATTTCACTATAGGACAAACTAAGGGATTTTGCACATAGGGTTGCTCTAGATATCTGATAAGGAAGCCATGGACCAAAAATCACACGAAATTGCCCCGACATGGCCACAATTTGTGGCCAATACACTTAAATCTGCGGCCATTTAAAGGGGGTAGGGGCTCAGGTTTCAGGGGGTGGTTCATGGTTGCCTGCACGTCTTATGGTCAAGGGTACTTCTTTTACAATGGTCTCGGGTCATCCCAGATCTCTAAATACCATCACAAAATCCATAAAAACCCGATATCGACAAATCTAAAGTTTGTATTTGGGGTTTGGGTCACTGGTCCAGGTCAAGAATTGGTCTCTAGGGCCATGTAACAGCCACTAAGTATCACCCAATCCACACAACACTCAAACCCCTCTCTAGCAATTTCCAAGTTCACAAATCCACATCTTAACCCCATTTCTAAACTAACTAGAATGCTAAGAAAACATAACTAAGTGAAGGGAAATATATTTTATGAATGCCACTAAGCAAAACCCTAGAAGTCCAAAGTCCTCAAAATCCAACATTGATGGGTCCAATGTGTAGAGGGTGAAAAGGGGATCAACTTTTGTGAAGGGGGTTTAGGGTTTTGAGAAGTATTTTGAAATGGGTTATGAGGGTAGATGATGGAGCTTGAAGATGAAGAAGGAGATGAAAAAATGGTGGGGGGGAAGAATGGGGCAGCACTCTCCCTCTCTCTCTCTCTTTCTCACTCTCATTCTCTCTCCTAGCATACTCACCCCTCATCATTGTGTCCCTCCTCTCTCTCCAATAATCCATTTCTTTTCTTTTTTTTCCCACCCATTAAAACCAAACACATAACACAAATGAAATGAAACAACATATAACATGTCATGGTGCACTAGCCATGGGAAACTGTAGAAACACGGATTTGGCCTAATCGCGATTAGCAGTGCACTAATCGTTTTTCTTAATTAAAACTGCATATAATAAATTTTAAAAATGCAAAATCATTTAAATATATATATTTTTAAATGAATAATCATTTTAATTTCCATTTATTTCACAATTATTGGTATATATTTATACCCATTTTCGAAAACCCCAATTTCGCAAATCGGACAGTTTTCGGGAAAAATATTATTTTAATATTAAATTCCAAAAATAATATTTTATATTTTCTGAAATGTTACAATCTTCCCCCCTTAAATAAATTCGGTCCCCGAATTTAAATTTAAACCCCCAAAATCTAAAACATTTCAATACTCAACTTAAATCAACGGGGCTCTGAAGTCACGGAAGATGCAGAAATAACACAGCGCATCGCGTGCGCCTGAAAATGAGTATAAAACTCAAAATCAAACTCCGTCAAGCGTCTCGCAAATCGTCGGATTTGTACGCATATCCTCGGAGTTACATTGGAGATACAGATCTCGAAGTCCACTACAGAAATCCAATGTACACTAGTCAAATACTATAATACGTGTATAGTACGCATCCTTGAAAACTTCAAAATCTGAATAAAATACATGCAAAATCTTTCTGCATCGCCGCGTGATGCGTAACTCACTGCATAAGCGATGGACGCTCATTTGTAAAATAATAGTATATGTTTTGCTAAATATACGTTCCGTCGTTTCTAAAATATCCCAAAAGGTTTTCTTTTTATAAACGTTCGTGTCGCTCACAGACACGTAAGAAATAGCGAGACTATTGCCCCTTTTTGAAAACCTCTGGTTAACTTTTAATGCATGCAAAATATTCAGGTACTGTCCTCAGATCAGTCATGTTCGGCTACTACATAACATAGTGTCCATCATGAAAACAAGATGCTCAAAAGCAAAATCAGCCTCAAAAGGTGTATCCCACAATCACTTGCGTCTGGTGTGCATAGAAATCAACTCCAATACAAGTGCCACAATTTGCACAAAAGCCAAAACTAAGTGCAACGGGTATACATGAAAGCATCTGTCCAGTGCAACGGGTGTGCACGATAACATCATCTAGTGCATCTAGAGTGCACGAAAATCTTAACCCAGTGCAACTAACCATGCATTAAGAAAAATCCCAAATCGAGTGCATCCGGTGTGCACAAAATTGCATCTCATATCATGCGCCCATCATGCGCGAAAATCCAAATCAAGTGCATCCATCATGCACGAATGGAATCTAAATCAAGTGCATCCAACATGCACGAACAAAATCCAAATCAAGAGCATCCGACATGTACGAGTGAAATTTCACTCAAGTGCATCCGATGCGCACAAAACCCAATATCAAGCGCCTAATATGTGCAAAAATCCAACCCAAGCGCGTCAGTCCATATAAATGCCTAGTGCGGTAAAACGCACAAAAACGAACGTCAAGTGAAACGCGCACAAAAAGCTAAATCTGGTAACACAAATGCTCAAAGACATAAATCGGGTGCAACCAAGGTACAGAGTGCAAATCTAGTGCAACTAATGCACGAAATACCGATATGGTGCAACCAATGCACAAAATGTAAACCCGGTGCAACAAACGCACCAAATATAAATCTGGTGCGACAAACGCACGGAACGAAAATCTAATGCAACAAATGCACGAAACGAAAATCTAGTGCAACAAATGCACGAAACAAAAATCTAGTGCAACAAATGCACGAAATACAACTCTGGTGCTTCAAGTGCACAAAATACAAATACGGTGCATCCAGTGCACGAAATACAAATACGGTGCATCGAGTGAACAAAATAAAAATACAGTGCATCCAGTGCATAAAATACAAATATGGTGCATCGAGTGCACGGCAAATACGATGCATCCAGTGCATGAAATACAAATACGGTGCATGCAGTGCACGAAATACAAATACGGTGCATCTAGTGCACGAAATACAAATACGGTGCATCTAGTGCACGAAATACAAATACAGTGTAAAAACCCAGTGCGACAATTGCACATAATATAAATCGAGTGCAATAAGGGCACGGAAACACATTAATAACTCAAATGCGTATAAAAAGCAACACCGAGTGTACCAAGGTGTATAAAATCCAAAAACGTGTGCAACTATGTACACAAAATCCGTATCAATGCACTGCAAGCACATGTAAGCTATACTGAGTGCAAAATCAAATCGAGTGTGTGCCACACGCACAAAATCAAATCAACTGTATGAAATCCACGAAATCATAAACATGTGCAGCCAAGGCACAAAATCAATATCAAGTGCAATAGATATGCACAAATCATAAACCAACACAACGGTGTATAAAAACATATCTCAAGTGCAATAACTATGCACAAAAAGTAAATACCCGGTAGGTGCAGCCATGGTGCACGGAAACAATATCATGAAACTCAAGTACAAGCGATATAAACGTGATGCTCGGATCACAACGCAAATCGCAACAAATGACATTGAGGTACACCTCCTACAATGTCGAAAAGAGAGAGAAAAACTGTCGGTGCGCCCAAAACTGGCAGAGCAAGAACATCCGCTTGCTTCCTGCTCACGGTCTAGCGTCTTCTATCTCCGGGTCCTCATTTTCTCTTCGGATTACCAATCTCGCAATCTATCGGCTCGTCAGCCCGGTCAGGTGTGCTGACGGAAATGATTCCTCCCTGACACTTCTCTGGTCATCTCTTGGCCAATTAGTATGACCTCTCGTTAAGCAGCATGTCACTGGCGTCGGCCTCTGGTCCTCTGAATACATGTGACACATCTGATCCTAGGTGCAAATCTTATCGCAACAGTGTCCTGGAAGGAACCTACTCAAGGCCCCTCCCGATCTCGCCTATGCTGAACTATACGGAGGCTGGTACTCTTGCATAATCTTTTATCGTTCTCTGGACATCTGCGTTCTCATCATAACATTTCTTCGGGAACTGGCCGTATCCCAACGCCTCTGTATGCATATCAGATCTCTAATCTCGACGGGGAGTAACAACAGCTCGTCAACACCTCGCACGAACCTCTCGTTCCACTCGTTTGTATCATCGTCCACTTCGACGTCACATCGTGCTATCTGCGTACTGCAATGGTCATCGGCTATAGTCAACCCGGAGTTTCTCACACGGACTCGAAATTACGAGCTCGGTATCTTCATCACTCTGTAGAAGATATCTGGCCGAACACGTCCTCGGGAACTCGTCCCAACCATCGGAGGAATACTCAACATTCGTCCGCTCTCGATCAACTCGCAACACATCTAGGTGAGGTCCTATATCCAAAGCTAGTCAGCTTGCCGATCTCTTATCACATGATATTCGGACGACGTCAAACTTTTCGATCGACTCGTCAAAGTCCCATAATTCCCTGAAAGCTCAACACCTGAGCACAGTCTAATAATATCCAGTACATGCCACAGTACCTATGAACCAACTAGAAGGGCAAACCCAAGCCTCACTGATGGCACCACTGAACTGCTGCAAACCCTAAGGTTCAGAAGCGGTTCCATGGTCATTATGTCGAGTTAGGGTTTCATTCTTCTAGAGGGTCCACAAAATTACCTGCATGTTCCTTTGAATACTTAGACTTGGAAAAATGGGTTTCTGATATTCGTTCAAACATTTTAACTTCGCCTAGACGCATGCGCATGCTAAATAATGCCTCAATCCTCCAGGAAAGACGATACATCAACGGTCATCTCTGGATCGGTCTGCTCTACATCTGAGTAAGACTCTCCACACTGGAAATCTTCAACTCAACTGGGCCTACGTCGGCACATCAATCTGACGAATCACCTTCGTCTCTCAACTCGGGATAGACTAGCTATCACCTGTCGCATCTCTGCCTGGAAGCTCCAGCGATCTCAGCTCGTAAAGTCTGGAGGCGACATCCTATCAATCTTAGCAACAGCTGGGTCATCTGTTTGCACGGTAGACGACATCATAATCTCTGAGGTAGGCTGTACGTCAACAGTCCTCTTACAACAGGCAGCTCTAACAGTGGCTCGATCATCCGGTGTAAAACTAAACACTCGCCTCAACCAGAGGTCACAACACAACATCGAGACGTTCCTATGTCACCAGAAAACATAATGGTACGAGCTCGCCCTGACGAGCTCGCCCTGACCGCAACACTAGTGTAACATTTCAGAAAAATAAAATATTATTTTTAGGAATTTTTATAATTTAATAATAAATATATTGAATATTTTAATATTGCGGTATAATTAAATACCGATAAATTGGGAAAATTTTGGAAAATTATGGAAATTACTTAAATGAGGGTGCTTTATGTGAATTATGCAAATTATAAGTTTTTATGATTAATTATACACTATTTTAATGCTAATCGCGGTTAAATATCGCTAATCGCGCATTAAGCTTGTTTTGTGCAAAACATGCACCATATCATTTTTACACTTGTGTTACATTTTATAACCATGGTTTCATTTGGAATTTATGTGGTTGGTTTTAAAATGAAATGGAAAAGAAAAGATAAGAAAAGAAAAGGAAAATGGAAATGTTAAACAATTGAGGGATGGGCATGAGATAGAAAGAAGTGAGGGGTCAAACCTAAGCCATGGTCTTTGTCTCCCTCTTCATTTTATTCATCGTTTTCCTCTTCTCTCTCACCATTGTTGATTCCCATCTCCCTCTCCCTCTTCATCCTCACAACCACACCCCAAATCAACTCAAAAGTCCATCTCACTTTCAATAAAAACTTGCACAAGCTCACAAGCTACACTTTGGACCAAGAAAGTTTGCATTTTGGTGCCCTAAGGGATTCATGAGTGCCAAATGAGGTAATTCTGAACCATTAGTGTGGAATTTGGTTTACTTTAGCTTCCATGCATGTTTAGAATTGATTAGGCGATGTTTAGTGAGGTTTGGAAATTTCTAGTTAGGGTTTGAGGAATTCTTGAGTTGTGAAATGTGATTAAGCTTAGTAGAGGCCATACAACCCCCCTAGTACTAGAATTCAGACCCAAACCTGAGATTTAAACCCTATCAGCGAACTTAGAAATCCCCGGTATCCGTATTTTGTGGAATTCTGTAGGGAATTTGAAATCTGCTAACACTTGGGGACCTAAGAAATTATTTAGCAAACACAGAGGAGTGTTCAGGCATCCTAGAAGCTACCATTGAAACCCTGAACCCAACCCCCTTTCCCTGGCCACAAATATATTCTTTCTGTCACGACCCGAAAAGTACGGAACATGACCGGCATTTAAATTACGAAACGTCTCGAGGCGTACGTAATCTAAGTAAGCCAAAACCCAGAAATCAAAACCAAGTAAAGCAGTAGGGTGGAGGAAAAACCAATTTAAATCAAGTAGTTCAGCAACATAAGCCGAAATATGCATTTTTAAAATCACAAGTCATTTCTAAAAATTTCGACAGAGTTTCCTTTGTAAATACTGGCCCCGAACGGGGTACAACATGATAAATATATACATAATGATAAAAGGCATCTCCAAGCGGGAGCTAGCTCTTCGTCAATCGACGGCCACAACCACGCAAGCAATATAATATACAACGCCGAAGGGCGAGGATCAAAAATCAAAATGGAACTCAAAGCAACCAGAAAACCATCATAATACAACGCGCGACTCTAAGATTGAAAGAAAATACATCACTGTTCTGCTATGTCTATCAAATAATACAAGTCTGGTTGATGGAGTTTTACTAGATAAAACTGAAATAACCAATATACAATGGTGGTCCTGATACAAAAGAACCCACCTACCAAAGCAATCACCCGGAAGGAACAGTGTGCCAGCAAAACCGCAACGAAACCTGTACGGCAAAACCTGCAAGAAACTGTGGCACAACGGGGGTGAGTTGCCAACTCGTGAGTAGAAAAAATCAACGAGTAGAAATCGCATGCATGACGCTATCCTAGGTCATATCAAGTAATATCCTCAAATAAACATCATGGTCCATCTATGTATAAGTGTAATACTACATGCTCATGTCAGTACCTCAGCTAGCAACATATCAGATATATGATGTATGAATGGATGACGAATGGAAACAGAATACATCAAGAAATCAACAGAGAAGTCAGTGTCAAGTATCGACACAAAACATAAATCTGTGCCCAGCATCGACACGTAAATCCTCATATATCTCAGGCTCCGTATCATCTGCGGGATCGGCTCGCGGGCTCCGGCAGTACGGATCGGCCTATATCCATCTCATGACTCCGGTCAGTATTGTCACGCCCCGCTTCCCAGAGTGCGCAAGATTTGGGCACGTGACATAGCCAACCATGCTACCCGTGGGTAGGAAGTATCCATCCACAGTCACATTACGGTTGTAAAGATATCAAGAACAGTAAAAAAAAAACTAAACTAATACATGTCCAAATCCATAATAACAAGAATCAATAAACAATCAATGCGGAAGCTAATGATCCAATACAATGAATAAACAGTATGTCCCATAATGCGGGCTCACATCTGGAAATGAAATGACATAAATAAACTAAACTCTCAAGAACTCACAGTTCAGCCTGCTGGCTGAAGTACTCCTGCTCGGTCGACGTCAAAGGCACGGAATCTGGGCCATGCAAAACCCAGACGTCAGCGCGTCATGATATCAAGTATATAGCATAACATGGTAATAAACAATGCAAGCATGAATATGAATAAACAGTAATAAGAAGTAACAAGCAGGGTAAAGTGCAAAGGTGATTAAACTGCCCTATCAGGTTTTCTACTCTACAGTCTTTGAAACCAATTGATGAATCGTCGATGTAACTCAATAGTATCCCGTGCGTGCCCGGGACCACGGTCATGATTCTCGGGGCTGAGTCCGAGACGTGCCGCTAAGCAGTAAAAGGTAGTAGGATAGATGAGTGATGTCAGCATCAACACTCCGGAGCTGGCCAAGCCCGTAAGACTGATCAGAACAATGTGTCGAACTGTTGAGTTACAAGTCGGTTTCACCTTTGATTTCCCCATACCCCCAAGCTATGTATGTCAGGTCAGGTATTCAGTAGTCACGGACTAATGCCAACACAAGTCAAGTAAAGGTAGGTCTGTCTGGGTCGACAGCAGGAATGGTTAGGTTTGTCGGCATTAGGCCTGAGATCAGGTAACAGGTCAGGTTACTTTCAACAGGTAGAGTCGATATGTATAGGGTGTCATGTCCGGTGTATCAGTACATGTGTCATGTGTATCAAGATCGGTCAATATGTAATGCAATCAGGTATATGATGATAACAGGTATAGTAACAAATAATGAACGGTAGCAGGAAACAGTAAATAACAAATATTATTCTATGTGAACACAGTGATGTTTGTATTTTCATATTAATCCGGTTCACGCACCTTTGAGGTGCAACAGCCACAAGACGAACAATATCAATAATATGCATAATGGAGTTACAGTATTTGAACTAAGTATAATAATTGCCTCATGAGGGGCTTTAACAAATGAAGTGAGGATGATCTAGCAATTTAGGCAAGGATGTGCCAGATTGGTTAATTAGTTAAGGTGTTGATTAAAAGCATACCGGTTAACTACAAGTAGCAACTACAATGGTTTAACATTACGGATGATTGTAATTGTCATCAAGTCGTGTGGTTATAACATATAACAAGATTATTAAGTTTGTAGCATGTTAAAGCAAGTATTCGGATACTTGCCTCGGCGGTTCCGCAAACCGAAACGCGGATGCAAAGTCGGTAGAAACCACGATACGGAAGCACGGGCCACGGATCGAGTCCCAACAGAGGTCACTGGAATCACACGGACCAGGGGGCTTCGCTGGAGCGTCGGGTTCGTCAAACGGCACGGTCGGGTTCCGGCAACAACCGAAAATCAAAGTTAGCAACAAGGAGGCGATACGCCAAAACGACCAGCGGGGGTTATACCAAAAGAAAAGAGAAGGAAACTTACAGGGATACACCAAGGGTGCGACCACGGCGGGTTCGACGGCACTGGAACGCCGGCGAGGCCGCGACGGTGGCTGCAGCAAAGGGAAGTGGCCTCGGGTGAGCAGGGTAGGGTGCTGCGGCGAGTTGGAGAGGGGTGTGGTCGGCTAGGGTGGTCGAGGGGGAAAGGAGGTGGCGCGGGAGACGTCGACGAGGGTCGTCGGCGCGGTTTCCGGCGACCTGGAGATGGTGCAGACGTTGGGTGAGGGTCGGGTTCACTGTTCCGGCGAGGGAGGAGGGGGTGACGGCGAGGTCTCGACGAGGAGGGTGCAAGGGAGTCGCGGGAGGCCTCGGCGGTCGGAGTCGACGTCGACGGCGAGGTCGCGAGGGATGGAGGCGTCGGGGAGATGGGTTGCAGGCGCTGGATCGTCGGGAGGACGGGGAAAAGAAGGTAGGTGGGTGCGGTGGAGGTCGTGGTGGTGAGGGCGGCGACGGCGAGGTTGCGGTGGCGGTGGTGGGTTGCGCGAGTACGGGCTAGGGTTAGGGTTTGTTTCGTGATGGGAGGAAGATGGTGAGGGAGGCGGCTGCTGAAGGTTACGTAAATATATATATAGAGGAGAGAGAGAGAGATTGGAGAGAGAAAGAGAGAGAGATTGATGGAAGAGAGAGAGAGAGATAGGGAATGGAGAGGCGGGGCCCACGAGCTCAGTAGGAGCTCGTGATTGGCCACGAGAATAGATATAGGGAAATTTTATATGATTCTGCAGGTTTATATAAAGGTTTAGAATATATTTTGTGCAGTATAATAATTTTATATATATTAAATTGAAACGGGCCCTTTTTGGCGCGAAATGAAACATTTCCAAATCGCGCCCGGGTTGCGCCCAAATGTTTCAAATTCAAATTATAGGATTTTAAGCGGGTTCCAAAATTTAAAAAGAGGTGTTTAATGATTAAAATGCATGCCCCCAACTCGGACACTTGCACGCGCGCGTAGTCGCCCAAACTTGCCCGTTTAGCCAAACGGAACGGAATCTCGACACGCGGACGCTACCACGCGACTAGTGGCGACGAGTAGGCTAACATGGACATCTTAAATTTCATTTTCGGAGTTAAAATTTGTTATGTGCCAAAATGACTTAACCGGGTAAAATTTAGCAATAAACACCAGAAAATCAGGAAAATTGGAAAGAGCGATAAATAACCCTCAACTAGTAATATACATAGTATTATTGGGCTCGGGTGTTACATCATACCCAACTACAAAAGAATTTCGTCCTCGAAATTCCAAGGATACAAGATAACTAACTACTGGAAAAGATAAGGGAATTTCTGCCGGATCTCGTCTTCTCGCTCCCAAGTAGATTCTCCATGCGATCGGTTACCCCAAGAAACTAGCACAAGAGGGATAACCTTGTTCTTAAGAACCTTTTCTCTTCGATCCGTGATCTCGACTGGTCGCTCCTCAAAAGTCAGGTCTTCCCGAACGGTCAACTCTGAGTGATCCAAAACATGGGTCTCATCACGAACATACCTCCGTAGTTGAGACACATGAAATACATCATGAACTCCTGCTAATGACGATGGTAACGCCAACCGGTACGATACCTCTCCGACACGCTCCAATATCTCGAAGGGTCCAACGAATCGGGGACTAAGCTTTCCCCGACTCCCAAATCGAATCACCCCTCTAGTCGGTGATATCTTCAGGAATACCAAATCGCCCACGGCGAACTCTAGAGGTCTTCTTAACGTGTCGGCCCAACTCTTCTGTCTGTCTTGAGCTGCCTTCATATGCTTTCTGATTGTATTCACCTTCTCAACTGTCTGTACCACTAAATCTGGCCCTAGCAACCTTCGTTCACCCACATCATCCCAACATACAGGTGAACGGCACTTACGACCATACAATGCTTCGAACGGGGCCATCTGAATTGTTGCTTGGAAGCTGTTGTTGTACGAAAACTCCACCAGGTGTAGATGATCTTCCCAAGAACCTTTGAAGTCCAACATGCAAGCCCTCAACATATCTTCAAGGGTCTGAATCGTTCTCTCTGATTGTCCATCAGTTTGGGGATGATAAGCTGTGCTGAACTTCAATCGAGTCCCCAAACTTTCTTGTAAACTCCTCCAAAAGTGTGACAAGAACCGAGTGTCCCGGTCGGACACGATGCTTACCGGTACTCCATGCAATCTGACAATCTCCTGCATGTACCGCTCTGCCAAAGTCTCTGTCGATTGACCAACCCGAAACGGAATAAAGTGAGCTGCCTTGGTCAACCGATCGACAATCACCCATACTGCATTGTTGCCCTTTGGACTCCGCGGTAAAGCCGTCACGAAATCCATGGTTATATGTTCCCACTTCCATTGAGGAATCGGAAGTGGTTGCAACAAACCAGCAACCCTTTGGTGTTCAGCCTTGACTTGCTGACACACCAAGCACTTAGCCACGAAGCGAGCGATTTCCCGTTTCATACCTTCCCACCAGAAATGCTGTCGAATATCTCGGTACATCTTGGTCCCTCCTGGATGTACAGAGTAAGCTGAACTGTGTGCCTCCTTCATAAGCTCTTCACGCACATCTCCTTTTGGCACACAAAGACGGCTACCATATCTCAACGAACCATCCTCATGGATCAGTAGATTGGTTCGTAGTCCGGCTCCAACCTGCTCTCGAAACTTTTGCAGTCTAGGATCCTGCGATTGCGCCGCTTTAATCTTCTCAACTAAGGACGATTGTACTTGTAACTGCATCAACTGTCCTGTAGCACGCGGTAGCACAACCTCCAAGTCAAATCTCCGAAACTCCTCAATGATCTCCCTCTGTGCAGTCAATAACTGAATTGCTGGTAACCGACTTAGCGCATCTGGCACGACGTTAACTTTTCCCGGATGGTACTTAAGATCAAGGTCGTAGTCGGCCATCAGCTCCAACCATCTGCGTTGCCTCATGTTCAACTCCTTCTGAGTGAACACATATTTCAAACTCTTGTGATCCGTAAAGACTTCAACTCTCTCGCCCAGAAGGTAGTGTCTCCAAATCTTCAGGGCGAAGATCACGGCTGCAAGCTCCAAGTCGTGAGTCGGATAATTCTGCTCATGAGTCTTCAGCTGTCTCGATGCGTAAGCGACGACTTTCCCATTCTGCATCAAAACACATCCCAATCCCTTTCCAGATGCGTCGCTGTGAATCACCAGTCCTCCTGAATCATCCGGTACGGTTAGGATAGGGGCGGTTATCAGCTTCTGCTTCAACGTCTCGAAGGCCAATGCACATCCATCTGTCCAAACAAACGGTACCTCCTTACGCGTAAGCTTGGTTAACGGCTCAGCTACACGAGCGAAGTTCTCCACAAATCTTCTGTAGTAACCGGCGAGTCCAAGGAAACTTCTTATCTCTGCAACATTCTTTGGAACAGGCCAATCTCGAACTGCTGCAATCTTTTCTGGATCAACGGCGATTCCATCGCCCGACACGACATGCCCCAGAAACTTCACTTCTCCCAACCAGAATTCGCACTTACTCATCTTCGCAAATAATTTCTCCTGTCTCAGCGTTTGCAGTGCGATCCTTAAGTGTTCAGCATGCTCCTCCGGACTCTTCGAGTACACCAGAATGTCGTCAATGAATACCACAATAAACTGGTCCAAGAACGGTGAAAAGATCCTGTTCATCAAGTCCATAAATATTGCCGGCGCATTAGTCACCCCGAAGGGCATCACTAAATACTCGAAATGCCCATACCGAGTTCGAAACGCCGTCTTGCAAATGTCTTCTGCCTTCACTCGGACCTGATGATATCCTGATCGTAAGTCCAGTTTCGAGAATACCCTCGCGCCACTAAGCTGCTCAAAAAGTTCTCCAATGCGAGGGATCGGGTACTTGTTCTTAATAGTCACCCGGTTTAATTCTCGGTAATCGATGCACATTCTTCTCGTGCCATCTTTCTTCTTTACTAAAAGAACTGGAGCTCCCCAAGGTGAGTTGCTGCTTCGAATCCATCCCTTCTCGAGTAATTCACCCACTTGTTTCTTAACTTCTTCCAATTCCACCGGTGCCATCGGATAATAAGATTTTGATACTGGCGCTGCACCAGGAATGAGGTCAATCGCAAACTCCACATCACGCTTCGGCGGTAAGCCCGAAATATCTTCAAATACATCCATAAAGTCGCGGACAACTGCCGGCTCTTCATTCCTACCCGCAACCATAGCCGCAAGAACATTGTTCGTCGGCCTAGCCCTAAACTCGACTGGCCCGACGGAACTGCTTCCTCCGATGAAAGTAAACTCAGGGTGCCCGGGAATCTGGAAAATTACTTTCCTTGCCCTACAATCAATGTGTGCGTGGAAAGTGCCAAGAAAATCCATTCCCAAAACTACATCATAACTGCCCGTATCAATCACCAAGAAATCTGCAAAAAGCTCTCGTCCGCAAACAACAACCGTACAATCTCTACATTCCTTACTAGCTATGATTTTCCCATTCCCAGTGTGTATGTCCCAAAAACTAGACATGGTCGTGCAGGTGATCGAGTGTGTAGTTATAAACTTTGATGACATAAAACAGTGGGATGCTCCGGAATCAAATAGTGCCAAAGCAGGAAAACCACGAACGAGTACGGTACCTGAAACCACTTCTCCTGATGCCTTGGCTTCCTCAGCTGTCAAAGTGAAAGCTCGACCCTGGTTAGGTCCTTGTGTCAGTTGCTTCTGCCCTTGGAATGGTCTCTACGGAGGCTTCCGTGTATCATCTCTCGTGCGAAGCTTCGACGGACAAGTACCAACTGCGTGATCGGCTGCCCCACAAACCAGACAAAGTCCTAGTCTCCTTCGACAATCCTTCTGCACGTGCCCAGGTAATCGGCAGTAATCACAAATCACGCTCTTCCTTCGATCAACGATCACAGGCTTCTTCATTGGCGCTACACCTCGACGGTCCACTGGAATACCTCTGCGCCCATGATCTCGGTTAGGTACAAATGCAGGCTTCCTGGCCGCAACTGCTGTCTGGTGAAGGTTCCCTTTCGATCCTGATAGACTCTGTTGCTCTCTGGCTGCCGTAAGAACCTGCGAGAAAGTGGTCAAACCCAGGGAGACAATCTGCCTCTGGATGTCCACATCCAAACTGCGCAAGAACCTTCGTGCCCTGTCTGCCTCCTTGGCGACTAAGGGTCCAGCGAAACGGCTAAGTCTCGTCCACTCCGCTGCATGCACATCCACAGCTGCTCCATTTTGTTTCAGCCCAATAAATCTCTCCTCCATTTCCTCCCGTGCAGTTCGCGGGAAGAACTTTTCCAAGAAACTTTTGGAGAAATCCGCCCAACTGATTGGCTTAGACAGGCGGGTCTCCTCCACAAGCCACCACTCTCGAGCGTAATCCACCAACTGAATGCGCACCACATCAACTCTCTTGTCTTCTGGGATCTGCGCCGCAATCAATAGATTCTCTGTGTCCACGAGCCACTGCTCGGCTGGCAACGGCTCCTCCAAGCCAGTAAAAGTAGTAGGACCCAACCGTCTGAAATCTGCCACGGTCCCTACTCGGTCGACTGGCTTTGCTACGGCGGTGTTTACAGACTGCTGCATAGCCTGCAAACCCTCCTGGAATGAATCGGCTTGCTGCTGGATCAGCTCAGTTTGCCTCTTCTGATTTTCCAACATCCCACGTATCACTCCTAGCATGGCGGCTTCATCCACACGCCTCTGATACGTCTTGAAATTCTTATCTGCCATGGTCCTGAAATCAAAACAAACAACATTAGCATGATGATAGATTCAATATATAAATCAAGGCTAGAACTCCAAGATACTTAAATAGAGTACTGTATTGTAGCTATGCCGCGGTATCATAGCCGCAATTACTTAACTCCACCCAAGTCGCCTAAGTCCTAGAGATAACAAGAATTTAGGTTTTCGAGTTAACAGTGCAAAGTAAGTTTGCATGTCGACATGATCTGGAAGAATGATTCAAGAACGGTAAAACGGTCAAGTGGCAGGACATGTTTCCTAATTACGGGTATTATAATTCGTGTATCGGGTGCAATACCCAACTACAAGAATCAACCCAATTAACCTATGCTCTGATACCATAAAACCATGTCACGCCCCGCTTCCCAGAGTGCGCAAGATTTGGGCACGTGACATAGCCAACCATGCTACCCGTGGGTAGGAAGTATCCATCCACAGTCACATTACGGTTGTAAAGATATCAAGAACAGTAAAAAAAAAACTAAACTAATACATGTCCAAATCCATAATAACAAGAATCAATAAACAATCAATGCGGAAGCTAATGATCCAATACAATGAATAAACAGTATGTCCCATAATGCGGGCTCACATCTGGAAATGAAATGACATAAATAAACTAAACTCTCAAGAACTCACAGTTCAGCCTGCTGGCTGAAGTACTCCTGCTCGGTCGACGTCAAAGGCACGGAATCTGGGCCATGCAAAACCCAGACGTCAGCGCGTCATGATATCAAGTATATAGCATAACATGGTAATAAACAATGCAAGCATGAATATGAATAAACAGTAATAAGAAGTAACAAGCAGGGTAAAGTGCAAAGGTGATTAAACTGCCCTATCAGGTTTTCTACTCTACAGTCTTTGAAACCAATTGATGAATCGTCGATGTAACTCAATAGTATCCCGTGCGTGCCCGGGACCACGGTCATGATTCTCGGGGCTGAGTCCGAGACGTGCCGCTAAGCAGTAAAAGGTAGTAGGATAGATGAGTGATGTCAGCATCAACACTCCGGAGCTGGCCAAGCCCGTAAGACTGATCAGAACAATGTGTCGAACTGTTGAGTTACAAGTCGGTTTCACCTTTGATTTCCCCATACCCCCAAGCTATGTATGTCAGGTCAGGTATTCAGTAGTCACGGACTAATGCCAACACAAGTCAAGTAAAGGTAGGTCTGTCTGGGTCGACAGCAGGAATGGTTAGGTTTGTCGGCATTAGGCCTGAGATCAGGTAACAGGTCAGGTTACTTTCAACAGGTAGAGTCGATATGTACAGGGTGTCATGTCCGGTGTATCAGTACATGTGTCATGTGTATCAAGATCGGTCAATATGTAATGCAATCAGGTATATGATGATAACAGGTATAGTAACAAATAATGAACGGTAGCAGGAAACAGTAAATAACAAATATTATTCTATGTGAACACAGTGATGTTTGTATTTTCATATTAATCCGGTTCACGCACCTTTGAGGTGCAACAGCCACAAGACGAACAATATCAATAATATGCATAATGGAGTTACAGTATTTGAACTAAGTATAATAATTGCCTCATGAGGGGCTTTAACAAATGAAGTGAGGATGATCTAGCAATTTAGGCAAGGATGTGCCAGATTGGTTAATTAGTTAAGGTGTTGATTAAAAGCATACCGGTTAACTACAAGTAGCAACTACAATGGTTTAACATTACGGATGATTGTAATTGTCATCAAGTCGTGTGGTTATAACATATAACAAGATTATTAAGTTTGTAGCATGTTAAAGCAAGTATTCGGATACTTGCCTCGGCGGTTCCGCAAACCGAAACGCGGATGCAAAGTCGGTAGAAACCACGATACGGAAGCACGGGCCACGGATCGAGTCCCAACAGAGGTCACTGGAATCACACGGACCAGGGGGCTTCGCTGGAGCGTCGGGTTCGTCAAACGGCACGGTCGGGTTCCGGCAACAACCGAAAATCAAAGTTAGCAACAAGGAGGCGATACGCCAAAACGACCAGCGGGGGTTATACCAAAAGAAAAGAGAAGGAAACTTACAGGGATACACCAAGGGTGCGACCACGGCGGGTTCGACGGCACTGGAACGCCGGCGAGGCCGCGACGGTGGCTGCAGCAAAGGGAAGTGGCCTCGGGTGAGCAGGGTAGGGTGCTGCGGCGAGTTGGAGAGGGGTGTGGTCGGCTAGGGTGGTCGAGGGGGAAAGGAGGTGGCGCGGGAGACGTCGACGAGGGTCGTCGGCGCGGTTTCCGGCGACCTGGAGATGGTGCAGACGTTGGGTGAGGGTCGGGTTCACTGTTCCGGCGAGGGAGGAGGGGGTGACGGCGAGGTCTCGACGAGGAGGGTGCAAGGGAGTCGCGGGAGGCCTCGGCGGTCGGAGTCGACGTCGACGGCGAGGTCGCGAGGGATGGAGGCGTCGGGGAGATGGGTTGCAGGCGCTGGATCGTCGGGAGGACGGGGAAAAGAAGGTAGGTGGGTGCGGTGGAGGTCGTGGTGGTGAGGGCGGCGACGGCGAGGTTGCGGTGGCGGTGGTGGGTTGCGCGAGTACGGGCTAGGGTTAGGGTTTGTTTCGTGATGGGAGGAAGATGGTGAGGGAGGCGGCTGCTGAAGGTTACGTAAATATATATATAGAGGAGAGAGAGAGAGATTGGAGAGAGAAAGAGAGAGAGATTGATGGAAGAGAGAGAGAGAGATAGGGAATGGAGAGGCGGGGCCCACGAGCTCAGTAGGAGCTCGTGATTGGCCACGAGAATAGATATAGGGAAATTTTATATGATTCTGCAGGTTTATATAAAGGTTTAGAATATATTTTGTGCAGTATAATAATTTTATATATATTAAATTGAAACGGGCCCTTTTTGGCGCGAAATGAAACATTTCCAAATCGCGCCCGGGTTGCGCCCAAATGTTTCAAATTCAAATTATAGGATTTTAAGCGGGTTCCAAAATTTAAAAAGAGGTGTTTAATGATTAAAATGCATGCCCCCAACTCGGACACTTGCACGCGCGCGTAGTCGCCCAAACTTGCCCGTTTAGCCAAACGGAACGGAATCTCGACACGCGGACGCTACCACGCGACTAGTGGCGACGAGTAGGCTAACATGGACATCTTAAATTTCATTTTCGGAGTTAAAATTTGTTATGTGCCAAAATGACTTAACCGGGTAAAATTTAGCAATAAACACCAGAAAATCAGGAAAATTGGAAAGAGCGATAAATAACCCTCAACTAGTAATATACATAGTATTATTGGGCTCGGGTGTTACAAGTATCCTTCAGATAACCGCCAGGTCCAAATGCTATCACCGGTAGGCAGTCTGCCCCTGCCAGGCTCATCATCCACCATGAAAATCAATCTCGCCCCGGGGTACCTTACCGAGTCCACCATGTACCCGAGACGGTTCCTACGTCTCCTCGAATCGGGTCTCGAAATCCATCTCATAACCGAGAAAACATCATGGTGGACAATACTCATCATATCAAGGAAAAACGCATTTTTCTCTTTAAAATAACACATCAGTTTTATAAAACTTTCACATGCGGTTTCCAAATCCAGAAAATCTCATAAAAATCCGAAATCCAATCATCAATAGCAAGTAAACAGTGAATATTAATATGCATGGATTTGCAAGTAATAAGTGCAATGTCTAAACTGGCATATGAAGCAAGTACACAATACCATGTCGAAACTATCAGCTAACAAGCTATGTCAATGAAATAATATTCTCTAAAGTGTACGTGGCATGGCAATTACCGATGATGATGTGTGTGAGCCGGCAAGCAAGTATACGTGGAGCATACGCATCATCGGTAATGGTGTTGGTGTCCTGACAGCAGGGTTTCTTGATAATTACAAATAACATATGTACAAGCATGCCATGCGATGAAACATCATGAATATACAGAAAGTGATGTAGTAACAGCAACACTGAAAATATACCTACCCAATATACGAGTCATACAGTTTGGTATATAAACATACTCACGACTCCCCACTTTTGGAAATGAGTATGACTCGAGCCCAGTCAAAAGGGTAAGGGAATCCGCCTAAGTCTGAATCGATCTATATATATATACCTAGTAGTCGGTGATCTCGCCTCAACAGTATCACGTACGATACAATAAATAATATGACATCTTCGAGTCAATAGTGCGGATCTATCCTCATAACTATCTCTCATACGGTAAATCTATCGTACGGCATCCCAAATCTGGGTATGGGTCAAATATAACATTTATCTCATTACTCATCTGATATCCTTATCATCACATATCGTGAACAGGGGATACTGATCTAAGTCTAGTACAATACTAATATCATCAACATAATCATGATCTGGCTACTGATCTACAGCCTCGTACAATCTGATGTCATCAATACTTATCATCATATAGGAGTATACATCGCCCAAGCGATCCATTATAAACATCTTAACATATCTTATCTCATATCTCGATCACATGTCAACTATCATAAATATATCATCAACATAGTATCGTCGTCCAATGACCCGGTATAACATCATGACATATCTCGGTCGCGCATTAAATATCTCACGGCATCATGCCCGATCAGATCGACTCATTCCCAAGTATCATATAACATTCTCTTCATCCAAGCATATGAATATACCAATATAAATATGTGTCCCCAATACGCATAAGGAAGTAAATGTATGTGGGTATGTGTATATGCGTGTATGCAAAACTTTACTCTAGGGTTTCGCGACTAAGAAATCGACTAATGTCCTTTCTTCAATTCTCGCTAACACTAAAACCATGATCTCCTAAAGCTCCCCTTGCTAAGTGTTCAATCTCTCCATAAAATATAAATGGATATCTATAACATATCACATCATTTCTTACGACCTTGTGGGGGTGCTATACGCCATCCACCCGACTTCTCCCCGTAGATATAAATCTACTCACCTTGATCTTGCTTGCCGATATCGATGTCGCCATCATCTTCTTCATCGTCTCGACTCATCGTGGGGGTACCTCATTTTGCGCTCATGAATCCTTTACAGCGCCAAAACTCAAACTTTCTTGGTCCAAAGGGTAGCTTGAGAGCTTGTGCACATTTTTTGTGAAGTGGGAGTGGGGTTTTAGGTTTGTTTTGGAGATGAAGTGAGGTGATTTGTGGAGGGGGAGATGTGGGCAGCAGCACATGAGGAAATGGGGCGAGAAATGATGAAGGAAGAAGAAGGGAACAAGTGGGCATGGCTCTATCTTGACCCCTCGCTTTCTTTCACTTGCCCATACCTCATTATTCGATCATTCCTTTTTCTTTTGTTTTGTTTTGTTTTCTTTTCTTCTCTTTGCAATAGTAAACCCATAACAAATAAGCATACACCCAAAAATCATGTAGGAAAAAAAATGTAACATGTGCATGTCATGTGCACAAAACACGCTTAAAGCCCGATTAGCGATTTTTTAATCGCGATTAGCAGAAAATTAGTGTATAATAAATCGTAAAATTTCATAATTTGCTTAAATCACATAAAGCACCCTCTTTTTAGTAATTTCCATAATTTTCCAAAATTTTCCCAATTTATCGGTATTTAATTATACCACAATATTAAAATATTCATTATATTTAATATTTAATTATAAAAATTCCCAAAAATAATATTTTATTTTTCTGAAATGTTACACTTTCTGGCTGCAAATTGCGGCCAGAGCAGTGGTGTTTGGATCCATGTTTGTTTTGTAGTTTTATCTCTACTAAACTAGACCCTACACATATGCAAAATTGGCTAATTTGACTTAAGGTAAAATCTGGGATTATTTTCATGAGTTGCTATTTTGATTCGGGGTTATATTTTTCATATTTTGGATTCTGGATTTTAGTATTTGTGTTTTACCTCGATCACTTGACGTTTGTACGACATTATCGAGGTTTGTTTGGTGGTTTTGAAGACGTAGTCCATAGGTTCTAACCTATAGGCTTTTAGCGTGTCGTTTTGATTTGAATTGGGTTTTAATGTGGCATAACACGTTATGATGTGTAGGTACCCCCACGAGGACTTCGAGATGACAAGCAAGCGCGTGGTGACGTCGGCAACGGCAGGCGAAGAGCAAGGTGAGTAGATTATATCTACGGGGGAAGTCGGGTGGATGGCGTATAGCACCCCCGCAGTTTGTAGTATAGTGTATGGTATATATATATTATATGGACATTTTTATATGTTATTATGAGGTTATGATTATCTAGATAGATTTTTGGAGTCATGGATAATTCTAGTATCATTGGATGATGGTGTCGCTAGTTAGTTTAGTCGCGAGCCCTAGAATAAGGTCTACACCCACACGCACGCACATGCTTACTTTGTTTTACTTGTGCGTATATGTGGATATGTATATATATATACACACATATGTATGGGACTATGTATATATATACGTATACATACATATGGATGAAGAAGATAGTGGATGATATTTGGAGATGAGTCGATGAGATTAGGCATGGTGCCATGAGATCGGTGATATGATGTGGTTCGTATTATGAGATACGACATGAAATTTTAGCGGGCCTTTAGACGTGTATTTCATACACGCATTTATATATATATATATATATATATATATATATATGGTATCAGTTTGTATTAGACTTAGATCAGTACCCCAGTTCATGAGATATGATGATAATGGATACCAGATAAATAATGAGATGAATGTGATATTTGACCCGTACCCAGATTTGGGATGTCGTATGATGGATTTACCGTACGAGCTATATATTGATGATAGATCCGCACTCTTGACTCGAGGATTTCATATTTTATATTGTATCGTACGTGATACTATTGAGGCGGGATCACTGACTATTATATTTATATATATCGACTCAGAATTAGGTGGTTTTTTCCTACCCTTTCGGTTAGACTGTTCGTTTAGTCCTGTAGTTTACTTGTAGATGTTAGACTAGACTCGAGTCATACCTATTTCAAAACTAACGAATCGTGGGTATTTTAAAGACAGGCCAAGGGATTATACGGATATTTTCGAAAGACGCATCTTTTCTTAAAACACCGTAGCCCTTATTTTCTAAACACCACGATTCGTGTTATTCCAAATGGCAAAACTATATGACATATATATATTGATGTAGATTCTTCACTGTTGTGTTTATTATTCATTTTTCCGTATATTCTTGCTATTCACATCGCATTGCATGTTTAAATGTGTTTATTGTTATATTAAACCCATGCTGTCAGGACGCCAGCACCATTATCGATGATGCGTATGTTCCACGTACACCTGCTTGCCGGCTCACACACTTCATCATCGATAATTGCCATGTCACTACACACTAGGATTGTTGCATCAGAATATGACTCCTTGCATCACATACTTGCGTACATACATATTTGCACATACATAGATGATGCTGGCTTGACTTTGGAGATTTGGGAACCGCATAATATATTTTAAAACTGTATTCACTTAAAAGAGCAGTTTTACCTCGATATGTGCATATTACTGTTTTATGTTGCATGATATTCGGATATGCTTACATTTATATTATATGTCGCATACATCATGCTTTGTGATTATACGCATTGAGATATGCCGTTTTCATGAGATTTCTGGATTTGAGAACCGTGGCTATTTCGAAGGAAAGTATGTATTGTTTAAAAACCCGGTTTCTCTTGATATGATATTTCAGTGCGTCCACCATGAGTTTTATCGGTTCTGATTTATATATACCCCATGCGAGGAGGAGTCGTGGGCCGTGTGCGGGTACATGGTGGGGCCCGGTATGGTACCCCGGGGCAAGAAAGGGATACTGTGTATATAGACAGTGAGCCTGGCAGAGGGACTACTACCTACCATTGTGTCACGTCCCGAAAGTACGGAACATGACCAGCACTTAAACTACGAACGTCTCGAGGCGTACGTAATCTAAGTGAACCGAGAACCCAGAAATCCAAACCAAGAAAAGTAGTAGAGTGAAGGAAAACCAATTTAAAACAAGTAGTTTGAATAGCATAAGCCGAATTATGCGATTTTAAAAAAAACATCAAGTATTTCCTGAAAATTTCGGTAGAGTCTCCTTTGTAAATACTGGCTCCCAAACGGGATACAACATGAATAGTATACGAAATCAATAAAAGGAATCCCCAAGCGGGAGCTAGCTCTTCGTCAATCGACAGTCACAACCACACAAGCAATATAATATACAACGCCAACGGCGAGGATCAAAACTCAAAACCACAAGAAAACCACAGAAATAAAACGCGCGACTCTAAGGTCGAAAGAATAACATCACTGGTCTATATCTCTGAAATAAATACATGTTTGGTTGATGAAACTTCTAGATACAACAGAATAATGATATACAAGATATATAATGGGGGTACGATACAAGTAAACCCACCTACTAGCAAATCACCCAAAGGAAACTATGCCCGCAAGCCGTAATGAAACCTGTATGGCAAACCTGCAAGAAACTGGGGCACAACGGGGGTGAGTTGCCAACTCGTGAATAGAAAAACATCTACGGAAAGAAATCGCATAAATAAAGCAACCTAGGTCAATGATCATAATATATCCTCAATTATATATATAACATGCAACCTATAACAAGGCTAGGGTAAATATCTAACCCGAGTGTAATCTCATGTGCCCGTGTCAGTGCCTCAGGTAGCAATATATCATATGAATGAGGTATGAATGCATGAAAACAGAATACATGTAAATGAAGAACTGTTTTCATAATTTAGTGAGATTTCCTTTGTATTTTTAAAATGAGGTATCATATTGAAATCGGCATAAAACAGTGCCTAGCATCGGCACAAAACGTAATCCCAATATCTCGATATCTCTGTATCACAGTCTCTGTACCTCAATATCTCGAAATCTCAATGTCTCAATCATAATATCTAGGGCGCCGTCAGTCCAGACCGGCCCCTACCATCCATCTCAAGACCACGATGGTATCCTCCGGATATCCGACGCGTCGGGTAAAATCACCGGTAGGTAGTGCTCCCCTGCCAGGCTCGCATCGTCATCATCACGCGCTTCTTGCCCCGGGGTACCTTACCGGGTCCACCATGTACCCGAAACGGTTCATCCGTCTCCTCGAATCGGGTCTCGAAATACATCAGCAAACTCATGGTGGACGACTCATACATCATGGGAAAAACCGCACTTTTTATTTAAAAAGAGAGAAATCAGTTTATATAAGTTTTGCGGTTCTCCCCCCAAATCGAGAAAATTTCATGGAAATCCGAATCCAAATCATCAATAGCATGTAAAACCATGAATATAGGCATAACAATGAATAACAGTATGCATGAAGTGACAAGTAATAACTACAATGTTAAGCTGGCATATAAGGCAGATACACTAATATCATGCCAAATTACTAACTAACAAGCTAAGTCAAGCAATAATATTTTCTAAGGTATACGTGACATGGCAATTACCGATGAAGATGTGTGTGAGCCGGCAAGTAAGTGTACGTGGTACATACGCATCATCGGTAATGGTGCTGGTGTCCTAACAATATGATATCAACATTGCAATAAAAAATTATAACATAAGTATGCGATGCGAAGCGAACCACAATAATAAGCGGGGGCTGAATACTAGACGCAACTGTAACTAACCTGCATTAATCTAATATAAGTCCTACAAATTGTTCCTTTTGAAATAACACGAATCATGGGGTTTTGAAAATAGGGGCTACGGTGTTTTTATGAAAAGATACGTCTTTTGAAATATCCGTAGGATCCCTTGGGCTGTCTTTTAAAATACCCACGATTCGTTAGTTTTTGAAATAGGTAAGAATCGAATCTAATCTAACAACTAAACTAAACTAAAGGGCTAAGCTAACAAGCTGGACTACAGGTAAGGAAACCGCCTAACATCTGAGTCGATCCATATACATACCTGTATACGTATAGTCGGTGATCCCGCCTCAATAATATCATATTCGATACCCTATCTATAATCAGGCATCCCAAATCAAGAGTGCGGATCAATCATCAATATAGCTCGTACGTAAATCCGTCGTACGGCATCCCAATCTGGGTACGGGTCAATATCACATTCATCATACTATTCACCTGGTATCCTCTTTATCACATATCATGATCGGGGTACTGATCTACGTCTAGTACAATACTGATATCGCCTAAGTATGCATGCACGTGTGTGAAACACTACGTCAAGACCCGTTACAACGTCATGTCGTATCTCAAATACGAACCCTGCTATATCACCAATCTCACGGCCTCAAATCAAATCTCATCGGCTCATCTTAAATCCCAAGTACTATCCCCATTATCCATGCATGTGTATATGAATGTACATATGCATAGTCCCATACCCACTCATATATACATATATACACATCCCAATCGACGCACAAGAAAGTAATGTACGCAAGTCTGTGTGTGCGTATGTGGGTATAACAACTACTCTAGGGTTTCGCAACTAACCCAAAGCTAATCCAGGAACACATAAACATAACATGAATACACATTCTCGTATCATAAAACACCTATATAAACATACAAATATAAGCTACACAACGGATTGCGGGGGTGCTATACGCCATCCACCCGACTTCT
This sequence comes from Agapanthus africanus, assembly GCA_030015575.1. Lineage (NCBI taxonomy): Eukaryota > Viridiplantae > Streptophyta > Magnoliopsida > Asparagales > Amaryllidaceae > Agapanthus > Agapanthus africanus. The sequence continues at coordinate 115,152,508 of JASDDO010000029.1, forward strand.
CCCCGTAGATATAAATCTACTCACCTGGTCCTCGCTAGCCGGTGCCGACGTCGCCACGCGCTTGCTTGTCGTCTCGAATTCCACATGGGGTACCTACATATCATAATGCACCGTGTCGTATTAAAATCCGACTCATGACCCAAAACGACACGTGAATCCCACGTAGGTCAAAACCTATGGTTGCTTTCACAAATCTACCCAAAAACCCTCGACGTCGGCGTACAAACGCCAAACCATCTTGAAAAACTCAAACGTATCAATCGTGGTTTCACAACACCTTAAATATATATATATATATAAAAAGTTAAAATCACCAAAACTTCAAATTCGCTTTAAAGCTATTTTTCCGAAAACCTAATAAGCAAAAATTATCAGCTTTTATACAACATATTGATGTTTAAACGAATCTAGCGGCCACAATATTCACTAAATATCATAACAAAGTCATATAAACTATTCCTATAATTTATCCTCATCAATTTCCATAAATTCCAAAATTCTAGTTTACAATATACCCAAATTTAACAATTTTATAACAAAAATGCACAAACAACAATTTAGCTTGGATTTTTCATGAACTAAAGTATTAAACTATATTTTATAATGTTAATGAAGTCATGAAAAACCTAATCACATTTTTAAACCCAATATTTAAACAATTTTCAAAAACCTAGTTTGTTAAAACTCTAATTTTAACAATTTTAAATGACAATATACAAAACAACTACTAGACTAGATTTGCATATCATAAGATGCTAAAATACATATCACAACCATCATCAATTTATCACAACCCTAACATGATTCAAATCCTTAACTTGAATTTCACAAACTCTCACTTTAAATTAGAAACCCAAACAACTTTTAACTACTTTAGCTTAAGCAAAATACCAACAATTTAACCATTTGGACAAGATTTATACCTCCAAGACTTGTAGATCTACATGCAATTTAGCCTCCCAAATTAGCTTCCATGCCCCAAGATCCATGCTAGATGGGATAAAGAATAATGGGTAAGTGTTGGATTTTGATTTCGGTGAGGTTTGCTTGATTTTTCATGGAATTTTTTTTGTAGATTTTTGGAGAGAGATGAGGTGAGGAAATTAAAAGGGGAGGGGCTGCAGGAACTTGCTGTTCTCGGCCAGAATGGGGGGGAATGAGTGAGGGAGGAGAGAGAGTGGGGTGGAGAAAGTGGGAAAGTCAAAGTCCATATTTTCTTTTATCATTTTCTTTTCTTTTCTTCTCTTTTCTTTGTGATTGGAGAGAGAGAGGGGGAGGGCTGTCATGGTGGGGTCGGCCACATGGGGAGAGGGAGAGAGGGTGAGTTATGGGTGTATGGGTTAGGCAAAAAGATAAATGTATTACCCCAATTCCCATTAACACTAATTTCACCGAGAAAAAAAAGCCTTTTTCTTCGATATTTTCTAAACCGTTTTAGCAAACGATTTCGTTTCAAAAACCACATGATAAAATTTTATTTAATGATTTATGATGCACAAAATTTGTTTCAACTCATTCCAATTTGTAATTTTCCCTAATTAAATATATTAGTGACGGCTTAAAATAATATTAAAATAATTAATTTCGGAAAAATTTTCAGAAAATTTGAAATTTCACCAGTGGCTCAATAAACACCAAATACTAGCAATTACATAGCTAGAATATGTATATTTAATTTTATAATAAAGATATTTGCATTTTGACTTTTTACAAAAAAGCCCTTATTTTACCGTTTTTTCGAAATTTCACCGAAACGATTTTCAAAACGTTACAATCTTCCCCCCTTAAAGAAATTCGGTCCCCGAATTTAAATTAAAACTTCCCCCAAATACTAAAATATTTCAGCCAAAACCATCAAATCACCGGGGCTCCGAAATCATAAATACATAAAACAAATCGTAGCGCAACGCATGAGCATGAAAAATGAGCATATAACTCAAATCAGAACTCCGTCAAGCATCCCGCAATCATCGGAGTCATGGGGAAGACATCAATACCAAATCCAAAGCAAAACCAATATGATATAACTCGAAACTATACATGTAAAATATATTCAGGTACTGTCCTCTGACTAGTCCTGCTCAGTACGAAAACACATAGCAATATCATAAAAACGTACTGCTCTATAAGAAAAATCAATCCCGAAATACGCGTATGAATACTACGTGCGTCTTGTGTGCACGGAAATCAAAATCCAAATATGTGCCATACATATGCACAGAAACAACATCTAAGTGCATCGGGTGTGCACGAAACATCTGTCGTAGGCAACATGTGTGCCTGACAGCAAAATCAGGTGCATCTGACATGCACAAAAAATCTCGATTTAGTGCATCTGGTGTGCACCAAAATCACACTTCAAAACATGCGCCCAACATGCGCGAAAATCCAACTCAGGTGCATCCATCGTGCACGAAATCATGAAATCCAATATCAAGCGCCGAACATGCGCAAAATCAAATCAGGTGCACAAGGTGCACAAAACAATTATCGAGTATCACAATCGAAATCGAAGTCCAGTGCATCTAAGTGCACAAAAGGCGTATCACTGCACTGCAAGCATATATAAACTATACAGAGTGCAGGAACCAAATCGTGTGCGTGCATACGCACAAAACCAACTCAAATGTCTAAAACCGTAAAATCACAAACATGTGAAACCAAAGCACGAAAACGATATCAAGTGCAACACTGTGCAAAGATCGTAAATCCTCAATCATCAAAATCAAATCATGCGAATAAATCACCCAAAACATCGAAATCAATAATGGCGGAATAGTACCGCTCAAGTGCATCCTCTAAGAATCTCGGGCCAACTGTCGCGGTCACTAGTGGGACGTCTCGTCGATGATCATGAACTCTGGTCTGCTGGTGTGCATAACAATGACCACTCCTGGGTCAAGGTCTTCACTGTGAATTACCAATCTCTCGGTCCATCGGCTCATCGGCCCTGTCAGGTGTGCTAACGGGGATGATCCCGTTCTGGCACTTCTCTGGTCATCTCTCGGTCAATCATCATGACCACTCGTAAGACAGCATATCACTGGCGTCGGCCTCTGGCTCTCTGAATGTACGTGATACATCTGATCCTGGGTGCAAGTATCATTGCAGCAGGGTCCTGGAAGGAATCCTGCTCACGGTCTCTTCCATGTCTCGTCTCTGCCAACTGTCCGTAAGTCATCGTCCTTTCCTATATCTGCATCTTGCTCTGGAGCGACTGCATACTCATCGCGACTCCTTCTGGAAGGTAAATCCAAGTACCATGCCTCGGCATGCGCATCGCATCTCTGATGTCGGCGGAGTGGAACGTCATCTCATCTAGATCTGGTACGAACCTCCTGCTTCACTTTTCTCTAATGTCATCTACTTTGGACTCGTCTCGTCGTGGCTGCATGGACTGAGCTCCAACGACTATCCTCTTATCTGGAGTCTCCCAAGAATGCATCTCACCACCTAGCATCCGAATTAAGTTGAGCCATCCGATCGAGTCGTCAAATCCTCATAATCCCCCAAGAGCTCAACATCTTGGACACCGTTTAATAGTATCGAGTACATACCACAGCATCGGTGGTCCAGCCGTAGAAGGGTAAACCCAAGCCTCACTAATGGCGCCGCAGAACTGCCGCAAACCCGAAGGTTCCAAGGCTTTCACACAGTCATTAAGTCGAGTTAGGGTTTCATTCTTCTAGAGGGACCATAGAATTACCTGCATGTCTTTCCGACTACTTTAAACTTGGAATAATAGGTTTCTGACATTCGATCGTCTCTGTCGACTCTCAACGTCTCCGCGTGAAGTCGTCTCTAGCTGGAATCAATCTATCTGATGACCTCACATCGGGGTAGACGAACGATCCACATGTCCTAGTCATTCATCCTCGATGACTAGCGACCTTCTATCATCTCTTAGTACAACTCGTTCTGCCCTCATTCCAGCATCCGGGGCAATATCTCGTCGTTCGCAGCAATAACTGGCTCGCTCGTCTGCACGCTGAACAGTGCCTCGATCATCATGAATAAGCAACACACCAACGGTCATCAAAATCTGGCTGGCTTCTATCATTGGCTCAATCCTCTAGTGTCGATCAGCACATCCGAGTAACCTCATAAAGGCGATCCGCCAAACGCTCGTGGCGCGGAAACACGGTAAAAAGACACACCTCCGCAATCGTGTACCGCCGGAATTTCGCCCTGGTCAGTCCTCGTTCGTGACGAGCTCGTGCTGACCGCAACTCTAGCTGTAGCTCTCCCTGCCCGTAATCGTGGCAGCAAAACCATAACTGGTACTGATGAGGCTAGATCGGAATGAATATAATACTGAGCAAAGAAATGTACATCCTGAGGCTTCTTAAGTGGAGTAGCGTATCGTAAATATGCCGCGGAACACACCTACGGTACGTCACTCTACTTTAGTCACCTATTCCATCAACCAAAGGCCATCCTATGCTCCGAAGGTAAAACTTAATGCTTTGATACCAACTTGTCACGTCCCGAAAGTACGGAACATGACCGGCACATAAACTACGAACGTCTCGAGGCGTACGTAATCTAAGTGAACCGAGAACCCAGAAATCCAAACCAAGAAAAGCAGTAGAGTGAAGGAAAACCAATTTAAAACAAGTAGTTTCAATAGCATAAGCCGAATTATACGGTTTTAAAAAAAACATCAAGTATTTCCTGAAAATTTCGGCAGAGTCTCCTTTGTAAATACTGGCTCCCAAACGGGATACAACATGAATAGTATACGAAATCAATAAAAGGCATCCCCAAGCGGGAGCTAGCTCTTCGTCAATCGACGGTCACAACCACACAAGCAATATAATATACAACGCCAACGGCGAGGATCAAAACTCAAAACCACAAGAAAACCACAGAAATAAAACGCGCGACTCTAAGGTCGAAAGAATAACATCACTGGTCTCTATCTCTGAAATAAATACATGTTTGGTTGATGGAACTTCTAGATACAATAGAATAATGATATACAAGATATATAATGAGGGTACGATACAAGTAAACCCACCTACTAGCAAATCACCCGAAGGAAACTATGCCCGCAAGCCGTAATGAAACCTGTACGGCAAACCTGCAAGAAACTGGGGCACAACGGGGGTCAGTTGCCAACTCGTGAATAGAAAAATATCTACGGAAAGAAATCGCATAAATAATGCAACCTAGGTCAATGATTATAATATATCCTCAATTATATATATAACAAGCAACCTATAACAAGGCTAGGGTAAATATCTAACCCGAGTGTAATCTCATGTGCCCGTGTCAGTGCCTCAGGTAGCAATATATCATATGAATGAGGTATGAATGCATGAAAACAGAATACATGTAAATGAAGAACTGTTTTCATAATTTAGTGAGATTTCCTTTGTATTTTTAAAATGAGGTATCATAATGAAATCAGCATAAAACAATGCCTAGCATCGGCACAAAACGTAATCCCAATATCTCGATATCTCTGTATCACAGTCTCTGTACCTCAATATCTCGAAATCTCAATGTCTCAATCACAATATCTAGGGCGCCGTCAGTCCAGACCGGCCCCTACCATCCATCTCAAGATTACGACGGTATCCTCCGGATATCCGACGCGTCGGGTAAAATCACCGGTAGGTAGTGCTCCCCTGCCAGGCTCACATCGTCATCATCACGCGCTTCTTGCCCCGGGGTACCTTACCGGGTCCACCATGTACCCGAAACGGTTCATCCGTCTCCTCGAGTCGGGTCTCAAAATCCATCAGCAAACTCATGGTGGACGACTCATACATCATGGGAAAAACCACACTTTTTATTTAAAAAGAGAGAAATCAGTTTATATAAGTTTTGCGGTTCTCCCCCCAAATCCAGAAAATTTCATGGAAATCCGAATCCAAATCATCAATAGCATGTAAAACCATGAATATAGGCATAACAATGAATAACAGTATGCATGAAGTGATAAGTAATAACTACAATGTTAAGCTGGCATATAAGGCAGATACACTAATATCATGCCAAATTACTAACTAACAAGCTAAGTCAAGCAATAATATTTTCTAAGGTGTACGTGACATGGCAATTACCGATGAAGATGTGTGTGAGCCGGCAAGTAAGTGTACGTGGTACATACGCATCATCGGTAATGGTGCTGGTGTCCTAACAATATGATATCAACATTGCAATAAGAAATTATAACATAAGTATGCGATGCGAAGCGAACCACAATAATAAGCGGGAGCTGAATACTAGACGCAACTGTAACTAACCTGCATTAATCTAATATAAGTCCTACAAATGGTGCCTTTTGAAATAACACGAATCATGGGGTTTTGAAAATAGGGGCTACGGTGTTTTTATGAAAAGATACGTCGTTTGAAATATCCGTAGGATCCCTTGGGCTGTCTTTTAAAATACCCACGATTCGTTAGTTTTTGAAATAGGTAAGAATCGAATCTAATCTAACAACTAAACTAAACTAAAGGGCTAAGCTAACAAGCTGGACAACAGGTAAGGAAACCGCCTAACATCTGAGTCGATCCATATACATACCTGTATACGTATAGTCGGTGATCCCGCCTCAATAATATCATATTCGATACCCTATCTATAATCAGGCATCCCAAATCAAGAGTGCGGATCAATCATCAATATAGCTCGTACGTAAATCCGTCGTACGGCATCCCAATCTGGGTACGGGTCAATATCACATTCATCATACTATTCACCTGGTATCCTCTTTATCACATATCATGATCGGGGTACTGATCTACGTCTAGTACAATACTGATACCGCCTAAGTATGCATGCACGTGTGTTAAACACTACGTCAAGACCCGTTACAACGTCATGTCGTATCTCAAATACGAACCCTGCTATATCACCGATCTCACGGCCTCAAATCAAATCTCATCGGCTCATCTTAAATCCCAAGTACTATCCCCATTATCCATGCATGTGTATATGAATGTACATATGCATAGTCCCATACCCACGCATATATACATATATACACATCCCAATCGGCACACAAGAAAGTAATGTACGCAAGTTTGTGTGTGCGTATGTGGGTATAACAACTACTCTAGGGTTTCGCAACTAACCCAAAGCTAATCCAGGAACACATAAACATAACATGAATACACATTCTCGTATCATAAAACACCTATATAAACATACAAATATAAGCTACACTACAGATTGCGGGGGTGCTATACGCCATCCACCCGACTTCTCCCCGTAGATATAAATCTACTCACCTGGTCCTCGCTAGCCGGTGCCGACGTCGCCACGTGCTTGCTTGTCGTCTCGAATTCCACATGGGGTACCTACATATCATAATGCACCGTGTCGTATTAAAATCCGACTCATGACCCAAAACGACACGTGAATCCCACGTAGGTCAAAACCTATGGTTGCTTTCACAAATCAACCCAAAAACCCTCGACGTTGGCGTACAAACGCCAAACCATCTTGAAATACTCAAACGTATCAATCGTGGTTTCACAACACCTTAAATATATATATATATAAAGTTAAAATCACCAAAACTTCAAATTCGCTTTAAAGCTATTTTTCCGAAAACCTAATAAGCAAAAATTATCCGCTTTTATTCAACATATTGATGTTTAAACGAATCTAGCGGCCACAATATTCACTAAATATCATAACAAAGTCATATAAACCATTCCTATAATTTATCCTCATCAATTTCCATAAATTCCAAAATTCTAGTTTACAATATACCCAAATTTAACAATTTTATAGCAAAAATGCACAAACAACAATTTAGCTTGGATTTTTTCATGAACTAAAGTATTAAACTATATTTTATAATATTAATGAAGTCATGAAAAACCTAATCACATTTTTAAACCCAATATTTAAACAATTTTCAAAAACCTAGTTTGTTAAAACTCCAATTTTAACAATTTTAAGTGACAATATACAAAACAACTACTAGACTAGATTCGCATATCATAAGATGCTAAAATACATATCACAACCATCATCAATTTATCACAACCCTAACATGATTCAAATCCTTCTCTTGAATTTCACAAACCCTCACTTTAAATTAGAAACCCAAACAACTTTTAACTACTTTAGCTTAAGCAAAATACCAACAATTTAACCATTTGGACAAGATTTATACCTCCAAGACTTGTAGATCTACATGCAATTTAGCCTCCCAAATTAGCTTCCATGCCCCAAGATCCATGCTAGATGGGATAAAGAATAATGGGTAAGTGTTGGATTTTGATTTCGGTGAGGTTTGCTTGATTTTTCATGGAATTTTTTTTGTAGATTTTTGGAGAGAGATGAGGTGAGGAAATTAAGAGGGGAGGGGCTGCAGGAACTTGCTGTTCTCGGCCAGATGGGGGGGTGGGGGAATGAGTGAGGGAGGAGAGAGAGTGAGGTGGAGAAAGTGGGAAAGTCAAAGTCCACATTTTCTTTTATTATTTTCTTTTCTTTTCTTCTCTTTTCTTTGTGATTGGAGAGAGAGAGAGAGGGAGGGCTGTCATGGTGGGGTGGGCCACATGGGTAGAGGGAGAGAGGGTGAGTTATGGGTGTATGGGTTAGGCAAAAAGATAAATGTATTACCCCAATTCCCATTAACACTAATTTCACCGAGAAAAAAAAGCCTTTTTCTTCGATATTTTCTAAACCGTTTTGGCAAACGATTTCGTTTCAAAAACCACATGATAAAATTTTATTTAATGATTTATGATGCACAAAATTTGTTTCAACTCATTCCAATTTGTAATTTTCCCTAATTAAATATATTAGTGACGGCTTAAAATAATATTAAAATAATTAATTTCGGAAAAATTTTCAAAAAATTTGAAATTTCACCAGTGGCTCAATAAACCCCAAATACTAGCAATTACATAGCTAGAATATGTATATTTAATTTTATAATAAAGATATTTGCATTTTGATTTTTTACAGAAAACCCCCTTATTTTACCGTTTTTTCGAAATTTCACCGAAACGATTTTCAAAACGTTACAAATTGATTGTATTTGGGCTCGGCGGATATCCGGAGGATACCGACCGGAGTCGAGAGATGATATGGGCCGATCCGGACTGACAGAGCCCATTGGCCGATCCGGACTGATGGAGCCCGAGAGATATGAGGATTTACGTGCTCATGCTGGGCACAGGTTTCATGATGTTTTCGAGTGTCGATGCTGGACACTCAGGTCCCATGATTTTGATGTGTCGCGAGGGACACACGTTGATTTATATCCTCATACTTTCATGCATATGCTTTATGATATTTACGTGCATGATGTTTTGTGTCATTGGTTGACACGTGGACGAGATCCACATGCATACAGGCATTGATTACATAGTTGGATGATATCCACATACTTATAGACTTCATGATATAGTTGAAACTGATTTCATGATGATTACATTGATCACACCTCATGTTTATGATATGTTGCTACCTGAGGCACTGACACGAGCACTTGGTATTACACTTATGTTTAGATGTTTACCCTTACCATCTTATCATGCTTCAAACTTTATCATATTGAGGATATATATTACTGATCGTATTGACCTAGAATGGATTCATACATACGATTTCTGCTCTGTGATGTTTTCTACTCACGAGTTGGCAACTCACCCACGTTGTGCCACAGTTTCTTGCAGGTTTTTCCATACAGGTTCTTTGCGGCTTTCTGGCACACTGCTTCCTTTCTGGGTGATTGCGTTGGTAGGTAGGTTCACTCGTATCGTGACCACCATTGTACTTATTTATTTTCAGTTGTATCTAGTAAAATTCCATCAACCAGACTTGTATTTATTTCAGACTTAGAAAACCAGTTATATATTCTTTCAACCTCAGAGTCGCGTGTTGTATTATTATGGTTTTCTTGTTGATTTGAGTTTCCTCTTGAGTTTTGATCCTCGTCCTTCGGCGTTGTAAATTATATTGCTTGCATAGTTGTGACCGTCAATTAACGAAGAGCTAGCTCCCGCTTGGGGATGCCTTTTATCTTTGTACATATATTATTCATGTTGTACCCCATTTGGGGCCAGTTTTTACAAAGGAAACTCTGCCGAAATTTTTAGAAAAGACTTGGGATTTTAAAAACGCATAATTCGGCTTATGCTATTAAAACCACTTCTCTAAAACTAGTTTTCCTTCCTTCATTATTTAAAATGGTTTTAGATTTCTGGGCTTTTGGCTTACTTGAATTAGATGGGGTCTTATAGACTTCATATGATTCAAGGGCCAGTCACGTGCCATTTCGGGTCGTGACAACTAGCAGCAGCTCAATCTGCGCTCAAACCATGATGACAGGAACCTCAATCGTGTATCGATGATGGTAGCTCAACGGAATGAAAGGAATCAACAGATCCAGAATGGATACATGATCATAAGGAGGAACAAAATCAATAAGTGTATGATCATGAAAACGAATCGAATCAAGGATCTCGAATGGATGTATACCCATGGGTACGAAGAGAATTACAGATCTCAAAATATGTACATCCTAAGGTTTCTTAAGTGGAGTATCGTATCGTAAATATGCTGCGGAACATACGTACGGTACATCACTCTACCCAAGCTATCTACTCCATCAATCAAGGTCAACCTATGAAATGAAAGTTCGGGTCTAATACCCCTCCCCCCCGTTCAAGTCTAAGTTCCGTAAGGTCAAGCCTAGGTTTCGAAATACATTACGCCCCAGACTCCACATAGTCAAACCTAGACTCGAACCTAGGTTGAACCTAGCGCTCTGATACCAACTTTGTCACGATCCGAAATATTAGCTCGTGACCAGCACTTAAATCACGCAACGTCTAAAGGCGTAACGTAATTCAAGTAAGCTGAAACCCAGAAATCTAAACCTTCTTAAGAAAATAAAAGAGGTGAAGTTTTGAAATAAAGGTATAAGGAAATCAAGTTTCCTTAATGCATAGAAAAGGGACATAAAAAATGCAAGTGAAAATTTCTAGTTTGAAAACATGTTTCGTCTTTTAAAAATTTGGGCAGCACCTCCTTTATATTTTTTGATCCAAAGATACAAATACATAATGATAATAAAGGCATCCCCAAGCGGGAGCTAGCTCTTCGCCAAACGGCGGATCACAACCACGCAAGACAGTATATATAAGTATACGACGCCCAACGGCGAAGTTCACCATAAAAGATAAATAAATAAGCAAGACATCAACCCAATAGGCGAACATAAAACCCATCGCTCAAGTCTCGCAACTACAAGTCTCACTGAGTCTCATTACTTATACAAATACTAGTTTGATTGATATAGTTGACTAGATACAATGTGAAATATAAATACAAGAGTGGGTACGATACAAATTTCCCACCTACCAAAGCAATCACCCGAAAGCAACTGTATGCCAGCGATGTCGCTACTGATCCATGCGGTCAACCTGCAAGAACTGTAGCACAACGGGGGTGAGTTGCCAACTCGTGAGTAGAAAAACATCAACAAGAAGAAAATCGAATAGACAACGAATCCTAGGTCAACTATATCATAAAGGTGATACTATGATACCTAGGGTGACCGTATATGTATATATGCCAACAATGTAATCAACACCTTTATGTATGCAGATATCATCCAACCATATGATCAATGTATGTATGCATGTGGGTCTCGTCCAACCATATCATCAGTGTATGTATGCACGTAGATCCCATCCACGTGTCAACCAATGACACAACAACATCATGCATGTAAATATCATAAAAGTAGATGCATGAAAGTATGCGGATATAAATCAATGTGTGTCCCTCCCGACACATCAAAATCATGGAACCTGAGTGCCCAGCATCGACATTCGAAACATCATGAAACCCGTGTCCAGCATCGACACGTAAATCCTCATATCTCGCGTTCTGTCAGTCCGGATCGGCCCTCGGGCTCCATCCGCGGGATCGGCCCCCGGGCTCCGGCAAACGGGTTGGCCCAATATCCATCTCTCGACCCGGTCGGTATCCTCCGGATAACCGCTAGGCTAAACCAATCACCGGTAGGTAATAGTCCCTCTACCAGGCTCATCGTCATCCCCACGATCTTCTCGTCCTGGGGTACCTTACCGGGTCCACCATGAACCCGCAAACGGATCATCCAACTCCTCGAATCGGGTTTCACATATCACATGTCTCAGAATCGAGAAAACGCATGGTGGACGCACTGAAATATCATATCAAGAGAAACCGGGTTTTTAAAACAATACATACTTTCTTTTAAAATGACCGCGGTTCTCAAATCCAGAAATCTCATGAAAACAACATATCTCAATGCGTATAAGCATAAAGCATGATGTATGCGACATATAACAGAAATATAAGCATATCCGTATATCATGCAACATGGAACAGTAATATGCACATACCGAGGGGAAACCGCTCTTTTAAATGAATCCAGTTTTAAAATATATCCCGCGGTTCCCAAATTCTCCAAGGTCCAATGCAACATCGTATAAAGGTGCATACGCAACTATAGCAAGCAAGTCATGCAAGGAGTCATATCATGATGTAGCAAATCCTACTGTATAGTGACATGGCAATTATCGATGATGAAGTGTGTGAGCCGACAAATCTGTGTACGTGTAACATACGCATCATCGATAATGGTGTAAGTGTACTAGCACAGGTATATGCAATGCAATGAGAATAACATGAATGCAGCATAAGGTAAATCATATGCAAATGCTGATGGGTATACGTATCTAACATGACCAAGTCGGTGAATCTAACCATCGGCATCTAGCCTCGCGACATCACGTATGGTATAATCCATCGTACGACATCCTCTAGTCAAGAGTATAGATCAATCATCAAGTCAAACTCATCACGTACGGAAAATCATCGTATGGCGGCATTAAACCAATAGGGATCCTATCAACCTATATGACAATGAGGGTACGGCCTAATGTCACGTATGGCCTATCATTCATGATTCACAACATGTACATACAAACACACACACACACACCTATGTCCCAAGTCACATCCATAACAATCTCATATCAGGGGACCGGCAAGGTATCAATCCTCTCAATCGACTCGCATCCATATACCAACATATCATCATATCACATGTTAGTTATATGTATGCCCTAGAGGCCATTACTGTACATTGGATGTATATTGTAGTGGATGCTGGGACATATATAGGTAGGACTTTCTTGCTCGACATGATAGTACGCTATCTGGTTGCTCTTTATCTTAACGTGTATACTTTCTGTCTCTCTGTTACATGTTGATAAAGCCCTTAGGATGTGTACTCGACTTCCAGGACTGTGATGCAGATCATACTAGTGGGGCCTGGATAGTCCATGAGTACATCCTTCAATGTTCCTAGTCGAGGGAATATCGAGACGGGGCATCGATATTCCAGAGTAGACTAGCGTATATCTTCTCGACCCATGCGATGGGCGATGGATGATCCCATATCCATTGGTGTTTGACATCGGAGATGGTATGCGGGTGCTCAGTGGAGACTGGGTACACTGAACGGACTCGCTGAGAACTCCCAGATGGTATTATACCTCACGTCAGATGGCAGTTCTCTGGTGACACTGGTACAGCTTAGTCTGTTGACCCGAGATCGTCATAGAGTCTTGTGTGTCTCCCACTGTGCTTTGATTTCCACCCTACCACGGCTCTACTGAGTCGTGCAAACAGGTGGTTTTTGGGTACAGTCCCGATTCACATGGAGGCAATGAGCGATAGGAGGGGATTCGTCTCTCCCGGTATTGGGGGTTGATGTTGCGCTATGCTCGACTGGCCATAACAGGAAATCCCTGGCCAGGGTTGCAGTGACCTACTGGTAAGTGTTATCAGTAGTTTCACACATGTCATGGACTTCACGTCGGCATGACTTATCGAGCTACTGGGGTCTGACGTTTACCACCCCTAGGCGAGATATGCGACATAACAGACGAACAGACCGGACTGTACGGTAAGTGTTACTGGTTGGATTCACAGGAGTGTGAGGGGGCTTGCTCGTCGATCTTCTGATCGCTCAATACCCGGGTGGCCCTTATGTTTAGCAGACCGCTTGCGGCTTGTGGGTGTTTGATATGATCATCATCTGCTGCCGGCGTATTGACGAGTCTTTAGAGTCCTACACAGAGGTTTCCTGGCTCAAGCGAAACGAAATAGGAGCGCATATGAGATATGTGCGGGACCGAGAATAATGCGTGTATGTGATACCGTATTTCATTCTCGCGATGAATGTGTCGAATGGTTGTATGCGATATGACCTAGTTATCGAATCAAGGATTGACTCGATAAGCCGATACATTGGATACTAGCCGGTTATATGCGGCATGACCGGATCATTGAATCAAGTGTTGATTTAATGATTTGATGTATAATTATATATTTGATATATTACTTTGCATTAACTAGTATTGGTTCACTTTAAATGGATTTACTCACTTGAAATGCACATTGTATATGTGATATATTTTTTTGTGCACATGATTGTATCATGTTTGATGATACATTCTAGCATGGGTTTGTGTAAAGAATTAAACCATGGTTAGTTAGTGATTAGGGTTTCATTTCATTCACTTATTCATTTATCTATTTATTTATTTTATTTATTTCATTTGAAAAGATAAAGAGAAAAGAATGGTTGCTAGTTTTGTTTTTTCTTTGAAGCTTCTTGAAGCTTTGAACAAGTCCACCATTCTTGTCTCTTCTCTAACCCTAACCACTCATCTAACCTTAGTTAAATCTCTACACTAAATCATGGTTGAAGTCATGATAAGTATTCTTTTTATTTTCCTTTTAAAAAAAGAACTTATCATATCTTCTTCTTCTTCTTCATCTTCTTCTTCCATGAAGAAAAGCTTGCTACATCAATGGCAAGTGATGAAAACAAGTGAGAAATCTAATTCTAAAGTGAACCCACTTCCTATTTCTTCATCCTCTACCTCTTGCCAAGTAGTATAGGGTGTTTCCTTCACAAGTTTTTATGACTTGGTGAAGTCGGAGTTTGATCTTGTGATGCCTCGACGTAGATCATCTTCGGCATCGAAGCCGACGATCAAGCCCGCCCATTTCTTCGATGAAGCCGATGCTAGAGTTCGGGATCCGACTTGGACAGCGGAGAGACATCGTCGCGGAGCTTAGTAAGTGGTGGACCGGATCTACAAAGGTTGTAGTCACTTTCCTTTAACATTTAATTCGTTTACATGCTTGCATCGCCTATATATCTAGTTAACGATCCGTATTAGGGTTTGTAGGCACTTGTAAAATTTGAATTAGCCATGCTTGATCACTTGTGAGACTTCATTAGTGTGCTTAGGAACCCTACAGTGGTCTCAGAGCCTATCTAGAGCCTTAGGCGATGCACAGACGGAGTTAGAAATCCGATCGGACCGAAACCCTAACCCTAAACTTGCTCTCTGGACAATTTTGTAAAATGTGGATTTTTCTATATTAAAAATATGAAGAAAAATCAGCAGGGAATCTTAAGAATTACTGTGCAACACGTGTCCATGATTCAACAAGAGTGCGGCGGAACCGCGGCAGAAGCAAGGCTTCTGCGGCGGTTCCGCGGCCGTATTGTCACAATGCCCAATACTTTTTGCACAGTAATTCCTATTTTCTGGTTCTGGTTTTCCTGGGAATTTTTAATAATTTTTCAAGAGTTGAATTTTCTGGGTTGTATTGGGGTCTCGGTGTTTCGACCGGATTGTCTAATTTTGTCAGTGTGTGTTTTTCCGGGTAATTTTAGAATATGTTAAAAAGTTTGACCGGATATAAATACCCACTTTTTCCCCTATCGGGAAATTTCCAAGTGTTGGATCTTTCCGTGGTTTAAGGACATTCTAAGTAGTGCAAGTAACGCGATGGTCCCTCTAGAAGACAACAAACCTTAACTCGATTATATGACCGTCTTGAACTGCCCTTTGAACCTTAGGGTTTGGGGCAGTATGGCGTGCCACATGTGAGGCGTTGGCTTGACCCTTCTACGGCTGGACCGTTGGTACTGAGGCACGAACTGAATGTTTTTAGACTTATTTCATGTGTTGAGCTGTATCGGGAAAACTTGGGTGTTCGATTGTTCGATCGGAAAGTTTAACATTTTCTGTCTTATCCGGAATGTGATACAATAATTGGAATTCACAAGCAGTTATGAGATGACTGAATGAATGTTATAAACATAGCAGTTTAGTCTCACTTGATTGGTTGCCACGGAATTTTGATGTGATCAAAAGTCCGTCGCAATCACGTAGCGTACGCGGATACTCGCCGGGTAAACTTAATAGACAGCCTCACTCCATAGCCCCGACCAAGTGACTGTAGGAAAACCCCGTCGCCGAAAGCATCCGTTCGGGCGCTCGCGGTAGCGGTGTTCCGCCTTAGTGCACTTCGTCGACGGTATCGGGGGTGCGGCAGCCTACTAAAGTTTGCGACGAGCATTCGATCTGAATGTCGGGAATCCTGTTGAATTGCCCGACTTTATATTGAAAAGTGTTTTCGATTTTGAGACTAAAATGCGGCGTTTATAATTGTTAGGCATGCGATGTCTAAATATTTCATTTGATTAGGCATGCGATGTCCAAAGAGATTGCGGATTCCAACTGTTGTAGTTTTACACTTTCTTTTCTGTGACCGTAAGTATAATATGTGACATTGCCGGTTTCGTTGCTATATGTCAACGACAATTGGGATGTGCATATTTACTTACGTTGATGACATGTGTTGTTATGTGTTGCTGGATATGTTATATTGGATCGTCGTGGTTGAATAGCCGGGGGTTTTTATGTGAGGTGAGTGTTTTTCATTTTCATTCATGTAAAAACTTGTATGTAATATTCTTTTATTGGGGCACTTCCAGGTTGCGGATGTTGTCACCATTTGTATATTATTTACTTTTCTGCACTAGGATAGACCCAAGCAGGGGAGCACAAGTAACCGGGTTCTGGGGTCCAGTGGGAGACCAACTCGAGGAGTCGAGTCCGGGTCTCCTAACCCTAGAATTGGTAGGGTTGCTTGCCGCTCTCGTAGGGGTCTAGGGGTGTGGGATTGACTATTCATCACGACCGTGGAATCCGTGTTTTTATACCGGCTCGTATTGAAAACACGGACGTCCTAGTATATCCAATATTTCATATGTATCTTCTGCTGTGATTTATCTGTGATCATGTGATGTTCTGTGACAGATATTGTATATAGTATACATGATATATTATATAGACGTTGCTTATGTTTTACACCCGCGCTAGCCCTGCCTCGCTCTGGCGTTAGTTACCTAACCTAACGGTGCAGACGGGACATCGAGGCGAATGCGGATGGCATAAGCGTACGTTATATTTATCTATGATGTTTAGGTGGATTTAAATGATGGGATATTCATTAATGAGATTAATGAAAAAAAATAAACCTAATTGATGTTGTGGAATCGAATTTCTAAATAAAACAGGTAGCTACAGTTCTTGCTTTGCATCGCGGTGTTCATTATAGAACATCCTGCACCTTATTCGATGAGGAAAGGACCGAGATCCCTTCACCGGGAGTGACTCCTTTAGCAATAACTGGCAGATGCTACAACCCTCGGTTTGTCATTTGATTGCTTCTATAGTTTCTGCTTTGCACAGTGATATATATGATATATCCCGCACCTCATTCGACGAGGAAAGGGCCGACGATCCCTTCACCGGGAGTGACCCCTTTAGCAAAACTAGAAAAGCTTCAAAAACATTCCATTTAAAAACCATTTGATTCCGCAACGAGATCAAGTTCAAAGCGTTAAAGGTTTTCATAAAAACTATTCGCAACCCTCCGTCATTTTAGGAAGTAGAGTACTTAGTATTCGTGCTGTGTTTGTTGACCTTAGTTAAGGCACAGTATACGGTAGCTAAGTGATGTCTTCCTACACCGCATATGATGCGATTAGTTAGGACAGTCGCGTGACTTTGTTGACCATAGTTAAGGGTCATGTGGGTGGGTCTAATTAATCACGAAATGACGGGTAGAACTTGACTAGTACTTATGATTTGTTGACCATAGTTAAGGTCATAAGTGCTAGGGGTAAAAAATCTTTATCGGGAGTTTCAAGTGTTGAAATTTGCAATGAGATTGCATACCTTCTATGTGATAGTTGGATCCCGATACCCACTGCGAGTAATTGTTACTCCTGGGAGAGTTTTGCACTTTGCAATTAGCCGATCAAGTAGGTGTCTAGAAAGGTGTCAACGGGGTTACGCCTCTGGGAAAACGAGGTTTACTGTAATTAGGTCCGTGCGAAAGCACGGGAAACCTCCCTCAAACTACCGACACTGGCCTGGCTGAAAGATTGGCGAACTTGTAGAGTGTAATTAATCCCGGCTAGTCTTTCCTTTTAGGGTTTGAAGGAAGATTTGATAAAAACAGTGGGAGCCATCCTGATTAGATAAAATACATAACCAATCTAATCTTGCAAGAGCGCACGCAGAGTGTTTTCTTCTCTCTCTCTCCTGGTAGCGACCATATCACGCCTTAATCAAGATAATAATACGGATGTATTGACCGAACCCGCTTGTTATACTGAGCTGGGGAAAGTTGGTCCCGCTCCAACTTATAATTGTTATAAGACAAAGCAGGAAATAGGGAATACCAGAATTCCTATGCCGCCCAAACGAAGAAAGTGAATATGATGCATCTCCTTCGAATGTGTTCATTACAAAGAACTGTATCTCAGTATCCTCTGAATCCTGGGTATTTGATACCGGATCAGGATCCCAGATATGTAATCTGTTACATAGAGCTACAAAAAAGTAGAAAAACTGAGAACAGGTGATAAGTTTCATGAGACAGAAAACCGGGCAAGTGTTACAGCCAAGTCTGTTGGTCACTGTCACCCTGTGTTACCAATACATTGATTCTGAACAAATGCTATTAGATACCGAACCTGATATACAAAATCATATCACTCTCTTTATTTAGTAAAGAAATGTTAAAATTTTGTATTGATGGATAATGTTTTGAACATTTCCTATATCAAAAGTTGATCGGTTTAGGCGCGTTATCTAAAAGCATTAACATTCTAAATCAAACTACAGTTCTTAGTATTCAGAACACACACAAGAGGAAGAGTTCAGAAATGAACGAATCATTCTTGAGGCATTGTAGACTAGGTCATATCAATGCGACCCGACTAGCTGAAGTTACATTTTAGATGTATATTTAAATCAGTTTGAATTTACATCTTGTGAAACTTGCCAGTCATGTCACAAAGATAAGATGACCATAGCTCTGTTTGTTGGAAACAGAGAAAGAGTTAGTAAATTCTTGGGATGAAACATTATGATGTATGTAAGGTCTCCTGTCTACACATGCCAGGACTGGTTCTTTATACTTCATTACGTTCTCTGATGATCTCTCAAGATTCTGACATATGTTCCTGTTGAAACACAAGTCCGAACCTTTTGAGATATTCACAGAATATAAGTTAGAAGTAGAGAACCAACAACCGGGTATAAGTATTATGTCCTATGATAAGATCAGGGAGGAGAATACTTGTGCATGGCATTCCTGGACTATTCTAAAAGAAAATGAGATTCTCTCTCCGTATTACTCCTCTGAATACACCACAGCACAACGGTGTATCAGGGCGGAGCAATCGCATAATATTAGATATGGTGTGCTCTATGATGAGTATTACTGAGTTACCTATTTCCTTTTGGGGTTATATATGCGCTTGAGAAGCTGCGTACCTATTGAATTAGGTTCGAATCAGATCACTGCCTACCATTCCATATGAGATATGGTATGGGAAGAGCCTATCTCTTAAGTAAGTTAAGATTTAGGATTGTCCGGCCTATGTCAAAAGCAAAATCCGGACAAGATCGAGGCAAGATCAGTTCTGTAGAACTGGAAAGGTTCCAGCTGTACAAAACTGCTAATGATTTGACAGAACCAAAGGATTCAATAGTTTCCGACGAACCTCAGCCTCTCCGCCGATCTGGTAGGGTTCCTCATCTGCCTGAGAGATACCTCGGTTTCTCGATGACAGTGGGAGCGAGGAATGCATCATGAGATGATGACCCAACTAGTTTCGGGCTGGCCATCAAGAGTGGGACTCTGTAAGAATGGCTGGATGCTTAGCGATCTGAGATGGAATCCATATACACCAACAAAGTATGGACTTTGATTGCGATATCTGAAGGGTTAAATCCCCATCAGGAGCAAGTATATCTTGAGAAGATTACTTGGTGTAAATGGAAAAGTTGAGACTTTCAAAGCTAGACTTGTTAAAGGTTTTCGTCATCGACCAGGCACGGATAATGATGAAACCTTTTCCAGGGACTATGCTTAAGTCCATCCAGATCCTACTTGCCACTGCTACATACCATAACTGCGATATCTGGTGGTTGGGTGCCATGACAAATTTTCTAAATAATGATTTAGAAGAGAATGTCTATAAGAACACAGCCAGAGGGCTACGTAAACAGTGGGAGCAGCGGAAACGTGTGCAAGATGTTTTATGTGATGAAGCAGGCATCGCGGAGTTGGAACATCTGTTTTGATGTGGTAGTCAAAGTATTTGACTTCATCAAAATAGTAGATGAACCTTGTATATACAAAATGGTAGTAGAGAGTAAGGTGGTTATCCTCGTATTGTACGTGGACAACATACTCTTGATAGGAAAAGAGTTTCCTATGCTACGATCGGTCGATCTCCTATTATCACAAAGATTCTCCAATAGGATCAAAGTGATACCTCCTAAAATCCTGAGTTTTCATCTATGAGATAGATGTAATTGGATGCTAGGATTCTCACTAGATGTAGTGAGATGGTATCAATCGATCCTGGGGAGAATCACTGGAAGGGTTCCAGGGTGATAAAGACGACTGAATGTCAGTCACAGGCATTGTCTTTACCCTTAGTAAAGGGACGGTATGTTGGAAGAGTTCCAAGCTAGATACCGTGGCAAACTAGATGATAAAGGCTGGTAACATCGCTATTAAAGATACTACCAAAGAGGAAGTTTGGGTGTATATTGGTTCATAAGATGAACTAGGTTCTGCCATTGTATGACAATGGAAGTGTGGTTTTGGCCCTGGAACCCTGGTCCCATCAGTGACCAAGACATATTCTGAGGCAGCATCACCTGATCATGGAGATAGTTGATCTCCAGGATGATCGAGGTTAGGAGAGTAGACTCAGAGGACAACACGGCGGATCCACTCACGAAGGCCTTTTCCTAAAGAGAGACTTTTAGGGGATGGTTGAGTATGTGATACTGCAACCACTGCTACAGATGGCCCTAGTGCAAGTGGGAGATTGTTAGTTATATGTATGCCCTAGAGGCCATTACTGTACATTGGATGTATATTGTAGTGGATGCTGGGACATATATAGGTAGGACTTTCTTGCTCGACATGATAGTACGCTATCTGGTTGCTCTTTATCTTAACGTGTATACTTTCTGTCTCTCTATTACATGTTGATAAAGCCCTTAGGATGTGTACTCGACTTCCAGGACTGTGATGCAGATCATACTAGTGGGGCCTGGATAGTCCATGAGTACATCCTTCAATGTTCCTAGTCGAGGGAATATCGAGACGGGGCATCGATATTCTAGAGTAGACTAGCGTATATCTTCTCGACCCATGCGATGGGCGATGGATGATCCCATATCCATTGGTGTTTGACATCGGAGATGGTATGCGGGTGCTCAGTGAAGACTGGGTACACTGAACGGACTCGCCGAGAACTCCCAGATGGTATTATACCTCACGTCAGATGGCAGTTCTCTGGTGACACTGGTACAGCTTAGTCAGTTGACCCGAGATCGTCATAGAGTCTTGTGTGTCTCCCACTGTGCTTTGATTTCCACCCTACCACGGCTCTACTGAGTCGTGCAAACAGGTGGTTTTGGGTACAGTCCCGATTCACATGGAGGCAATGAGCGATAGGAGGGGATTCGTCTCTCCCGGTATTGGGGGTTGATGTTGCGCTATGCTCGACTGGCCATAACAGGAATCCCTGGCCAGGGTTGCAGTGACCTACTGGTAAGTGTTATCAGTAGTTTCATACATGTCATGGACTTCACGTCGGCATGACTTATCGAGCTACTGGGGTCTGACGTTTACCACCCCTAGGCGAGATATGCGACATAACAGACGAACAGACCGGACTGTATGGTAAGTGTTACTGGTTGGATTCACAGGAGTGTGAGCGGGCTTGCTCGTCGATCTTCTGATCGCTCAATACCTGGGTGGCCGTTATGTTTAGCAGACCCGCTTGCGGCTTGTGGGTGTTTGATATGATCATCATCTGCTGCCGGCGTATTGACGAGTCTTTAGAGTCCTACACAGAGGTTTCCTGGCTCAAGCGAAACGAAATAGGAGCGCATATGAGATATGTGCGGGACCGAGAATAATGCGTGTATGTGATACCGTATTTCATTCTCGCGATGAATGTGTCGAATGGTTGTATGCGATATGACCTAGTTATCGAATCAAGGATTGACTCGATAAGCCGATACATTGGATACTAGCCGGTTATATGCGGCATGACCGGATCATTGAATCAAGTGTTGATTTAATGATTTGATGTATAATTATATATTTGATATATACTTTGCATTAACTAGTATTGGTTTACTTTAAATGGATTTACTCACTTGAAATGCACATTGTATATGTGATATATTTTTTTGTGCACATGATTGTATCATGTTTGATGATACATTCTAGCATGGGTTTGTGTAAAGAATTAAACCATGGTTAGTTAGTGATTAGGGTTTCATTTCATTCACTTATTCATTTATCTATTTATTTATTTTATTTATTTCATTTGAAAAGATAAAGAGAAAAGAATGGTTGCTAGTTTTGTTTTTTCTTGAAGCTTCTTGAAGCTTTGAACAAGTCCACCAGTCTTGTCTCTTCTCTAACCCTAACCACTCATCTAACCTTAGTTAAATCTCTACACTAAACCATGGTTGAAGTCATGATAAGTATTCTTTTTATTTTCCTTTTAAAAAAAGAACTTATCATATCTTCTTCTTCTTCTTCATCTTCTTCTTCCATGAAGAAAAGCTTGCTACATCAATGGCAAGTGATGAAAACAAGTGAGAAATCCAATTCTAAAGTGAACCCACTTCCTATTTCTTCATCCTCTACCTCTTGCCAAGTAGTATAGGGTGTTTCCTTCATAAGTTTTTAATGACTTGGTGAAGTCGGAGTTTGATCTTGTGATGCCTCGACGTAGATCATCTTCGGCATCGAAGCCGACGATCAAGCCCGCCCATTTCTTCGATGAAGCCGATGCTAGAGTTCGGGATCCGACTTGGACAGCGGAGAGACATCGTCGCGGAGCTTAGTAAGTGGTGGACCGGATCTACAAAGGTTGTAGTCACTTTCCTTTACCATTTAATTCGTTTACATGCTTGCATCGCCTATATATCTAGTTAACGATCCGTATTAGGTTTGTAGGCACTTGTAAAATTTGAATTAGCCATGCTTGATCACTTGTGAGACTTCATTAGTGTGCCTAGGAACCCTACATCACATGCCAAAACGTATTCTCTTTTCATCGCATATATATCTCACATAAGGTCAATTTACAATTACATTCTACCTTTACTATAAGCATACGTATCTAATCTAACATACACGCTCGAACCATACAATCAGTTTTTAAAAGATGCGAATCATAGTTTTGAAAGTAGGGGCTATAGTGTTTTTAAGGAAAAGATATCATTTGAAAATCCGTAACGTCCCTCAAGGTATCTGTTTAAAAGATGCATATGATTCTTCAGTTTGGAAATAGGTATGGTTCGGATGACACATTTACGTCGGCTATCTAGTCTTATAGTACCCTAAACGGCAATATCATCAAACATCATCCTCAAATCCCGTCATCACATATTAGTCGTAACATATCACTTCTAACTATCCTTTAGTTTCTAATATGGTTTCTCTAACTATCCTTTAACTCTATCTATAGTTTTCTATTAAAGGTTCCCTTAACCATACTCTATATATAAATCGGTTTCCATCAAAGTTTCTGGGGGTGCTATACGCCATCCACCCGACTTCCCCCATAGATATAGATCTACTCACCTGCTCCTTGCTTGCCGAAGTCGATGATGCCACGCTCCGTCGCTTCAGAATCCATGCGAAGGTACCTAAAATATACACAATCGCAATCCCTATTAAAATCGAATCCGGAAAACCAAAATGGCACACGGATCGCCTATAGGTTAGAACCTATAGCCCACGCATTCAAAACCAACCAATTATCCCTAGTCGTTGATGTACAAACATCCAACAACCAAATACAAATCCAAATATCAGAAAACACAAAAACAGCAACATAGGAAAACCCTTCCCAGATTTCACTATAGGACAAACTAAGGGATTTTGCACATAGGGTTGCTCTAGATATCTGATAAGGAAGCCATGGACCAAAAATCACACGAAATTGCCCCGACATGGCCGTAATTTGCGGCCAATACACTTAAATCTGCGGCCATTTAAAGGGGTTAGGGGCTCAGGTTTTCAAGGGGTGGTTCATGGTTGCCTACACGACTCGTGGTCAAGGGAACTTCTTTTTACAATGGTCTCGGGCCCATCCCAGATCTCTAAATACCATCTCAAAATCCATAAAAACCCGATATCGACAAATCTAAAGTTCGTATTTTGGGGTTTTGGTCACTGGTCCAGGTCAAGAATTGGTCTCTAGGGTCTTGTAACAGCCAACTAGGCATCACCCATCCACACAACACTCAAACCCCTCTCTAGCAATTTCCATGTTCATAAATACACATCTTAACCCTATTTCTAAACTAACTAGAATACTAGGAAAACATAAACTAACTAAGTGAAGGGAAATATACCTCATGAATGCCACCAAGCAAAACCCTAAAAGTTCAAAGTCCTCAAAATCCAACATTGATGGGTCCAAAGTGTAGAGGGTCCAAAGTTTACCAAGAGGTTGCAAAATGAGCTATAGTCTCGCTATTTTCTTACGTGTCTGCGAGTGACACGAACGTTTACAAATAAAAACCTTTTAGGATATTTCAAAAAGGCGGGACGCATATTTTGGCAAAACATATATGCTAGTATATTATTACTTTACAAATGAGCATCCGCCACTTGTGTCGTGAGTTACGCATTACGCGGCAATTCAGAAAAGATTATGCATATGATTTATTTGGTTTTTGGAGATTTTTTTCAAACAGGATGCGTACTATACATGTATTATGGTATTTGATTAGTGCATATGGTATTTTGGTAGTGAATTTGAGATTTGTATCTCCTTTGTGACTCTGATGATATGCGTGAAAGTCCGTTGATTTGCGTGACGCTTGACGGAGATCGGTTTTGAGTTTCGTACTCATTTTTCCTGCGCACAGGACGCGTTGTGGTTTTCTGTTTCTTCCGTGATTTCGGAGCCCCGTTGTTTGAGCTGTTTATTAAAATGTTTAGCATTTGGGGGTTTAAATTTAAATTCGGGGACCGAATTTCTTTAAGGAGAGAAGATTGTAGCGTTCTGAAATCGTTATACGAATTTTTCCGTTTTAGGGTAAAATAGTCGGTATTTTCCGTTTTAACCGATTTTGATCAAACTTCCGTATAAACTTGCCGGCACCTAGTTTATCTAAAATAAAGCTATGTGCGCGAGGTTTGGGGGTCAATGGGATGTTTTGGTTCACGTAGAAGTTTTCCTTAATTAAATATTATTTTAATGTATTATTTATGCACTTAATTAGTGGAAATTACTTTTTTGTGTGGGTTAATTAGTTCTAATTGGAATCATTGCTAATCTAATCACTAGAATTAGTTTATAACCTTCTCTTGAAAAATCTAGATATTTGTGACAAATGGAATTATTTTTAAAAGAAAAGAAATAGAAGAAAAGGTGGCATTTTTGTATTTATTAGCAATTAATGCTATTTCTTGCTAGATTTTTCCACACAATTCTCACAAAACCCCCTCCTACTTGCCTTGGCCGAAGCAAATAGCCCTTGCTGCCCTCTTCTCTTGCCTTGCTCATTTCTTCATTTCCAAGATCAAAATTCATCAAAAATCCAAGAATAATCCCACAAATTCATAAATAAATCATTGCCCATTATTCTTCATCTCTAAACTAGCATGGATCTTCATGAAAAAGCATCATTTTGGAGGGTTAATTTTGGTGATGTTGCAAAAATTGAGATCTTGTTTATGAGGTATAAATTCTAAACCTAATCCTAACTTGTTGCTTAATTCCTTAAGCTTGCTTAATTATATGCTAATTATCGCTTTAAAGTTCATGTGTAATTAATTCATGATAACTAATTATGAAATCAAGTTAGGATTTTGATGTGCTTATGTTGTTAAGCAAGATGTGTAGATTTGGAAAAGTTAAGTATTTTTTGAAAATGATAATTATTATTTTTCCTAATCGCCTATTAAGCTTAATCGCAAACTAAGTTTTTCTAACTCATTTTTGGGAAAGATTAAAAATATGAAAGTGGTTTGGATAGCTTAGTTAAGCTATTATATGATATTTGAAATCGCTAGAACTGTTAAATTTCTAGGCTTGTGCTAAACTGAGAGAAAATGATATAAGCTGCTTACTAGCTTTTCGGTAAAATTTGGCGTGGGTTTTAAATGAAAATGGAGATGACTTAAATATTAATACATACGATATTTATTGTGTTTGTAAATGCGTATTGGTATTATTGGGTTTTAATGTGGCAGTTTTCATGTAAAGCGACCCTATTTAGGGTTTCGGCTACGTTTTCCGATATTTGGATTATTGGTTTTGAGTTTGGATGTTGTATTTGGTCGTTGGATGTTTGTACGTCAACGACAAGGGTAGTTGATTGTTTTGCATGTGTAGGCTATAGGTTCTAACCTATGAGCGCACCGCGTGCCGTATTTTGGATTTCGGAATTTGGTGTTAATAGCTTTGCGAATTCGTATTGATTGTTGGTACCTTCGCGTGGATTCCGAGACGACGAAGTGCATCAACTACGGATAAGCGAGGAGTTTAGCAGGTGAGTAGATTTATATCTACCGGGGAAGTCGGGTGGATGGCGTATAGCACCCCCGCAAATATTGGATTGAAAGATCGTTTGATTATTATATCCTGATAAATGATAGGCGACTGATATGATTTTAGGACTTGCAAAAGATAATATGATAGAAGTGGACATTAGTGAACATATTGGTTTAGGAGAATATGAAATGATAAGTGAATCATGATGAGTAATATTTGAAAGGGAACAAGTGTGATGTTTATACTAATGTGTTGCGAGATATTAGTGTAATGAACGAGTATACGATGTGATATGATGACTTAGTGTGATAGTTCGTTATATGGATTTGAGTTGATATGTAATGGTTGATACCTTTGTAGGTCCCCTGATATGAGATTGACATGGATGTGACCTGAGAGATTGCTATATAATTATCATGGATAATGATTGCATAACGAGTGATATGCCGTACGAGACTCAGATCTGTACCCTGATGTTGTATAGGTTGATAGAACCCCTATTCGATAATGCCGCTGTACGTTAGATTACCGTACGCGATGACTTTTACCTTTTGATTTATCCATACCGTTGATTAGAGGATGTCGTACGATGGATTGTACCATACGTGATATTGTGAGGCTGGATGCCGATTGATAGATTCACCGACTCGGTCTTATTGATATGTATACCCCATAGCATTTGATTCATTATATGCATTATGCTGCATTCATGCTATTCTCATTGCATTTCTTATACCTGTGCTAGTACACCTACACTATTATCGATGATGCGTATGTTACACATACACAGATTTGCCGGCTCACACACTTCTTCATCGATAATTGACATGTCACTTACACAGTAGAATTGCTATATCATGCTATTGTAGGGTTACTAGGCACTCTAATAAGGTTCTACAAGGCATCAACCATGCCGGATTAAAATTTTAGCCGTGCCGAACAACCCTAAACTAGATCTTTAAACTAAAGATTAGGCAAAAACTAGCATGTTAAACAACAATTATCACTAAGTGAATACAAAATAAAACCTTTGTAGATCGGTCCTTCACTTCTAAGGCTCCTTGTTGTAGTCCCTTCGCTGCGATCATCGAACTCCCGGACTCTCGGATGGCTCCGTGAGAAGAGGGCAACGATTTTGCTTGAAGTCTTTGAGGCCGAAGATGATCTACGTCGAGGGAATACGAACTCAAGCTTCTACTTCACTAACTAGAGAATTAGTGAAGCAAACACCAAGTGCTAGTCTAGTAGAATATGATGAAATAGGAAATGAGTACACTTTAGAATTTCTTTTCTCATAATGTTTCTCTCTCTTTATCAAACCCTAGCAAGAATTTGAAGGAGGAAGAAGATGAACTCAAAATGAGAATGAAAACTAATCAAGAGAGAGTTAGCTAACCATGCTGAGTGAGTATCATATACTAACTCATGTAGAAACATAACCATGGCTAATTCTAATGGTTGGGTTAACTTAATATCATAAGTAAAACAAATTGAGTTGAATTTTTCAAAGCACTAAAAGCTTCTACAAGCTTCATGCACTTAACAAATATCAATTAATTTAGATTTACTTTAAATATAAAAAACCCTCCACTAAAATTAGAATGGTGTATGTCTTATACACCCATGTCAAGTGTATCAACAACCATGATACAAAATGAACACAAATAAATATATATCACATATATGTTAAGTTGTGCACAAGTGAGAAAAACAAATGCTTAAGTGAACCAATGTTAGTTAACGTAAATTAGTATATCTCATATACAATTATACACTAAATTATTAAATCAACACTTGACTTAATAATCCGGTTATATCACATATAACCGACTAACATCCTATGTATCGACTTATCGAATCAACCCTTGATTCGATAACCTGGTTATATCGCATATAACCGATCGATACAAACATCGCGAGAATTGAATACGGTATCATATACTCGCATTATTCTCGGTCCCGCATATATCACATATGCGCTCCTATTTCGTTTTGCCTGAGCCAGTAAAACCTCTATGTAGGACTCTAAAGACTCGTCAATACGCCGGCAGTAGGTGATGATCATATCAAGCACCCACAAGCCGTCAGCGGTACTAGCTGGACGTAACGGCTACCCGGGTATTGAGCGATCAGAAGATCAGCAAGCAAGCCCACTCCAACTCCTGCAAAAAGCCTGACAGTGACACTAACGTACAGTCCGGTCTCCTCGTCTGATATGTCGCATATCAAGTCTAGGGGTGGTAAACGTCAGACCCCAATAATCGATAAGTCATGCCGATATGAGGCTCATAACGGGTCGAGAAACTACTGGTAACACTTACCAGTAAATCTCTAAACCAGCCCTAGCCAGGGACTTCCCTGTTATGGCCAATCGAGCATAGCGCAACATCAACCCCCAATACCAGAAGAGACGAAACCCCTCCTATCGCTCATTGCCTCCATGTGACTCGGGACTGTACCCAAAAACCACCGTTTTGCACGTCCTCTTGGACGTGGTAAGGTGGAAATCAAAGCACAGTGGGAATCACACAAGACTCTATGACGATCTCGTGTCTACAGACTATCCTGTACTACTGTCACCAGAGAACTGCCATCTGATGTAAGGTATAATACCATCTGGGAGTTCTCGGCGAGTCCGTCCAGTCTACCCAGTCTCCACTGAGCACCCGTATATCATCTATGATGTCAAACACCAATGGATATGGGATCATCCATCGCCCATCTACATGGGTCGAGAAGGCATACGCTAGTCTACACTGGTATATCGATGCCCCGTCTCGATACACCCACGACTAGGGACCTTGAAGGATGTACTTATGGACTACCATGTCCCCACTAGTATGATCCGCATCATAGTCCAGATAGTCAAGTACACATCCTAAGGGTTTTACCAACATGTAACAGAGAGACAATCAGTATACACATTAAGGTAAAGAATAACCAGATAGCATACTATCATGTCGAGCAAGAAAGTCCTCCCTATATATGTCCAAGCATCCACTACAATATACATCTCATGTATAGTAATGGCCTCTAGGGCATACATATAACTAACAATCTCCCAATTGCACTAGGGTCATCTGATAATAGTGGTTGTAGTATCTCATACTCAACCATCCCATAATAGTCTCTCTCTGGGAAAAGGCCTTTGTGAGTGGATCCGCCGTGTTGTCCTCTGAGTCTACTCTCCTGACCTCGATCCCCTGGAGATCAACCATCTCCATGATCAGGTGACACTGCCTTAGAATATGTCTGGATCGCTGATGGGACGGGCGTTCCTAGGCATAGGCCACAACTCCATTGTCACACAATGGTAGGAACGAAGTTCATCTCATGAACTAATATAAACCCAGACTTCCTCTTTGGTAGCATATTTGGTAGCGATGTATCTAGCCTTTATCGTCTAGTATGCCACGGTATCTGTCTTGGAACTCTTCCAACATACCGTCCCTTTACTGAGGGTAAAGACAATGCCTGTGACTGACATTCAGTCGTCCTTATCACCCTGGAACCCTTCCAGTGATTCTCCCCAGGATCAATTGATACCATCTCACTACAACTAGTGAGTATCCTAACATCCAATTAGATCTATCTTATAGATCCAAAACCCAGGATTTAGTAGGTATCACTTTGATCCTATGTGGACAATCATTGTGATAAGCAGAGATTGATCGAGCGTAGCATAGGAAACTCCTTCCCTATCAAGAGTATGTCATCCACGTTCTCTACGAGGATCACCACCATACTCCCTACCACCTTTTTGTATATACAAGGATCATCTACCATTTTGATGATGTCAAACTCTTTGACTAACACATCAAAACAGACGTTCCAACTCCGCAATGCCTGCTTTATCACATAAAACATCTTGCACACGTTTCCGCTGCTCCCACTGTCTACGAAGCCCTCTGACTGTGTACTTATAGACTCTCTCTTCTAAAACATCATTTAGAAAAGCAGTCATGACACCCAACCGCCAGATATCGTAGTCATGGTATGTAGCCGTGGCAAGTAGGATCTGGATGGACTTAAGCATAGCTTTGAAAGTCTCAACTTTTCCATGTACACCAAGTAATCTTCTCAAGATATACTTGCTCCTGATGGGGACTTAACCCTTCAGTTAAGGCAACCAAAGTCCATACTTTGTTGGTGTATAAGGATTCCATCTCAGATCGCTAAGCATCCAGCCATTCTTACAGAGTCCCACTCCTGATGGCCAGCTCGAAACTAGTTAGGTCATCATCTCATGATGCATTCCTCGCTCCCACTGTCATAGAGAAATTGAAGTATCTCTCAGGTGGGTGAGAAACCCTACTAGATCGGTGGAGAGGCTGAGGTTCATTGGAAACTATTGAATCCTTTGGTTCTACCAAATCATCAGCTGAAGTTTGTATAGCTGGAACTCTTTCCAATTCTACGTCATGACCATTAATTTCTTCACAAGAAATTCCTTTTACAAAGGTGGCATGTTGAGAAACAAAACATCTTTTGTTCCTCGGTTTGGTAGAAGATATTCCCTTGCATATGCTTGGGATATCCAACAAACTTCTACAGAACTGACTTTACCACGAGCTTGTCCGGATTTCGCTTTTAGAAATAGGCCGGACAACCCCAAATCATAACAAACTTAAGATATGGGCTCTTCCCTTTCCATATCTCATATGAAGTGGTAGGCAACTGATTTTATCGGAACCCTATTCAATAGGTATGCAACTTCTCCAGTGCATAACTCCCAAAAGGAAATAGGTAACTCAGTAGTACTCATCATAGAGCACACCTTATCACATAGGGTGTGATTGCTCCGCCCCGATACACCAACGTGCTGTGGTGTATACGGAGGAGTAATGCTGAGAGAGAATCTCATTCTCCTTTAGAATAATCCAGGAATTCCGTGCTCAAGTATTCTCCTCCTCGATCACATCAAAGGACATAATACTTATACCCATTTCGGTTCTCTACTTTCTAACTTATATTCTGTGAATATCTCAAAAGCTTAGGACTTGTGTTTAACAGGAGCATATATCTGAATCTTGAAAGATCATCAGAGAATGTAATAAAGTACAAAGAACCGGTCTTGGCATGTGTAGACTGGGGACCTTCATACATCAACATGTATCATCCCAAGAGTTCAAGAACTCTTTCTCTGTTTCCAATAAACAGAGCTATGGTCATCTTATCTCTGTGACATGACCGGCAAGTTTCACAAGATGTAAATTCAAACTAATTTAAATATGCATCTATATGTAACTTTAGCTAGTCGGGTCGCATTGATATGACCTAGTCTATAATACCTCAAGAAGGATTCGTTCATTTCTGAACTCTTTCCCTTGTGTGTGTTCTGTATACTAAGAACTGTAGTTTGATTTAGAACGTCTATGCTTTTAGATAACGTGCCTGAACCGATCAACTCTTGATATAGGAAATGTACAAAACATTATCCAATAATACAAAATTATATCCTTTCTTTACTAATAAAGAGACTGATATGATGTTGTATATCAGGTTCGGTATCTAATAACATTCGTTCAGAATCAATGTATTCTGGTAATACAGGGTGATAGTGACCAACAGACTTGGCTACAACACTTGCACCGTTTTCTATCTCATGAAACTTATCACTCGTTCTGAGTTCTCTACCTATCTGTAGCCCATGTAACAAATTACATATGTGGGATCCTGATCCGGTTTCACATACCCAGGACGTAAAGGATACTGAGAAACAGTTCTCTATAATGAACACACCCGAAGAAGATGCATCATCATGCACTTTCTTCGTTTGGGCGGCACAGGAATTCTGGTAATCCCCTATTTCCTGCTCTGTCTTATAACATTTATAAGATGGAGCGGGACCAAAGTTCCCCAGCTCAGTATAACAAGCGGGTTCGGTCAATACATCTGTATTATTATCTTGATTAAGGCGTGACATGGTCGCTACCTAGAGAGAGAGAGAAGAAAACACTCTGCGTGCGCTCTTGCAAGATCAGATTGGTTATTATTTTATCTAATCAGGATGGCTCCCACTGTTTTTATCAAATCTTCCTTCAAACCCTAAAAGGAAAGACTAGCCGAGATTAATTACACCCTACAACTTCGCCAATCTTTCAGCCAGGCCAGTGTCGGTACTTTGAGGGAGGTTCCCCGTGCTTTCGCACGGACCTAATTAAAGTAAACCTCGTTTTCCCAGAGGCGTAACCCGTTGACACCTTTCTAGACACCTACTTGATCGGCTAATTGTAATGTGTAAAATTCTCCCAGGAGTAACAATTACTCGCAGTGGTTATCGGGATCCAACTATCTCATAGAAGGTATGCAATCTCATTGCAAATTCCAACGCTTGAAATTCCCGATAATATTTTGCCCCTAACCTCCTATGACCTTGACAAAGGCCAACAAACCATAGGATGCTAGTCAAGTTCAACCCGTCATTTCTTGATTGAATCAAACCCACCCGCACGACCCTTGACAAAGGCCAACAAGGTCGTATGACTACCCTAACCCATTCTGAATCATATGCATAAGCAGATAAGCACTAGTCAGCTACCGCACACTACGTCTTGACAAAGGCCAACAAACGCAGCACGAATACTAACTACTAATCTGAAATGACAGAGGGCTACGACAGGTTTTTCTGAAAACCTATTGCGTAATGAACTTGATATTGTTGTAGAATCAAATAATTTTAAAATGGAGTGTTTTTGAGGCTTTTGCTAGTTTCGCTAAAGAGGTCACTCCCGGTGAAGGGATCTCGGCTCTTTCCTCGTCGAATGAGGTGGATGATATATCATATATACCACTGTGCAAAGCAAGAACTAGAAAAGCAATCAAACTACAAAACCAAGGGGTGTAGCATCTGCCAGTTATTTGCTAAAGGGGTCACTCCCGGTGAAGGGATCTCGGCCCTTTCCTTATCGAATAAGGTGCAGGATGTTCTACAAGGAACACCGCGATGCAAAGCAAGAACTGTAGCTACCTGTTTTTGAAAATTCGATTCTACAACATCTTTTAGGTTTCTTTTCTTTCATTAATCACATTAATGAAGTCCCATCATTTAAGTCACCTAAACATCACAGATAAATACGACGTACACTTATGCCATCCGCATTCGCCTCGATGTCCCCTCGTGCACCGTTAGGTTAGGTAACTAATGGCAGAGCGGGGCAGGGCTAGCGCGGGTGTAAAACATAAGTAACGTCTATATAATATACATATATACTATATACAGTATTTATCACAACATATCAAATGATCACATCACATATATCGCAGCAGAAGAAACATATGAAACATTGGATATACTAGGACGTCCGTGTTTTATTTTGAGCCTCTATAAAACACGGATTCCACGGTCGTGATGAATAGCCAAACCCACACCCCTAGACCCCTACGAGAGCGGCAAGCAACCCTACTAATTCTAGAGTTAGGAGACCCGGACTCTACTCCTCGAGTTGGTCTCCCACTGGACTCTAGAACCCAGTTACTTGTGCTCTCCTCCTTAGGTCTATCCTAGTGCGGAAAAGTAAATAATATACAAATGGCGACATCAACCTCATCCCGGAAGTGCCCCAATAAAAGAATATTACATACATTAAATTTTACATGAATGAAAATAAAAACCCTCATCTCACATAAAACCCCCGGCTATTCAAAACGCGACGATCCAATATAACATATCCAGCAACACATAACATCACATGTCATCAACGTAAGTAAATATACGCATCCCAATTGTCGTTGACATATAGCAACGAAACCGGCGATAACACATATTACACTTACGGCCGCAGAAAAGAAAGTGTAAAACTACAACAGTTGGAATCCGCAATCTCCTTAGACATCGCATGCCTAACAATTATAAACCCCGCATTTTAGTCTCTATATCGAAAATATTTTTCAATATCTAGTCGGGAAATTCAACAAGATTCCCGATATCCTGATCGAATGCTCGTCGCAAACTTTAGTAGACGGCCGCACCCCTGATGCCGTCGACGAAGTGCACTAAGGCGGAACACCGCTGCCGCGAGCACCCGAACGGATGCTTTTGGCGATGAGGTTCTCCTACAGTCACTTTGTCGGGGCTATGGAGCATGGCTGTCTATTAAGTTTATCCGGCGAGTATCCGCGTACGCTACGTGATTGCAACGGACTTTTGATCACATCAAAATTCCATGGCAACCGATCATTTGAGACTAAACTGCTATGTTTATAACATCCAAATTAGTTATCTCATAACTACTTGTGGATTCCAAATATTGTATCACAT
Organism: Agapanthus africanus; assembly: GCA_030015575.1. Taxonomy (NCBI): domain Eukaryota; kingdom Viridiplantae; phylum Streptophyta; class Magnoliopsida; order Asparagales; family Amaryllidaceae; genus Agapanthus; species Agapanthus africanus. The sequence continues at coordinate 115,187,745 of JASDDO010000029.1, forward strand.
TCCAGATAAATAGACAATGTTAAACTTTCCGATCGAATAATCAAACACCCAAGATTTCCCAAATAGTTCTCAACACTTGAGGGGAGTTTAAAAACATCCATCACATGCCACAGTACCAATGGTCCAGCCGTAGAAGGGTCAAGCCAACGCCTCACATGTAGCAACGCCGTACTGCCCCAAACCCTAAAGTTCAAAAGGAAGTTCAAGACGGTCACATAATCGAGTTAAGATTTGTTGTCTTCTAAAGGGTCCATTTCGTAACTTGAACGATTTAAACGTTCTTAAACAACGGAAAAATCCAACACTTGGAAATTTTCCGGCAGGGGAAAAAGTGAGTTATTGATATCCGTTCGAACTTTTTAACACGTTCTAAAAATTACCCGGAAAAACACATAGACGAAGTTAAACTTTCCGATCGAATCAATGAGCTTCCAATACAACCCAGAAAACTCAACACTTGAGTATAAATTAAAAATACTCAGAAACATCAGGAAATTAAATAGGAACATTACTGTGCAAAAAGATAAGCGTGACGTCACCTTATAGCCGCAGAACTGCCGCGGGAGCCATACTCGTGCCGCGGTTCCGCGGCGCTTTTGGCGCCAAACGTTGTCGGTTTGCACAGTTTTCCATATAATTGCCTGCTGATTTTTTTAAGCATTTTTAATCCAGAAAAAACCAACATTTTCAAAAATGTCCAGAGAGGGGTAAAATCGGGGGATTCCGAGTTCGATCGGACTTTAAACTTCGTCTAGACTTCGCCTAAAGCTCTAGCTTGGCTCTGGTACCACTGTAGGTTACTAGGCACTCTAATAAGGTTCTACAAGGCATCAGCCATGCCGGATTAAAATTTTAGCCGTGCCGAACAACCCTAAACTAGATCTTTAAACTAGAGATTAGGCAAAAACTAGCATGTTAAACAACAATTATCACTAAGTGAATACGAAATACAACCTTTGTAGATCGGTCCTTCACTTCTAAAGCTCCTTGTTGTAGTCCCTTCGCTGCGATCATCGAACTCCCGGACTCTCGGACGGCTCCATGAGAAGAGGGCAACGGTTTTGCTTGAAGTCTTCGAGGCCGAAGATGATCTACGTCGAGAGAATACGAACTCAAGGTTCTACTTCACTAACTAGAGAATTAGTGAAGCAAACACCCTAAACTAAAGTGCTAGTCCAGTAGAGCATGATGAAATAGGAAATGGATACACTTTAAAATTTCTTTTCTCACAATGTTTCTCTATCTTTATCAAACCCTAGCAAGAATTTGAAGGAGGAAGAAGATGAGCTCAAAATGAGAATGAAAACTAATCAAGAGAGAGTTAGCTAACCATGGTGAGTGAGTATCATATACTAACTGATGTAGAGACATAACCATGGCTAATTCTAATGGTTGGGTTAACTTAATATCATAAGTAAAACAAATTGAATTGAATTTGTCAAAGCACTAAAAGCTTCTACAAGCTTCATGCACTTAACAAATATCAATCAATTTAGATTTACTTTAAATATAAAAAACCCCTCTACAAAAATTAGAATGGTGTATGTCTTATACACCCATGTCAAGTGTATCAACAACCATGATACAAAATGAACACAAATAAATATATATCACATACATATTAAGTTGTGCACAAGTGAGAAAAACAAATGCTTAAGTGAACGAATGTTAGTTAATGTAAATTAGTATTGTAGGGTTACTAGGCACACTAACAAGGCTCTACAAGGCATCGACCATGCCCATTTAGAAAATTTATGTGCCTAAAAACCCTAAGCAAGATCGTATACTAGAGTTTAGGCGAAACGATTAGCAAGTAAACAACTTTACTCTGAAGGAAATACGAAATACAACCTTTGTAGATCGGTCCTTCACTTCTAAAGCTCCTTGATGAAGTACCTTCGCTGCGATCAAGGTTCTCCCGGGCTCTTGCATGGCTTCACGACGCGAGGGATGCGACCTTGCTTGAAGTCTCCGAGGCCGAAGATGATCTACGTCGAGGGAATTCCGACTCAAGCTCCTACTTCACTAACTTGAGAATTAGTGAAGCAAACACCCTATACTAAAGGGCTAGTCTAGTAGAGGATGGAGAAATAGGAAGTGGGTTCTCTTTAGAATTTTGTTTCTCACAAGGATTCTCACTTTGGATCAAACCCTAGCTTGCTTTTTCTTTTTGTTCAATGAAGAAGATGATGAACAAAAGAAAGTAAAAAGGATAATGATCAAGTGAGAAGGCTAACCATGGTGAGTGAGTATCATATACTAACTCATGGTGAGACATAACCATGGCTAAGTGTAAATGGTTAAGTCAATAAAAATCTAAAGTAAAACAAAACTTGTGGACTTTTTCAAAGCATCCACAAGCTTCTCCAAGCTTTATGCTTATGAAAAAATTCCACTAATTTGTAATTACTTTCGATAAATATAAACCACCATTTAAAAATAGAATGGTGTAGGTCTTACACATCCATGTCTAGTGTATCAACAACCATGATACAAAAATATAACACATTTTAATATATATATCATATATATATATATATATATATATATATTAAAGATGTGTGAAAGTGAGAAAAACCCTAAAGTGAACAAGTGTTAGTAATTGTAAATTAGTATATCTAATATACAATTATACACTTAATTATTAAATCAACACTTGACTTAATAATCCGGTCATATCTCATATAACCGGCTAACAATCATTGTATCGACTTATCGAATCAACACTTGATTCGATAACCCGGCTAAATCATATATAACCGACCGATACAAAAAGGTCGCGAGAATAGAATACGGTATCACATACACGCATTTATTCTCGGTCTCGCACATATCACATACGTGCTCCTATTTCGTTTTGCCTGAGCCAGTAAAACTCTATGTAGGACTCTAAAGACTCGTCAATACGCCGGCAGTAGGTGATGATCACATCAAGAACCCACAAGCCGTCAGCGGTACTAGCTGGACGTAACAGCTACCCGGGTATTGAGCGATCAGAAGATCAGCAAGCAAGCCCGCTCCAACTCCTGTAAAAGCCTGCCGGTAACACTTCCCGTACAGTCCGGTCTCCTCATCTGATATGTCGCATATCAAGTCTAGGGGTGGTAAACGTCAGATCCCAATAACCGATAAGTCGTGCCGATGTAAGGCTCATAACGGGTCGAGAAACTACGGGTAACACTTACCAGTAAATCTCTTAATCAGCCCTGGCCAGGGACTTCCCTGTTACGGCCAATCGAGCACTGCGCAACATCAACCCCTAATACCGGGAGAGACGAAACCCCTCCTATCGCTCATTGCCTCCATGTGACTCGGGACTGTACCCAAAAACCACCGTTTTGCATGCCCTCATGGACGTGGTAAGGTGGAAATCAAAGTACAGTGGGAATCACACAAGACACTATGACGATCTCGGGTCTACAGACTAACCTGCACAAGTGTCACCAGAGAACTGCCATCTGACGTGAGGTATAATACCATCTGGGAGTTCTCGGCGAGTCCGTCCAGCGTACCCAGTCTCCACTGAACATCCGTATACCATCTCTGATGTCAAACACAAATGGATATGGGATCATCCATTGCCGATCTCATGGGTCGAGAAGCGTATACGCTAGTCTACACTGGTATATCGATGCTCCGTCTCGATGCATCCATGACTTGTGACCTTGAAGGATGTACTTATGGACTACCATGTCCCCACTAGTATGATCCGCATCATAGTCCAGGTAGTCAAGTACACATCCTAAGGGTTTTACCAACATGTAACTATAAGACAATATAAAGAGACAAGTATACATGTTTAAGTAAAGTGCAACCAGATAGCATACTATCATATCGAGCAAGAAAGTCCTCTCTATATATGTCCAAGCATCCAATATAATATACATCATCTGTACAATACTGGCCTCTAGGGCATACATACAACTAACAATCTCCCACTTGCACTAGGGCCAGCTGCTGTAGTATCGCATACCAAGCATCCTGAAGAGTCTCTCAAACTGTATCTGGGGAATGGCCTTCGTTAGTGGATCCGCTGTGTTGTTCTTCGTGTCAACCCTCCTGACCTCGATCTCCCGGCGATCAACTATCTCCCGGATCAGGTGATACCGCCTCAGAATATGCTTGGATCGCTGATGGGACCTAGGTTCCTTGGCCAAAGCCACTGCTCCATTGTTATAGCAATACAAAGGTATTGGATGCTCAATGGATGGAACCACTCCAAGTTTAGTGATGAACTTCTTGATCCAGACAGCCTCTTTGGCAGTATCGTTGGCAGCGATGTATTCAGCCTCCATCGTCGAGTCTGCCACGGTTTCCTGCTTGGAACTCTTCCAGCTAACCGCCCCTCCGTAAAGGGTAAAGACAAATCCCGACTGCGACTTAGAGTCGTCCTTATCACTCTGGAAGCTCGAATCGGTAAAGGACTCCACTTGGAGTTCTCCATTACCATACACCAAGAGCATCTCTTTAGTCTTTTGCAAGTACTTGAGAATGCTCTTCACAGCTGTCCAGTGACTCTTTCCAGGATCAGCTTGATACCTACTCACTATACTTAGTGAGTATGCTACATCGGGTCTGGTACATAGCATCGCATATATGATAGAGCCTACTGCCGAAGCATAGGGTATCCCTTGCATGCGAGCTCTCTCCAAATCAGTCTTGGGAGACATCTCTTTGGAGAGAGTGAGCCCTGAGATCGTGGGTAAAAACCCACGTTTGGAATCTTCCATACTAAACCACTTTAGTATGGTGTCAATGTACCTGGATTGGGACAATCCCAATATCCTTTTAGATCTATCTCTATAGATCATGATTCCCATTATGCAGGAGGAATCACCAAGATCTTTCATTGAGAATCTTTGTGATAAGAAGAGCTTGACCGATTGCAGCATAGGAATGTCATTTCCTATCGAGAGTATGTCGTCCACGTACAATACTAGGAAGACAACCTTACTCTCTGCCACATTCTTGTAAATACAAGGTTCATCTACGTTTTTGACGAAATCAAACTCTTTGATAACGACGTCAAAGCAGATGTTCCAACTCCGCGATGCTTGCTTCAATCCATAAATGGATTTAAGCAGCTTGCACACCTTCTCGCTGCTCCCACTATCTACGAAGCCCTCTGGCTGAGTCATGTACACGCACTCTTCTAAATCACCATTTAGAAAGGCGGTCTTAACATCCATTTGCTAGATTTCGTAGTCATGATATGCAGCGATGGCAAGCATGATCCGGATGGATTTAAGCATAGCCACTGGAGAAAAGGTTTCGTCATAGTCCACACCTGGTCTTTGACGAAAACCTTTTGCAACAAGTCTAGCTTTGAAAGTCTCCACTTTCCCATCTACATCAAGTTTTTTCTTAAAGATCCACTTGCTCCCAATGGGTTTTACCCCTTCAGGAGCAACTTCCAAAGTCCATACTTTGTTGGTGTACATGTATACCATCTCGGACCGTATTGCATCCAGCCATTTCACTGAGTCTCCACTCCTGATGGCCTGCTCGAAGCTAGTTGGGTCATCATCAACCATGATGCAATCCTCGCTTCCACCATCCATGAGAAAACTGTAGTATCTCTCAGGTGGGTGAGGAACCCTACTAGATCGGCGGAGAGGCTGAGGTTCATTGGGAACTACCGAATCCTCTGGTTCCACTAAATCTTCAGTTTGAGTTTGTGTAGCCGGAATTTCTTCCAGTTCTACCTGGTCGCCACTAATTTCTTTTGTAAGAAATTCCTTTTCTAAAAAGGTGGCATGTCGAGAAAAAAACACTTTTTGTTCCTCAGTATGGTAGAAAAGATATCCATGTGAATGTTTGGGATATCCCACAAACTTGCATAGAACTGACCGTGCCTCGAGTTTGTCCGGATTTTGCGTTTTAACATAGGCCGGACAACCCCATATCTTAACACGTTTAAGACATAGTCTCTTCCCACTCCATATCTCATATGGTGTGGTAGGTACTGACTTAGATGGAACTTGATTCAATAGGTATGCCGCTGTCTCCAGCGCATACCCCCAGAAGGAAATAGGTAACTCAGCTGTGCTCATCATAGAGCGCACCATATCTAATAGGGTGCGGTTCCTCCGTTCAGATACACCGTTTGTAGGGTTCCTAGGCACCCTAATGAGGTCTCACAAGGCATCGAACATGCCAATATAAAATTTTACGGGTGCCGAGAGACCCGACTACGGATCGTTTGCTAGAAAACTAGGCGAAAAGTAAACTAGTTAACACTTAACTAAGGGAATACGGAAATACAACCTTTGTAGATCCAGTGCTCCACCTCCATAGCTCCGCAACGAAGTCCTCTCCGCAGTCCAAATCAAATCCGGGCTCTAGCGTCGGCTTCGTCGGAGAATGGGGAAGCTAGGTTGTCGATGTCCATGCCGAAGATGATCTACGTCGAGGCATCGCTAAATCAAGCTCCGACTTCACCAAGTCAAGAAACTTGTGAAGTAAACACACTCTACTACTTGGCAAGAGGTAGAGGATGAAGAAATAGGAAGTGGGTAGACTTTAGAATTGGATTTCTCACTCTAATTCTCACTTTGCCATTAAAGCTTGTGAAGCTTTTTCTTGAAGTGAAGAAGAAGAAGAAGATGATGAAGAATATGATAAGTTAATTATGAAAAGAATAATAATATCATTCTTATCATAACTTTAACCTAAGTTAAGTGTAGAGAATTGACCAAGGTTAAAGGAATGGTTAGGGTTTAGGAGATGAGACAAAAATGGTTGCATCATAAAAGCTTCATGAAGCTTCAAGTGCAAACAAAATAAGCCACCATTTTTTTTCTCATTTCTTTTCCTTTTTCCAAAAATAAAAAGACTAATTAATGAATAAGTAAAACCCTTAACCATTTAAATAACTTTGGTTAAATTCTTTACACATAACCTAGCAATCATGCATCATCAAACATGATACAATGAAGTGCACAAAATCATATCGCATATGCAATGCGCACACCCGAGTGAGAAAATCCATTTAAAGTGAACCGATACTAGTTAATGCAAAGTAATATATCAAATATATAATTATGCATTAAATCATTAAATCAACACTTGATTTAACGATCCGGTCATGACGCACATAACCGACTGGTATCATTAGTAACATCTTATCGAATCAACACTTGATCCGATAACCCGGCTATATCGCATATAACCGATCAATGTCACATCGCGAGAATCGAATACAGTATCACATACTCGTATTATTCTCGGTCCCGCACATATCTCATATGCGCTCCTATTTCGTTTCGCTTGAGCCAGGAAACCTCTGTGTAGGACTCTAAAGACTCGTCAATACGCCGGCAGCAGATAATGATCATATCAAACACCCACAAGCCGCAAGCGGTCTGTTAAACGTAACGGCCACCCGGGTATTGAGCGATCAGAAGATCGACGAGCAAGCCCGCTCACACTCCTGTGAATCCAACCAGTAACACTACCGTACAGTCCGGTCTGATCGTCTGATATGTCGCATATCTCGCCTAGGGGTGGTAAACGTCAGACCCCAATAGCTCAATAAGTCGTGTCGATATGAGGTCTATAACAATTCGAGAAACTACTGGTAACACTTACCAGTAAATCTCAGCAACCCTGGCCTGGGATTTCCTGTTATAGCCAATCGAACACAGCGCAACATCAACCCCCTATACCGGGAGAGACGAATCCCCTCCTATCGCTCATTGCCTCCATGTGACTCGGGACTGTACCCAAAAACCACCGTTTTGCACGCCCTCTTGGACGTGGTAAGATAGAAATCAAAGCACAGTGGGAACCACACAAGACTCTATGACGATCTCGGGTCAACAGACTACTCTGAACCAGTGTCACCAGAGAACTGCCATCTGACGTGAGGTATAATACCATCTGGGAGTTCTCGGCGAGTCCGTCCAGTGTACCCAGTCTCTACTGAGCACCCATATATCATCTCTGATGTCAAACACCAATGGATATGGGATCATCCATCGCCCATCTGTATGGGTCGAGAAGGTACACGCTAGTCTACTCTAGTATATCGATGCCCCGTCTCGATATACCCACGACTAGGGACTTTGAAGGATGTACTTATGGACTACCATATCCCCACTAGTATGATCCGCATCATAGTCCAGGTAGTCAAGTACAGATCCTAAGGGCTTTACCAACATGTAACAGAGAGACAATCAGCATACACGTTAAGGTAAAGTTCAACCAGATAGCATACTATCATGTCGAGCAAGAAAGTCCTCCCTATATATGTCCCAGCATCCACTACAATATACATCCTATGTACAGTAATGGCCTCTAGGGCATACATATAACTAACAATCTCCCACTTGCACTAGGGCCATCTGTAGCAGTGGTTGTAGTATCTCATACTCAACCATCCCATAAAAATCTCTCTCTGGGAACAGGCCTTTGTGAGTGGATCCCTTGTGTTGTCCTCTGAGTCTACTCTCCTAACCTCGATCTCCCTGGAGATCAACCATCTCCATGATCAAGTGATACTGCCTTAGAATATGTCTGGATCACTGATGGGACCAGCGTTCCTTGGCATAAGCCACAACTCCATTGTCTCACAATGGTTGGAACGTAGTTCATCTCATGAACCAATATACACCCAAACATCCTCTTTGGTAGCATCTTAAGTAGCGATGTATCCAGCCTTTATCGTCTAGTATGCCACGGTATCTAGCTTGGAACTCTTCCAACATACCGTCCCTTTACTGAGGGTAAAGACAATGCCTGCGACTGACATTCAGTCGTCTTTATCACCCTGGAACCCTTCCAGTGATTCTCCCCAGGATCGGTTGATACCGTCTCACTACAACTAGTGAGAGTCCTAACATCCAATTAGATCTATCTCATAGATCTAAAAACCCAGGATTTAGGAGGTATCAATTTGATCCTATATGGAGAATCATTGTGATAAGCGGAGATTGATCGAGCGTAGCATAGGAAACTCCTTCCCTATCAAGAGTATGTCATCCACGTACTCTACGAGGATCGTCACCATACTCCCTACTACCTTTTTGTTTATACAAGGTTCATCTACCATTTTGATGATGTCAACTTCTTTGACTAATACATCAAAACAGATGTTCCAACTCCGCGATGCCTGCTTTATCCTATAAAGCATCTTGCACACGCTTCCGCTGCTCCCACTGTTTATGAAGCCCTCTGGCTGTGTACTTATTGACGCACTCTTGTAAAACATCATTTAGAAAAGCAGTCATGACACCCAACCACCAGATACCGTAGTCATGGTATGTAGCCGTGACAAGTAGGATCTGGATGGACTTAAGCATAGGTATTGGAAAAGGTTTCATCATTATCCACGCCTGGTCGATGACGAAAACCTTTAACAAGTCTAGCTTTGAAAGTCTCAACTTTTCCATGTACACCAAGTAATCTTCTCAAGATATACTTGCTCCTGATGGGGATTTAACCCTTCAGATATAGCAACTAAAGTCCATACTTTGTTGGTGTACATGGATTCTATCTCAGATCACTAAGCATCCAGCCATTCTTACAGAGTCTTACTCCTGATGGCCAGCTCGAAACTAGTTGGGTCATCATCTCATGATGCAATCCTCGCTCCCACTGTCATAGAGAAACAGAAGTATCTCTCAGGTGGGTGAGGAACCCTACTAGATCGGCGGAGAGGCTGAGGTTCGTTGGAATCTACTGAATCCTTCGGTTCTGTCAAATCATTAGTTGCAGTTTGTATGGCTGGAACATTTCCAGTTCTACATAACTGACCTTGCCTCGAGCTTGTCCGGATTTTGCCTTTTAGACATAGGCCGGACAACCCCAAATCTTAACTAGCTTAAGACATGGGCTCTTCCCCTTCCATATCACATATGAAATGGTAGGCAACTTATTTGATTGGAACCCTATTCAATAGGTATGCAGCTTCATAAGTGCATAACTCCCTAAAAGAAATAGGCAACTCAGTAGTACTCATCATAGAGCACACCTTATCATATAGGGTGTGATTGCTCCGCCCCGATATACCATCGTGCTATGGTGTATTCGGAGGAGTAATGCTGAGAGAGAATCTCATTCTCCTTTAGAATAATCCAGGATTTCCGTGCACAAGTATTCTCCTCCTTGATCTCATCAAAGGACATAATACTTATACCCGTATTTTGGTTCTCTACTTCTAACTTATATTCTGTGAATATCTCAAAAGGTTCGGACTTGTGTCTCAACAGGAACATATGTCTGAATCTTAAAAGATTATCAGAGAATGTAATGAAGTATAAAGAACCGGTCCTGGCATGTGTAGACAGGGGACCTTACATACATCAACATGTATCAATCCCAAGAGTTCACTAACTCTTTCTCTGTTTCCAGTAAACGGAGCTATGGTCATCTTATCTTTGTGACATGACTGGCGAGTTTCATAAGATGTAAATTCAAACTGATTTAAATATGCATCTATATGTAACTCTAGCTAGTCTGGTCACATTGATCTGACCTAGTCTACAATACCTCAAGAAGGATTCGTTCATTTCTGAACTCTTCCTCTTGTGTGTGATCCGTATACTAAGAACTGTAGTTTGATTTAGAACATCAACGCTTTTAGATAACGTGCCTGAACCGATCAACTTTTGATATAGGAAATGTTCAAAACATTATCCATCAATACAAAATTATATCCTTTCTTTACTAATAAAGAGACTGATATGATTTTGTATATCAGGTTCGGTATCTAATAACATTCGTTCAGAATCAATGTATTGTAATACAGGGTGACAGTGACCAACAGACTTGGCTGCAACTCTTGCCCCGTTTTCTGCCTCATGAAACTCATCACCCGTTCTCAGTTCTCTACCTATCCGTAGCCCTATGTAACAGATTACATATCTGGGATCCTGATCTGGTATCACATACCCAGGACGTAGAGGATACAAAGAAACAGTTCTTTGTAATGAACACACCCGAAGATGATGCATCAACATGCACTCTCTTCGTTTGGGCGGCACGGGAATTCTGGTAATCCCCAATTTCCTGCTCTGTCTTATAACAATTATAAGTTGGAGCGGGACCAACGTTCCCCAGCTCAGTATAACAAGCGGGTTCGGTCAAAATTCCGTTTTATTATCTTGATTAAGGCGTGATATGGTCGCTACCTGGAGAGAGAGAGAAGAAAACACTCAGCGTGCGCTCTTGCAAGAATAGATTGGTTATTATTTTATCTAATCAGGATGGCTCCCACTGCTTTTTATCAAATCTTCCTTCAAACCCTAAGAGGAAAGACTAGCCGGGATTAATTACATACTACAAGTTCGCCAATCTTTCAGCCAGGCCAGTGTCGGTACTTTGAGGGAGGTCCCCCGTGCTTTCGCACGAACCTAATTAATGTAAACCTCGTTTTCCCAGAGGCGTAACCTCGTTAACACCTTTCTAGACACCTACTTGATCGGCTAATTGTAATGTATAAAACTCTCCCAGGAGTAACACATACTCGCAGCGGGTATCGGGATCCAACTATCTCATAGAAGGTATGCAATCTCATTGCAAATTTCAACACTTGAAATTCCCGATAAAATTTTGCCCCTAGCAGCTATATGACCTTAACATAGTCAACAAATCATAAGTGCTAGTCAAGTTCAACCCGTCATTTCCCGATTGAATTAAACCCACCCGCACGACCCTTAACATAGTCAACAAAGTCGCACGACTACCCTAATCCAATCACATCATATGCTTATGCAGATAAGTACTAATTAGCTACCGCACACTACGCCTTAACATAGTCAACAAACGTAGCACGAATACTAACCAGTACTTATCTGAAATGACGGAGGGCTACGACAGGTTCTTCTGAAAACCTATTGCGTAATGAACTTGATATCGTTGTAGAATCAAATGATTTTGAAATGGAGTGCTTTTGAGGCTTTTCTAGTTTTGCTAAAGGAGTCACTCCCGGTGAAGGGATCGTCGGTCCTTTCCTCGTCGAATGAGGTGCGGGATATATCATATATATCACTGTGCAAAGCAAAAACACTTAAAAGCAATCAAAAGACAAACCGAGTGTGTAGCATCTGCCAGTTATTGCTAAAGGAGTCACTCCCGGTGAAGGGATCTCGGTCCTTTCCTCATCGAATAAGGTGCAGGATATATCATATATACCACTGTGCAAAGCAAGAACTGTAGCTTCCTGTTTTATTTTGAAATTCGATTCTACAACATCTTAGGTTTCTTTTATTTCATTAATCACATTAATGAAGTCCCATCATTTAATTACCTAAACATCACAGATAAATACGACGTACACTTATGCCATCCGCATTCGCCTCGATGTCCCCTCGTGCACCGTTAGGTTAGGTAACTAACGGCAGAGCGGGGCAGGGCTAGCGCGGGTGTAAAACATAAGTAACGTCTATATAATATATCATATATACTATATACTGTACTATCATAGAACATCACATGATCACATCACAGATATCGCAGCAGAAGAATCATATGAAATATTGGATATACTATGACGTCCGTGTTTTCAATACGAGCCAGTATAAAACACGGATTCCACGGTCGCGATGAATAGCCAAACCCACACCCCTAGACCCCTACGAGAGCGGCAAGCAACCCTACCAATTCTAGAGTTAGGAGACCCGGACTCGACTCCTCGAGTTGGTCTCCCACTGGACTCCAGAACCCGGTTACTTGTGCTCCCCTCCTTGGGTCTATCCTAGTGCGGAAAAGTAAATAATATACAAAGGGTGACAACTTCCGCAACCTGGAAGCGCCCCAAATAAAAGAATATTACATACAAGTTTTTACATGAATGAAAATGAAAAACACTCATCTCACATAAAAAACCCCGGCTATTCAAACACGACGATCCAATATAACATATCCAGCAACACATAACATCACATGTCATCAACGTAAGTAAATATGTCCATCCCAATTGTCGTTGACATATAGCAATGAAACCGGCGATAGCACATATTACACTTACGGTCACAGAAAAGAAAGTGCAAAACTACAACAGTTGGAATCCGCAACCACCTCAGACATCACATGCCTGACCGAATGAATTCCTTAGACATCGCATGCCTAACAATTATAAACCCCGCATTTTAGTCTCATTATCAAAAACACTTTTCAATATCAAGTCGGGCAATTCAACAAGATTCCCGAAAAACTGATCGAATGCTCGTCGCAAACTTTAGTAGGCGGCTGCACCCCTGATACCGTCGACGAAGTGCACCAAGGCGGAACACCGCTACCGCGAGCACCCGAACGGATGCTTTCGGCGACGGGGTTCTCCTACAGTCACTTGGTCGGGGCTATGGAGTGAGGCTGTCTATTAAGTTTACCCGGCGAGTATCCGCGTACGCTACGTGATTGCGACGGACTTTTGATCACATCAAAATTCCGTGGCAACCGATCAAGCGAGACTAAATTGCTATGTTTATAACATTCATTCAGTTATCTCATAACTACTTGTGAATTCCAATTATTGTATCCCATTCCAGATAATTAGAAAATGTTAAACTTTCCGATTGAACATTCGAACACCCAAGTTTTCCCGATACAGATCAACACATGAAATAAGTCTAACAACATTCAGTTCGTGCCTCAGTACCGACGGTCCAGCCGTAGAAGGGTCAAGCCAACGCCTCACATGTGGCACGTCGTACTGCCCCAAACCCGAAGGTTCAAAGGGCAGTTCAAGACGGTCACATAATCGAGTTAAGGTTTGTTGTCTTCTAGAGGGTCCATCGCGTTACTTGCACTACTTAGAACGTCGTTAAACTACGGAAAAATCCAACACTTGGAAATTTCCCGACAGGGGAAAAATTGGGTATTTATATCCGGTCGAACTTTTTTAACATATTCTAAAATTTATCCGGAAAGCCACACAGACAAAATTTGATACCCCGATCGAAACACCGAATCCCCAAAACAACCCCAGAAAATTCAACTCTTGAATAAAAATTAAAAATTCCCAGAAAATCCAGCATAATAAAATAGGAGTTACTGTGCAAACAGGAATTGATGATGTCACATTGTTGTCGCGGATCCGCCGCAGAAGCCAACTTCTGCCGCGGATCCGCCGCAATATGTACTGTTCATCAGAAACTTTTTGCGCCGTAATTCTTATATTTCCCTGCTGAATTTTTTAAGCATTTTTAATGTTGAAAAAACCACGTTTTTAGAAAAAGTCCAGAGAGCAATTTTTTGGGTCGGGTTTCGGTTCGATCGGGTTTCAAATTCCGTCTAGACTTCGCCTAAGGCTCTAGCTAGGCTCTGATACCACTGTAGGGTTCCTAGGCACCCTAATGAGGTCTCACGAGGCATCGAACATGCCAATATAAAATTTTACGGGTGCCGAGAGACCCGACTACGGATCGTTTGCTAGAAAACTAGGCGAAAAGTAAACTAGTTAACACTTAACTAAGGGAATACGGAAATACAACCTTTGTAGATCCGGTGCTCCACCTCCATAGCTCCGCAACGAAGTCCTCTCCGCTGTCCAAATCAAATCCGGGCTCTAGCGTCGGCTTCGTCGGAGAATGGGCAAGCTAGGTCGTCGATGTCCATGCCGAAGATGATCTACGTCGAGGCATCGCTAAATCAAGCTCCGACTTCACCAAGTCAAGAAACTTGTGAAGTAATCACACTCTACTACTTGGCAAGAGGTAGAGGATGAAGAAATAGGAAGTGGGTAGACTTTAGAATCGGATTTCTCACTCTAATTCTCACTTTGCCATTAAAGCTTGTGAAGCTTTTTCTTGAAGTGAAGAAGAAGAAGAAGATGATGAAGAATATGATAAGTTAATTATGAAAAGAATAATAATATCATTCTTATCATAACTTTAACCTAAGTTAAGTGTAGAGAATTGACCAAGGTTAAAGGAATGGTTAGGGTTTAGGAGATGAGACAAAAATGGTTGCATCATAAAAGCTTCATGAAGCTTCAAGTGCAAACAAAATAAGCCACCATTTTTTTTCTCATTTCTTTTCCTTTTTCCAAAAATAAAAAGACTAATTAATGAATAAGTAAAACCCTTAACCATTTAAATAACTTTGGTTAAATTCTTTACACATAACCTAGCAATCATGCATCATCAAACATGATACAATGAAGTGCACAAAATCATATCGCATATGCAATGCGCACACCCGAGTGAGAAAATCCATTTAAAGTGAACCGATACTAGTTAATGCAAAGTAATATATCAAATATATAATTATGCATTAAATCATTAAATCAACACTTGATTTAACGATCCGGTCATGACGCACATAACCGACTGGTATCATTAGTAACATCTTATCGAATCAACACTTGATCCGATAACCCGGCTATATCGCATATAACCGATCAATGTCACATCGTGAGAATCGAATACAGTATCACATACTCGTATTATTCTCGGTCCCGCACATATCTCATATGCGCTCCTATTTCGTTTCGCTTGAGCCAGGAAACCTCTGTGTAGGACTCTAAAGACTCGTCAATACGCCGGCAGCAGATGATGATCATATCAAACACCCACAAGCCGCAAGCGGTCTGCTAAACGTAACGGCCACCCGGGTATTGAGCGATCAGAAGATCGATGAGCAAGCCCGCTCACACTCCTGTGAATCCAACCAGTAACACTACCGTACAGTCCGGTCTGATCGTCTGATATGTCGCATATCTCGCCTAGGGGTAGTAAACGTCAGACCCCAATAGCTCAATAAGTCGTGTCGATATGAGGTCTATAACAATTCGAGAAACTACTGGTAACACTTACCAGTAAATCTCAGCAACCCTGGCCAGGGATTTCCTGTTATAGCCAATCGAACACAGCGCAACATCAACCCCCTATACCGGGAGAGACGAATCCCCTCCTATCGCTCATTGCCTCCATGTGACTCGGGACTGTACCCAAAAACCACCGTTTTGCATGCCCTCTTGGACGTGGTAAGATGGAAATCAAAGCACAGTGGGAACCAGACAAGACTCTATGACGATCTCGGGTCAACAGACTACTCTGTACCAGTGTCACCAGAGAACTGCCATCTGACGTGAGGTATAATACCATCTGGGAGTTCTCGGCGAGTCCGTCCAGTGTACCCAGTCTCCACTGAGCACCCGTATATCATCTCTGATGTCAAACACCAATGGATATGGGATCATCCATCGCCCATCTGTATGGGTCGAGAAGGTACACGCTAGTCTACTCTGGTATATCGATGCCCCGTCTCGATATACCCACGAATAGGGACTTTGAAGGATGTACTTATGGACTACCATATCCCCACTAGTATGATCCGTATCATAGTCCAGGTAGTCAAGTACAGATCCTAAGGGCTTTACCAACATGTAACAGAGAGACAATCAGCATACACGTTAAGGTAAAGTTCAACCAGATAGCATACTATCATGTCGAGCAAGAAAGTCCTCCCTATATATGTCCCAGCATCCACTACAATATACATCCTATGTACAGTAATGGCCTCTACGGCATACATATAACTAACACCGTTGTGCTGTGGTGTATATGGAGGAGTCAGCTGAGAGAGAATCCCATTCTCTTTTAGGAAGTCCAGGAATTCATTGCTCAAGTATTCACCTCCTCGATCAGATCGAAGGATTTTAATACTTCTCCCAGTTTGGTTTTCGACTTCTTGTTTAAATTCTCTAAATTTCTCAAAAGCTTATGATTTGTGTTTCATCAGGAACACATATCCGAATCTAGAGAGATCGTCAGTGAATGTAATGATGTACGCAGAACCATTCCTGGCATGTGTAGACATGGGGCCGCATACATCACTATGTATCAGTCCCAAGAGTTCCGTAACTCTCTCTCCGTGTCCCGTAAACGGAGTTTTGGTCAACTTGCCTTTGAGACATGACTAGCAAGTGTCATAAGATGAAAATTCAAACAGATTCAAATATCCATCTTTATGCAACTTAGCTAGTCGTGTCGCATTGATGTGACCCAGTCTACAATGCCACAAGAAGGATTCGTTCATTTCTGAACTATTTCTCTTGTGTGTGTTTGTTATGTTCAGAACTGTTGATTGATTTAGAACATAAATGCCATTGCACATCGTGCCTGATCCAACCAACTTTTGGTTTAGGAAAATGTTCATAACATTATTCTGTAATACAAAATTATATCCGTCTTTACTCAACAAAGAAACCGATATAATGTTGCATATCAGGTTCGGCATGTAATAGCATTCGTTCAGAATCAATGTATTACCAGTTGGCAATACAAGGTGATATTCCCCGACAGTTTTAGCTGCAACAATTGCACCATTTCCAACCCTTATGTTTTTATCACCTTCTCCAAGTTCTCTACCTTTTCTAAGCCCATGTAACTGATTACATATATGGGATCCTGACCCGGTATCTAATACCCAGGACGTAGAGGAAATGGAGAAACAGTTCTCTGTAACGAACACACCCGAAGAAAATGCATCAACATTTACTTTCTTCATACGGGTGGCATGGGAATCCTGGTATTCCCCTATATCCTGATCAGTCTTATAACTCTTATAAGAAAGAACGGAACCAACGTTCCCCAGCACAGTATAACATGCGGGTTCGGTTAATACATCCATATTATTATCTTTATTAAGGCATGATATGGTCGCTACCTGGAGAGAGAGAGAAGAAAACACTTTAGCGTATGCTCTTGCAAGATCAGATTGGTTATTATCTTATCTAATCAGGATGGCTCCCACTGTTTTTATCAAATCTTCCTTCAAACCCTAAAAGGAAAGACTAGCCGGGATTAATTACACCCTACAACTTCGCCAATCTTTCAGCCAGGCCAGTGTCGGTACTTTGAGGGAGGTTCCCCGTGCTTTCGCACGGACCTAATTAAAGTAAACCTCGTTTTCCCAGAGGCGTAACCCCGTTGACACCTTTCTAGACACCTACTTGATCGGCCGATTGTCCTGTGTAAAACTCTCCCGGGAGTAACAATTACTCGCAGTGGGTATCGGGATCTAACTATCTCATAGAAGGTATGCAATCTCATTGCAAATCTCAACACTTGAAATTCCCGATAATCTTTTTCCCCTAACCCCTATGACCTTGACAAAGGCCAACAAATCATAGGTGTTAGTCAAGTTCAACCCGTCATTTCTTGATTGAATCAAACCCACCCGCACGACCCTTGACAAAGGCCAACAAGGTCATACGACTACCCCAAAACAATCTGCATCATATGCATAAGCAGATAAGCACCATTTAGCTACCGCACACTACGCCTTGACAAAGGCCAACAAGCGCAGCACGAATACTAAACAGTTCTTATCTGAAATGACGGAGGGCTACGACAGGTTTTTCTGAAAACCTATTGCGTAATGAACTTGACATCGTCGTAGAATCATGTGAATTTTGAAATGGAGTGATTTTGAGGCTTTTATTAGTTTTTCTAAAGAGGTCACTCCCGGTGAAGGGATCTCGGCTCTTTCCTTATGGAATAAGGTGCAGGATATATCACATACATCACTTTTGCAAAGCAAAACTCCAAAAGCAGTCAAAAGTCAAACCGAATGTTGTAGCATCTGCCAGTTTTGCTAAAGAGGTCACTCCCGATGAAGGGATCTCGGCTCTTTCCTCATCGAATAAGGTGCAGGGTATATCATATATACCGCTATGCAAAGCAAAACTGTAGCTATCCTTTTTTATTAAAATTTGATTCTACAACATCTTTTAGATTTCTTTTCTTTCATTAATCACATTAATGAAGTCTCATCATTTAAGTCACCTAAACATCACAGATAAATACGACGTACACTTATGCCATCCGCATTCGCCTCGATGTCCCCTCATGCACCGTTAGGTTAGGTAACTAACGGCAGAGCAGGGCAGGGCTAGCGCGGGTGTAAAATATAAGTAACGCCTATATAATATATCATATATACTATATACAGTATTTATCACAGAACATCAAATGATCACATCACAGATATCGCAGCAGAAGAAATATATGAAACATTGGATATACTAGGACGTCCGTGTTTTATTTTGAGCCTCTATAAAACACGGATTCCACGGTCGCGACGAATAGCCAAACCCACACCCCTAGATCCCTACGAAAGCGGAAAGCAACCCTACCAATTCTAGGGTTAGGAGACCCGGACTCGACTCCTCGAGTTGGTCTCCTACTGGACCCTAGAACCCGGTTACTTGTGCCCCCCTCCTTGGGTCTATCCTAGTGCGGAAAATTAAATAATATACAAATGGTGACAACGACCTCATCCCGGAAGTGCCCCAATAAAAGAATATTACATACATTTATATTTTACATGAATGAAAATAAAAACTCTCATCTCACATAAAAAAAAACCGGCTATTCAGAACACGACGATCCAATATAACATATCCAGCAACACAGAACATCACATGTCATCAACGTAAGTAAATATGCGCATCCCAATTGTCGTTGACATATAGCAACGAAACCGGCGATATCATATATTACATTTACGGTCGCAGAAAAGAAAGTGTAAAACTACAACATTTGGAATCCACAATCTCTTTAGACATCGTAAATCTGAAATATCACATATTTCGCATTTCATGCCTAACTGTATAAATTCCACATATTGTATCACATTCCAGATAAATAGACGGTATTAAACTTTCCGATCGAATACTCAAATACCCAAGATTTCCTAAATAGCTCAACACTTGAGCGGAGTTCAAAAATTCCAGAATGCATCACAGTGGCAACGGTTCAGCCGTAGAAGGGTCAAGCCAACGCCTCACATGTAGCACGCCGTACTGCCCCAAACCCAAAGGTTCAAGGGGCAGTTCAAGACGGTCACATAATCGAGTTAAGGTTTGTTATCTTCTAGAGGGTCCATCGCGTCACATGCACGTATTTCCGAAAGATTTGAACCCAAGAAAAATTCAACACTTGAATGTTTTTCATGCCGGGAAAAATTGAGTTAAGGATATCCGTTCGAACATTTTAATACTTTCTAAATTATCCGGAATAACAGAACAAAATTAAACTCCCCGATCGAATCGATGATTACAAAATGAACCCCTGAATACTCAACACTTGAGTCAGATTTAAAAATCTCATAAAAATCCAACAGAAGAATTAAACATTACTGTGCAAACAGAATAACCTTATGTCACTGTACTGCCGCGGTTCCGCGGCACAAGCAGGGATTTTCCGCGGAATCGCGGTCGTCCATACGTTTCAGGTGATCGTTTTGCATAGTATTGCTTAGAAAACCCTGCTGAATTTTTTATGAATTTTTAATTCAGAAAAATCACAGATTTGAAAAAATGTACAGAGAGGGTTTCATTTCGACGTTGTCGGGTTCGTTCGGAGTTTTAACTTCGTTAACACATCGCCTAATGCTCTAGCTAGGCTCTGATACCACTGTATGGTTACTAGGCACACTAACAAGGCTCTACAAGGCATCGACCATGCCCGTTTAGAAAATTTATGTGCCTAAAAACCCTAAGCAAGATCGTATACTAGAGTTTAGGCGAAACAATTAGCAAGTAAACAACTTTACTCTAAAGGGAATACGAAATACAACCTTTGTAGATCGGTCCTTCACTTCTAAAGCTCCTTGATGAAGTCCCTTCGCTGCGATCAAGCTTCTCCCGGGCTCTTGCATGGCTTCACGACGCGAGGGATGCGACCTTGCTTGAAGTCTCCGAGGCCGAAGATGATCTACGTCGAGGGAATTCCGACTCAAGCTCCTACTTCACTAACTTGAGAATTAGTGAAGCAAACACCCTATACTAAAGGGCTAGTCTATTAGAGGATGGAGAAATAGGAAGTGGGTTCTCTTTAGAATTTTGTTTCTCACAAGGATTCTCACTTTGGATCAAACCCTAGCTTGCTTTTTCTTTTTGTTCAATGAAGAAGATGATGAACAAAAGAAATTGAAGAGGATAATGATCAAGTGAGAAGGCTAACCATGGTGAGTGAGTATCATATACTAACTCATGGTGAGACATAACCATGGCTAAGTGTAAATGGTTAGGTCAATAAAAATCTAAAGTAAAACAAAACTTGTGGACTTTTTCAAAGCATCCACAAGCTTCTCCAAGCTTTATGTTTATGAAAAAATTCCACTAATTTGTAATTACTTTAGATAAATATAAACCACCATTTAAAAATAGAATGGTGTAAGTCTTACACATCCATGTCTAGTGTATCAACAACCATGATACAAAATATAACACATTTTAATATATATATCATATATATATATATATATATAGTAAAGATGTGTGAAAGTGAGAAAAACCCTAAAGTGAACAAGTGTTAGTAAATGTAAATTAGTATATCTAATATACAATTATACACTTAATTATTAAATCAACACTTGACTTAATAATCCGGTCATATCTCATATAACCGGCTAACAATCATTGTATCGACTTATCGAATCAACACTTGATTCGATAACCCGGCTATATCATATATAACCGACCGATACAAAAAGGTCGCGAGAATAGAATACGGTATCACATACACGCATTTATTCTCGGTCTCGCACATATCACATACGTGCTCCTATTTCGTTTTGCCTGAGCCAGTAAAACCTCTATGTAGGACTCTAAAGACTCGTCAATACGCCGGCAGTAGGTGATGATCACATCAAGCACCCACAAGCCGTCAGCGGTACTAGCTGGACGTAACGGCTACCCGGGTATTGAGCGATCAGAAGATCAGCAAGCAAGCCCGCTCCAACTCCTGTAAAAGCCTTCCGGTAACACTTCCCGTACAGTCCGGTCTCCTCGTCTGATATGTCGCATATCAAGTCTAGGGGTGGTAAACGTCAGACCCCAATAACCGATAAGTCGTGCCGATGTGAGGCTCATAACGGGTCGAGAAACTACTGGTAACACTTACCAGTAAATCTCTTAATCAGCCCTGGCCAGGGACTTCCCTGTTACGGCCAATCGAGCACTGCGCAACATCAACCCCCAATACCGGGAGAGACGAAACCCCTCCTATCGCTCATTGCCTCCATGTGACTCGGGACTGTACCCAAAAACAACCGTTTTGCACGCCCTCATGGACGTGGTAAGGTGGAAATCAAAGCACAGTGGGAATCACACAAGACACTATGACGATCTCGGGTCTACAGACTAACCTGCACAAGTGTCACCAGAGAACTGCCATTTGACGTGAGGTATAATACCATCTGGGAGTTCTCGGCGAGTCCGTCCAGTGTACCCAGTCTCTACTGAGCACCCGTATACCATCTCTGATGTCAAACACCAATGGATATGGGATCATCCATCGCCCATCTCATGGGTCGAGAAGCGTATACGCTAGTCTACACTGGTATATCGATGCCCTGTCTCGATACACCCACGACTAGGGACCTTGAAAGATGTACTTATGGACTACTATATCCCCACTAGTATGATCCGCATCATAGTCCAGGTAGTCAAGTACACATCCTAAGGGCTTTACCAACATGTAACTATAAGACAATATAAAGAGACAAGTATACATGTTTAAGTAAAGTGCAACCAGATAGCATACGATCATATCGAGGAAGAAAGTCCTCTCTATATATGTCCAAGCATCCAATATAATATACATCATTTGTACAATACTGGCCTATAGGGCATACATACAACTAACAAGTATATCTCATATACAATTATACACTAAATTATTAAATCAACACTTGACTTAATAATCCGGTTATATCACATATAACCGACTAACATCCAATGAATCGACTTATCAAATCAACCCTTGATTCGATAACCTGGTTATATCGCATATAACCGATCGATAAAAACATCGCGAGAATTGAATACGGTATCACATACTCGCATTATTCTCGGTCCCGCACATATCACATATGCGCTCCTATTTTCGTTTTGCCTAAGCCAGTAAAACCTCTATGTAGGACTCTAAAGACTCGTCAATACGCCGGCAGTAGGTGATGATCATATCAAGCACCCACAAGCCGTCAGCGGTATTAGCTGGACGTAACGGCTGTCCGGGTATTGAGCGATCAGAAGATCAGCAAGCAAGCCCGCTCCCACTCCTGCAAAAAGCCTGACAGTGACACTACCATACAGTCCGGTCTCCTCGTCTGATATGTCGTATATCAAGTCTAGGGGTGGTAAACGGCAGACCCCAATAACCGATAAGTCATGCCGATATGAGGCTCATAACGGGTCGAGAAACTACTGGTAACACTTACAAGTAAATCTCTAAACCATCCTTGGACAGGGACTTCCCTGTTATGGCCAATCGAGCATAGCGCAACATCAACCCCCAATACCGGGAGAGACGAAACCCCTCCTATCGCTCATTGCCTCTATGTGGCTCGGGACTGTACCCAAAAACCACCATTTTGCACGCCCTCTTGGACGTGGTAAGGTGGAAATCAAAGCACAGTGGGAATCACACAAGACTCTATGACGATCTCGGGTCTACAGACTAACCTGTACCAGTATCACCAGAGAACTGCCATCTGACGTAAGGTATAATACCATCTGGGAGTTCTCGGCGAGTCCGTCCAGTGTACCCAGTATCCACTGAGCACCCGTATATCATCTCTGACGTCAAACAACAATGGATATGGGATCATCCATCGCCCATCTACATGGGTCGAGAAGGCATACGCTAGTCTACACTGGTATATCGATGCCCCGTCTCGATACACCCACGACTAGGGACCTTGAAGGATGTACTTATGGACTACCATGTCCCCACTAGTATGATCTGCATCATAGTCCAGGTAGTCAAGTACACATCCTAAGGGCTTTACCAACATGTAACAGAGAGACAATCAGTATGCACGTTAAGGTAAAGAGTAACCAGATAGCATACTATCATGTCGAGGAAGAAAGTCCTCCCTATATATGTCCAAGCATCCACTACAATATACATTTCATGTATAGTAATGGCCTCTAGGGCATACATATAACTAACAGCTATGATATATTGCCATGTTCATATCACTATGCTAGGTTGCACGATATACTGACATGTACACCCACATATCTCGTTACAGTTGCATATGCCCCTAGGTGGTATTGCATTGACATGTGATATTGAGACGTTGACTATTGCGCCATTGCACTTATGAAATGCATCATACATACATGATTACATGTAGATACTTATACCTTGCTACAGTTACATGTACACTTCATATGATGCTGCACTTGATTTCGGAGAATTTGGGAACCGCATGATATATTTTAAAGCTGGATTCATTTAACAGAGCGGTTTTCCCTTAATATGCTCATATTGTTGTTTTATGTTGCATATATCAGTTTTTCATGGATTTACGCATTGAGATATGGATTTTCATGTGATTTATGGATTTGAGAACCGTGGGGGTATTTCAAGAAATTATGTGTTGTTTGAAAACTCGGTTTCTCTTGATATGAAATTTCAGTGCGTCTACCATGTGATTTCTCGGTTATGAGATTGACATGTGAAACCCGATTCGAGGAGCGGGAGGTACCGTCTGCGGGTACATGGTGGACCTGGTATGTGTAGGGTTCTTAGGCACACTAATGAAGTCTCACATGTGATCAAGCATGGCTAATTCAAATTTTACAAGTGCCTACAAACCCTAATACGGATCGTTAACTAGATATATAGGCGATGCAAGCATGTAAACGAATTAAATGCTAAAGGAAGGTGACTACAACCTTTGTAGATCCGGTCCACCACATCCTAAGCTCCGCGATGATGTTCCTCCGCTGTCCAAATCGGATTCCGGACTCTAGCATCGGCTTCATCGAGGAAATGGGCGGGCTTGGTCGTCGGCTTCGATGCCGAAGATGATCTACGTCGAGGCATCACTAGATCAAGCTCCCACTTCACCAAGTCATGAAACTTGTGAAGAAAACACCTTATACTACTTGGCAAGAGGTAGAGGATGAAGAAATAGGAAGTGGGTTCACTTTAGAATTGGATTTCTCACTTGTTTTCATCACTTGCCATTGATGTAGCAAGCTTTTCTTCATGGAAGAAGAAGATGAAGAAGAAGAAGAAGGTATGATAAGTCTTGAATAATTAGATAAATAAATCAATACTTATCATATATTAACCCTCGGTTAATTGTAGAGAATGGACCATGGTTAACTTGAATGGTTAGGGTTAAGGAAGAGACAAGAATGGTGGACTTGTTCAAAGCATCAAGAAGCTTCAAAGAAAAAACAAAACAAGCAACCATTCTTTTCTCTTTATCTTTTCAAATGAAATAAATAAAATAAATAAATAGATAAATGAATAAGTAAATGAAATGAAACCCTAACCACTAACTAACCATGGTTTAAATCTTTACACAAAACCAAGCTAGAATGCATCATCAAACATGATACAATCATGTGCACAAAAAAATATATCACATATACAATGTGCATTTCAAGTGAGTAAATCCATTTAAAGTGAACCAATACTAGTTAATGCAAAGTAATATATCAAATATATAATTATACATTAAATCATTAAATCAACACTTGATTCAATGATCCGGTCATATCGCATATAACCGACTAATATTCAATGTATCGGTTTATCGAATCAATCCTTGATTCGATAACTAGGTTATATCGCATATAACCTAATCGATATATTCATCGCGAGAATGAAATACGGTATCACATACACGCATTATTCTCGGTCCCGCACATATCTCATATGCGCTCCTATTTCGTTTCGCTTGAGCTAGGAAACCTCTGTGTAGGACTCTAAAGACTCGTCAATACGCCGGCAGCAGATGATGATCATATCAAACACCCACAAGCCGCAAGCGGTCTGCTAAACGTAACGGCCACCCGGGTATTGAGCGATCAGAAGATCGACGAGCAAGCCCGCTCACACTCCTGTGAATCCAACCAGTAACACTTACCGTACAGTCCGATCTGTTCGTCTGATATGTCGCATATCTCGCCTAGGGGTGGTAAACGTCAGACCCCAGTAGCTCGATAAGTCATGCCAACGTGAAGTCCATGACATGTGTGAAACTACTGATAACACTTACCAGTAGGTCACTGCAACCCTGGCCAGGGATTTCCTGTTATGGCCAGTCGAGCATAGCGCAACATCAACCCCCAATACCGGGAGAGACGAATCCCCTCCTATCGCTCATTTCCTCCATGTGAATCGGGACTGTACCCAAAAACCACCTGTTTGCACGACTCAGTAGAGCCGTGGTAGGGTGGAAATCAAAGCACAGTGGGAGACACACAAGACTCTATGACGATCTCGGATCAACAGACTAAGCTGTACCAGTGTCACCAGAGAACTGCCATCTAACGTGAGGTATAATACCATCTGGGAGTTCTCGGTGAGTCCGTTCAGTGTACCCAGTCTCCACTGAGCACCCGCATACCATCTCCGATGTCAAACACCAATGGATATGGGATCATCCATCGCCCATCACATGGGTCGAGAAGATATACGCTAGTCTACTCTGGAATATCGATGCCCCGCCTCGATATTCCCACGACTAGGAACAATGAATGATGTACTCATTGACTACCCAGGCCCCACTAGTATGATCTTCATCATAGTCCTGGAAGTCGAGTACACAGCCTAAGGGCTTTATCAACATGTAATCAGAGAGACATAAACTATACATGTTAGGATAAAGAGCAACCAGATAGCGTACTATCATGTCGAGCAAGAAAGTCCTACCTATATATGTCCCAGCATCCACTACAATATACATCCAATGTACAGTAATGGCCTCTAGGGCATACATATAACTAACAATCTCCCACTTGCACTAGGGCCATCTGTAGCAGTAGTTGTAGCATCTAATACTCAACCATCCCCTTAAAAGTCTCTCTTTGGGAAAAGGCCTTTGTGAGTGGATCCGCCGTGTTGTCCTCTGAGTCTACTCTCCTAACCTTGATCACCCTGGAGATCAACTATCTCCATGATCAGGTGATGCTGCCTCAGAATATGTCTGGGTCACTGATGGGACCAGGGTTCCAGGGCCAAAGCCACGGTTCCATTGTCACACAATGATAGGAACCTAGTTCATCCTATGAACCAATATACACCCAAACTGCCTCTTTGGTAGTATCTTTAATAGCGATGTTACCAGCCTTTATCTTCTAGTTTGTCACGGTATCTAGCTTGGAAATCTTCCAACATACCGTCCCTTTACTGAGGGTAAAGACAATGCCTGTGACTGACATTCAGTCGTCTATATCACCCTGGAACACTTCCAGTGATTCTACCCAGGATCAACTGATACTATCTCACTATAGCTAGTGAGAATCCTAAAATCTATTTAGATCTATCTCATACATCCAAATCCCAGGATTTAGGAGGTATCACTTTGATCCTTTATGGAGAATCTATATGATAAGAGCAGATCGACCGATCGTAGCATAGGAAATTCCTTTCCTATCAAGAGTATGTTGTCCACGTACAATACGAGGATGACCACTTCACTCTCTACTACCGTTTTGTATATACAAGGTTCATCTACCATTTTGATGATGTCAAATTGTTTGACTAACTCATCAAAACAGATGTTCAAACTCCGCGATGCCTGCTTCATCACATAAAACATCTTGCACACGTTTCCGCTGCTCCCACTGTTTACGTAGCCCTCTGGCTGTGTTCTTATAGACGTTCTCTTCTAAATTATTATTTAGAAAAGTAGTCATGGCACCCAACCACCAGATATCGTAGTCATGGTATGTAGCCGTGGTAAGTAGGATCTGGATGGACTTAAGTATTGTCCCTGGAAAAGGTTTCATCATTATTCGTGCCTGGTCGATGACGAAAACCTTTAACAAGTCTAGCTTTGAAAGTCTCAACTTGTCCATCTACACCAAGTAATCTTCTCAAGATATACTTGCTCCTGATGGGGATCTAACCCTTCAGATATTGCAACCAAAGTCCATACTTTGTTGGTGTATATGGATTCCATCTCAGATTGCTAAGCATCCAGCCATTCTTACAGAGTCCCTACTTTTGATGGCCTGCTCGAATCTAGTTGGGTCATCATCTCATGATGCAATCCTTGCTCCCACTGTCATCGAGAAACCGAAGTATCTCTCAAGCAGGTAAGGAACCCTGCTAGATCGGCGGAGAGGCTGAGGTTCGTCGGGAACTATTGAATTCTTTGGTTCTGTCAAATCATCAGCTGCAGTTTTGTATAGCTGGAACCTTTCCAGTTCTACACAACTGACTTTACCTCGATCTTGTCCGGATTTTGCTTTTGACATAGGCCAGACAACCCCAAATCTTAACTGACTTAAGATATGGGCTCTTCCCTTTCCATATCACATATGAAGTGGTAGGCAACTGATTTGATTTGAACCCAATTCAATAGGTATGCAGCTTCTCAAGTGCACAACCCAAAAAGGAAATAGGTAACTCAGTAATACTCATCATAGAGCACACGATATCTAATATTGTGCGATTGCTCTGCCCCGATACACCGTTGTGCTGTGGTGTATTCAGAGGAGTAATACGGAGAGAGAATCTCATTCTCCTTTAGAATGGTCCAGGAATGCCATGCACAAGTATTCTCCTCCCTGATCTTATCATAGGACATAATACTTATACCCGTATTGGTTCTCTACTTCTAACTTATATTCTGTGAATATCTCAAAAGGTTCGGACTTGTGTTTCAACAGGAACATATGTCTGAATCTTGAGAGATTATCAGAGAATATAATGAAGTATAAAGAACCATTCCTGGCATGTGTAGACAGGAGACCTTACATACATCATAATGTATCAGTCCCAAGAGTTTACTAACTCTTTCTCTGTTTCCAACAAACAGAGCTATGGTCATTTTATCTTTGTGACATGACTGGCAAGTTTCACAAGATGTAAATTCAAACTGATTTAAATATGCATCTAAAATGTAACTTCAGCCAGTCGGGTCGCATTGATATGACCTAGTCTACAATGCCTCAAGAATGATTCGTTCATTTCTGAACTCTTCCGCTTGTGTGTGTTCTGAATACTAAGAACTGTAGTTTGATTTAGAACGTTAATGCTTTTAGATAACGCGCCTAAACCGATCAACTTTTGATATAGGAAATGTTCAAAACATTATCCATCAATACAAAATTTTAACATTTCTTTACTTATAAAGAGACAGATATGATTTTGTATATCAGGTTCGGTATCTAATAGCATTTGTTCAGAATCAATGTATTAGTAATACAGGGTGATAGTGACCAATAGACTTGGCTGCAATACTTGCCCCGTTTTTCTGTCTCATGAAACTTATCACCCGTTCTCAGTTTTTCTACCCTTTTGTAGCCCTATGTAACAGATTACATATCTGTGATCCTGATCCGGTATCATATACCCAGGATGCAGAGGATACTGAGAAACAGTTCTTTGTAATGAACACACCTGAAGGAGATGCATCATATGCACTTTCTTCGTTTGGGCGGCATGGGAATCCTGGTATTCCCCTAATTCCTGCTCTGTCTTATAACAATTATAAGTTGGAGCGGGACCAACGTTCCCCAGCTCAGTATAACAAGCGGGTTCGGTCAATACATCCATATTATTATCTTGATTAAGGCGTGATATGGTCGCTACCTGGAGAGAGAGAGAGAAGAAAATACTCAGCGTGCGCTCTTGCAAGAATAGATTGGTTATTATTTTATCTAATCAGGATGGCTCCCACTGTTTTTATCAAATCTTCCTTCAAACCCTAAAAGGAAAGACTAGCCGGGATTAATTGCACTCTACAAGTTCGCCAATCTTTCAGCCAGGCCAGTGTCGGTACTTTGAGGGAGGTTCCCCGTGCTTTCGCACAGACCTAATTACAGTAAACCTCGTTTTCCCAAAGGCGTAACCCCGTTGACACCTTTCTAGACACCTACTTGATCGGCTAATTGTAAAGTGCAAAACTCTCCCAGGAGTAACAATTACTCGCAGTGGGTATCGGGATCCAACTATCACATAGAAGGTATGCAATCTCATTGCAAATTTCAACACTTGAAACTCCCGATAATGGTTTTTACCCCTAGCACCTATGACCTTGGCTAAGGTCAACAAATCATAGGTACTAGTCAAGTTCTACCCGTCATTTCGTGATCAATTAGACCCACCCATGACCCTTGGCTAAGGTCAACAAAGCCACATGACTGTCCTAACTAATCGCATCATATGCTGTGTAGGAAGACATCACTTAGCTACCGCACACTACGCCTCGGCTATGGTCGACAAACGTAGCACGAATACTAAGTACTCTACTTCCTAAAATGACGGAGGGTTGCGAATGGTTTTTATGAAAACCTTTAACGCTTTGAACTTGATCTCGTTGCGGAATCAAATGGTTTTTAAATGGAATGTTTTTGAGGCTTTTCTAGTTTTGCTAAAGGGGTCACTCCCAGTGAAGGGATCGTCGGCGATTTCCTCGTCGAATGAGGTGCGGGATATATCATATATATCACTGTGTAAAGCAGAAACTATAGAAGCAATCAAAAGACAAACCGAGTGTGTAGCATCTGCCAGTTATTGCTAAAGGAGTCACTCCCGGTGAAGGGATCTCGGTCCTTTCCTCATCGAATAAGGTGCAGGATGTTCTATAATGAACACCGCGATGCAAAGCAAGAACTGTAGCTACCTGTTTTTATTTTGAAATTCGATTCCACAACATCAATTAGGTTTATTTTCTTTCATTAATCTCATTAATGAATATCCCATCATTTAAATCCACCTAAACATCACAGATAAATATAACGTACGCTTATGCCATCCGCATTCGCCTCGATGTCCCGTCTGCACCGTTAGGTTAGGTAACTAACGGCGGAGCGGGGCAGGGCTAGCGCGGGTGTAAAACATAAGCAACGTTTATATAATATATCATATATACCATATATAATATCTGTCACAGAACATCACATGATCACATCACAGATAAATCACAGCAGAAGAAACAGATGAAATATTGGATATACTAGGACGTCCGTGTTTTCAATACGAGCCAGTATAAAACACGGATTCCACGGTCGTGATGAATAGCCTATCCCACACCCCTAGACCCCTACGAGAGCGGCAAGCAACCCTACCAATTCTAGGGTTAGGAGACCCGGACTCGACTCCTCGAGATGGTCTCCCACTGGACCCTAGAACCCGGTTACTTGTGCTCCCCTCCTTGGGTCTATCCTAGTGCAGAAAAGTAAATAATATACATCAACGGTGACATCTTCCGCAACCTGGAAGTGCCCCAATAAAATAATATTACATACAAGTTTTTACATGAATGAAAATGAAAAACACTCATCTCACATAAAAACCCCGGCTATTCGAACACGACGATCCAATATAACATATCCAGCAACACATAATATCACATGTCATCAACGTAAGTAAATATGCGCATCCCAATTGTCGTTGACATATAGCAACGAAACCGGCGACATCACATATTACACTTACGGTCACAGAAAAGAAAGTGTAAAACTACAACAGTTGGAATCCGCAACCACCTCAGACATCGCATGCCTGGTCAAATGAATTCTTTAGACATCGCATGCCTAACAATTATAAACCCCGCATTTTAGTCTCATTATCGAAAACACTTTTCAATATCAAGTCGGGCAATTCAACAAGATTCCCGAAATTTTGATCGAATGCTCGTCGCAAACTTTAGTAGACGGTCGCACCCCCGATACCGTCGACGAAGTGCACCATGGCGGAACACCGCTACCGTGAGCACCCGAACGGATACTTTCGGCGACGGTGTTCTCCTATAGTCACTTGGTCGGGGCTATGGAGTGAGGCTGTCTATTAAGTTTACCCGGCGAGTATCCGCGTACGCTACGTGATTGCGACGGACTTTTGATCACATCAAAATTCCGTGGCAACCGATCAAGTGAGACTAAAGTGCTATGTTTATAACATTCATTCAGTTATCACATAACTTTTTTGAATTTCAATTGTTGTATCACATTCCGGATAAACAGAAAATGTTAAACTTTCCGATTGAACATTCGAACACCCAAGTTTTCCCGAAACAGCTCAACACATGAAATAAGTCTAACAACATTCAGTTCGTGCCTCAGTACCAACGGTCCAGCCGTAGAAGGGTCAAGCCAACGCCTCACATGTGGCACGCCGTACTGCCCCAAACCCGAAGGCTCAAAGGGCAGTTCAAGACGGTCACATAATCGAGTTAAGGTTTGTTGTCTTCTAGAGGGTCCATCGCGTTACTTGCACTACTTAGAGCATCGTTAAACTACGGAAAAATCCAACAATTGGAAATTTCCCGGCAGGGGAAAAAGTGGGTATTTATATCCGGTCGAACTTTTTAACATATTCTAAAAATACCCGGAAAAACACACTGACAAAATTAGACAATCCGATCGATACACCGAGTCCCCAATACAACCCAGAAAATTCAACTCTTGAAAAATTATTAAAAATTCGCAAGAAAACCAGCACTGCAAACTAGGAATTACTGTGCAAAATTTATTGCAAGAGGAGACAAAAGGGCCGCGGAACCGCCGCATTAGCATGCTAATGCCGCGGTTCCGCCGCGCTTTAATGGATTCAGGGGCCCCGTTTTATACAGTAATTCTTAGAATCTTCTACTGAGTTTTCTGCATATTTTTAATCTGGAAAAAACCACGTTTTTCAAAAATGTCCACAGAGCAAAATGCGATTGGGGTTTCGGTTCAATCGGACTTCTAATTCCGTCTACGCATCGCCTAAGGCTCTAGCTAGGCTCTGATACCACTGTAGGGTTCTTAGGCACACTAATGAAGTCTCACATGTGATCAAGCATGGCTAATTCAAATTTTACAAGTGCCTACAAACCCTAATACGGATCGTTAACTAGATATATAGGCGATGCAAGCATGTAAACGAATTAAATGCTAAAGGAAAGTGACTACAACCTTTGTAGATCCGGTCCACCACATCCTAAGCTCTGCGATGATGTCCCTCCGCTGTCCAAATCGGATTCCGGACTCTAGCATCGGCTTCATCGAGGAAATGGGCGGGCTTGGTCGTCGGCTTCGATGCCGAAGATGATCTACGTCGAGGCATCACTAGATCAAGCTCCCACTTCACCAAGTCATGAAACTTGTGAAGAAAACACCCTATACTACTTGGCAAGAGGTAGAGGATGAAGAAAGAGGAAGTGGGTTCACTTTAGAATTGGATTTCTCACTTGTTTTCATCACTTGCCATTGATGTAGCAAGCTTTTCTTCATGGAAGAAGAAGATGAAGAAGAAGAAGAAGATATGATAAGTCTTGAATAATTAGATAAATAAATCAATACTTATCATATATTAACCCTTGGTTAATTGTAGAGAATGGACCATGGTTAACTTGAATGGTTAGGTTTAAGGAAGAGACAAAAATGGTGGACTTGTTCAAAGCTTCAAGAAGCTTCAAAGAAAAAACAAAACAAGCAACCATTCTTTTCACTTTATCTTTTCAAATGAAATAAATAAAATAAATAAATAGATAAATGAATAAGTAAATGAAATGAAACCCTAACCACTAACTAACCATGGTTTAATTCTTTACACAAAACCAAGCTAGAATGCATCATCAAACATGATACAATCATGTGCATAAAAAAATATATCACATATACAATGTGCATTTAAAGTGAGTAAATCCATTTAAAGTGAACCAATACTAGTTAATGCAAAGTAATATATCAAATATATAATTATACATTAAATCATTAAATCAACACTTGATTCAATGATCCGGTCATATCGCATATAACCGACTAATATTCAATGTATCGGTTTATCGAATCAATCCTTGATTCGATAACTAGGTTATATCGCATATAACCTAATCGATACATTCATCGCGAGAATGAAATACGGTATCACATACACGCATTATTCTCGGTCCCGCACATATCTCATATGCGCTCCTATTTCGTTTCGCTTGAGCTAGGAAACCTCTGTGTAGGACTCTAAAGACTCGTCAATACGCCGGCAGCAGATGATGATCATATCAAACACCCACAAGCCGTAAGCGGTCTGCTAAACGTAACGGCCACCCGGGTATTGAGCGATCAGAAGATCGACGAGCAAGCCCGCTCACACTCCTGTGAATCTAACCAGTAACACTTACCGTACAGTCCGGTCTGTTCGTCTGATATGTCGCATATCTCGCCTAGGGGTGGTAAACGTCAGACCCCAGTAGCTCGATAAGTCATGTCGACGTGAAGTCCATGACATGTGTGAAACTACTGATAACACTTACCAGTAGGTCACTGTAACCCTGGCCAGGGATTTCCTGTTATGGCCAGTCAAGCATAGCGCAACATCAACCCCCAATACCGGGAGAGACGAATCCCCTCCTATCGCTCATTGCCTCCATGTGAATCGGGACTGTACCCAAAAACCACCTGTTTGCATGACTCAGTAGAGCCGTGGTAGGGTGGAAATCAAAGCACAGTGGGAGACACACAAGACTCTATGACGATCTCGGGTCAACAGACTAAGCTGTACCAGTGTCACCAGAGAACTGCCATTTGACGTGAGATATAATACCATCTGGGAGTTCTCGGCGAGTCCGTTCAGTGTACCCAGTCTCCACTGAGCACCCGCATACCATCTCCGATGTCAAACACCAATGGATATGGGATCATCCATCGCCCATCACATGGGTCGAGAAGATATACGCTAGTCTACTCTGGAATATCGATGCCCCACCTCGATATTCCCACGACTAAGAACAATGAAGGATGTACTCATTGACTACCCAGGCCCCACTAGTATGATCTTCATCATAGTCCTGGAAGTCGAGTACACATCCTAAGGGATTTATCAACATGTAATCAGAGAGACATAAAATATACATGTTAAGATAAAGAGCAACCAGATAGCGTACTATCATGTCGAGCAAGAAAGTCCTACCTATATATGTCCCAGCATCCACTACAATATACATCCAATGTACAGTAATGGCCTCTAAGGCATACATATAACTAACAGTATGGTACCCCGGGGCGAGTGGTGATTTAGTGGTGTAGACGATAAGCTTGACAGAGGGACCACTACCTACCGGTGATAGTATTTGGACTTGGCAGTTATCGTGGGGATACCGACCGGAGTGATGTACGGACATGACTTCAGGGCCACTTGTGGTGACAGCGCCTGAGTTATGAGGATTTACGTGTCGATGCTAGACACGAGTATTCATGATGTTTCGGGTGTCGGTGATAGACACCCAGGTTTCCATGATTGTGATGTGGCGTTGATTGACACACATTCTTTGATATCCTCATATTTACCTGCATATACTTTTATGATATTTACATGCAGGAGTTGTTGTGTCAGTGGTTGACACATGGACGAGATCCACTGTATACATGCATTGATTTTATTGTTGGACGAGATCCACATGCATACATGCATTGATTCATTGTTGGATGATATACACTTGATGTCAGGCATTTATCTTGTGTTGGCACATATACAGATTTGGTCACCCTAAATATCATGGTATTACCTTTATGATATAGTTGGCCTAGAAATCGTTGTTTATTTCGATTTCTACTTGTTGATGTTTTCTACTCATGAGTTGGCAACTCACCCCCGTTGTGCCTCAGTTCTTGCAGGTTGTCCGCTCGGATCAGTAGCGGCATTACTAGCACACAGCTTGCTTTCGGGTGTTTTGCTTTGGTAGATGGTACATGTTGGATCTTGCCCCCTCTTGTACTTGTTATTCATATTGTATCTAGTCACTCCATCAATTCAGAAAGTAGTAATTGTATATGTTGCAGACTTAGAAGACTTGTAGTTGCGAGACTTGAGCGGTGTGTTTTAATGTTCGCTTTTGGGTTGATGTCTTGCTTTACTTTATTTTCTTTTGTGGATCTTCGCCGTTAGGCGTCGTATACTTGTTATTTATACTTGTGATGTTGTTTCCGCCGTTGGGCGTGTTTTGCTTCCGTTTGGGATGCTTTCTATATATTCCGTGTTGTACCCGTTTTCGACTATCCAGCTTCCACGTATATGATCGCCATCATAATACTCGTAGTCAAGTAAGAATTTTATGGGTATTATCATTATATAATAGCGACACATAATGGCAAGTAAAATGCATACAAATAATGATAAAGATAAACCAGATAATAAGCTATCATCTCGAGAATGACTGTTCTGCCCGTATAGGCCCTTCCTCAATTACCATAATTGTCTATCTGCAATTACAATAATTGGCTTGAGAACATTGTATCCAACAAAAATCAATACAGAAAAGATGGATCCAAATAAATCATCAGCAATAGAAAAACCACCACTTCTGTATTATAACCCAAACTCGGGTCAGTGGCAGCTAGCCATGTTCTCTTTTTTAAGAAAAATTCAAAATGAAGAGGAGAAATTTTTTAATTGTTCTTAAACAACACATGTACAACTCAGCTCGCTCTCTATTTATATACACGTGCATCCCAAATAAAAAGAGTAGGCAGAGGGTAACAACACCGCACTCAAGCGACCGCACTCAACTGACGGTCACGCGAAGCTAATGATGACGCCGTGTGCAGCAACTCGTGTCAACCGTCTATTTTTCAACATAAGAGAGAAGCAACCACCCAATGAAGGGCCCGCTTTATTCCATCAGGCCTCATGCGATCGTGACAGCGCACTATTTTTAAATTGGTCTAAATGCGGACCGTGCATCCTTCGTGGACGGCTGGGATTCGTTGGGAGTTTGGAAATGGGGGCGTCGTGGGAGGTGGTTGCCTTTATTTTTTTGAGTTGACGAAGCAAGCGCTGGATTTATGAATTTCTTTATTTACTTTTTATAATGTGCTGGAATTATTCTCATCATAACAGGAATCGAAGATTGGCCAGTTGTAGGAAGGTTGGTTAGTTTAGGAATGTGTGGGGTCCCACAAATCAGCCCTTGGGTTTTTTAGTGTGTGTGATCAAATATGAGTTGGATTAGGCTGGTTTTTAGATGTTTGAGAATATCCAAATTCAAAAGAAAACGTTAACGTCGTTCTTTAAAAAAAACAAAAACAAAATAAAAATAAAACAAGAAGTAAATGTTAAGAATATTAAAAAAATTGTTAGAAATAGACTTAAGAGCTTTTTGGCTGGACGGAGTTGAAGCCCCATGCTTCTCCAACTAAACTGAAATATAAAAACGGCTATTTATTTTAAGCACTTGAAACTTCAACATGTATTGTAACAACAAATAAAACGTTTTTCGAAAGTAAATATGTTGAAACATAAAATATAATAGAAAATATAATATTATTTCGCAACAACATCTAAACAAACACATATTTTACAGGACATATAGTTAAAATTATATTTTAACCAAACAAAAGAATTGTTGAGGTTACAACTTCGTTAGTTGGATCTACGTGTAGTTGCAAATACATCGTTTTCCAACTTGATGGAGGCTGAGATCTCCTTCAGACATTGCCTTCCGTTGATCTGCTGATGGCGGCGATGGGTGGCTGAGATTTGATCTGGAGGCTGTCGCTCCTGAAGCGTGTGGATCTCAAGGGGTTGAGATTATGGTTGCCGAGTTATCTGCAAGGAAGTCCCGGGGTGGTTGTACAGCAGAGGACCCTTCGACGATCAAGTTAGACTAGAGATCCGAGCAGAGTAACGGCTTAGTGGGAAAAAAAGGCTTACCTCGATCGTCTGGGAGAGGGGTTTATATAGTGGTGGCAGCAGGCGAGGCAGGCGCGAGAATCACGCCGGCCGTTACGCTCCCGACGTCACGCCCGCGTGATGAGCGGTACCTCCCATTAATGGTGAGACATGCTCGTTAATGGGGGATCGTGGTGGCGTGGAACGTGGGATGTGGCCGGCGGAGAACTCGCGCATGGCGAGATTCGCGGGATGGCGGTTACGCCTACAAGCGGTGTTGTCGCTGTAAGTGCACGGCGGCGCCCCGGCCGTCAATCCGACGCCGGAATGCGGAAACGAAACTTTTTACGTACTAGTAAACCGGCACCACCGCGCACAAAAAATCCCGGATCGGGCCATTAAACTAGTCCTAGCTAACTAATGAACGGGTAGAGAGATATACCGAGCGATCCATGTCCTTCGGTCTTCTCATCGTCGTCCCGATCTCCCCGCGGAATCTCCGGTCTTCAACTCCTCGTCGGAAGGGCACCACATCGCCGGCTTTTTTTACGGGCTCCCACCTCTGGACCGAGGCAACTCGGGCACGAAGCTGGCGAGTCGACGTGCCCAAGATTTGCTGTAGAATAAGTGTAGTGCTCTAT
This sequence comes from Agapanthus africanus, assembly GCA_030015575.1. NCBI lineage: Eukaryota > Viridiplantae > Streptophyta > Magnoliopsida > Asparagales > Amaryllidaceae > Agapanthus > Agapanthus africanus. The sequence continues at coordinate 115,225,906 of JASDDO010000029.1, forward strand.
GTCTCATTTAGAGTTTGAGGAAGTTGCCTTTGGTGGAGGAAAGAAGTATATGGAGATGAATGATTTTGTAGCAAGCAAAGGAAAAAATGTGATGAACATTTTTTCCCATTCCAAATGAAAAAATCCCCCCATCCCCACAAAGTGTGGCCGGCCTCTCTTAGAGAATTAGGAGAGTGGAAAAGTCAAGGGAGGGAAGCTATCATGCATGAGAGAGAAAAGAGTGATGATGAGAAAGAATCATCACAACAAAAACCTCAATCCAAAACCCAAACATTTCCCATCACCATCAAAACAAAGGTCAAACAATCATGAACCAAAAGTCAAGCCATGATGAAAAGAAGAAGTCAAATGGTGGAGGAATTATCATGATACATCAATACGCAAATAACACCCTCCACTAATCAAATTTGTATGCTTGCAAATAAGCCCTCCTCCACCAATTTCCGGCCAAGGAAAGATACAAAGGAAAATGGCCGAAACGGAAAACCAAACTGGCAACTTCAGAAAACTGATCCCGTAATAAATTACAGGAAACCCCGCTACTGTATATACACACCCGCATTTGTATTCCGACCGAATACAAATGCAATGAGACAAATCTACACTGTACAATACTAGGATCCGGCTTAAACCAAAGCCCGCTAGTATTAACCGTCCGATCCTGATCCGTGCAATACCGCATGTATCTAATCGAACCCTGCTATATCTCCATACGGCCTCTACAGCGTTTCGCCCGAAACTTGAGCAACTGTCTGTGGGGGACTATAATGACTCGTCAATACTATGGCTGTGGATTTAACCACTAGCACGTCAGAGGTATTAGCCATACGTGACGGGCTACCAGTTATTGACCAAAAGGGACGTCGATGAGCGAACTCATCCTGACACCCTACTGAGCCTGTCAGTGACAATATCCGTACAGTCCGGTCCGTTCGTCTATGAGCATCGCATGGCGGGCCTAGGGGGTTGGTAAAAGTCAGACCCCCAAAAGCGGTACAAGTCGTGTCGGAGTGTAGCCCAGAACACCCTGAGATACTACTGGAATACCTACCAGTAAATCTCCTGCCTTGGCCAAGGACTTCGTGTAATGGCTCTCCTAGACACAGCACGACCTCACCCCCAATATCGGGAGAGATGAACCCATGCAGATCCGCTCACTGCCTCCATGTGGCTCGGGACTGTACCCAACTAAAACCTGTTTGCACGTCTCCTTTGAGCGTGGTAGGGTAGTAATCAAAGTACAGTGGGAACTCACACGAGACAAATGACGATCTCAGGTCGATGAACTAACCTGTACACATGTCACCAGGGAACTGCTATCTGACGTCAGGTATAAGACCAACTAGCATGTTCCCGGCGAGTCCTGTCCGGTGTACTCATAACCCAATGAGCACCTGTATACATCTTAGGTGAACCAACTGACACCAGCGGCTTGTGAGACCGGCCACCGCCCCTCGTCGGGGTCTCGACTGTATACACTAGTCTACTCTGGAGTATCGATGCCCTGTCTCGAAACTCCCATGACTATGGACCTTTTAAGGATGTGCTTATAGACTACCAGCTCCTAAGTATATGATCACCCTCATACTGCTGGCAGTCAAGCAAGAATCCTAGGGGCTATACCAACGTGCAATAGTGACCTGTAAGGTCACCTAAAGCAGTACACGATGATAAAGATAAACCAGATAGCATACTATCATCTAGAGTAAGACTGTCCTACTGCGAAAGGTCCTCCCTCAATCATTGCAATCACGTACCTGTGATCCAATAATTGACTCTGAGGGCACTATCTCCAACAATCTCCCACTTGCACTCAAGGCTAATTATTGCGATGTCGCATACTCACAGCCCGTGTGATACCGAACACCCAAATCCTCTACTAGTCAGTCTCACAAAGCTCGTTTGCGAAACTATTGCGTTCGAGGAATAGCCTCAGTGAGTGAATTCGCTTTGATGTTTCTTTCTATGTCTCTCTATATCTCAAGTTCGCGGAGAAAGCCATCTCCCGAAATGAGCAATACCTGTCTTAGAATGTGTCTGGATGTCTGATGGGACCTAGCTCATAAATGAACTCCAAATCCAAACTTCTTAGACTGTATCGTCAACAGAACTTAATCAGTATCCTGCGCCATGCCTCCCTCAGTATTGCCTTGGACCACCTGTCCAAAATACTGCCCCTCGTCAGAAGGAAAACTATAACTCTGACAACCTCCCTGTCGTCCATGTCACCTTGGAAGCCTGAAATGATAATTGTCTCCCGAATGAGGCTGTCGTTATCATATCCCTAGAACATCCACTTATGTTCTAATACTGCTTCCGACCGTCTCTTCAGGATTGGATCAATATCAACTTATTGCATCTACTGCAAAAACAACATCTGGTGTGGTACTTGACATCTCATGATTGACTCAATTGCCTAAGCAAGTGATCTGCCAATCATGCACATCCCTCTCCCCTTTAGTCTGTAAGGCATCTTTAGAGAGGGTGACTCCATCACCTGCAGATACACTACCGTGGCAGTAGTCGTCCATTCTAAATACTCTTAGAATGCTGTCTAAGTATCCTGATTTGGAAACCACCCAAATCTAGATCTAAAACCATAGATCTAGTAACCAGTATGTCTGATATAATGTCCAAGTCCCATGTGGAGAAACTACTGTGTGACGACCAAAGTATAACCGATCGTAGTATAGGAATATCACTTCCTACTCTGTGTATGTCATCCAAAATACCAGGACATCACACCCTACTACCTTCTTAACAGATCCATCCCCTATTCTGATGAAGTCAAACCTATGACTGTCACATCAGAAATTGATGATCTATCTCCGCTATGTCTGCTTTAGTCTATAAATAGACATAAGCCACTTGTCCAACAATGCTTCCGCTGCTCCCACTGACTACGACAACCATCTGGCAGAGTCATATACACGTACACTTCTAAAGCTAGTTTAGAATGACGCTATACTCATACTCCCGCCGGGTCTCACAGTCTGGAACAACAGCAATGGCAAGTCTGGGTAAACAAGAACTTCCCTGTCACCGTCCTTGAGGCTACCGGAGTACCTCTCGGGTGCCTAAAGTTACCCACCTTATCTGCGGAGTGGCCAATGGAATATCAAACCAGATTGAATTTTTAGGTTTCTATCAAATCTTCAGTAATCGTTTGTGGTTCTGGAATCACTTCCAGTTCTACCATACTCCCACTACTGTTTTCTGGAAAAATCCATTTTTATTAAAACTGTGGCGAGTCTAGAACAATATCACTATTGATCTTCCAGATGGTAGAAAGTCAACCCTTGTCATAGCCTGGGTCAACCCACAAACATCCATTACAGAAACGTGCCTTGAGTTATCTAGAGTCTGGTTTTAAGCATAAGCCGGACAACTCCCCGTACCTTAACATCGTTAAGATATGAACTGTTCTATATCCAATATAGGACCAGAGGCACTGATTTAATTGAACCAGATTCAAATCATGCATCTGTCTCCAGTGCATGTCAACTAAATGGAAAGAGACCGATCAGCATTACTCAACTTAGGAGTGCTTCCAATTATGAGTAATCTGAAAGAGAAGCAAGTTCTCTTAAACATTACTATCAACTGAATACCCTACACAAGTATCTACATCTCCGGTCACTTTGAAGAATCCCGATACTTGCAATATCTGGTTCTCTACTTTATTCAAATACCTATAACTTCTCAAAATTCGGACCCTGTGTTTCCACGAAACACCTGTCTAAAAACTAGAGAAGTCATAAGTAAACCGAATATAGTACGAGGACCAACCCCTCTGTCCTGATGGACCCTGGACAACATACAATACTCTGTATAAGTCCCTTGAGTCTGATAACTCAATCCCTGTGTGTCGTAGGTTGAAAACTGTACTTATGGTTATGAAGAATTACACCGCTGTTTAATGCTCCTTACCTAACCATCCACTGATATAGGTAAATGTCATAGACATAATTTCAAAAAGGTATATCCCACTCTATAAAAATAGACGTACAGATATATCAATTTGGAATTGGTGCATAATAGCGGATATTCAAAACCAAATATTTGCCGTCCGGCAAACAACCCAGGTGACTTCCTCAAATATCACCGATTACAACGAATCCCAATATAATGAGGATGATCACCTAATTCCCAATAACTTACTCCCACTCATCATCTGTAAAACCATACAGATGTGAGAATCATACCTGGTAAATACATACCCTGGAGTAAGTATCTAATCGGGAAATCAGTTTTCCTTTAACAGTAAACAGTGAAACTGAAACATTGTAAATGTTTCGTAGTGGTATCCAGGTATTCCTAGTAATGCCTCTTCCATTATCCAGATTCACAACTGTAACCGTATAATTCTTTGCCATCTTTCCAAATCCCTTTATATGTCTTTAGTCATTACCTTCTGTACACCCCTTTAGGCCAAATGGTTTTCTTCCTTCCCTACCGTTCGGCACCAGCCTATGGTTTGGAAGAAAACTATCCAATAAGCATAATGGGTGTACTGTCCTAATCCTAGGAGCACTCGCAATGCGAGAGAAGGTGAAGATAAAAGACAACCGAATAAACCTTATTCCTATTTCTCCTGAACCAGAATCCATCCCCGAACTGGAACAGGTTCCTTTCGAGTTCGTATATAACCATACGATGGAGTATCCAATAAACTGTGGATCTTCATAGTGATACGGAGTGTTCTGGAGAAATACAAAGGTGATTTAGGATTGGCGAAGAAATACTTGGTTTGGTCGTGAATAGCAGTCGTAATTTACTTTGCCCTCTTACTAATCCCTTGTTATGTCTTTACTTAATACCTTCTGTACACCATCGTTATGCTAATTGATTTTCTTCATTCCCTACCGTTCGGCACTAGCCTAAGGTTTGGAAGAAGACTATCTAATTTGCGTAATAGGTGTACTATCTCCTAAACCAAGGAGTACTCGCAACCTGAGAGAAGGAAAAAGGAAAAGACAACTGAATAGTCCTATTCGTTTTCTCTAGAACCGGAAACCATCCTCGAATAAATCCCTTCGAGTTCGTATATAACCATACGATGGTTTTTTCCAATGGAAGTGGACATTCGTAATAATACGGGGTGTCCTGGAGAAAAGGGTAAAAGTAGGAGTGGCAATGAGGTATACAACTCTGACAATCCAAAAGCCAGTGTTTAAGAAGGTTCGGTTAATTTTGGTCACTGAGTCATAGTCTTAGGGTCGGGTCAATGGTCGCTGCCAAAGAGAGAGAGAAAAGAAACACTCAGCGTGCACTCTAACATAGATCATAATGGTTACCAATTTGTCTAATCTGGAAACCTCCCACTGTACCGTCAAATTCTCCTCCAAACCTGAAAGAAGAATTAGCCGGGATCACCCGAGGAGTAAACCAACTCATCAGTGGGAATCGGGATCCAACTATCATCGCATGATAACGTGACGGAATCCGCTCACGTTATCACACTCTAGAAGGTATGCGCATATCTGGCAAGTTTCAGTTTCTTTAGAAACTCCCGATGTGATTTTTACCCCATGCTCTTATGACCTTGGCGTGAGGTCAAAATGTCATAAGTCACATGTCAAGTTCTACCCATCATTATCCAGGTTAATTTGAACCCACCCGTACATACGCTTGACGTAGGCCAAAATAGTAGTACGACTGTCCCAAACTAACGCATCTATCTATGCAACAGATAAATACCCGGCAGCTACCAATCACTATGCCTTGGCGTGAGGTCAAAATACATAGCTTGAATACTACCGAATATTTAACTGAAATGATGGAGGGCTACGAATGGTTTCTGGCGAAAATATTTAACATAATGAACTTGATATCGTTGAAGGAACTGGATAGCTTTTATGAAAATATAGTGACGAAATCCTTTGCTAAAGAGGTCACTCCCGGTGAAGGGATCTCGGCTCTTTCCCCGTAGAATGAGGTGCATGATATTCCAACTGAATACCACGGTGCAAAGAAAAAGTAAACGACTATAGTGAAGTTATTGCCCTGACGCAAACTTCTGTCCAAGGGGTCACTCCTGGTGAAGGGATCTTGGCCCTTGCCTCGTCGACTGAGGAGCAGGATATTCCAAATGAATACCACTGTACAAAACAAAGTGAACGTCCTTGCAATAACAGCTTTTTGAAAAGTGTTCCAACAACATCAGAATAGGTTTGTTTAGCTTGCATTGATCCGAATCAACGCAGTCCCATCAATTGATCACACCAATAAAGAACGAAAATAATGATGTACGTATATGCCATCCGCATTCGCCACTGGGTCCCGTCATTTCCCTTTAGGTTACTTAACTAACGACAGAGCGGAGACTGGACTAGCGCGGATGCAAAACATATACAACATCTACTAGTATATATATCAATATATAATATTTCGCTCAAGGCGTGATAAAATGCAACATCACAGAAATGTAATAAGTATCACAGAACAATACAGATATCTGGGATCCCCGGGTTTCACAGAGCAGCTACTGAAACCCGACGTTCCCCTGGTCGTGTGGATAGCCTGTGCAATGAAATCCTAGACCCCTACGGGCGCGGCAAGTTACCCGCCAAAACCTGAAGCGGGGCAGCCCCTTCAGCAACGTGAATGGACCACCCAGCACTTCACGGAATCCGGTAACTTGGGCACCCCTCCTGGGTCATCCTGTACCCCCTACGAGTGCGGCGAATAGCCTGCCAATTCTAGAGTGAAGCCCCCTCCGTCTCAATGCCATGGGATGCGGGCCCGTTGCCCTCTAGAACCCGTCTATCCGTGCACCCTTCCTTGGGGTAATCCTTGTACAGAAAGTAAAATATACATACAACGGGTACATCGACCTCAACCTGGTCGTGCCCCAAAAGAATAATATACAAACAGGCAGTGACGGCAGTCCACATGTCGGACGCTCGCCCCGCAATATCAAATGTACATAATACAACCAAAACTGTACTAGCATTGCATCCAGGCTATCCCCCACGACCAATCCGCAACATCACAGCACAACACAGAACATCAATGTGAATGTCACGTTCGCAAATCCGTCTAACCGGGCTATAGCAGTTAGACAGGATTTACCGATCGAGTGACATTCACGGTCGCAGATATAATGTAAATACTGTGAACTAATGTGTTTAAAATTCTTGATCGATCAAATTTATCGAAGTGGGCCCCAAGCACTACTGTAGCACTCACAGAAAATCTGGGCCCAAAAAGAATGTTCCAAACCCCCTATTTTCAACACAGAGACTCTCTGTAGAAATTTGATACACTGAACAGTAAAGACTGCGGCGGAACCGCGGCCCAAACATGGGTTTGGCCGCGGTTCCGCGGTCGTATAGTGTGTTCACGTGATCAAATTTCTACAGAAGTCTTAGGATTCCCTGCACATCATTCTGTAACAACCTGAAAAATTTTTGGAGCCAAAAAAAATTCGACAGAAACTGATGCACATGAAAACACGGTTTTTGGAATTTTGTTCGATCGGAAATGTAAACACATTAGACAAAGCTAGACTAGGTTAATGGCGAGGCTCTGATACCACTGTAAGTGCACGGCGGCGCCCCGGCCGTCAATCCGACGCCAGAATGCGGAAACGAAACTTTTTACGTACTAGTAAACCGGCACCACCGCGCACAAAAAATCCCGGATCGGGCCATTAAACTAGTCCTAGCTAACTAAAGAACGGGTAGAGAGATATACCGAGCGATCCGTGTCCTTCGGTCTTCTCGTCGTTGTCCGGATCTCCCCACGGAATCTCCGGTCTTCAACTCCTCGTCGGAAGGGCACCACGTTGCCGGCTTCTTTTACGGGCTCCCACCTCTGGACCGAGGCAACTCGGGCATGAAGCTGGCGAGTCGACGTGCCCAAGATTTGCTGTAGAATAAGTGTAGTGCTCTATGTCTCATTTGGGGTTTGAGGAAGTTGCCTTTGGTGGAGGAAAAGAAGTATATGGAGATGAATGATTTTGTAGCAAGCAAAGGAAAAAATGTGATGAACATTTTTTCCCATTCCAAATGAAAAAATCCCCCCATCCCCACAAAGTGTGGCCGGCCTCTCTTAGAGAATTGGGAGAGTGGAAAAGTCAAGGGAGGGAAGCTATCATGCATGAGAGAGAAAAGAGTGATGATGAGAAAGAATCATCACAACAAAAATCTCACTCCAAAACCCAATCATTTCCCATCACCATCAAAACAAAGGTCAAACAATCATGAACCAAAAGTCAAGCCATGATGAAAAGAAGAAGTCAAATGGTGGAGGAATTATCGTGATACATCAATATGCAAATAACACCTTCCACTAATCAAATTTGCATGCTTGCAAATAAGCCCTCCTCCACCAATTTCCGGCCAAGGAAAGATACAAAGGAAAATGGCCGAAACGGAAAACCAAACTGGCAACTTCAGAAAATTGATCCCGTAATAAATTACAGGAAACCCCGCTACTGTATATACATACCCGCATTTGTATTCCGACCGAATACAAATGCAATGAGACAAATCTACACTGTACAATACTAGGATCCGACTTAAACCAAAGCCCGCTAGTATTAACCGTCCGATCCTGATCCGTGCAATACCGCACGTATCTGATCGAACCCTGCCATATCTCCATACGGCCTCTACAGCGTTTCGCCCGAAACTTGAGCAACTGTCTGTGGGGGACTCTAAAGACTCGTCAATACTATGGCTGTGGATTTAACCACTAGCACGTCAGAGGTATTAGCCATACGTGACGGGTTACCAGCTATTGACCAAAAGGGACGTCGATGAGCGAACTCATCCTGACACACTACTGAGCCTGTCAGTGACAATATCCGTACAGTCCGGTCCGTTCGTCTATGAGTATCGTATGGCGGGCATAGGGGGTCGGTAAAAGTCAGACCCCCAAAAGCGGTACAAGTCGTGTCGGAGTGTAGCCCAGAACACCCTGAGATACTACTGGAATACCTACCAGTAAATCTCCTGCCTTGGCCAAGGACTTTGTGTAATGGCTCTCCTAGACACAGCGCGACCTCACCCCCAATACCGGGAGAGATGAACCCATGCAGATCCGCTCACTGCCTCCATGTGGCTCGGGACTGTACCCAACTAAAACCTGTTTGCACGTCTCCTTTGAGCGTGGTAGGGTAGTAATCAAAGTACAGTGGGAACTCACACGAGACAAATGACGATCTCAGGTCGATGAACTAACCTGTACACATGTCACCAGGGAACTGCTATCTGACGTCAGGTATAAGACCAACTAGCATGTTCCCAGCGAGTCCTGTCCGGTGTACTCATAACCCAATGAGCACCTGTATACATCTTAGGTGAATCAACTGACACCAGCGGCTTGTGAGACCGGCCACCGCCCCTCGTCGGGGTCTCGACTGTATATATTAGTCTACTCTGGAGTATCGATGCCCTGTCTCGAAACTCCCACGACTAGGGACCTTTTAAGGATGTGCTTATAGACTACCAGCTCCCACGTATATGATCGCCCTCATACTGTTGGCAGTCAAGCAAGAATCCTAGGGGCTCTACCAACGTGCAATAGTGACCTGTAAGGTCACCTAAAGCAGTACACGATGATAAAGATAAACCAGATAGCATACTATCATCTTGAGTAAGACTGTCCTTCTGGGACAGGTCCTCCCTCAATCATTGCAATCATGTGCCTGTGATCCAATAATTGACTCTGAGGGCACTATCTCCAACAGGTCGGTCGATGAGACCGAAGAAGATGACCTCTGCGGGAGAGCTCGCGGAGGAGCGGGAGAGCCGAGGTATCTTGGTTCTTCTCGAGCCCGGAGGCGAGCTGAGAGGGCCGAGGAGGCTCGGGCCTGTGATAGCTCGGATGCGAGTTATGGGGCTGAGGAGGCCAGTTGTGCAAGGGGATTGGAGGCGAGCCAGCGTCTGCTCGGCAGGGCTAGCGTAGGTGTGGCCTGGTCGGCCACTGTAAGTCCTTTCTTGCGAGCCCTGGGACACGTCATCAGCCATGCGTCCTGATCTGGGAGATCACCGATATCGAGCATCATCATTAGCCCCCCACTCTCGTCCCGACCAGCTGACGGGTCGGGTCGAGAGTGGTTTGCCGGATCACCCGAGGTGAGCTCCTTTCCGAAGATATCGTCGGGCGTGTCTCCGGGCAATTGGTTGTCTTTTCTGGATGAGGTCAGCGAATCAGGGCGAGATCTTTTGCATTAAAGAGGGTGCGCTGTATCATGTGCTCTTTAGTGAAGCGACGGGCCACGTGTCGAGTGCCGGTTGGCTGATGTGACGTGCCGCAGGCTTCTGGCATCCGATGGGACGCTGCCAATGTGCTTGCGACAGGTGGAGCGATCGTGGCCGTTGAGTGCAGCGAACCGTTTTAGCGGGAGTCGACCGACGCCGTTGGATGAGGACTCCGGCTGTATAAATCGAGGGGAGGCCTGATTCGGGGTCTCTCTTTCTTCATATTTTCTCATTCTGAGTCTTGTTAACTCGGCGCTCTCCCCTTTAGGTCGGATCTTGGCGTTTTCTCTGCTCATGGATTTCTTCCCATCAGGTTAGATGTCTTGTTTTGAGGAGTTTGTAGATGTCGTAAGGGTAGATACTAGGGATTCTTCCCCTGAGTTGGAGCCCCTTCGGGAAGTTGGGGTCGGATCCTCTTCCCGGGGCCACACGTCTGGGGGGTTCCTGGAGCGGTGGCGGAGGACGCTCCTGGTGCGTCGTCCTTAGTAAGATACGAGGACGAGCTTGTCACCGCTCGGACCCGTTTCCATATTCCCTCTGGCTACACGCTACGATTAGCCGAGGAAGGAGAGAGGGTAGATCAGGTGAGGGGTAGAGAGATCGCCTTGTACCTGGAAGCCCTTTGGGCTGGAATGCGCCTGCCTTTCTCTCCCGAGATTGTAGCTTCGTTAAATTATTTTGGGTTAGCCCCGGGCCAGCTAGTGCCGAACTCCTGGAGAATTCTCCTTGGGTTCCTGGTCTGGCTGAAGTTGCAGGTGATCCCCTTTAGTTTGTCCATTCTCGCCTCCTCCCTTGTTTACAAGAGCCACCCCGGAACTCGCACGGGCGACCTGAGGTGGGTTTACCTCTCCTTTAGGAAGTAGCGGGGGAGTGTAGCCGGGTCGGGAGTTGTCGTCCTGCTTTCTTCCATCCACAATTGGAAGAAGAAGTTTTTCTTCGTCGGGCCGTCAAAGGGTGAGGACTGGCCCGTACCCGTCCAGTGATCTAGGGATAGGTGTGTTAGTTATATGTATGCCCTAGAGGCCATTACTTTACATACGATGTATATTGTAGTGGATGCTTGGACATATATAGGGAGGACTTTCTTGCTCGACATGATAGTACGCTATCTGGTTGCTCTTTATCTTAACATGTATTCTGATTGTCTCTAGGTTATATGTTGATAAAGCCCTTAGGATAAGTACTCGACTACTGGGACTATGATGATATCATACTAGTGGGGGCGCGGTAGTCAACGAGTACATCCTATAACTGTTCCTAGTCGAGGGTGTATCGAGACAGGGCATCGATACACCAGAGTAGACTAGCGTATACGCATCTTGACCCATATGATGGGTGATGGATGATCCCATATCCATCGGTGTTTGACATCAAGGATGGTGTACGGGTGCTCAGTGGAGACTGGGTACACTGGACGGACTCCCCGAGAACTCCCAGATGGTATTATACCTCACGTTAGATGGCAGTTCTGTGGTGACACTGGTACAGGTTAGTCTGTTGTCACGTCCCGAAAGTACGGAACATGACCGGCACTTAAACTACGAAACGTCTCGAGGCGTACGTAATCTAAGTAAACCGAAAACCCAGAAATCCAAACCAAGAAAAGTAGTAGAGTGAAGGAAAACCAATTTAAATCAAGTAGTTTTAATAGCATAGCCGAATTATGCGTTTTAAAAAAACATCAAATATTTCCTGAAAATTTCTGCAGAGTCTCCTTTGTAAATACTGGCCCCCAAACGGGATACAACATGAATAGTATACGAAATCAATAAAAAGGCATCCCCAAGCGGGAGCTAGCTCTTCGTCAATCGACGGTCACAACCACACAAGCAATATAATATACAACGCCAACGGCGAGGATAAAAAACTCAAAACCACAAGAAAACCACAGAAATAAAACGCGCGACTCTAAGGTCGAAAGAATAACATCTCTGGTCTATATCTCAAAAAATACATTTTTGGTTGATGAAACTTCTAGATACAACAGAGTAATAATATACAAGTTATATAATGGGGGGTACGATACAAGTAAACCCACCTACTGGCAAATCACCCGAAGGAAATTATGCCCGCAAGCCGTAATGAAACCTGTACGGCAAACCTGCAAGAAACTGGGGCACAACGGGGGTGAGTTGCCAACTCGTGAATAGAAAAAACATCTACGCACAGAAATCGCATAAATAATACAACCTAGGTCAAAGATCATAATATATCCTCAAATATATGAATAACATGCAGCCTATAACAATGGCTAGGGTAATATCTAACCCGAGTGTGATCTCATGTGCCCATGTCAGTGTCTCAGATAGCAATATATCATATGAATGAGGTATGAATGCATGAAAACAGAATACATGTAAATGAAGAAACTGTTTTCATAAATTAGTGAGATTTCCTTTGTATTTTTAAAATGAGGTATCATAAATGAAATCAGCATCAACAGTGTCTAGCATCGACACAAAACATAAATCTCAATGTCTCAAAACCTCAGGCTCCGGCTATCCGGACTGGCCTGTATCATCAAATCTCAGTACCTCAATATCTCGAAATCTCAATGTCTCAATCTCAATATCTAGGGCGCCGTCAGTCCAGACCGGCCCCTACCATCCATCTCAAGACCACGACGGTATCCTCCGGATATCCGACGCGTCGGGTAAAATCACCGGTAGGTAGTCTCCCCCTGCCAGGCTCATCGTCATCACCACGAGCTTCTTGCCCCGGGGTACCTTACCGGGCCCACCATGTACCCGAAACGGTTCATCCAACTCCTCGAATCGGGTCTCGAAATCCATCAGCAAACTCATGGTGGACGACTCATACATCATGGAACAACCGCATTTTTATTTAAAAAGAGAGAAAGCAGTTTATATATGTTTTGCGGTTTTCCTCCAAATCCAGAAAATATCATGGAAATCCGAATCATCAATAGCATGTAAAACCATGAATATAAGCATGAGAATGAATAACAGTATGCTTGAAGCGACAAGTAATAACTACAATATTTAAGCTGGCATATAAGGTATGTACACTAATATTATGTCAAACTACTGGCAATCAAGCTAAGTTAAGCAATAATATTTTCTAAGGTGTACGTGACATGGCAATTACCGATGAAGATGTGTGTGAGCCGGCAAGTAGGTGTATGTGGTACATACGCATCATCGGTAATGGTGCCGGTGTCCTAACAGCATAATGTCAACAATGCAATATGAAATAACAATGTAAATATGCGATGCGTAGCGAGCAACCAAAATGAGCGGGAGCTAAATATTAAATAATGGTGCCATTTGAAATAACACGAATCGCGGGGTTTTGAAAATAGGGGCTACGGTGATTTTTAAGAAAGGATACGTCTTTTGAAATATCCGTAGATCCCTTGACCTATCTTTTAAAATATCCACGATCCGCTAGTTTTGAAATAGGTAGGAGTCTAATCTAATCTAACAACTACACTAAACTATACGGCTGAACTAACAAGCTGAACTACAGGTAAGGAAGCCGCCTATCATCTGAGTCGATACATATACATACCTGTATATATACAGTCGGTGATCCCGCCTCAATAATATCATATCCGATACCATATCTATAAGCAGGCATTCCAAGTCAAGAGTGCGGATCAATCATCAATGTAGCTCGTACGTAAATCCGTCGTACGACATCCCAAATCTGGGTACGGGTCAATATCACATTCATCATACTATTCACCTGGTATCCTCTTTATCAAATATCATGATCGGGGTACTGATCTACGCCTAGTACAATACTGATACCGCCTAAGTATGCATGCACGTGTGTGAAACACTACGTGCATGCACGTTAAGGACCCGCTACAACGTCATGTCGTATCTCAAATACGAACCCTGCTATATCACCGATCTCACGGCCTCAAATCAAATCTCATCGACTCATCTTAAATCCCACGTACTATCCTCATTATCCATGCATGTGTATATGAATATACATATGCATAGTCCCATATGCACGCATATATACATATATACATATCCCAATCGGCGCAGAAGAAAGTAATGTATGCAAGTCTGTGTGTGTGTATGTGGGTATAACAACTACTCTAGGGTTTCGCAACTAACCCAAAGCTAATCCATGAACACCTAATCATAACATGAATAAACATTCTCGTATCATAAAACACCTATATAAACATATATATATAAGCTACACTACGGACTGCGGGGGTGCTATACGCCATCCACCCGACTTCTCCCCGTAGATATAAATCTACTCACCTGGTCCTCGCTAGCCGGTGCCGACGTCACCACGCGCTTGTTATCGTGTCGAAGTCCACATGGGGGTACCTATATGTCACAACGTATCGTTCCGCATAAAAATCCAATTTAAAACCAAAGCGATACCTGAATCTCACGTAGGTCAAAGCCTACGGTTATTCTCACAAATCAACCCAAAAACCCTCGACGTCGGCGTACAAACGCCAAACCATCGAGAAAACCCCAAACGCACCAATCGTGGTTTCAAAACTCACTAATTATATAAGAAATAGGTTTTAATTTATCAAAACCATAAAAGTAAACAATTCGTTTTATTTCCCAAAAACCTAGTTAGCACAATTTCTCATTTCGGTTCAAAACTTGATGTTTTACCCAAACTAAATATTTTAACGATTCTACTGGCCAAAATGCTCACTTAAAAACATAATTAGGTCATACAAATCACCTCCATATTTTTTATTTCAACAATTTGTATTTAAACAAAATTTCTAGTTTGCAAGGATAACAATTCTATTAACATTTTTAAAACCAAATTCTCAATTCAACAACTAGCTAGGTTTTGCATAGCTCTAAAGTGTTAAACTACACACTATGTTGCTAATGAGATGATAAAACCCTAACCATATTCAAAATTCTCAATTTTGAATTAATTACCAAAACCTAGTTTACAAATATGTGTGATTTGGACAATTTACATATAACAAGTGCAATTTAATCAACCAAACTAGGTTTTTCATATATTAAGATGATAAACTAAACATTGCATCCCTAATGATATAATAAAAACCTTAATTGAAAACACAAACCCTTACTATATTTTTCAAAACATTCAATTAAACCCAAATTATTAACTAATTATGCTAGATTTAAAGTATTCAAACAACAGTTTAACAAAAGGTTAAGATTTATACCTCACAAGATTTGAGATCTAGCATGAAAATCTTGACCTCCAATTTGCTCTCTTTTCATCACAATCCAAGCATGTTAGGCTAAGGAAAAATGAGTAGGAGTTGGATTTTGATTTTGTGAGCTTTTTGTGTTGAATTTTGGGCATTTTGTGGAATTTTTGAGGCGAAATGAGAAGGAGAAGAGGGGGGAGGGGCTGTTGCAGCAGGGAGATGGGAGGGTCTTGGCTGAAAGGAGAGAGGGAGAGGTGAGTGAGAGGATGTGGGTGTGGGTGCAAGTCAAACAAAGCCCATCCTCCAAGTATCCAATCACCAAAATACATTTCTTTATTGTTTTCTTTACTTTTCTTTGTGTGTTTTGACTTTTTTTGTGGGGAAATGAGGGGGGACAGCTTGGGGCTGCTAATTTGGGGAGAGGAGAGAGGGTGTGGGTGAGGAAAAAAGATAAATGTATTACCCCAAACATCCATTTACACTAAATTCACTAAAAAAGCCTTTTTTCTTCAATAATTTCTAAACCGTTTTGGCAAACGATTTCGTTCCAAAAACCACATGATAAAATTTTGTTTAATGTTTTATGATGCACAAAATTTGTTTCAACTCATTCCAATTTGTAATTTTCCCTAATTAAATATATTAGTAACGGCTTAAAATAATATTAAAATAATTAATTTCGGAAAATTTTTCAGAAAATTTGAAATTTCACCAGAGGGTCAATAAACACCAAATACTAGTAATTACATAGCTAGAATATGTATATTTAATTTTATAATAAAAATATTTGTATTTTGACTTTTTACAGAAAACCCCCTTATTTTACCGTTTTTTTCGAAATTTCACCGAAATGATTTTTCAAAACGTTGCATCTGTAGACCCGAGATCGTCATAGAATCTTGTGTGATTCCCACTGTGCTTTGATTTCCATCATACCACGTCCAAGAGGGCGTGAAAAAAGGTGGCTTTTGGGTACAGTCCCGAATCACATGAAGGCAATGAGCGATAGGAGGGGATTCGTCTCTCCCGGTATAGGGAGTTGATGTTGCGCTGTGTTCGATTGGCTATAACTGAAAATCCCTGGCCAGGGTTGCTGAGATTTGCTGGTAAGTGTTATCAGTAGTTTCTCGAACTGTTATAGACCTCATATTGACACGACTTATCAAGCTATTGGGTTCTGACGTTTACCACCCCTAGGCGAGATATGCGATATATCAGACGAAGAGACCGGACTGTACGGGAGTGTTACCGATTGGATTCACAGGAGAATATATAGGCTTGCTTGTTGATCTTCTGATCGCTCAATACCTGGGTGGCTGTTATGCTTAGCTGACCGCTTGCAGCTTGTGGGTGTTTGATATGATCATCACCTACTGCCGGCGTATTGAAAATTCTTTAGAGTCCTACACAGAGGTTTCTTGGCTCAGGCAAAACGGAGTAGGAGCACATATGTGATATGTGCGGGACCGAGAACAATGCGTGTATGTGATACCATATTAGATTCTCACTATATGAGATATCGGCCGGGTATATGCGATATAGCCGGGTCATCGGATCAAGTGTTGATTCGATGAACTGATACAGATTATATTAGTCGGTTATTTATGAAATAGCCGGATTATCAGATCAAGTGTTGGTTCGATAATTTAATGTATAATTATATATTTAATATATTAAATTATATTAACTAATATAAGCTCACTAAAAGATTCTTTTTCTCACTCGGGTAATACATTGATATATATGCGATATATGTTAATTGTATTATTTTATTTTGTTACAATAAATATTATATATGTGATATCTAATATTGTAACATGTTATGGTTATAAATGCAACATGTTTTGTGGAGTTTAATTGAGGTTAGGGTTTGGATTAGGGTTAAGTCTTTATGAAGCTTTCAAGAAGCTTCTTGAAGCTTTGACTTTGACTTGGATATTTTGCATAGATATTTCCTTAACCCAACCCAACCCTTTACCCTAGTTAAATCTCTACATGGGTTAAGTATTCATACTTAACCCATGGTTGCAATTCTAACCACACCAGAGTTTTCATTATTCATCACAAAGGATTCTTCTTCTTCTTCCTTGAGTTCTTGAAGAAAAGCTTTCTAGCTTTTTCTTTGGTGATGAAAATGAGTGAGATTAAGAAAACAAATGAGAGCATAAATCCTACTTCATCATCCTAATCTATCCTAGCCATTTAGATTAGGGTGTTCACTTCATTTAGTGAGTGAGAGCTTGTGTTAAAGAAACTTCAAGGTAGATCATCTTAGTTACCGAAGATCGGAAGTAAACTTGCATCTTTCTCTTCGTGGAGCCTCTCTAGAGTCCGGGAACATGATGATCGCAGCGAAGGGACATCAACACGGAGCTTTAGAAGTGAAGGACCAGACTACAAAGGTTGTAATCCCAAACTCTTAGTGTTAAAGTGTTTAACATGCTTTGTTTCGCCTAATCTCTAGTTTAAAGATCTTGGTTAGGCTTGTTCGGCACGTCTAAATTTTAAATCGGGTATGGTTGATGCCTTATAGACCCTTGTGAGAGTGCCTAGTAACCCTACAGTGGTATCAGAGCCAAGCTAGAGCTTTAAGCGAAGTCTAGGCGAAGTTTAAAGTCCGATCGAACCCCGAAACCCCGGTTTATACCCTTTTCTGGAAATTTTTCAAAAAGTTGACATTTTTCATATTAAAAATGCTCAGAAAATTCAGCAGCTAATTGTATGGGTTACTGTAATAAAACGACCCCAAAATACCTTTATTGCGCCGCGGAACCGCGGCCGTACCCTTACTTGCGCGGCGGTTTCGCGGCGCTACAATGGAATTAGGGTTGCATTTTTGTACAGTAATGTCCGTATGTATTTCCTGATGCTTCTGGGAATTTTTAATTTTACTCAAGTGTTGAGTTTTCTGGGTTGTATTGGGAGCTCATTGATTCGATCGGAAAATATAACTTCGTTTAGTTTGTCCGGGTAATTTTTAGAACGTGTTAAAAATTTCGAACGGATATCAATAACTCACTTTTTCCCCTGCCGGAAAATTTCCAAGTATTGGATTTTTCCGTAGTTTAAGAACGTTCTTAGTCATGCAAGTAACACGGTGGACCCTCTAGAAGAACACAAACCTTAACTCGATTATGTGACCGTCTGAAGTGCCTCTAAACCTTAGGGTTTGTGGCAGTACGGCGTTGCCACATGTGAGGCGTTGGTTTGACCCTTCTACGGCTGGACCATTGGTACTGTGGCATGTGATGGATGTTTTAAAACTAATTTCAAGTGTTGAGAACTATTTGGGAAAACTTGGGTGTTTGATTATTTGATCGGAAAGTTTATCATTGTCTGTTTATCTGGATTGTGATATAATATTTGGAATCCACAAGTAGTTATGAGATAACTAATTTGAATGTTATAAATCTAGCAGTTCAGTCTCAGTTGATCGGTTGCCACAGGATTTTGATGCGATCAAAAGTCCGTCGCAATCACGTAGCGTACGCAGATACTCGCCGGGTAAACTTAATAGATAGCCACGCCCCATAGCCCCGACCAAGTGACTGTAGGAGCACCCCATCGCCAAAAGCATCTGTTAGGGTGCTCGCGGCAGCGGTGTTCCGCCTTAGTGCACTTCGTCGACGGCATCCGGGGGTGCGGCCGTCTACTAAAGTTTGTGACGAGCATTCGATCAGATTATCGGGAATCTTGTTGAATTTCCCGACTAGATATTGAAAAGTGTTTTCGATAATGAGACTAAAATGCGGGGTTTATAATTGTTAGGCATGAGATGTCTAAGAAATTCATTTGGTTAGGCATGCGATGTCTAAGCAGGTTGCGGATTCCAATTGTTGTAGTTTTACACTTTCTTTTCTGTGACCATAAGCGTAGTATATGGTGTATCGCCGGCTTCGTTGCTATACATCAACGACAATCGGGATACGCATACTTGCTTATGTTAATGATATGAGATATTATGTGTTGCTGTGATATGTTATATTGGATCGTCGTGTTTTGAATAGCCGAGAGTTTTATATGAGATGAGAGTTTTTTCTTTTTCATTCATGTAAAATTCATTTGTATGTAATATTCTTTTATTGGGGCACTTCCGGGCTGAGGATGATGTCACCATTGTATATAATTTACTTTTCCGCATTAGGTAGACCCAAGGCGGGGAGCACAAGTAACCGGGTTCTAGGGTTCAGTGGGAGACCATCTCGAGGAGTCGAGACTAGGTCTCCTAACCTCAGAATTGGCAGTGTTGCTTGCCGCTCTCGTAGGGGTCTAGGGATGTGGATTTGGCTATTCATCGCGACCGTGGAATCCGTGTTTTATACAGGCTCGTATTGAAAACACGGACCTCCTAGTATATCCAATATTTCATATATGTTCTTCTGCTGCAATGTTCTGTGATGAGATCATATTACTGCCTGAGACGAATGTTTATATTATATATATGAGATATATGTTATATTGCAGATTTCGTTTCAAATGTAATGCTTGTGAAGCATAATTAAAATGGAACTTCATTAATGAGATTAATGAAACTAAAAGAAACCTAAAAATGTTGTAGAAATTTGTTTAAAAACTGGTAGCTCTAGTTCTTACTTTGCATAGTGGTGTTCCTTATAGAACATCCAGCACCTTATTCGATATGGAAAGAGCCGAGATCTCTTCACCGGGAGTGACCACTTTAGCGAAACTAGCAGATGCTACAAACTCGGTTTGTCTTTTGATTGTTTTTATAGTTTCTTCTTTGCATAGTGGTATTTGTGAAATATCCTGCACCTTATTCGATAAGGAAAGAGCCGAGATCCCTTCACCGGGAGTGACCTCTTTAGCAAAACTAAAAAAGGCCTCAAAAACATTCCATTCAAAATCACTCGATTCTACAACGATATCAAGTTCATTACGCAAAGGGTTTTCTTAAAAACCTGTTGTAGCCCTCCGTCATTTCAGATAAGCACTACTTAGTATTCGTGCTGCGGTAGTTTGGCATGCGTCAAAGCGTAGTGTACGGTAGCTAACTAGTGCTTATCTGCTAGCATGCAATGCGATTGGATTAGGGTATTCGTACGGCGTTGTTTGGCATGCGTCAAGGGTCGTGCGGATGGGTTTAATTCAATCAAGAAATGTACGGGTTGAACTTGACTAGCGGACTATGGGTTATTTGGCATACGTCAAGGTCATAGCACGCTAGGGGTAAAATATTATTGGGAATTTCTAGTGTTGAAATTTGCAATGAGATTACATACCTTCTATGAGATAGTTGGATCCCGATACCCGCTGTGAGTAAGAGTTACTCCTGGGAGAGTTTTATACATTACAATTAGCCGATCAAGTAGGTGTCTAGAAAGGTGTTAACGGGGTTATGCCCCTGGGAAAACGAGGTTTATTTTAATTAGGTTCGTGCGAAAGCGCGGGAAACCTCCCTCAAAGTACCGGCACTGGCCTGGCTGAAAGATTGGCGAACTTGTAGGGTGTAATTAATCCCGGCTAGTCTTTCCTTTTAGGGTTTGAAGGAAGATTTAACTAAAACAGTGGGAGACATCCTGATTAGATAAATTGATAACCAATCTAATCTTGTAAAAGCGTATGCTGAGTGTTTTCTTCTCTCTCTCTCCTGGTTGCGACTATATCACGCCTTAATCAAGATAATAATACGGATGTATCGACCGAACCCGCTTGTTATACCGCGCTAGGAAACGTTGGTCCCGCTCCAACTTATAATTGTTATAAGACAGAGCAGGAAATTGGGGAATACCAGATTTCCCGTGCCGCCCAAATGAAGAAAGTGCATGCTGATGCATCTTCTTCGGGTGTGTTTATTACTGAGAACTGTTTCTCAGTATCCTTTATGTCCTGGGTATGAGATACCGGATCAGGATCCCGCCATATGTAATTTGTTACATGGGCTACAAAGAGGTAAAGAACTGAGAACGGGTGATAGGTTTCATGAGATAGAAACGGTGCAAGTGTTGCAGCCAAATCTGTTGGTAGTTATCACCCTGTATTATCAGAATACATTGATTCTGAACGAATGCTATTAGATACCGAACCTGTATACAATATCATATCAGTCTCTTTATTAGTAAAGAAGGATATAATTTTGTATTGTTGGATAATGTTTTGAACATTTCCTATATCAAGAGTTGATCGGTTCAGGCACGTTATCTAAAAGCATAGACGTTCTAAATCAAAACCACAGTTCTCAACGTACAGTACACACACAAGAGGAAGAGTTCAGAAATGAACGAATCCTTCTTGAGGTATTGTAGACTAGGTCATATCAATGTGACCCGAATAGCTGAAGTTACATTTAGATGCATATTTAAATGAGTTTGAATTTACATCTTGTGAAACTTGCTGGTCATGTAACAAAGATAAGATGACCACAACTCCGTTTATTGGAAACAGAGAAAGAGTTAGTGAACTCTTGGGATTGATACATGCTGATGTATGAAAGTCCCCTGTCTACACATGCCAGGACCGGTTCTTTGTACTTCATTACATTCACTGATGATCTCTCAAGATTCAGACATATGTTCCTGTTGAAACACAAGTCCGAAACTTTTGAGATAATCACAGAATATAAGTTAGAAGTAGAGAACCAAAAACGGGTATAAGTATTATGTCCTTTGATGAGATCAAGGAGGAGAATACTTAAGCACGGGATTCCTGGACTATTCTAAAGGAGAATGAGATTCTCTCTCATCATTACTCCTCCGTATACACCACAGCACGTCGGTGTATCGGGGAGGAGCAATCACACCCTATTTGATATGGTGCGCTCTATGATGAGTACTACTGAGTATCCTATTTCCTTTTGGGAGTTATGCACTTGTGAAGCTGCATACCTATTGAATAGGGTTCCAATCAAATCATTTGCCTACCACTTCATATATGATATGGAATGGGAAGAGCCCATATCTTAAGTAAGTTAAGATTTGGGGTTATCCAGCCTATGACTAAAAGCAAAATCCGGACAAGCTCGATGCAAAGTCAGTTTTGTGGAAGTTTGTTGGAAATCCCAAGCATTCGCAAGGGAATATCTTCTACCAAACCGAGAAACAAAAAATGTTTTGTTTCACAGCATGCCACCTTTGTGAAAGGGAATTTCTTGTGAAGAAATTATTGGTCATGAGGTAGAACTGGAAAGAGTTCCAGCTATACAAACTGCAGCTGATGATTTGGTAGAATCAAAGGGTTTAATAGTTTCCAACGAACCTTAGCCTCTCCGCCGATCTAGTAGGGTTTCTCACCCACCTGAGAGATACTTCGGTTTTCTCTATGATAGTGGGAGTGAGGATTGCATTATGAGATGATGACACAAATAGTTTCGAGCTGGCCATCAGGAGTGGGACTCTGTAAGAATGGTTGGATGCTTATCGATCTGAGATGGAATCCTTATACACCAACAAAGTATGGATTTTGGTTGCTTTATCTAAACGGTTAAATCCCCATCAGGAGCAAGTATATCTTGAGAAGTTTACTTGGTGTATATGGAAAAGTTGAGACTTTCAAAGCTATGCTTAAGTCCATCCAGATCCTACTTGCCACGGCTACATACCATGACTACGATTTCTGACGGTTGGGTGTCATGACAGCTTTTATAAATGATGTTTTGGAAGAGAGCGTCTATAAGTACATAGCCAGAGGGCTTCGTAGACAGTGGGAGCAGCGGAAACGTGAGCAAGATGTTTTATGTGATAAATTGGCATCGCGGAGTTGGAACGTCTATTTTGATGTGGTAGTCAAAGAGTTTGACTTCATCAAAATAGTAGATGAACCTTGTATATACAAAAAGGTAGTAAAGAGTATGGTGGTGATCCTCGTAGAGTATGTGGATGACATACTCTTGATAGGAAAGGAGTTTCCTATGCTATGCTCGGTCAATCTCCGCTTATCACAAAGATTCTCTATAGGATCAAGGTGATACCTCCTAAATCCTGGGTTATGGATCTATGAGATAGATATAATTGGATGTTAGGATTCTCACTAGTCGTAGTGAGAAAGTATCAATCGATCGTGGGGAGAATCACTGGAAAGGTTCCAGGGTGATAAGGACGACTGAATGTCAGTCGCAGGCATTGTCTTTACCCTCAGTGGAGGGACGGTATGTTGGAAGAGTTCCAAGCTAGATACCGTGACTTACTAGACGATTGAAGGAAAGATACATCGTTACCAAGGATGATACCAAAGAGGCAGTCTGGATATATATAAGTTCATGAGATGAACTTCGTTCCTACCATTGTGTGACAATGGAGTTGTGGCTTATGCCAAGGAACCCCCGTCCCATCAGAAATCCAGATATAATTCTTAGGCAGTATCACCTGATCATGGAGATGGTTGATCTCCAGGGAGATCAAGGTTAGGAGAGTAGACACAGAGGACAACAGCGCGGATCCACTCACAAAGGCCTTTTCCCCAGTAGAGACTTTTATGGGATGGTTGAGTATGAGATACTTCAACCACAGCTAATTGTTGGGTATGCGATACCACAACGGATGGCCCTAGTGAAAGTGAGAGATTGTTAGTTATATGTATGCCCTAGAGGCCATTACTGTACATACGATGTATATTATAGAGGATGCTTGGACATTTATAGGGAGGACTTTCTTGCTCGACATGATAGTACGCTATCTGGTTGCTTTTTATCTTAACACGTACTCTGATTGTCTCTAGGTTACGTGTTGATAAAGCCCTTAGGATATGTACTCGACTACTGGGACTATGATGAGATCATACTAGTAGGGCCGCGGTAGTCAACGAGTACATCCTATAACTGTTCCTAGTCGAGGGTGTATCGAGACAGGGCATCGATACACCAGAGTAGACTAGCGTATACGCATCTTGACCCATATGATGGGCGATGGATGATCCCATATCCATCAGTGTTTGACATCAAGGATGGTGTACGGGTGCTCAGTGGAGACTGGGTACACTGGAAGGACTCGCCGAGAACTCGCAGATGGTATTATACCTCACGTTAGATGGCAATTCTCTGGTGACACTGGTATATGTTAGTCTGTAGACCCGAGATCGTCATAGAGTCTTGTGTGATTCCCACTTTGCTTTGATTTCCATCATACCACATCCAAGAGGGCGTGCAAAAAGGTGGCTTTTGGGTACAGTCCCGAATCACATGGAGGCAATGAGCGATAGGAGGGGATTCGTCTCTCCCAGTATAGGGAGTTGATGTTGCGCTGTGTTCGATTGGCTATAACTGGAAATCCCTAGTCAGGGTTGCTGAGATTTACTGGTAAGTGTTATCAGTAGTTTCTCGAACTGTTATAGACCTCATATCAACACGACTTATCAAGCTACTGGGGTCTGACGTTTACCACCCTAAGGTGAGATATGCGACATATCAGATGAAGAGACCGAACTGTACGGGAGTGTTACTGATTGGATTCGCAGGAGAATGTACATGCTTGCTTGTTGAACTTCTGATCGCTCAATACCTGGGTGGCTGTTACGTTTAGCCGACTGCTTGCAGTTTGTGGGTGTTTGATATGATTATCACCTACTGCCGGCGTATTGACGATTCTTTAGAGTCCTACACAGAGCTTTCTTGGCTCAGGCAAAACGGAGTAGGAGCACATATGTGATATGTGCGGGACCGAGAACAATACGTGTATGTGATACCGTATTAGATTCTCACGATATGAGATATCGGCCGGGTATATGCGATATAGCCGGGTCATCGGATCAAGTGTTGATTCGATGAACTGATACAGATTATATTAGTCGGTTATTTATGAAATAGCCGGATTATCGGATCAAGTGTTGATTCGATAATTTAATGTATAATTATATATTTAATATATTAAATTATATTAACTAATATAAGCTCACTAAAAGATTCTTTTTCTCACTCGCGTAATACATTGATATATATGTGATATATGTTAATTGTATTATTTTATTTTGTTACAATAAATATTATATATGTGATATATTGTAAGTCCATGCTACCTCTCCCGGTACTTTCGGGCATGCGGAATTTGGTGAAAAACAATTTTCTTAGAGGTGGTAACATGGACTTAAAACCGGATCTTTGTTAAACATCTAACTAACAACCTAACTACGAGTTACTAACTACTCGGTTAGGGGGTTATACCTTTCTTTTTCTCGAACTCCTTCGTCTTCAAGCTTCGATGGTCGTCCGAATCGGCTTCTCCCCGTCGTCTCCTTGCACCGATGATAGATCCACCTGAAAGCTTCAACCTTTGGCTCCTTCTTCGAACTTTGAAGAAACTAGTTCACTCGGTTTGCTAAACCTTGTAAACTAGAGTGAGTAGAGAAGAGTTTGTATGGGATTTTATCTATGGTTCTTGGTTCTCAACTCATGAGACAAGTGAACCATAGAATCAAGAGAGGGAGAGCAAGAGGAGGAAGATAAGAGCTCAAGAACAAGAGAGAGAATGAGCATGAAAGAATGAGAGAAGACTTTTCTCTCTTGGCTCTCATAATCCAAAACCATCATCACAAAAATAATAATCAAGTATTGTGTAAAATGGTTCAAGTCAAAATGGCTAAATCATTTCATGCACTCATTTCTCACAAAAGAAACAAGCAAGTAAAAAGTCTTTGCCATGAAATGATAGCCATTGTCATCATGATGGTCAACTAGTCCAACCTAGTCAACCGGTCAACAAAGTCAACAAGTCAACAAAGTCAACCCCTCAACAACCATGTCACCACAATACTTAATTAATATTATTGTTAATCATATATCATATTCTCATTAGGGTTGACCAAAAAGTCAATAGTCAACAGTCAACGGTCAACAACCCTAATGAGAATCCTCTGCCTCCGTCTCTCCGTCAACTGTGCATACACACCCGCATCCGCGTTCCGAGGAACACGAATACATACTGGATAAATCCAATCCCAAAACGTACACTAGGATCTGGCTTAAACCAAAGCCCGCTAGTGATAACTGTCCGGACACTGTACGTGCATAAGTGCACGGATGTGACCGAACCCTGTCGCAAAACCATGCGACCTGTCGCAAAACCATGCGACCTCTACTCTTTTGCCTAAAGGCGAATAGCTTTCTGTGTGGGACTCTAAAGACTCGACACTACGCTGGCAGTGGGTTTAACCACAGACCGCAAGCGGCACTAGCTTTGCGTAACGGTCCCTAGGTAGATGCCGACAAGAAGACTGACGAGGCGAAACCCATTTGAACTCCTATAGAGCCTGAATGTGACATTCTCCGTACAGTCCGGTCTGTTCGTCTGATACATTGCATGGCGGGCCTAGGGGGCGGTAAACGTCAGTCCCCCAATAGCAGTACAAGTCGTGTCGGAGTGAAGCCCAAAACACCCTGAGATAACACTGGAAGCCTACCAGTATATCTCGTTTGCCCTGGCCAGGGACTACTCGTGTAATAGCTCTCTTAGACACATCGTGATGACAATCCCCAATACCGGGAGAGACGAATCCTGTCTAACCGTCACTGCCTCTAAGTGCTTCGGGACTGCACCCAACTACCACCTGTTTGCACGACTCCTTTGAGCCGTGGTAGGGTAGTAATCAAAGTACAGTGGGAACACACTCGAGGCGAAGTGACAGTGTCAAGTCAGCGGACTAAGCTGTACTCATGTCACCTGGGAACTGATAACTGACGATAGGCATAATACCAACTAGTCAGTTCCCGACGAGTCCTGTCCAGTGTACTCGTAATCCAACGAGCACCCGTAAACTATCTCAAGTACGACGTACCGACGGCTGTGGGACAGACCGTCTCCCACACTGGGATGAGAAGCGCATGCGCTAGTCTACTCCGGAGTATCGTTGCCCTGTCTCGATAGTCCTGCGACCAGGGACCTGCATAAGGATGTGCTTATAGATTACCTAGCCCCACTAGTGTGACTGCCATCACAACGCTGGTAATCAAGCAAAGATCCTAAGGGCTCCACTAATGTGTATAGGAGATATACTAAAATAAACACATGTACATATTGAAGTAGAAACAAACCAAGTAGCATACTACTATTTTGAGCAAGATTGTATATACAAGGTGAATATCCCAAGTTTCCATTAAGTAATATACAAATTAGTATGATACAGTAATAGCCTCTAGGGCATATACACTAACAATCTCCCACTTGCACTAAGGCCATGTACTGGCGTATCGAAGACCTATCATCTCGATCAGCCGCTCGAACTGAGTCTGGGGAAAGGCCTTGGTGAATGGATCTGCAGTGTTATCTTTTGAAGCGACTCTCCGAACCTCGATCTCCTGGCGATCCACGATCTCCCTGATCAGGTGATACCGCCTCAAGATGTGTCTGGATCTCTGATGGGACCTGGGTTCCTTCGCTAAAGCTATAGCCCCGCTGTTGTCGCAATACAGAGGTATTGGATCAACAATGGACGGAACCACCTGAAGTTCTTTCAAGAACTTCCTTATCCAGACAGCTTCTTTTGTGGCATCAGATGCAGCGATGTATTCCGCTTCCATCGTCGAGTCTGCAACGGTTTCCTGTTTGGAACTCTTCCAACACACCGCCCCTCCATTGAGGGTAAAGACAAAACCCGACATGGACTTGGAATCATCCTTGTCACTCTGGAAGCTGGAGTCAGCAAAGGCCTCGATCTGGAGGTCTTTTCCGCCATACACCAAGAACATCTCCTTAGTCCTTCTCAGGTACTTGAGAATGTTCTTTACCGCTATCCAGTGTTTCTCCCCAGGGTTTGACTGATACCGGCTTACCACACTCAGTGCATAAGCTACATCCGGTCTGGTACACAACATCGCATACATTATAGAGCCTACCGCAGAAGCGTAGGGTATAATAGACATGCGATCCCTTTCCAAATCAGTCTTGGGAGACATCTCTTTAGAGAGGGTGATCCCGTGACAAGCCGGTAGGTTACCGCGCTTGGAATCTTCCATACTGAATCTTTTCAGTATGGTGTCGATGTACCTGGACTGTGAAAGTCCTAATATCCTCTTGGATCTATCACGATGGATCCGGATCCCTAGGATGTATGAGGCATCACCCAGGTCTTTCATGGAGAACCTGTGTGACAGATTGTAGCATAGGAATGTCATTTCCTATTAAGAGAATGCCATCCACGTACAAAACGAGGAATACTACAGTTCTCGCTACAAATCTACAATAGATGCATGGTTCATCTGGATTTTTGATAAAGCCAAATTCCTTGACCGTCTCATCAAAACAGATGTTCCAACTCCGCGATGCCTGCTTTAGTCCATAGATGGACTTAAGCAACTTGCACACCTTTCCGCTGCTCCCACTCTGAATGAAACCCTCTGGTTGGTCCATATAGACACACTCCTCTAAATTTCCATTTAGAAAAGCGGTCTTTACGTCCATTTGCCAGATTTCATAATCGTGGAAGGCAGCAATGGCAAGAAGGATCCGAATGGATTTCAGCATAGCCACTGGAGAAAAGGTTTCGTCATAGTCCAAGCCAGGTCTTTGACGGAAACCCTTTGCTACAAGTCTAGCTTTATAGGTCTCAACCTGTCCATCTACACCAATCTTCCTTTTGAAGATCCACTTGCATCCTACGGGTTTTACCCCGTCTGGAGCAATGTCCAACGTCCATACTTTGTTGGTGTACATGGACTCCATTTCGGTCCGCATTGCATCCAGCCATTTTACTGAGTCAACGCTCTGAACGGCCTGCTGGAAGATAGTAGGCTCATCATAATCTATGATGCAATCCTCTCTATCCCCGTCTATGAGAAAACCGTAGTATCTCTCGGGCGGATGAGACTGCCTACTACTCCTGCGGAGCGGCGTAGGAATGTCCTGTTCTTTTGAACCCTCTGGTTCCACTAAACTTTCAGTAATAGTCTGTGGTTCTGGAATTTCTTCCAGTTCTACTGCGCTCCCACTTATTTCCTTTTCTAAGAACTGGTGTTCTAGAAAGTGGGCATGACGAGAAACAATAACTTTTTGTTCCTCTTCGCAGTAGAAGAAATATCCCTTGGAGTTCTTTGGATATCCCACAAACTTGCACTGTACTGAGCGTGCCTCGAGCTTGTCCGCATGCTGCTTTTTGACAAAAGCTGGACTTCCCCATGTCTTAATGTGATTAAGATGGGGCCTCTTCCCACACCACATCTCATATGGTGTGGTAGGCACAGTCTTAGTGGGAACTCGGTTCAAAAGGTACGCAGCTGATTCTAGCGCATACCCCCAGAATGATCGCGGTAACTCAGCGTTACTCATCATGGACCGTACCATATCCAATAGGGTTCGGTTCCGTCTCTCCGATACACCATTATGTTGCGGAGTGTATGGAGGAGTAAGCTGAGAGAGAATTCCATTCTCTTTTAAATAGTCCAGGAACTCGGCACTCAAGTATTCACCACCTCGATCCGATCTTAGAATCTTGATACTTTTGCCGGTTTGTTTTTTTACTTCATTCTTATATTCCTGGAATTTTCCAAAGGCTTCGGACTTATGTTTCATTAAGAAGACATAACCGTACCTTGAAAAGTCATCCGTAAAAGTAATGAAGTAAGAAAAACCGCTTCGCGCATGTGTAGACATTGGACCGCACACGTCGCTGTGTACGAGTCCCAAGAGCTCGCTCGCTCTTACTCCGTGTCCAGTGAACGGAGTCTTTGTCATCTTTCCTTTGAGACAGGATTGACAAGTGGCATACGATTGATATTCGAACGCATTCAAATATCCTTCTGTATGTAACTTCGTCAACCTTCTCTCATTGATGTGACCCAGTCTACAATGCCACAAGAAAGTCTGATTTATTTCCGGAGACTTTCTTTTGTGTGTATTCTGGACATTGAAAATCTGTGGTTGGTTTAATACGTATATACCATTGCTCAATGTACCTGACCCAATCAGAACTTGATTAAGGTGAATGTTTACAACATTGCTTACAAACGCAAATTCATAACCTCTTTAGAAACTAAAGATACAGAAATGATATTACAAGTTGCGTTGGGTACAAAAAAACAATTACGCAAAACCAAAACATGTCCATCTGACATTCCCAGGTGATAGTCCCCCACGGCTTTAGCATCCATGCTAGCTCCGTTCGCAACTCTGAGGGTCATTCACCTGCTTTCAAAACACTACGGTTTTCATCGCCTGCAAAGAATTACAGATATGAGATCCTGATCCGGTATCCAATACCCAGGAAGTAGAATTTATTGAAAGACAGTTTTCAATAACATACACACCTGAAGCTGAAGCTGCAACCTGCTTCAATTCCTGTGTTCTGGTCTTCCAGGCCCTGCAATCATTCTTCCAGTGTCCTTTCTTATGACAATAGAAGCATTCTTCCTTATCCACAAGCTTCCCCGCTTTCATTGTTGCTTTAGCTTTTCCCTTCGTATCCACTTTACTAACACCGCCTCTTGGTTTGGCGGGGGCTTTCTTCTTCTTTCCCTTGGCTTTCGCCTTGGACCTAGAAGAAGATGATCCTCCTACAAACAAAGTGGATGT
The DNA here is from genome assembly GCA_030015575.1 of Agapanthus africanus. NCBI lineage: Eukaryota > Viridiplantae > Streptophyta > Magnoliopsida > Asparagales > Amaryllidaceae > Agapanthus > Agapanthus africanus. The sequence continues at coordinate 115,256,712 of JASDDO010000029.1, forward strand.
TTCCCTACCTTTCTGTAGGGTGCCCTCTGCGCTCCTCAGCATGTTGAGGAGCTCTGAAAGTTCAACTTCTTTTTCTTGTAAGTTGAAATTCAGTATAAACTGGGCGTAAGTGGAAGGAAGGGACTGGAGAACTAAGTCCGTATAGAGCTCACTCTCCAATGTGGTCCCTAGGTCCGCGAGCTCCTCAATGTAGCCGATCATCTTAAGCACGTGTTCTGCTACTGATGATCCGACGGCCATCCTTGCCGAAAATAACTTTTTCGATGCTTCGTATCTTGCGATACGAGATTGCTTTCCATACAGTTCTTTTGTATGAAGAAATATGGATTCCAAGTCCATATTCTCGTGCCTCCTCTGATGTTCATTGTCCATAGAGGCAAGTACGAGGCACTTGGCCTTCGCGCTATCAATCTCCTAAGTCTTACGGATTTCCTTATCCGCGACGCTGGAAGTGGGACCAGGGACAGGGGGAGCTTTGGTGGTAAGAAGATACCCCAGCTTGTCGTAAGTGATTGCCATCTTGACATTCCTAAGCCAATCTTTGTAGTTTGGCCCTGTCAGTATGTTTTTATCTAGAAGTAACTTAAGTCCAGTCATGTCGATTGGTCGCTGCAATTAGGAGAGAGAGAAGAAACACTCAGCTTGATGCTCTTGCAAGTTTAGAATGGTTTTTAGTTTGTCTAAACAGGATGGCTCCCACTGTTTCTCGAATCCCTCCTCAAACCAAAAAGGAAGAATTAGTCGGGATCAATCCCACCGCACAATACTTGCTTAACCGTTCAGCCAGGCCAGTGTCGGTACTTCGAGGGAGGTTTTCCAACGCTTTCGCGAAGTTCCTTAATTAAAATACCTCTTTTCCCTAGGGGCGTAGCCCCGCTAACACCTTTCTAGACACCTACTAGGTTTATAGTATTGACCGTTTAGTGAGAAATTTCCCGAGGAGTAGCATATACTCACAGTAGGATCGGGATCCAAATATCATCGCGTGATGAAACTGAAGGAATCCTACCAGAATCATCACACTCCAAGTGGTATGCAAATCTAGCAAGTTTCAGTACTTATGAAACTCCCGATGTGAATTTTTGCCCCATGCTCTTATGACCTTGACTTTGGCCAAAATATCATAAGTCACATGTCAAGTTCTACCCGTCATTCTCCAGGTTAATTTGGATCCATCCGTACCTACCCTTGACTTTGGCCAAAATGGCAGTACGACTGTCCCAAACCAACGCATCTATCTATACTACACATGAATACCCAATAGCTACCAATCACTATGCCTTGACTTTGGCCAACATACACAGCTTGAATACTATTGACTATTCATGTCAAACGACGGAGGGCTACGAATGGTTTTGGCAAAACCGTGAATGTAGTGAACTTGATATAATCGATGGAACGAGATAGCTTTTAAAAGGAGTGGCTCAAGCTCCGCATTTAAAAGTTAGTTTTGAAAAGAACCGAGTGGTTTTCCGAAAGTGTTCCAACGATTTTAACTTGGTTTATTTTCTTGCATTAGTTCTTTTAATGCGTGATATTCTTGCATTAGTTCTTTTAATGCGTCCCATCATTTAATCCTACCATTGCAGAAAACAACCAAAATATGACGTACGCTTATGCCATTCGCATTCGCCACGGGGCCCCGTCATTACCCGTTAGGTTACTTAACTAACGACAGAGCGGGGGCTGGGCTAGCGCGGCTGTAAAACATAAGCAACGCCTAAATAATATCATATATAGATATATTGCAATGATAGCCATTTCAGATCACAGATGAATACATTGGATATACTAGGAATCCGCAATTCGTACGAGCCTGTAACGAAAAGCAGATTACACGGTCGCGGTGAATAGCCAATACCCCACCCAAGACCCCTACGGGTGCGGCAAACTACCCGCCAAGTACCCGAAGCGAAGCAACCTCCCTCAACTCCGTGAGTAGGCCACTCGGCACTTCGGCATACCCGGTAGTTTGTGCACCCCCTCCATGGGTCTATCCTAGGAGCAAAAACAGTAAAAAGAAATTATACAATGACGGCTACAACCCCGACCCGGTTGTGCGGCCATACAAATAATTATTACATCAATTTACAAATATACATGAATAGAAAGAAAAGGAAACTCTCGTCTCACAACCCCCGGCTATTCACCCGCGACAATCTAATGAATTCATATACACATTCCAGCAACATTACAGATCACAGATTTGTATAACCCCCACTAATCGACATATAGCGATTAGTAGACGTTCAATACAAATATCACATCACAGAAAAACCCGTCAGCTTAAGTCTTTTAGAAGTTCGATCAAAAATATGGATTTTCAAGACCCCAAAAATAAAATTTTCGTTCTGGAAAATCTGGGCAGAAAATATATATTCCAAAAATCCCAAAATAACCCCAGAAAAACACTGCACCAAACTTGGACCTCGGCCGAGTCAACTCGGCCGTGGATCCGCGGCGGGAGCGTGCTCCCGCCGCGTTTCCGCGGCGCTTTGACTCGATCGTTGGACCAAATTTGGTGGGTGATCACACAAAAGCCTGAGCCGATTTTTAAGATAAAATTTATCAATTTTTGAACAGAAAAAAAATCGGCAGAAACTTGACATATCGGGTTCGTTTTGTGACTTTTTCTTTGATCGATCTTCTAGCTACTTTGCTAACATGTTAGATAGAGTTTAACTAGGCTCTGATACTACTGTAAGTCCATGCTACCTCTCCCGGTACTTTCGGGCATGCGGAATTTGGTGAAAAACAATTTTCTTAGAGGTGGTAACATGGACTTAAAACCGGATCTTTGTTAAACATCTAACTAATAACCTAACTACGAGTTACTAACTACTCGGTTAGGGGGTTATACCTTTCTTTTTCTCGAACTCCTTCGTCTTCAAGCTTCGATGGTCGTCCGAATCGGCTTCTCCCCGTCGTCTCCTTGCGCCGAAGATAGATCCACCTGAAAGCTTCAACCTTTGGCTCCTTCTTTGAACTTTGAAGAAACTAGTTCACTCGGTTTGCTAAACCTTGTGAATTAGAGTGAGTAGAGAAGAGTTTGTATGGGATTTTATCTATGGTTCTTGGTTCTCAACTCATGAGACAAGTGAACCATAGAATCAAGAGAGGGAGAGCAAGAGGAGGAAGATGAGAGCTCAAGAACAAGAGAGGGAATGAGCATGAAAGAATGAGAGAAGACTTTTCTCTCTTGGCTCTCATAATCCAAAACCATCATCAAAAAAATAATAATCAAGTATTGTGTAAAATGGTTCAAGTCAAAATGGCTAAATCATTTCATGCACTCATTTCTCACAAAAGAAACAAGCAAGTAAAAAGTCTTTGCCATGAAATGATAGCCATTGTCATCATGATGGTCAACTAGTCCAACCTAGTCAACCGGTCAACAAAGTCAACAAGTCAACAAAGTCAACCCCTCAACAACCATGTCACCACAATACTTAATTAATATTATTGTTAATTATATATCATATTCTCATTAGGGTTGACCAAAAAGTCAATAGTCAACAGTCAACGGTCAACAACCCTAATGAGAATCCTCTGCCTCTGTCTCTCCGTCAACTGTGCATACACACCCGCATCCGCGTTCCGAGGAACACGAATACATACTGGATAAATCCAATCCCAAAACGTACACTAGGATCTGGCTTAAACCAAAGCCCGCTAGTGATAACTGTCCGGACACTGTACATGCATAAGTGCACGGATGTGACCGAACCCTGTCGCAAAACCATGCGACCTGTCGCAAAACCATGCGACCGCTACTCTTTTGCCTAAAGGCGAATAGCTTTCTGTGTGGGACTCTAAAGACTCGACACTACGCTGGCAGTGGGTTTAACCACAGACCGCAAGCGGTACTAGCTGTACGTAACGGTCCCCAGGTAGATGCCGACAAGAAGACTGACGAGGCGAAACCCATCTGAACTCCTACAGAGCCTGAATGTGACATTCTCCGTACAGTCCGGTCTGTTCGTCTGATACATCGCATGGCGGGCCTAGGGGCGGTAAACGTCAGTCCCCCAATAGCGGTACAAGTCGTGTCGGAGTGAAGCCCAAAACATCCTGAGATAACACTGGAAGCCTACCAGCATATCTCGTTTGCCCTGGCCAGGGACTACTCGTGTAATGGCTCTCCTAGACACAGCGCGATGTCAACCCCCAATACCAGGAGAGACGAATCCTGTCTAACCGTCACTGCCTCTAAGTGCTTCGGGACTGCACCCAACTACCACCTGTTTGCACGACTCCTTTGAGCCGTGGTAGGGTAGTAATCAAAGTACAGTGGGAACACACTCGAGGCGAAGTGACAGTGTCAAGTCAGCGGACTAAGCTGTACTCATGTCACCTGGGAACTAATAACTGACGATAGGCATAATACCAACTAGTCAGTTCCCGACGAGTCCTGTCCGGTGTACTCGTAACCCAACGAGCACCCGCATACTATCTCAAGTACGACTTACCGACGGCTGTGGGACAGACCATCTCCCACACTGGGATGAGAAGCGCATGCGCTAGTCTACTCCGGAGTATCGATGCCCTGTCTCGATAGTCCTGCGACCAGGGACCTGCATAAGGATGTGCTTATAGATTACCTAGCCCCACTAGTGTGACTGCCATCACAACGCTGGTAATCAAGCAAAGATCCTAAGGGCTCCACTAATGTGTATAGGCGATATACTAAAATAAACACATGTACACATTGAAGTAGAAACAAACCAAGTAGCATACTACTATTTTGAGCAAGATTGTATATACAAGGTGGATATCCCAAGCTTCCATTAAGTAATATACAAACTAGTATGATACAGTAATGGCCTCTAGGGCATATACACTAACATATATAATATTGTAACATGTTATGGTTATAAATGCAACATGTTTTGTGGAGTTTAATTGAGGTTAGGATTTGGATTAGGGTTAAGTCTTCATGAAGCTTTCAAGAAGCTTCTTGAAGCTTTGACTTTGACTTGGATATTTTTCATAGATATTTCTTTAACCCAACACAACCCTTTACCCTAGTTAAATCTCTACATGGGTTAAGTCTTCATACTTAACCCATGATTGCAATTCTAACCACACTAGAGTTTTCATTATTCATCACAAAGGATTCTTCTTCTTCTTCCTTGAGTTCTTGAAGAAAAGCTTTCTAGCTTTTTCTTTGGTGATGAAAATGAGTGAGATTAAGAAAACAAATGAGAGCATAAATCCTACTTCATCATCCTAATCTATCCTAGCCATTTAGATTAGGGTGTTCACTTCATTTAGTGAGTGAGAGCTTGTGTTAAAGAAACTTCAAGGTAGTTCATCTTAGTTATCGCAGATCGGAAGAAAGCTTGCATCTTTCTCTTCGTGGAGCCTCTCTAGAGTCCGGGAACATGATGATCGCAGCGAAGGGACCTCAACACGGAGCTTTAGAAGTGAAGGATCAGACTACAAAGGTTGTAATCCTAAACTCTTAGTGTTAAAGTGTTTAACATGCTTTGTTTCGCCTAATCTCTAGTTTAAAGATCTTGGTTAGGGTTGTTCGGCACGTCTAAATTTTAAATCGGGCATGGTTGATACCTTATAGACCCTTGTGAGAGTGCCTAGTAATCCTTTTTTCCCCGACGCTCACGAGGGGGGGATCGAAGGCTGAGGCTGGATGCTGCGAGGGCTCGGCTGGCGGAAATATCGTCGGAGTACCACGAGCAGTGTTCTCTGCATCCTGTTCCCCCGCTATTGTAATCTTTTTTCTTTTATTTTTTTTATGTACGGCTGAGGAGCCTACTGTACCTCTTGATGAATAAAACCCTTTTTCTTTTCTGCAATGCTCTATTGATCCCTTTATTATATAAACAAAAGATCTCAAGAAAGATGTATATTGCTCTGAAAAGAAAATACAAACTAGTAGATGTTCTTATTCGCGAAGCTCGATTCCCCCGGATGTCCGCTGGCATCTATGCCCGGCATAGGGTACCGAGCTTCGTGGGTACCGGACGTATCCTCCGCTGACACTACCATGATCTGGCCGATGGTCAGCTCGGCTGGAGGGGGACGCTACTCCTGCTTGCGGTCAGCTTGCCGCTTGTCCCTCAGGTACGCTGCGAGGTGCCCTGAACGGATGAACTCTTCAATATAGTCTCGGAGTTATTTGCAGCTCTCCGTTGAGTGGCCCAGCGACCTATGAAAGCCACAGTAGTGGCCCCGGGTTCGCTTTGAGGCCATTCGCGGGACCGGGGGAAACTTGAAGAACCCCTCACCCTTGGCCTCCTCTAGTAGCACCGCCTGGGAGACGTTAAGCGGGGTGTACTCCTGGAACTTTGGGAGATAGGGCTTTTGCCGCTCAGGCCCCGTTCTCTCTTGTCTTGTCCTCTTCTTTTAGTCGGTTTGCTATGCCCGGGGGAGATTCGCATTCACCTCGGATTCGAGCTGGACCTCGCGCTCGGTCCAGTCCTTTACCTCGGCCATGGTCTTAGGTTGCGCTAATGCAAAGGAGCGTAACCACTCCTTGTGCCTAAGACCAGACCTCAGAGCCGTGATGACCGTCTCGTCCCAGTGCTCTGGGACCTCGAGAAGGGCGTTGTAGAAGCGGGAGACGTATGCTTTGAACGTCTCCTTTTCCCTGCTCTTGATCGTGATGAGATGGTCGACTGAGCGCTTCTGCCGCCTGTTCCCGACGAAGTGGCCGAGGAATTCTGTGGCCAGCTCATCGAAGGTTGATATCGAGCGTGGCTCGAGTCCTCGGAACCAGTCTCGCCCAGAGCGGATGAGAGTGGCCAGGAAAGCTTGGCACTGGGCGGCATCGGAGTGGTATTGGAAGGTCATTCCTGCGGTGAATGCATCCAAGTGGTCTTCGGGTCAGATTTGCTGTCGAAGAGGGAGACCTTTGGGGGCTTGTTGCGGGAGGAGACGTGGACGGCGAGCAGCTGCTCGGTGAATGGTTTTGTGAGCGAGTCGACGGCATACTTAGCCCCGTCGCTCGAACGGTGACCATCCTGGTGCAGACTCTCGATCTTCATCTCGAGGGCGTCGAGTCGACCATGGTACCCCGACGACTCGGCGCATTCTGATCCCAGGCCTCTGCTGTTGGAGGCCTGCGTCTGATCGCGGCTCCGGTTCCTCTCAATGAGGTTCCTTAGATCCCCCGGCGAGGTAGTCCTCGAGACGCCGTGGTGAGTCTCGTCCACACGACCCCATCGAGGGAGGGGGTGTCGGTCAGGCCTGGTAACAGGCGAGCTGACATACATCTCCTCGGGAGGGACATGTGTGCGGAGGATCTCGGGACACAGTGCTCTGGCGGCGGACCTCAGCGTTGAACTACGAGGCGCCCAGCGGGCCTCAGAAAGTATTGGCCCATGAGATCTGTGGCTGTGGGAGGTAGTGACTCGGTGGTCGGCAGTGCCGATGCGGACGGAGTCTTCTCTCCCCCTGTCGGGGTCCTGGTCCCGAGGTGGGGGAGCAGCATCTTAGTGATCTTGCCCTGCCGTCTGGAGGCGGACGAGCGCTTCCATGATGGATGCAAGTCGGTCTATCCGGCCGGCGAGGGCGTTGATAGCATTCGGGGGAGGAAGTTCGTCCGCGCCTCCGTTGAGGGGGAGGCGGCGGCTGGAGCTTGGATCATCGTGATGGTCGCTCGCCATTAGGTTGAGATCTGAAGGCGAACTTTTGTTTTTGTGGAATCAAGTGATTCCCACAGACGGCGCCAGCTGATGGAGGCTGAGATCTCCTTCAGATGTTGCCTTCAGTTGATCTGCTGATGACGGCGATGGGTGGCTGAGATTTGATCTGGAGACTGTCGCTCCTGAAATGTGTGGATCTCAATGGGTTGAGGTTGTGGTTGCCGAGTTACCTGCAAGGAAGTCCCGGGGTGGTTGTACCACCGAGGACCCTCCGACGTGTAAGTCGATGTACAACACCCCACGACTTGCGGGGAGGCGGAATAATGAAAAACGATCTTGTTTTAGGCGTAAACATCGACTAACCGAGAATCTTTGCTAAACTATAACTAACAAGAATCATAGAAGTTAACAACTACTATGAAAAGTGATTATACCTGTAGAACCGTGTCCTTCGTCTTTTCGTTCTCCACGTCCTCTCCGGCCTTCTCTATGTAGTAGAAGATCCACCCGAGAGCTTTACTTCAAGCTTCACCTCTAACTTGAGGTAACTAGGTTTCTTAAAGTGCTAATCTAAGTAACCTAGGTGATATAGAGAAGGGTTATGGATTAAGTAGTCTATTCTAATCCTTGGTCTCAACACATGAGATGGGAGGATTAGGGTTTGAAGAGAGAGAGCTTGAGAAGAGAGAAGGTGAGCAAGAGAATGTAATGAGATAATGATCTCTCATGATATATATGAAGCATTATCATTATCAAGATAAATGAAAATTAATGATTTAACAACCATGCTTCATAAATATAAATGAGTGATTCATCTCCATGAGTCATTAAGCATTTATGATGCATTAATGACAAAGATGAATCACACAAATGAGTCACTAATCCCATTTAATGCTTATGCCACCTTAACCCCCAAGTCACCAACCTTCTAAAAGCTTCTCGTGAAATTATGAAAACGCCCCTCCTATCCGTGAAAACACGGAAAAACTTTAGACTGTATAAATCCAATAACCGGATACTAGAAACTGGCTTAAACCAAAGCCGACTAGTAAAAACTGTCCGGGTGTCGTACGTGCGTAAACACACGTATGCGTCCGAACCCTTGTCGTAAAACCATACGACCTCTATATCGTTTCGCCTGGAGCAGGGAAACTCTCTGTGTGGGACTCTAAAAACTCGACTACTACGCTGGCAGTGGGTTTAACTACAGACCGCAAGCGGTACTAGCTTTACGTAACGGTCCCCAGGTAGATGTCGATAAGAAGGCCGATGAGGAAACCCATCCGAACTCCTACCGAGTCTGATGTGACAATCTCCGTACAGTCCGGTCTGTTCGTCTAAGACTATCGCATATCGGGCCTAGGGGGTGGCAAGCGTCAGTCCCCTAATAGCGGTATAAGTCGTGTCGGAGGGAAGCCCATTACACCCTGAGAAACTACTGGAACCTACCAGCAAATCTCGCTTGCCCTGGCCAGGGACTTTGCGTAATGGCTCTCTGACGCAGCGCGATATCAACTCCCAATACCTAGAGAGACGAATCCTGTCTAACCGCCACTGCCTCTAAGTGCTTGGGACTGCACCCAACTGCTACCTATTTGCACGACTCCTTTGAGCCGTGGTATGGTAGCAATCTAAGAACAGTGGGACACACTCGAGGCGAAGTAGCAGTGTCAAGTCAGCGGACTATGCTGTACTCATGTCACCTGGGAACTGTTTAACTGACGACTGGTATAAAGCCAACCAACAGTTCCTTGTGAGTCCTGTCCGGTGTACCTGTAACCTAACAAGCACCTGCATACTATCTCAGTACGACGTACTGACGGCTGTGGGACAGACCATCTCCCCAACTGGGATGAGAAGCGTACACACTAGTCTACTCCGGAGTATCGGTGCCCTGTATCGATAATCCTACGACTAGGGCCTTGAATAAGGATGTGCTTGTAGACTACCCAGCCCCCACTAGTGTGACTGCCATCACAACGCTGGTAGTCAAGTAAGATCCTAAGAGCTCTATCAATACGTATACTTACATATTAAGATAGAAAAACCAAGTAGCATACTACCATATATAGCAAGACTGTTATATACATGTGAATATCCCAAGCTTCCATTAAGTAATATACAAACTAGTATGATACAATAATGGCCCCTAGGGCATATACACTAACAATCTCCCACTTGCACTTGGGCCATGTACTGGCATATCGAAGAACGATGATCTCGAGTAGCCTCTCGAACTAAATCTGAGGTAGGGCCTTCGTGAATGGATCAACAATGTTCTCTTCAGTAGCAACTCTCCGAACCTCGATCTCCCGACGTTCACTGATCTCCCTGATCAGGTGATACCGCCTTAAGATGTGTCTGGACTTCTGATGGGACCTTGGTTCCTTCGCTAAATCTATAGCTCCGTTGTTGTCGCAATACAGAGGTATTGGATCAACAATGGTAGGAACCACCTGAAGTTCTGTTAGGAACTTCTTCATCCAGACCGCTTCTTTTGTGGCATCGCAAGCAGCAATATACTCTGCTTCCATCGTCGAGTCAGCAACGGTGTCCTTCTTGGAACTCTTCCAGCACACCGCCTCTCCATTGAGGGTAAATACATAACCTGACATGGACTTGGAATCGTCCTTATCACTCTGGAAGCCGGAATCAGCATAGGCCTCCATCTTGAGGTCTTTTCCGCCGTAAACCAAGAACATCTCCTTAGTCCTTCTCAGGTACTTGAGAATGTTCTTTACTGCTATCCAGTGCTTCTCCTCTGGGTCTGACTGATACCGGCTTACCACGCTCAGTGCGTAAGCTACATCTGGTCTGGTGCACAACATCGCATACATTATAGAGCCTACCGCAGAAGCGTAGGGTATAATAGACATGCGTTCCCTTTCCAAATCAATCTTGGGAGACATCTCTTTGGATAGGGTGATACCATGACAAGCCGGTAGATTACCGCGCTTAGAATCTTCCATACTGAATCTTTTCAGTACAGTGTCGATATACCTGGACTGCGAAAGTCCCAACATCCTCTTGGATCTATCACGATAGATCCGGATCCCCAGAATGTAAGAGGCATCACCCAGGCCTTTCATGGAGAACCTGTGTGACAAGAATCCTTTGACAGATTGTAGCATAAGAATGTCATTTCCTATTAATAGAATGTTATCCACGTACAAGACGAGGAATACAACAGTTCTAGCTACAACTTTACTATATATACATGGTTCATCTGGATTTTTGATAAAGTCATATTCTTTGACTGTTTCATCAAAACAGATGTTCCAACTCCGCAATGCTTGCTTTAATCCATAAATGGATTTAAGCAACTTGCATACTTTCCCGCTGCTCCCACTTTGATTGAAACCCTCTGGCTGATCCATATAGACGCATTCTTCTAAGTTTCCATTCAGAAAAGCCGTCTTTACGTCCATCTGCCAGATTTCATAATCATGGAAGGCAGCAATAGCAAGAAGGACCCGAATGGATTTGAGCATAGCCACTGGAGAAAAAGTTTCGTCATAGTCCAAACCAGGTCTTTGACGAAAACCCTTTGCAACAAGTCTAGCCTTATAGGTTTCCACCTGTCCATTTACACCAATCTTTTTCTTGAAGATCCATTTGCATCCTATGGGGTTTACCCCATCTGGAGCAAAGTCCAAAGTCCATACTTTGTTGGTGTACATGGGCTCCATTTCGGTCCGCATTGCATCTAGCCATCGTACCGAGTCACCGCTCTGGATGGCCTGCTGGAAGCAAGTAGGTTCATCATCATCTATGATGCAATCCTCTCTATCCCCATCTATGAGAAAACCGTAGTATCTCTCAGGCGGATGAGACGGCCTACTACTCCTGCGGAGGGGTGTGGGAATGTCCTGTTCTTTTTGAACTACCGGTTCTACCAAACTTTCAGTAGTAGTTTGCGATTCTGGAATTTCTTCCAGTTTTATTTCGCTCCCATTTATTTCCTTTTCTAAAAACTGATATTCTAGAAAATGGGCATTATGAGAAACAAACACCTTTTGTTCCTCTGCGTAATAGAATAGATACCCCTTGGAGTTCTTTGGATATCCCACAAACTTACACTTTACTGATCGTGCCTCGAGCTTGTCCACATGCTGCTTTTTAATAAAAGCTGGACATCCCCATATTTTCAGATACTGAAGATAGGGTTTCTTCCCACTCCATATCTGATATGGCGTGGTAGGCACAGTCTTGGTAGGAACCATGTTCAAAAGATATGCCGCTAATTCTAGCGCATAACCCCAAAAAGATCGCGGTAACTCAGCATTACTCATCATGGAACGTACCATATCCAATAGGGTTCGATTCCGTCTCTCCAATACACCGTTATGCTGTGGAGTGTATGGAGGAGTAAGCTGAGAGAGAATTCCTTTCTCTTTTAGGTAACCAAGGAACTCGGCACTTAAGTATTCACCACCTCGATCAGATCTTAGTGTCTTGATACTTTTGCCGGTTTGGTTTTCTACTTCATTCTTGTACTCTAGGAATTTCTCAAAAGCCTCGGATTTATGTTTCATCAGATAAATGAATCTGTACCTTGAGTAATCATCCGTAAAAGTAATGAAATATAAAAAACCATCTCTTTCATGTGTAGACATTGGACCACATACATCGCTGTGTATGAGTCCTAAGAGCTCGCTCGCTCTTACTTCATGTCCAGTAAATGGAGTCTTTGTCATCTTTCCTTTGAGACAAGATTGACAGGTGGCATAAGTTTGATATTCGGACGAGTCCAAATATCCATCTCTATGTAACTTAGTCAACCTTCTCTCATTGATGTGACCCAGTCTACAATGCCATAAGAAAGCTTTATTTAATTCTGGAGACTTTCTTTTTAGTGTGTTCTGGACATTGAAAATTTGGAGTTGGTTTAAGACATATATACCGTTATCCAGTGTACCGGACCCAATCAAACTATGATTAAGGTGGATGCTAACAACATCACTTACAAACGTGAAATCATAACCTTTATTTGATAACAAGGAAACATATATGATATTACACGTTAAGCTGGGTACACAAAAACAGTTATGTAAAACCAAAATGTGTCCACTCGTCAATTCCAGGTGATAATCCCCTACGGACACAGCTCCCACGCTAGCTCCGTTAGCAACCATCAGGGTCATATCACCATCCTTCAGCACTCTACAGTTTCTCAGTGCCTGCAATGAATTGCAAATATGAGATCCTGATCCGGTATCCAATACCTAGGAAGTAGAGTTGATTGACAGACAATTCTCAATTACAAACACACCTGAAGTCGAAGCCACAGCTTTCTTCGGTTCCTGGTTCTTGGCGTTCCACGCCTTGCAATCCTTTTTCCAGTGCCCTTTCCTGTGATAATGGAAGCACTCATCCTGGGCCACTACCGGCACTGCAATCTTTTTCTTTCCCTTCCCTCCCACCTTACTTACACCTCCTCTAGGATTGGTGGCGGCCTTCTTTTTCCTTCCTTTGGCCCTAGCCTTGGACCCGGAAGAAGAAGCATCGCTAACAAACATAGCGGGTGTTTCCCTTGCCTTCTGCAAGGTGCCCTCTGCACTCCTCAACAAGTTAAGGAGTTCTGGAAGTTCAACTTCTTTTCTTTGAATGTTGAAGTTCAGAATAAACTGGGCGTAGGTGGAAGGAAGGGACTGGAGAATAAGGTCTGTATAGAGCTCATTATCCAAAGTCGTCCCAAGGTCTGCGAGCTCTTCTATGTAGCCAATCATCTTTAAGACATGTTCTCCTACCGATGATCCGACGGCCAACCTCGCTCGAAACAAGTTCTTAAAGGTCTCGTATCTTGCTATACGAGATTGCTCTCCATAAAGTTCCTTTGTATGGAGAAATATGGCATCTAGTTCCATATCCCCGTGCCTCCTCTAATGTTCATTGTTCATCGAGGCAAGCACGATGCACATGGCCTTCGCTCAATCGAAATCCCAGGTTTTGCGGATTTCCTTATCCACATTACTGGATTTGGGACCAGGGACAGCAGGTTCCTTAGCGGTGAGGACGTACCCCAATTTGTCATAGGTCAAAGCCATTTTGACATTCCGTAGCCAATCTTTATGGTTTGGCCCTGTCAGTATATTTTTCTCTAAAAGTAACTTAAGTCCAGTCATTTTCAGGGTCGCTGCAATTAGGAGAGAGAGAAGAAAACTCTTTAGCATGATGCTCTTGCAAGATTAGAATGGTTTTTAATTTATCTAAACTGGATGGCTCCCACTGTTTCTCGAATCCTTCCTCAAACCATAAAAGAAGAATTAGCCAGGACTATTCTCACTGTACAATACTTGCTTAACCGTTCAGCCAGGCTGGTGACGGTACTTCGAGGGAGGTTTTCCAACGCTTTCGCGAAGTTCCTTAATTAAATAACCTCTTTTCTCTGGGGGCGTAACCCCGCTGACACCTTTCTTGACACCTACTTGGTTTATAGCATTGATCGTTAAGTGACGAATATCCTGATGAGTAGCATATACTCACAGTAGGATCGGGATCCAAATATCATCGTATGATAATGTTGAAGGAATCCTACCAACATTCATCAAACTCCAAATGGTATGTAACTCTTTGCAAATTTCAGTTTCTTTAGAAATTCCTGATATATATTTTTTGCCCCATGCTCTTATGACCTTGGCGTTGGTCAAAATGTCATAAGTCACATGTCAAGTTCTACCCATCATTATCTTGTTAATTTGAACCCATCCGTACATATCCTTGACGTTGGCCAAAATGATAATACGACTGTCCCAAACTAACTTATCTATCTATGCAACAAATGAATACCCAGCAGCTACCAAACACTATGCCTTGGCGTTGGTCAAAATACATAGCTTGAATACTACTGAATACCCAAATGAAATGACGGAGGGCTACAAATGGTTTTGGCGAAACCGTGAACGTAGTGAACTTGATATGACCGAAGGAACCTGATAGCTTTTAAAAGGAGTGGTTAAAGCTCCGCAATTTAAAAATATCATCTGTTTTAAAATAACCGAGTGGTTTCTTTTAAATTGTTCCAACGATTCATCTTTTGGTTTATTTTCTTTGCATTATAAATAATGCATCCCATCATTAACCTATCATTGCAGAAAACAACGAAAATACAACGTCCTCTTATGCCATCCGCATTCGCCACTGGGTCCCGTCATCACCCGTTAGGTTAATTAACTAACAGCAGAGCGGGGGCTGGGCTAGCGCGGGTGTAAAACATAAGTGACGTCTAAATAGCTATCATATATAGATATTGTACATTCGTCAGACGCAATAATAGGCATTCCAGATCTCATATGAACATTATTGGATTTGCAAGCAATCCGCGTTTGTTTAGAGCCTGCAACAAAAGACGGATTACACAGTTGTGATGAATAGCCATTACCCCACCCTAGACCCCTATGGGTACGGCAAACTACCTGCCAAATACCCGAAGTGAAGCGGTCTCCCTCAGCAACGTGAGTAGGCCACTAAACACTTCAAAGTACCCGGTAGTTTGTGCACCCCACCTTGGGTCTATCCTAGGAGCAAAAACAGTAAAATGAAATAATACAACGGTGGCTACAACCGCAACCTAGATGCGCCCCGCAAAATTGTTAGTTATATGTATGCCCTAGAGGCCATTACTATACATAGGATGTATATTGTAGTGGATGCTTGGACATATATAGGGAGGACTTTCTTGCTCGACATGATAGTATGCTATCTGGTTGCTCTTTACCTTAACGTGTACACTGATTGTCTCTCTGTTACATGTTGGTAAAGCCCTTAGGATGTGTGCTTGACTACCTGGACTATGATGCGGATCATACTAGTGGGGACATGGTAGTCCATAAGTACATCCTTCACAGTCCCTAGTCGTGGGTATATCGAGACGGGGCATCGATATACCAGAGTAGACTAGCGTATACCTTCTCGACCCATACAGATGGGCGATGGATGATCCCATATCCATCGGTGTTTGACATCAGAGATGATATACGGGTGCTCAGTGGAGACTGGGTACACTGGACGGACTCGCCGAGAACTCCCAGATGGTATTATACCTGACGTCAGATGGCAGTTCTCTGGTGACACTGGTACAGAGTAGTCTGTTGACCCGAGATCGTCATTGAGTCGCGTGTGGTTCCCACTGTGCTTTGATTTCCATCTTACCACGTCCAAGAGGGCGTGCAAAACGGTGGTTTTTGGGTACAGTCCCGAGTCACATGGAGGCAATGAGCGATAGGAGGGGATTCGTCTCTCCCGGTATAGGGGGTTGATGTTGCGCTGTGTTCGATTGGCTATAACAGGAAATCCCTGGCCAGGGTTGCTGAGATTTACTGGTAAGTGTTACCAGTAGTTTCTCGAATAGTTATAGACCTCATATCGACACGACTTATCGAGCTATTGGGGTCTGACGTTTACCACCCCTAGGCGAGATATGCGACATATCAGACGATCAGACCGGACTGTACGGTAGTGTTACTGGTTGGATTCACTGGAGTGTGAGTGGGCTTGCTCGTCGATCTTCAGATCGCTCAATACCCGGGTGGCCGTTACGTTTAGCAGATCGCTTGCGGCTTGTAGGTGTTTGATATGATCATCACCTGCTGCCGGCGTATTGACGAGTCTTTAGAGTCCTACACAGAGGTTTCCTGGCTCAAGCGAAACGAAATAGGAGCGCATATGAGATATGTGCGGGACCGAGAATAATACGTGTATGTGATACCGTATTCCATTCTCACGATGAATGTGTCGAATGGTTGTATGCGATATAACCTAGTTATCGAATCAAGGATTGATTCGATAAGCCGATACATTGTATACTAGTCGGTTGTGTGCGACATGACCGGATCATTGAATCAAGTGTTGATTTAATTATTTAATGCATAATTATATATTTGATATATTACTTTGCATTAACTAGTATCGGTTCACTTTAAATGGATTTTCTCACTCGGATGTGCGCATTGCATATGCGATATGATTTTTGGCACTTGCTTGTATCATGTTTGATGATACATGCCTTTTGGTTAAGTGTAAAGAATTAAACCTTGGTTAATGAAATGGTTAGGGTTTACTATTTCCTTATTCATTTATTTATCTATTTATTCTTTTTGGAAAATGATTTGCATAAAGATTAAATGGTGGCTTTCTTTGGATGGATTATGAAGCTTCATGATACTTTGACTAAGTCACCATTTTGTCTTGATGCTTAACCCTAACCCTTCAATCTAACCATGATTTATTCTCTACAATAAACTATGGTTGGTTAATGATAAGTATTCATATTTATTTCTTTTTACAAAATAACTTATCATAACTTTCATCATCTTCTTCTTCTTCACTTCAAGAAGAAAGCTTACCTCATCAATGGTGATTGATGAATTAGAGTGAGAAATCCAATTCTAAAGTCTACCCACTTCCTATTTCTTCATCCTCTACCTCTTGCCAAGTAGTAGAGTGTGTTTCCTTCACAAGTTTTCATGGCTCGGTGAAGGTGGAGCTTGATCTAGCGATGCCTCGACGTAGATCATCTTCGGCACGTCGTCGATGACCTAGCCCGTCTATTCTCCGATGAAGCGAACGCGAGAGTCCAAGATCGGATTTGTACAGCGGAGATAACTTCTTCATGGAGCTATGGAGGTGGACAAACGGATCTACAAAGGTTGTATTTCCGTATCTCTTAGTTAAGTGTTAACTAATTTGCTTTTTCGCCTAGATTTCTAGCCAACGGTCCGTATTAGGGTTTCTCGGTACCTAGATTTTTTGAAATTGGCATGGTTGATGCCTTGCGAGTCCTCCTTGGGGTGCCTAGGAACTCTACAGTGGTATCAGAGCCTAGCTAGAGCCTTAGGCGAAGTCTAGACGGAATTTGAAACCCGATCGAACCGAAACCCGACCCAAAAAATTGCTCTCTGGACTTTTTCTAAAAACGTGCATTTTTCAACATTAAAAATATGCAGAAAAACCAGCAGGGATATCTAAGAGTTACGGTGAAGTTTGATGAGCCAATTCCGTTGAACAACCGCGGATCCGCGGCACGAGCATGGCTCGTGCGGCGGTTCCGCGGCCTAATAGTCTCATTGCCCCATTTTATTTGCACAGTAACTCCTATTTAAAGGTTCTGGTTTTTATGGGTATTTTTAATATTTTTTCAAGAGTTGAATTTTCTGGATTTGTTTTGGGGATTCGGTGTTTCGATCGGGGTATCAAATTTTGTCTGTGTGGCTTTCCGGATAATTTTTAGAATATGTTAAAAAGTTCGACCGGATATAAATACCCAATTTTTCCCCTGTCGGGAAATTTCCAAGTGTTGGATTTTTCCGTAGTTTAACGACGTTCTAAGTAGTGCAAGTAACGCGATGGTCCCTCTAGAAGACAACAAACCTTAACTCGATTATGTGACCGTCTTGAACTGCCCTTTGAACCTTCGGGTTTGGGGCAGTACGGCGTGCCACATGTGAGGCGTTGGCTTGACCCTTCTACGGCTGGACCGTTGGTACTGAGGCACGAACTGAATGTTGTTGGACTCATATTTCATGTGTTGATCTGTATCGGGAAAACTTGGGTGTTCAATTGTTCGATCGGAAAATTTGACATTTTCTATTTATCCGGAATGGGATACAATAATTGGAATTCACAAGAAGTTATGAGATAACTGAATGAATGTTATAAACACAGCAGTTTAGTCTCACTTGATCGGTTGCCACGGAATTTTGATGTGATCAAAAGTCCGTCGCAATCACGTAGCGTACGCGGATACTCGCCGGGTAAACTTAATAGACAGCCTCACTCCACAGCCCCGACCAAGTGCCTGTAGGAGAACCCCGTCGCCGAAAGCATCAGTTCGGGTGCTCCCGGTAGCGGTGTTCCGCCTTGGTGCACTTCGTTGACGGTATCGGGGGTGCGGCCGCCTACTAAAGTTTGCGACGAGCATTCGATCAGGATGTCGGGAATCTTGTTGAATTGCCCGACTTGATATTGAAAAGTGTTTTCAATAATGAGACTAAAATGCGGGGTTTATAATTGTTAGGCATGCGATGTCTAAGTAATTCATTTAGTCAGGCATGCGATGTCTGAGGAGATTGCGGATTCCAACTGTTGTAGTTTTACACTTTCTTTTCTGTGATCGTAAGTGTAATATGTGATATCGCCGGTTTCGTTGCTATATGTCAACGACAATTGGGATGCGCATATTTACTTACGTTGATGACATGTGATGTTATGTGTTGCTGGATATGTTATATTGGATCGTCGTGTTTGAATAGCCGGGTTTTTTTTTTATGTGAGATGAGTGTTTTTTCATTTTCATTCATGTAAAAACTTGTATGTAATATTCTTTTATTGGGGCACTTCCAGGTTGCGGATGATGTCACCTTTTGTATATTATTTACTTTTCCGCACTAGGATAGACCCAAGGAGGAGGGCACAAGTAACCGGGTTCTGGAGTCGAGTGGGAGACTAACTCGAGGAGTCGAGTCCGGGTCTCCTAACTCCAGAATTGGTAGGGTTGCTTGCCGCTCTCGTAGGGGTCTAGGGGTGTGGGTTTGGCTATTCATCACGACCGTGGAATCCGTGTTTTATAGTGGCTTGTATTGAAAACACGGACGTCCTAGTATATCCAATATTTCATATGTTTCTTCTGCTGCGATATCTGTGATGTGATCATGTGATGTTCTGTGATAGATACAGTATATAGTATATATGATATATTATATAGGCGTTACTTATGTTTTACACCCGCGCTAGCCCTGCCCCGCTCTGCCGTTAGTTACCTAACCTAACGGTGCACGAGGGGACATCGAGGCGAATGCGGATGGCATAAGTGTACGTCGTATTTATCTGTGATGTTTAGGTATATAAATGATGGGACTTCATTAATGTGATTAATGAAATAAAAAGAAACCTAAGATGTTGTAGAATCGAATTTCAAAATAAAACAGGTAGCTACAGTTCTTGCTTTGCACAGCGGTATATGTGATATATCCTGCACCTTATTCGATAAGGAAAGGACCGAGATCCCTTCACCGGGAGTGACTCCTTTAGCAATAACTGGCAGATGCTACACACTCGGTTTGTCTTTTGATTGCTTTTAAGAGTTTTTGCTTTGCACAGTGATATATATGATATATCCCGCACCTCATTCGACGAGGAAAGGACCGACGATCCCTTCACCGGGAGTGACTCCTTTAGCAAAACTAGAAAAGCCTCAAAAGAACTCCATTTTAAAATCATTCGATCCTACAACGATATCAAGTTCATTACGCAATAGGTTTTCAGAAAAACCTGTCGTAGCCCTCCGTCATCACAGATACGTACTAGTTAGTATTCGTGCTGCGGTTGTTTGGCCTCCGTCAAGGCGTAGTGTACGGTAGCTAACTAGTGCTTATCTGCTAGCATATGATGCGATTGGATTAGGGTATTCGTACGGTGTTGTTTCGCCTCCGTCAAGGGTCGTGCGGGTGGGTTTAATTCAATCAGGAAATGACGGGTTGAACTTGACTAGCGGACTATGGGTTGTTTGGCCTCCGTCAAGGTCATAGCGAGCTAGGGGCAAAATATTATCGGGAATTTCAAGTGTTGAAATTTGCAATGAGATTGCATACCTTCTATGAGATAGTTGGATCCCGATACCCGCTGCGAGTAAGAGTTACTCCTGGGAGAGTTTTATACATTACAATTAGCCGATCAAGTAGGTGTCTAGAAAGGTGTTAACGAGGTTACGTCTCTGGGAAAATGAGGTTTACATTAATTAGGTTCGTGCGAAAGCACGGGGGACCTCCCTCAAAGTACCGACACTGGCCTGGCTGAAAGATTGGCGAACTTGTAGTGTGTAATTAATCCCGGCTAGTCTTTCCTTTTAGGGTTTGAAGGAAGATTTGATAAAAAGCAGTGGGAGCCATCCTGATTAGATAAAATAAAAACCAATCTATTCTTGACAGAGCGCACGCTGAGTGTTTTCTTCTCTCTCTCTCCAGGTAGCGACCATATCACGCCTTAATCAAGATAATAATACGGAATATTGACCGAACCCGCTTGTTATATTGAACTGGGGAACGTTGGTCCCGCTCCAACTTATAATTGTTATAAGACAGAGCAGGAAATAGGGGATTACCAGAATTCCCGTGCCGCCCAAACGAAGAGAGTGCATGCTGATGCATCATCTTCGGGTGTGTTCATTACAGAGAACTGTTTCTCAGTATCCTTTACGTCCTGGGTATGTGATACCAGATCAGGATCCCAGATATGTAATCTGTTACATAGGGCTACAGAAAGGTAGAGAACTGAGAACGGGTGATAAGTTTCATGAGGCAGAAAACGGGGCAAGTGTTGCAGCCAAATCTGTTGGTCACTGTCACCCTGTATTTCAAATACATTGATTCTGAACGAATGTTATTAGATACCGAACCTGATATACAAAATCATATCTATCTCTTTATTAGTAAAGAAATGATAAAATTTTGTATAGTTGGATAATGTTTTGAACATTTCCTATATCAAAAGTTGATCGATTCAGGCACGTTATCTAAAAGCATTAATGTTCTAAATCAAACTACAGTTCTTAGTATACGGAACACACACAAGAGGAAGAGTTCAGAAATGAACGAATCCTTCTTGAGGTAATGTAGACTAGGTCAGATCAATGCGACCCGACTGGCTAGAGTTACATAAAGATGCATATTTAAATTAGTTTGAACTTACATCTTATGAAATTCGCCAGTCATGTCACAAAGATAAGATGACCATAGCTCCGTTTACTGGAAACAGAGAAAGAGTTAGTGAACTCTTGGGATATGATACATGTTGATGTATGTAAGCTCCCCTGTTTACACATGCCAAGATCGGTTCTTTGTACTTCATTACATTCTCTGATGATCTCTTTCGAGTTTCAGACCTATGTTCCTGTTGAAACACAAGTCCGAACCTTATGAGATATTCACAGAATATAAGTGAGAAGTAGAGAACCAAAATACGGATATAAGTATTATGTCCTATGATGTGATCAAGGAGGAGAATACTTGAGCACGGAATTCCGGGACCATTCTAAAGGAGAATGAGATTCTCTCTCAGCATTACTCCTCCGTATACACCATAGCACGATAGTATATCGGGGCGGAGCAATCACACCCTATATGATAAGGTGTGCTCTATGATGAGTACTACTGAGTTACCTGTTTCCTTTTTGGGAGTTATGCACTTGAGTAGCTGCATACCTATTGAATAGGGTTCAAATCAAATCAGTTGCCTACCACTTCATATTTGATATGATAAGGGAAGAGCCCATGTCTTAAGTTAGTTAAGATTTGGGGTTGTCCGGCCTATGTCTAAAAGCAAAATCCGGACAAGCTCGAGGCAAGATCTGTTATGTAGAACTGGAAAGGTTCCAGCTATACAAACTACAGCAGATGATTTGATAAAACCAAAGGATTCAATGGTTACCAACGAACCTCAGCCTCTCCGCCGATCTAGTAGGGTTCCTCACCCACCTGAGAGATACTTCGTTTTCTCAATGACAGTGGGAGCGAGGATTGCATCATGAGATGATGACCCAACTAGCTTCGAGCAGGCCATCGAGAGTAAGACTCTGTAAGAATGGCTGGATGTTTAGCGATCTGAGATGGAATCCTTATACACCAACAAAGTATGGACTTTGGTTGCTATATCTGAAGGGTTAAATCCCTATCAGGAGCAAGTATATCTTGAGAAGATTACTTGGTGTAGATGGAAAAGTTGAGACTTTCAAAGCTAGACTTGTTAAAGGTTTGCATAATTGACCAGATATGGATCATAATGAAACCCTTTTCTAAGGATCTATGCTTAAGTCCATCCAGATCCTACTTGCCATGGCTACAGACCATGACTACGATATCTGGTGGTTGGGTGTCTTGACTGCTTTTCTAAATGATGATTTGGAAGAGAGCGTCTATAAGTACACAGCCAGAGGGCTTCGTAGACAGTGGGAGCAGCGGAAACGTGTGCAAGATGTTTTATAGGATAAAGCAGGCATCGCGGAGTTGGAACATCTGTTTTGATGGATAAGTCAAACAGTTTGACATCATCAAAATGGTAGATGAACCTTGTATATACAAAAAAGGTAGTAGGGAGTATGGTGATGATCCTCGTAGAGTACGTGGATGACATACTCTTGATAGGGAAGGAGTTTCCTATGCTACGCTCGGTCAATCTCCGCTTATCACAATGATTCTCCATATAGGATCAAAGTGAGACCCCCTAAATCCTGGATTTTGGATCTATGAGATAGATCTAATTGGATGCTAGGATTCTCACTAGTTGTAGTAAGATGGTATCAATCGATCCTGGGGAGAATCACTGGAAAGGTTCCAGAGTGATAATGACGACTGAGTGTCAGTCACAGGCATTGTCTTTACCCTCAGTAAAGGGACGGTATGTTGGAAGAGTTCCAAGCTAGATACCGTGACATACTAGACGATAAAGGCAGGATACATCGCTACTTAAGATGCTACCAAAGAGGCTGTTTGGGTGTATATTGGTTCATGAGATGAACTATGTTCCTCCCATTGTGTGACAATGGAGTTGTGGCTTATGCCAAGGAACGCCGGTTCCATCAGTGATCCAGACATATTCTAAGGCAGTATCACTTGATCATGGAGATGGTTGATCTCCAGGGAGATCGAGGTTAGGAGAGTAGACTCAGAGGACAACACAGCGGATCCACTCACAAAGGCCTGTTCCCAGAGAGAGACTTTTATGGGATGGTTGAGTATGAGATACTGCAACCACTGCTATCAGATGGCCCTAGTGCAAGTGGGAGATTGTTAGTTATATGTATGCCCTAGAGGCCATTACTATACATAGGATGTATATTGTAGTGGATGCTTGGACATATATAGGGAGGACTTTCTTGCTCGACATGATAGTATGCTATCTGGTTGCTCTTTACCTTAACGTGTACACTGATTGTCTCTCTGTTACATGTTGGTAAAGCCCTTAGGATGTGTGCTTGACTACCTGGACTATGATGCGGATCATACTAGTGGGGACATGGTAGTCCATAAGTACATCCTTCACAGTCCCTAGTCGTGGGTATATCGAGACGGGGCATCGATATACCAGAGTAGACTAGCGTATACCTTCTCGACCCATACAGATGGGCGATGGATGATCCCATATCCATCGGTGTTTGACATCAGAGATGATATACGGGTGCTCAGTGGAGACTGGGTACACTGGACGGACTCGCCGAGAACTCCCAGATGGTATTATACCTGACGTCAGATGGCAGTTCTCTGGTGACACTGGTACAGAATAGTCTGTTGACCCGAGATCGTCATAGAGTCTCGTGTGGTTCCCACTGTGCTTTGATTTCCATCTTACCACGTCCAAGAGGGCGTGCAAAACGGTGGTTTTTGGGTACAGTCCTGTTAGTGTATATGCCCTAGAGGCCATTACTGTATCATACTAGTTTGTATATTACTTGATGGAAGCTTGGGATATTCACCTTGTATAAACAATCTTGCTCAATATAGTAGTATGCTACTTGGTTTGTTTCTACTTCAATGTGTACTTGTGTTTATTTCAGTATATCACTTATACGCATTAGTGGAGCCCTTAGGATCTTTGCTTGATTACCAGCGTTGTGATGGCAGTCACACTAGTGGGGGCTGGGTAATCTATAGGCACATCCTTATACAGGTCCCTAGTCGTAGGACTATCGAGACAGGGCATCGATACTCCGGAGTAGACTAGCGTATGCGCTTCTCATCCCAGTGTGGGAGATGGTCTGTCCCACAGCCATCAGTACGTCGTACTGGAGATAGTATACGGGTGCTCGTTGGGTTACGAGTACACTGGACAGGACTCGTCGGGAACTGACAGGTTGGTATTATACCTATCGTCAGTTATCAGTTCCCAGGTGACATGAGTACAGCTTAGTCCGCTGACTTGACACTGACACTTCGCCTCGAGTGTGTTCCCACTGCACTTTGATCACTACCCTACCACGGCTCATAGGAGTCGTGCAAACAGGTGGTGGTTGGGTGCAGTCCCGAAGCACTTGGAGGCAGTGACGGTTAGACAGGATTCGTCTCTCCCGGTATTGGGGGTTGACATCGCGCTGTGTCTAGGAGAGCCATTACACGAGTAGTCCCTGGCCAGGGCAAGCGAGATATACTGGTAGGTTTCCAGTGTTATCTCAGGGTGTTTTGGGCTTCACTCCGACACGACTTGTACCGCTATTGGGGGACTGACGTTTTACCGCCCCCTAGGCCCGCCATGCGATGTATCAGATGAACAGACTGGACTGTACGGAGAATGTCACATTCAGACTCAGTAGGAGTTCAGATGGGGTTTCACCTCGTCAGCCTTCTTGTCGGCATCTACCTGGGGACCGTTACGCACAGCTAGTGCCGCTTGCGGTCTGTGGTTAAACCCACTGCCAGCGTAGTGTCGAGTCTTTAGAGTCCCACACAGAGGGTATTCGCCTCTGGGCAAAACAGAGTAGAGGTCGCATGGTTTTGCGACAGGGTTCGTTCTCATCCGCGCACTTGTGCACGTTTGGAGTCCGGACGGATTATACTGGCAGGCTCTGGTTTGAGCCAAATACTGGTATATGTTTTAGGGTTGCTTTTATCTCTTGGTATTCTTGTTCCTCGGAACGAGAATGCAGGTGTGTATGCACAGTTGCTTGAGGCGGAGAATGAGGTTTTTCATTAGGGTTTCGGATCGGGTGCGTATGCACAGTTGACAGTTATCATTTTCCAAACCCTAATGGATTTATATATTATCTATTAATAATAGTAATTAAATGAGAATTATGTTATGGTTGTTTTTTTGTTGACTTGTTGACCATGGTTGACTTGTTGACCATTGACCACCATCATGCTTTGAAAGATCCTCCTTGATTCATGCTTACACTTCATTTAAAGAAGCATGATAGTGGTCATTCCAAATATAACCATCAACTATTCTTATTTCAATTATTATCATTTAGATAATTCTTTTCTTTTGCAATATGGTTGCAAGAAAGAAATAATTGAGCTCATTCTATCATAACCTCTCTCTCTCCTCACTTCATCTTCTTCTTCCTCTAGAAAAGAGAAACCTTCTCATGTGTTGAGAATCATTCTCTTTAGAAAGAAAAGCAAACCCTAATCACTCTCTACTCATTCTAGGATGAAGGTTTAGCAAGCCGGAAACCCTAGTTCACTCAAAGATCGAGGAAGAGCCCAAAGGTCGAACCTTCGAGGTGGATCCATCTTCGACGGGAGAAGGCGACGAAAAGAGAACCATCAACCTCTACAAGGTTTGAAGAAGAAGGAGTTCAAGTTTAGGTATAACCATCTTCCATAGTAGCTAACTCTCTTTAGCAAGAATACTAGTTTTAGTTTAGACAACGATCCCGACCTTATTTAGTCCATGTTGCCTCTTGCGATAAAAATTCGTTTTTTATACCGTTTCCGCCTCCCCGTAAGCACCGGGGGTCGCAATATGGACTTACAGTGGTATCAGAGCCTAACTAAACTTAAACTAGCTTGGTAGTGAAGTGTAACGAAGTTCGGAACCGAAAAATCGCAAAACCGGAAAAACAAAACCCTAAGTTTCTGTTGAAATTTTTTCTGCTCAAAATGAAAAACTTTATACTTGTAAAATCGTCTCAGGGTTTTTTAAGAACACCCACCAAAAACGATAGCATGTTTCCTCCAAACCGCCGCCCTTCCGCGGCCTCACCTATTCATCTGGCCGCGGAACCGCCGCAGGTTGTTTTCATCTTTGCATCGTTTTTCGTGCAGTGTTCTTCTGTGTTGGTTTTGGGATTTTTCAGATATATTATATGTACCCAGATTTTCCAGAACAGAAATTCACTTTTGGGGTCCTATAATTCCGTATTTTTTTTTTCCGAACTTCACTGCACTTTGGCTATGTTGGTTATATCTGTGATGTTTGCATGTATTGAACGTCGGCTAATCGCTATAGGTCGATTAGTCGGGGTTATACATGATCTGTAATGTGCTGGAATGTGTATATGAATGTGTTGGACTGTCGCGGGTGAATAGCCGGGGTGGATGTGAGATGAGCTTTTGTTTTTCTTTCATTCATTGTAAATGTAAATTGATGTAATAATATTATTTGTTTGGCCGCACAACCGGGTCGGGGTTGTAGCCGTCATTGTATAATTCTTTTTACTGTTTATGCTCCTAGGATAGACCCATGGAGGGGTGCACAAACTGCCGAGTACTTGGCGGGTAGTTTGCCGCACCCGTAGGGGTCTTGGGTGGGGTATTTGGCTATTCACCGCGACCGTGTTATCCGCTTTTCGTTTCAGGCTCGAAAGGATTGCGGATTGCTAGTATATCCAATGTATTCATCTGTGATCTGTAATGTCTATCATTGCTTTCTATTTAGGCGTTGCTTATGTTTTACAGCCGCGCTAGCCCAGCCCCCGCTCTGTCGTTAGTTAAGTAACCTAACGAGTGATGACGGGACCCCGTGGCGAATGCGAATGGCATAAGCGTACGTCATATTTTGGTTGTTTTCTGTAATGGTAGGAACTAAATGATGGGACGCATTAAAAGAACTAATGCAAGAATATCACGCATTAAAAGAACTAATGCAAGATAATAAACCAAGTTTAAGTCGATGGAACACTTTCGAAAAACCACTCGGTTCTTTTCAAAACTAACTTTTAAATGCGGAGCTTGAGCCACTCCTTATAAAAGCTATCTCGTTCCATCGATTATATCAAGTTCACTACGTTCACGGTTTTACCAAAACCATTCGTAGCCCTCCGTCGTTTCGCATGAATAGGCAATAGTATTCAAGCTGTGTATTTTGGCCAAAGTCAAGGCACAGTGATTGGTAGCTATTGGGTGTTCATGTGTAGCATAGATAGATGCGTTGGTTTGGGACAGTCGTGCTGCCATTTTGGCCAAAGTCAAGGGTATGTACGGGTGGATCCAAATTAACCTGGAAAGTGACGGGAAGAACTTGACATGTGACTTATGATATTTTGGCCAAAGTCAAGGTCATAAGAGCATGGGGCAAAAATCCACATCGGGAGTTTCATAAGTACTGAAACTTGCTAGATTTGCATACCATTTGGAGTGTGATGATTATGGTAGGATTCCTTCATTTTCGTCACGCGATGATATTTGGATCCCGATCCTACTGTGAGTATATGCTACTCCTCGGGAAATTTCTCACTAAACGATCAATGCTATAAACCTAGTAGGTGCCTAGAAAGGTGTTAACGGGGCTACGCCCCCAGGGAAAAGAGGTTCTTAAATTAAGGAACTTCGCGAAAGCGTTGGAAAACCTCCCTCGAAGTACCGACACTGGCCTGGCTGAACGGTTAAGCAAGTATTGTACGGTGGGATTGATCCCGGCTAATTCTTCCTTTGTGGTTTGAGGAGGGATTCGAGAGACAGTGGGAGCCATCCTGTTTAGACAAATTAAAAACCATTCTAAACTTGCAAGAGCATCGTGCTAAGTGTTTCTTCTCTCCCCCTGCAGCGACCAAATCGAAATGACTGGACTTAAGTTACTTCTAGATAAAAACATATTGACAGGGCCAAACTACAAAGATTGGCTCAGGAATGTCAAATTGGCAATCTCTTACGACAAGCTGGGGTATCTTCTTACCACCAAAGCTCCCCCCGTCCCAGGTCCCACCTCCAGCGTCGCGGATAAGGAAATCCGTAAGACTTGGGAGATTGACAGCGCGAAGGCCAGATGCCTCGTACTTGCCTCGATGGACAATGACCATCAGAGGAGGCACGAGAATATGGATTTGGAATCCATATTTCTTCATACAAAAGAACTGTATGGAGAGCAGTCTCGTATCGCAAGATACGAAGTGTCGAAGAAGTTATTTTCGACTAAGTTGGCCGTCGGATCATCGGTAGCGGACCACGTGCTTAAGATGATTGGCTACACTGAGGAGCTCGCGGAACTTGGGACCACGTTGGACAGTGAACTTTATACAGATATAATTCTCCAGTCCCTTCCATCCACTTACGCCCAGTTCATACTGAATTTCAACTTGCAAGAAAAGGAAGTTGAACTTTCAGAACTCCTCAACCTGCTGAGGAGCGCAGATGGCACCCTACAGAAGGGTAGGGATACATCCACTTTGTTTGTAGGAGGATCTTCTTCTTCTAGGTCCAAGGCGAAAGCCAAGGGAAAGAAGAAGAAAGCCCCCGCCAAACCAAGAGGCGGTGTTAGTAAAGTGGGTGCGAAGGGAAAGGAAAAGGCAACAAAGATAGCGGGGAAGCTTGTTGGTAAAGAGGAATGCTTCTATTGTCACAAGAGTGGACACTGGAAGAAAGATTGCAGGGCTTGGAAAGCCAGGACACAGGAACTGAAGCAGGTTGCGGCTTCAGCTTCAGGTGTGTATGTTATTGAAAACTGTTTTTCTATAAACTCTACTTCCTGGGTATTGGATACCGGATCAGGATCTCATATCTGTAATTCTTTGCAGGCGTTGAGAAACCGTAGGGTTTTGAAGGCAGGTGACATGACCCTCAGAGTTGCGAACGGAGCTAGCATGGATGCTAAAGCCGTGGGGGACTATCACCTGGGAATGTCAGATGGGCATGTTTTGGTTTTGCGTAATTGCTTTTTTGTACCCAACGCAACTTGTAATATCATTTCTGTATCTTTGGTTTCTAAAGAAGGTTATGAATTTGCGTTTGTAAGTAATGTTGTTAACATTCACCTTAATCAAGTTCTGATTGGGTCAGGTACATTGAGCAATGGTATATACGTATTAAACCAACCACAGATTTTCAATGTCCAGAATACACACAAAAGAAAGTCACCAGATATTAATCAGACTTTCTTATGGCATTGTAGACTGAGTCACATCAATGAGAGAAGGTTGACTAAGTTACATACAGAAGGATATTTGGATCCGTTCGAATATCAATCGTATGCCACTTGTCAATCCTGTCTCAAAGGAAAGATGACAAAGACTCCGTTCACTGGACACGGAGTAAGAGAGAGCGAGCTCTTGGGACTCGTACACAGCGACGTGTGCGGTCCAATGTCTACACATGCGCGAAGCGGTTATTCTTACTTCATTACTTTTACGGATGATTTTTCAAGATACGGTTATGTCTTCTTAATGAAACATAAGTCCGAAGCTTTTGAAAAATTCCAGGAATTTAAGAATGAAGTAGAAAAACAAACCGGCAAAAGTATCAAGATTCTAAGATCGGATCGAGGTGGAGAATACTTAAGTGCCGAGTTCCTGAATTATTTAAAAGAGAATGGGATTCTCTCTCAGCTTACTCCTCCATACACTCCGCAACACAACGGTGTATCGGAAAGCCGGAACCGGACCCTATTGGATATGGTACGGTCCATGATGAGTAACGCTGAGTTACCGCGATCATTCTGGGGGTATGCGCTAGAATCAGCTGCGTACCTTTTGAACCGAGTTCCTACTAAGACTGTGCCTACTACACCATATGAGATGTGGTGTGGGAGAGACCCCATCTCAGTCACATTAAGACTTGGGGAAGTCCAGCTTTTGTTAAAAGCAGCATGCGGACAAGCTCGAAGCGCGCTCAGTACTGTGTAAGTTTGTGGGATATCCAAAGAATTCCAAGGGATATCTCTTCTACTACGAAGAGGAACAAAAAGTTCTTGTTTCTCGTCATGCCCACTTTCTAGAACATCAGTTCTTAGAAAAAGAATTAAGTGGGAGCGCAGTAGAACTGGAAGAAATTCCAGAACCACAGACTATTACTGAAAGCTTAGTGGAACCAGAGGGTTCAAATGAACAGGACATTCCTACGCCGCTCCGCAGGAGTAGTAGGCAGTCTCATCCGCCCGAGAGATACTACGGTTTTCTCATAGACGGGGATAGAGAGGATTGCATCATAGACTATGATGAGCCTACTAGCTTCCAGCAGGCCGTTCAGAGCATTGACTCGGTAAAATGGCTGGATGCAATGCGGACCGAAATGGAGTCCATGTACACCAACAAAGTATGGACGTTGGACATTGCTCCAGACGGGGTAAAACCCGTAGGATGCAAGTGGATCTTCAAAAGGAAGATTGGTGTAGATGGACAGGTTGAGACCTATAAAGCTAGACTTGTAGCAAAGGGTTTCCGTCAAAGACCTGGCTTGGACTATGACGAAACCTTTTCTCCAGTGGCTATGCTGAAATCCATTCGGATCCTTCTTGCCATTGCTGCCTTCCACGATTATGAGATTTGGCAGATGGACGTAAAGACCGCTTTTCTAAATGGAAATTTAGAGGAGTGTGTCTATATGGATCAGCCAGAGGGTTTCATTCAGAGTGGGAGCAGCGGAAAGGTGTGCAAGTTGCTTAAGTCCATCTATGGACTAAAGCAGGCATCGCGGAGTTGGAACATCTGTTTTGATGAGACGGTCAAGGAATTTGACTTTATCAAAAATCCAGTTGAACCATGCATCTATAGTAGATTTGTAGCGAGAACTGTGATATTCCTTGTTTTATACGTGGATGACATTCTCTTGATAGGAAATGACATTCCTATGCTACAATCTGTCAAGGGTTTCTTGTCACACAGGTTCTCCATGAAAGACCTGGGTGATGCCTCTTACATCCTGGGGATCCGGATCCATCGTGATAGATCCAAGAGGATATTAGGACTTTCACAGTCCAGGTACATCGACACCGTACTGAAAAGATTCAGTATGGAAGATTCCAAGCGCGGTAACTTACCGGCTTGTCACGGGATCACCCTCTCTAAAGAGATGTCTCCCAAGACTGATTTGGAGAGGGATCGCATGTCTATTATACCCTACGCTTCTGCGGTAGGCTCTATAATGTATGCGATGTTGTGTACCAGACCGGATGTAGCTTATGCACTGAGTGTAGTAAGCCGGTATCAGTCAAACCCTGGGGAGAAACATTGGATAGCGGTAAAGAACATTCTCAAGTACCTGAGGAGGACTAAGGAGATGTTCTTGGTGTATGGCGGAAAAGACCTCCAGATTGAGGCCTTTGCTGACTCCAGCTTCCAGAGTGACAAGGATGATTCCAAGTCCATGTCGGGTTTTGTCTTTACCCTCAATGGAGGGGCGGTGTGTTGGAAGAGTTCCAAACAGGAAACCGTTGCAGACTCGACTATGGAAGCGGAATACATCGCTGCATCTGATGCCGCAAAAGAAGCTGTCTGGATAAGGAAGTTCTTAAAAGAACTTCAGGTGGTTCCGTCCATTGTTGACCCAGTACCTCTGTATTGCGACAACAACGGGGCTATAGCTTTAGCAAAGGAACCCAGGTCCCATCAGAGATCCATGCACATCTTGAGGCGGTATCACCTGATCAGGGAGATCGTGGATCGCAAGGAGATCGAGGTTCGGAGGGTTGCTTCAGAAGAGAACACTGCAGATCCATTCACCAAGGCCCTACCCCAGACTCAGTTCGAGCGGCTGATCGAGATGATAGGTCTTCGATACGCCAGTACATGGCCTTAGTGCAAGTGGGAGATTGTTAGTGTATATGCCCTAGAGGCCATTACTGTATCATACTAGTTTGTATATTACTTGATGGAAGCTTGGGATATTCACCTTGTATAAACAATCTTGCTCAATATAGTAGTATGCTACTTGGTTTGTTTCTACTTCAATGTGTACTTGTGTTTATTTCAGTATATCACTTATACGCATTAGTGGAGCCCTTAGGATCTTTGCTTGATTACCAGCGTTGTGATGGCAGTCACACTAGTGGGGGCTGGGTAATCTATAGGCACATCCTTATACAGGTCCCTAGTCGTAGGACTATCGAGACAGGGCATCGATACTCCGGAGTAGACTAGCGTATGCGCTTCTCATCCCAGTGTGGGAGATGGTCTGTCCCACAGCCATCAGTACGTCGTACTGGAGATAGTATACGGGTGCTCGTTGGGTTACGAGTACACTGGACAGGACTCGTCGGGAACTGACAGGTTGGTATTATACCTATCGTCAGTTATCAGTTCCCAGGTGACATGAGTACAGCTTAGTCCGCTGACTTGACACTGACACTTCGCCTCGAGTGTGTTCCCACTGCACTTTGATCACTACCCTACCACGGCTCAAAGGAGTCGTGCAAACAGGTGGTGGTTGGGTGCAGTCCCGAAGCACTTGGAGGCAGTGACGGTTAGAAAGGATTCGTCTCTCCCGGTATTGGGGGTTGACATCGCGCTGTGTCTAGGAGAGCCATTACACGAGTAGTCCCTGGCCAGGGCAAGCGAGATATACTGGTAGGTTTCCAGTGTTATCTCAGGGTGTTTTGGGCTTCACTCCGACACGACTTGTACCGCTATTGGGGGACTGACGTTTTACCGCCCCCTAGGCCCGCCATGCGATGTATCAGACGAACAGACCGGACTGTACGGAGAATGTCACATTCAGACTCAGTAGGAGTTCAGATGGGGTTTCACCTCGTCAGCCTTCTTGTCGGCATCTACCTGGGGACCGTTACGCACAGCTAGTGCCGCTTGCGGTCTGTGGTTAAACCCACTGCCAGCGTAGTGTCGAGTCTTTAGAGTCCCACACATAGGGTATTCGCCTCTGGGCAAAACAGAGTAGAGGTCGCATGGTTTTGCGACAGGGTTCGTTCTCATCCGCGCACTTGTGCACGTTTGGAGTCCGGACGGATTATACTGGCAGGCTCTGGTTTGAGCCAAATACTGGTATATGTTTTAGGGTTGCTTTTATCTCTTGGTATTCTTGTTCCTCGGAACGAGAATGCAGGTGTGTATGCACAGTTGCTTGAGGCGGAGAATGAGGTTTTTCATTAGGGTTTCGGATCGGGTGCGTATGCACAGTTGACAGTTATCATTTTCCAAACCCTAATGGATTTATATATTATCTATTAATAATAGTAATTAAATGAGAATTATGTTATGGTTGTTTTTTTGTTGACTTGTTGACCATTGACCACCATCATGCTTTGAAAGATCCTCCTTGATTCATGCTTACACTTCATTTAAAGAAGCATGATAGTGGTCATTCCAAATATAACCATCAACTATTCTTATTTCAATTATTATCATTTAGATAATTATTTTCTTTTGCAATATGGTTGCAAGAAAGAAATAATTGAGCTCATTCTATCATAACCTCTCTCTCTCCTCACTTCATCTTCTTCTTCCTCTAGAAAAGAGAAACCTTCTCATGTGTTGAGAATCATTCTCTTTAGAAAGAAAAGCAAACCCTAATCACTCTCTACTCATTCTAGGATGAAGGTTTAGCAAGCCGGAAACCCTAGTTCACTCAAAGATCGAGGAAGAGCCCAAAGGTCGAACCTTCGAGGTGGATCCATCTTCGACGGGAGAAGGCGACGAAAAGAGAACCATCAACCTCTACAAGGTTTGAAGAAGAAGGAGTTCAAGTTTAGGTATAACCATCTTCCATAGTAGCTAACTCTCTTTAGCAAGAATACTAGTTTTAGTTTAGACAACGATCCCGACCTTGTTTAGTCCATGTTGCCTCTTGCGGTAAAAATTCGTTTTTTATACCGTTTCCGCCTCCCCGTAAGCACCGGGGGTCGCAATATGGACTTACAAGTCCCGAGTCACATGGAGGCAATGAGCGATAGGAGGGGATTCGTCTCTTCCGGTATAGGGGGTTGATGTTGCGCTGTGTTCGATTGGCTATAACAGGAAATCCCTGGCCAGGGTTGCTGAGATTTACTGGTAAGTGTTACCAGTAGTTTCTCGAATAGTTATAGACCTCATATCGACACGACTTATCGAGCTATTGGGGTCTGACGTTTACCACCCCTAGGCGAGATATGCGACATATCAGACGATCAGACCGGACTGTACGGTAGTGTTACTGGTTGGATTCACTGGAGTGTGAGCGGGCTTGCTCGTCGATCTTCAGATCGCTCAATACCCGGGTGGCCGTTACGTTTAGCAGACCGCTTGCGGCTTGTAGGTGTTTGATATGATCATCACCTGCTGCCGGCGTATTGACGAGTCTTTAGAGTCCTATACAGAGGTTTCCTGGCTCAAGAGAAACGAAATAGGAGCGCATATGAGATATGTGCGGGACTGAGAATAATACGTGTATGTGATACCGTATTCTATTCTCGCGATGAATGTGTCGAATGGTTGTATGCGATATAACCTAGTTATCGAATCAAGGATTGATTCGACAAGCCGATACATTGTATACTAGTCGGTTGTGTGCGACATGACCGGATCATTGAATCAAGTGTTGATTTAATTATTTAATGCATAATTATATATTTGATATATTACTTTACATTAACTAGTATCGGTTCACTTTAAATGGATTTTCTCACTCGGATGTGCGCATTGCATATGCGATATGATTTTGTGCACTTGCTTGTATCATGTTTGATGATACATGCCTTTTGGTTAAGTGTAAAGAATTAAACCTTGGTTAATGAAATGGTTAGGGTTTACTATTTCCTTATTCATTTATTTATCTATTTATTCTTTTTGGAAAATGATTTGCATAAAGATTAAATGGTGGCTTTCTTTGGATGGATTATGAAGCTTCATGATACTTTGACTAAGTCACCATTTTGTCTTGATGCTTAACCCTAACCCTTCAATCTAACCATGATTTATTCTCTACACTAAACTATGGTTGGTTAATGATAAGTATTCATATTTATTTCTTTTTACAAAATAACTTATCATAACTTTCACCATCTTCTTCTTCTTCACTTCAAGAAGAAAGCTTACCTCATCAATGGTGATTGATGAATTAGAGTGAGAAATCCAATTCTAAAGTCTACCCACTTCCTATTTCTTCATCCTCTACCTCTTGCCAAGTAGTAGAGTGTGTTTCCTTCATAAGTTTTCATGGCTCGGTGAAGGTGGAGCTTGATCTAGCGATGCCTCGACGTAGATCATCTTCGGCACGTCGTCGATGACCTAGCCCGTCTATTCTCCGATGAAGCGAACGCGAGAGTCCAAGATCGGATTTGTACAGCGGAGATGACTTCTTCATGGAGCTATGGAGGTGGACAAACGGATCTACAAAGGTTGTATTTCCGTATCTCTTAGTTAAGTGTTAACTAATTTGCTTTTTCGCCTAGATTTCTAGCCAACGGTCCGTATTAGGGTTTCTCGGCACCTAGATTTTTTGAAATTGGCATGGTTGATGCCTTGCGAGACCTCTTTGGGGTGCTTAGGAACCCTACAAAAATAATATTACAACATATTACAATTACAATGAATGAATGAATATAACAACCCATCTCAAACCCCGGCTAATCATCACAACAGTCCAATACAGTTCATAACCACAAACACTAAAAACTATTACAGAAATGTGCAACCCCCTGCCAACCGACATACTAGCAGTTAGGGGAGGTTTACGAACACATTATACAATTACAGATATAATCAAATTAGCAAACATAGTTTAATTTCGATCGAGCAAACACTTTAGATTCTACTCCAATACTTATCTGTGCACCTGAGACTTGAGAAGAAAAATAAACATCCCAGAAAACACAAAAATATCACAGAAGAGTTACTGGAGCAAACTGGGTTGAATCGGCCCCAACTCGGCCGCGGATTCGCGGCGGATCGGTGGGACCGGCCGCGGTTCCGTGGCTGTATGGTCGATTCAGGAATCTATTTTTCTCCAGTGATATTATATTTCATTGCTTGTTATTCTGCAGCTCCCTGAAAAATTTTTAGAGCCTGTTTTAAATTCGACAGAAACATGGTGATATCAATGTCTTTTTAGGTTCGTTTTGCGTTCGAAATTCATACGACTTTGCTAATGAGTTAATTATTGTTTAGCGAGGCTCTGATACCACTGTAAGTCGATGTACAACACCCCACGACTTGCGGGGAGGCGGAATAATGAAAAACGATCTTGTTTTATGCGTAAACATCGACTAACCGAGAATCTTTGCTAAACTATAACTAACAAGAATCATAAAAGTTAACAACTACTATGAAAAGTGATTATACCTGTAGAACTGTGTCCTTCGTCTTTTCGTTCTCCACGTCCTCTCCGGCCTTCTCTATGTAGTAGAAGATCCACCCGAGAGCTTTACTTCAAGCCTCACCTCTAACATGAGGTAACTAGATTTCTTAAAGTGCTAATCTAAGTAACCTAGGTGATATAGAGAAGGGTTATGGATTAAGTAGTCTATTTTAATCCTTGGTCTCAACACATGAGAGGGGAGGATTAAGGTTTGAAGAGAGAGAGCTTGAGGAGAGAGAAGGTGAGCAAGAGAATGTAATGAGATAATGATCTATCATGATATATATGAAGCATTATCATTATCAAGATAAATGAAAATTAATGATTTAACAACCATGCTTCATAAATATAAATGAGTGATTCATCTCCATGAGTCATTAAGCATTTATAATGCATTAATGACAAGGATGAATCACACAAATGAGTCACTAATCCCAATTAATGCTTATGCCACCTTAACCCCCAAGTCACCAACCTTCTAGAAGCTTCTCGCGAAATTACGAAAACGCCCCTCCTATCCGTGAAAACACGGAAAAACTTTAGATTGTATAAATCCAATAACCGGATACTAGAAACTGGCTTAAACCAAAGTCGGCAAGTAAAAACTGTCCGGATGTCGTACGTGCGTAAACACACGTATGCGTCCGAACCCTTGTCGTAAAACCATACGACCTCTATATCGTTTCGCCTGGAGAAGGGAAACTCTCTGTGTGGGACTTTAAAGACTCGACTATTATGCTGGCTGTGGGTTTAACCACAGACCGCAAGCGGTACTAGCTATACGTAACGGTCCCCAGGTAGATGTCGATAAGAAGGCCGATGAGGAAACCCATCCGAACTCCTACTGAGTCTGATGTGACAATCTCCGTACAGTCCGGTCTGTTCGTCTAAGACTATCGCATATCGGGCCTAGGGGGTGGCAAGCTTCAGTCCCCTAATAGCGGTATAAGTCGTGTGGGAGGGAAGCCCAATACACCCTGAGAAACTACTGGAACCTACCAGCAAATCTCGCTTGCCCTGGCCAGGGACTTTGCGTAATGGCTCTCTGACACAGCGCGATATCAACTCCCAATACCGGGAGAGAAGAATCCTGTCTAACCGCCACTGCCTCCAAGTGCTCGGGACTGCACCCAACTGCTACCTGTTTGCATGACTCCTTTGAGCCGTGGTAGGGTAGCAATCTAAGAATAGTGGGACACACTCGAGGCGAAGTAGCAGTGTCAAGTCTGCGGACTATGCTGTACTCATGTCACCTGGGAACTGTTTAACCGACGACTGGTATAAAACCAACCAACAGTTCCTTATGAGTCCTGTCCGGTGTACCCGTAACCTAACGAGCACCTGCATACTATCTCCAGTACGACGTGCTGACGGTTATGGGACAGACCATCTCCCCAACTGGGATGAGAAGCGTACACACTAGTCTACTCCGGAGTATCGATGCCCTGTCTCGATAATCCTATGACTAGGGACATGAATAAGGATGTGGTTGTAGACTATCCAGCCCCCACTAGTGTGACTGCCATCACAACGCTGGTAGTCAAGCAAGATCCTAAGAGCTCTATCAATACGTATACTCACATATTAAGATAGAAAAACCAAGTAGCATAATACCATGTTTAGCAAGACTGTTATATACATGTGAATATCCCAAGCTCCATTAAGTAATATACAAACTAGTATGAAACAATAATGGCCCCTAGGGCATATACACTAACACGACGATCAAATTAGACTAGAGATCCGAGCAGAGTAACGGCTTAATGGAAAAAAAATGGCTTACCTCGATCGACTGGGAGAGGGGTTTATATAGCGGTGGCAGCAGGCGAGGAAGGCGTGAAAATCACGCCGGCCGTTACTGTAAGATTTCGGAAATTTAGAAAATAAATAAAATTGATTAATTAAATAATAAAATGCCAATTTACAAAGTTATTAAAACAAAATAGGACATTTTCATAAGTTGTAACACCCGAGCCCAATGCTACTGTTTTTCAGTTACTGTTTAAGCATTAGTGTGGTACTCATTTCATTTATCTTACTTGTTTGTGGCTTACTGTAAAATTTTACCCGGCAAAGTCATTTCTGCATATAACAATTTCTGTCATCTAAAATAAAATTAAAAATATCCATCTTGGCCTACTCGACACCCCTGGCCTTGTGGTAGCGTCCGTGTATCGTGTTCTCGTCTCGTTCAGTGAAACGAGCGAGTTTGGACGGCTACGCGCGTGTACAGGTGTCCGTTTTGGGTGTATGCTTTTTAATCATAAAACACTTAATTTTAAGATTTGGAACCCGCTTAAAATCCTATTATTTCAATTTCAAATTTTTGGACCCGACACGGGCGCGATTTGGAAATCTTTTGCTTTGCGCCAAAATTCCAAATTTTAATATATTTAAAACCACCGCATATTTTATATATTAACTATGTAAAATCTTTTAAATCTAATCTTTATGTTAAATTTTCTAACAGAATGATTCTTCAGCTAATCAACAATTATTCTCCCCTGGGCCCCACTGTTATTCCTACGTCTCTCTCTCTCCCCCTCAAATCTCCTTCATATTTAAAAAAAAAAACATTCCCTCCTCCTTCTTCTAAAACAAACACAGAACCCATCCGAGCCCAGCGAACCCCGGCCGCCTCGTCCCCGTCACCGCCGCAACCCCGTCGCCGGCACCACCGTCGCCTGCGCCCGCACCTCCTCATCTCAACTACAGCCCCTCTTCCTCCTCTTCCTACATTCCCAACCACCTGCACCCTCAGCCGCGAACCCTTCTCTCGCCGCCGCAGCCATCGTCGTTGACACCCGTACTGCCACCTTCACCCTTCTGACCCCCGACCATCTCCTCTTCCCTCCTTTCTCCATTCCCGCACCCCTGCACCCTCACTGCAACCTGCGCGCACCCCACTGCATAGGATTCGATCGCCGGATCTGTCGCCGCCGGCGATCTCAATCTGCCTCCCCGGCCTCCGTACGACCCACTGTAAGCCTTCTACTTCTTTTCCTCCTTCCTTTCTTCTCTGGTTCCTAGTATTCTTGAACTTCACCTCTTGACGGTTTACTATTCACGTGCTCGCCGGAATCCGGCCGTGCCGGCGACGCGTCCCGACGTTCCAACGAGGTATCCCGACGCGTGTGGATCCATTGTTCATCGTTTGGGTGCGCACTAGATCGCGCACCAGATCGCGCCCGTATCGCGCGCAGACCGTGCACCAGATCGCGCAGCAGATCGCGTCCATATCACATCCAGACCGCGCACCAGATCGCGATTAGACCCAGTACCGTGTCGTGCCGTTTCACACGCCGTATCGTGACATGTGCACCAGGCCGCCTGCATCTCGACCCTTGTTCTGAGGCAAGTACCCCTTGCTACATGCTATACAATATTTACATATATGTATTGACACCCTAAACCTGTAAAATTTAACTTGGTACAATCGTTTCCCATTTTCGGTTACAATACCGCATTATATCATTTTACTGTTAAACATGAAACTTACAGTTTGCAAATTGAACCTAATAATCAAATTTACCTGTTCAATCACATTTTACTGTTAAAATAGCTGGTAGTATTTATCCCTGTAGTTCTGTTACATTCGGACACTCGTATGCTTTTAACCTGAATAACTGTTTTGAACCGTTACATAAATTATTGCACCACTAAGGGTTCTTAAACCTGTTAACATGACTAAACGTCTATATTATCTTACTGCACTCTTGTAATTTGAATGAAACTGCTTATTATTTAATTCATTGCTTATCCCATATTGTTAATACCCATGTCTGATTATATATCTGATTGTGAGCACACCCATGATATTGTTTACACCTTGACCTGACATGGCGACACACATGTATATATTGATATACTTGACATGGTACTGTACACTGTTGACTTGACCAGATGTACCATGACCTGATCTTGTGTCTAATGCCAACAAACCTGACATGTAGTCCTCATGGACCGTTCCTGTTGTCTATTCAGACAAACCTGCTTTTACCTGATCCTGTGTTGGCATTAGTTCTTGATTACTGAATACCAGACTCGACATACATAACTTGGGGGTATGGGGAAATCAAAGGTGAAACCGACTTGTAACTCAACAGTTCGATACCTGTTCTGATCAGTCTTACGGGCTAGGCCAGCCCCAGAGTGATGATGCTGACATCACTCGCCCATCCTGCTACCTGTTACTGCCTAGCGGCACGCCTCGGATTCAGCCCCGAGAATCTTGACCATGGTCCCGGGCATGCACGGGATACTATTGAGTTACATCGACGATTCATCAATTGATTTCAAAGACTTTAGAATAGAAAACCCGATAGAATAGTTTAGTTACCCACTGCACACTACCCTGCACTGCTTGATTCACATTATTGCTACTCTCCTTTTATTCATGTTCATTTTGCATTGCCTGTTACACTGTTCATATTATATTACTTGATGACATGACGCGCTGACGTCTGGGTTTTGCATAGCCCAGATTCCGTACCGTTGTCGCAGTCCGAGCAGGAGTATTTCAGCCAGCAGGCTGAGCTGTGAGTTCAATAGTAGTAGTTTTATTTCCTGCATTTATTTCCTGATGTGAGCCCGCATTATGGGACATAGTTTTCAGTTATTTGTATTGGATCATTTGCTTCCGCATTTATTTATTATTGACTCCTGTTATTCTGGATTATGGACAAGTTTTAGATAGTTTTATCTTGTTCTTGATATCTCTACAGCCGTAATGTGACAGTGGATGGATACTTCCTACCCACAGGTAGAATGGTTGGCTATGTTGTAGGGTTCCTAGGCACACTAATGAGGTCTCACAAGGCATCAACCATGGCAATTTCAAAAATTTCCGGTGCCGAGAAACCCTAATACGGATCGTTAACTAGAGTTTAGGCGAAACATGCAAGCAAGTTAACAACTTAACTACTAAGTGAATGGAAATACAACCTTTGTAGATCCGGTCCTCCACTTCCTTAGCTCTGTGATGATGTCCCTCCGCTGCGATCATCGGATCCCGGACACTAGCTATGGTTTCGTCGAAGAAATGATCGGGCTAGGTCGTCGACATCGATGCCGAAGATGATCTACGTCGAGGCAACTCAAGATCAAACTCCAACTTCACCAAGTCATGAAACTTGTGAAGAAAACACCCTATACTACTTGGCAAGTGGTAGAGGATGAAGAAATAGGAAGTGGGGTCACTTTAGAATTGGATTTCTCACTCTTTTTCTCATGTTGCCATTGATGGTAGCAAGCTCTCTTCTTGTTGAAGAAGAAGAAGAAGAAGAAAAAGAATATGATAAGTCTTATTCAAAATAGAAAATAATATGATACTTATCATATTGGCAACCATGATTAAGTGTAGAGAATAAACCAAGGTTAGGTGAATGGTTAGGTTAGGCAAAGAAACAAAAATGGTTGAACTTTTTCAAAGCATCATGAAGCTTCAAGTAAATCCAAAAAGCAACCATTTCTTTTCTTGCCTTAAAAGGAAATAAATAAATAAATGAATAAATAAATGAATAAATAAATTAAACAAAACCCTAACCATTTACTTAACCAAGGTTTAAACTAAACATACACACAAACATGCATGTATCATCAAACATGATACAATCAAGTGCACAAAAATATATCACATATACAATATGCACATCAAGTGAGAAAATCCATCTTAAGTGAACCAATACTAGTTAATGCAAAGTTAATATATCAAATATATAATTATACATTAAATCATTAAATCAACACTTGATTTAACGATCCGGTCATATCGCATATAACCGACTAATATCCAATGTATCGGCTTATCGAATCAATCCTTGATTCGATAACGAGGTTATATCACATACAACCATTCGATACATTCATCACGAGAATAGAATACGGTATCACATACACGCATTATTCTCGGTCCCGCACATATCTCATATGCGCTCCTATTTCGTTTCGCTTGAGCTAGGAAATCTCTGTGTAGGACTCTAAAGACTCGTCAATACGCCGGTAGCAGATGATGATCATATCAAGCACCCACAAGCCGCAAGCGGTCTGCTAAACGTAACGGCCACCCGGGTATTGAGCGATCAGAAGATCGATGAGCAAGCCCGCTCACACTCCTGTGAATCCAACCAGTAACACTTACCGTACAGTCCGGTCTCGTCGTCTGATATGTCGCATATCTCGCCTAGGGGTGGTAAACGTCAGACCCCAATAGCTCGATAAGTTGTGTCGATATGAGGTCTGTAACAGTTCGAGAAACTACTGGTAACACTTACCAGTAAATCTCAGCAACCCTGGCCAGGGATTTCCAGTTATAGCCAATCGAACACAGCGTAACATCAACTCCCTATACCGGGAGAGACGAATCCCCTCCTATCGCTCATTGTCTCCATGTGATTCGGGACAGTACCCAAAAACCACCGTTTTGCACGCCCTCTTGGAGGTGGTAAGGTGGAAATCAAAGCACAGTGGGAACCACACAAGATTCTATGACGATCTCGGGTCAACAGACTACTCTGTACCAGTGCCACCAGAGAACTGCCATCTGACGTAAGGTATAATACCAACTGGGAGTTCTCGGCGAGTCCGTCCAGTGTACCCAGTCTCCACTGAGCACCCGTACATCATCTCTGAAGTCAAAAACCAATCGATATGGGATCATCCATCGCCCATCTGTATGGATCGAGAAGGTATACGCTAGTCTACTCTGGTATATCGATGCGCCGTCTCGATATACCCACGACTAGGGACCTTGAAGGATGTACTTATGGACTACCATGTCCCCACTAGTATGATCCGCATCATAGTCCAGGTAGTCAAGTACACATCCTAAGGGCTTTACCAACATGTAACAGAGAGACAATCAGTATACACGTTAAGGTAAAGAGCAACCAGATAGCATACTATCATGTCGAGCAAGAAAGTCCTCCCTATATATGTCCAAGCATCCACTACAATATACATCCTATGTATAGTAATGGCCTCTAGGGCATACATATAACTAACAATCTTCCACTTGCACTAGGGCCATCTGATAGCAGTGGTTGTAGTATCTCATACTCAACCATCCCATGAAAGTCTCTCTCTGAGAAAAGGCCTTTGTGAGTGGATCCGCCGTGTTGTCCTTTGAGTCTACTCTCCTGAC
Organism: Agapanthus africanus; assembly: GCA_030015575.1. Classification (NCBI taxonomy): domain Eukaryota; kingdom Viridiplantae; phylum Streptophyta; class Magnoliopsida; order Asparagales; family Amaryllidaceae; genus Agapanthus; species Agapanthus africanus. Next base: position 115,300,382 of record JASDDO010000029.1, read on the forward strand.
CTTGATCCCTTGGAGATCAACCATCTCTATGATCAGGTGACATTGCCTTAGAATATGTCTGGATCACTGATGGGACCGGCGTTCCTTGGCATAAGCCACAACTCCATTGTCTCATAATGGTAGGAACGTAGTTCATCTCATGAACCAATATACACCCAAACATCCTCTTTGGTAGCATCTTAAGTAGCGATGTATCCTGTCTTTATCGTCTAGTATGCCACGGTATCTAGCTTGGAACTCTTCCAACATACCGTCCCTTTACTGAGGGTAAAGACATTGCCTGTGACTGACATTCAGTCGTTCTCATCACCCTGGAACACTTCCAGTGATTCTCCCCAGGATCGATTGATACCATCTCACTACATCTAGTGAGAGTCCTAACATCCATTTAGATCTATCTCATAGATCCATAACCCAGGATTTAGGAGGTATCACTTTGATCCTATATAGAGAATCATTGTGATAAGCGGAGATTGATCGAGCGTAGCATAGGAAACTCCTTCCCTATTAAGAGCATGTCATCCACGTACTCTACGAGGATCGTCACTATACTCCCTACTACCTTTTTGTTTATACGAGGTTCAACTACCATTTTAATGATGTCAAACTCTTTGACTAACACATCAAAACAGATGTTCCAACTCCGCGATGCCTGGTTTATCCTATAAAGCATCTTGTACACGTTTCCGCTGCTCCCACTGTCTATGAAGCCCTCTGGCTGTGTACTTATAGACGTTCTCTTCTAAAACATCATTTAGAAAAGCAGTCATGGCACCCAACCGCCAGATATCGTAGTCATGGTATGTAGCCGTGGCAAGTAGGATCTGGATGGACTTAAGCATAGCCACTTGAAAGGGTTTCATCATTGTCCACGCCTGGTCGATGACGAAAACCTTTAACAAGTCTAGCTTTGAAAGTCTCAACTTTTCCATCTACACCAAGTAATCTTCTCAAGATATACTTGCTCCTGATGGGGATTTAACCCTTCAGATAAAGCAACCAAAGTCCATACTTTGTTGGTGTATAAGGATTCCATCTCAGATCACTAAGTATCCAGCCATTCTTACAGAGTCCCACTCCTGATGGCCAGCTCGAAACTAGTTGGGTCATCATCTCATGATGCAATCCTCGCTCCCACTGTCATAGAGAAACCGAAGTATCTTTCAGGTGGGTGAGGAACCCTACTAGATCGGTGGAGAGGCTGAGGTTCGTTGGAATCTACTGAATCCTTTGGTTCTACCAAATCATCTGCTGTAGTTTGTATAGCTGGAACCTTTCCAGTTCTACACTACAGACCTTGCCTCGAGCTTGTCTGGATTTTTCTTTTAGACATAGGCCGGATAACCCCAAATCTTAACTAGCTTAAGACATGGGCTCTTCCCATACCATATCTCATATGGAGTGGTAGGCTGTGATCTGATTCGAACCCTATTCAATAGGTATGCAGCTTCTCAAGTGCATAACTCCCAAAAAGGAAATAGGTAACTCAGTAGTACTCATCATAGAGCACACCTTATCATATAGGGTGTGATTGCTCCGCCCCGATATACCATCGTGCTATGGTGTATACGGAGGAGTAATGCTGAGAGAGAATCTCATTCTCCTTTAGAAAAGTCCAGGAATTCCGTGCTCAAGTATTCTCCTCCTTGATCTCATCAAAGGACATAATACTTATACCCATATTTTGGTTCTCTACTTCTAACTTATATTCTGTGAATATCTCAAAAGGTTCGTACTTGTGTTTCAACAGGAACATATGTCTGAATCTAAAGAGATCATCAGAGAATGTAATGAAGTACAAAGAACCGGTCTTGGCATGTGTAGACAGGGGACCTACATACATCAACATGTATCATCCCAAGAGTTTACTAACTCTTTCTCTGTTTCCAATAAACGGAGCTATGGTCATCTTATCTTTGTGATATGACTGGCAAGTTTCACAAGATGTAAATTCAAACTGATTTAAATATGCATCTATATGTAACTTCAGCTAGTCGGGTCGCATTGATATGACCTAGTCTACAATACCTCAAGAAGAATCCATTCATTTCTGAACTCTTCCTCTTGTGAGTGTTCTTTATACTAAGAACTGTAGTTTGATTTAGAACATCAATGCTTTTAGATAACGTGCCTGAACCGATCAACTTTTGATATAGGAAATGTTCAAAACATTATCCAACAATACAAAATTATATCCTTTCTTTACTAATAAAGAGACTGATATGATTTTGTATATCAGGTTCGGTATCTAATAACATTCGTTCAGAATCAATGTATTGGTAATACATGGTGACAGTGACCAACAGACTTGGCTGCAACACTTGCCCCGTTTTCTGCCTCATGAAACTTATCACCCGTTCTCAGTTCTTTACCTATCTGTAGCCCATGTTACAAATTACATATGCGGAATCCTGACCCGGTATCTCATACCCAGGACGTAAAGAATACTGAGAAACAGTTCTGTATAATGAACACAGCCGAAGATGATGCATCAGTATGCACTTTCTTCGTTTGGGCGGCACGGGAATTCTGGTAATCCCCTATTTCCTGCTCTGTCTTATAACAATTATAAGTTGGAGCGGGACCAACGTTCCCCAGCTCTGTATAACAAGCGGGTTCGGTTAATATTCCATATTATTATCTTGATTAAGGCGTGACATGGTCGCTACTAGGAGAGAGAGAGAAGAAAACACTCAGCGTGCGCTCTTGCAAGAATAGATTGGTTATTATTTTATCTAATCAGGATGGCTCCCACTGTTTTTTATCAAATCTTTCTTCAAACCCTAAAAGGAAAGACTAGCCAGGATTAATTACACACTACAAGTTCGCCAATCTTTCAGCCAGGCCAGTGTCGGTACTTTGAGGGAGGTCCCCCGTGCTTTCGCACGAACCTAATTAATGTAAACCTCATTTTCCCATAGGCGTAACCCCGTTGACACCTTTCTAGACACCTACTTGATCGGCTAATTGTAATGTGTAAAACTCTCCCAGGAGTAACAATTACTCGCAGCGGGTATCGGGATCCAACTATCTCATAGAAGGTATGCAATCTCATTGCAAATTTCAACACGTGAAATTCCCGATAATATTTTGCCCCTAACGTGCTATGACCTTGACGAAAGCCAACAAACCATAGCCCGCTAGTCAAGTTCAACCCGTGCATTTCTTGATTGAATTAAACCCATCCGCACGACCCTTGACGAAAGCCAAAAAAGCCGCATGACTACCCTAATCCAATCGCATCGTATGCAGCAGATAAGCAGCATATAGCTACCGCACACTACACCTTGACGAAAGCCAACAAATGTAGCACGAATACTATATACAACTTATCTGAAATGACGGAGGGCTTCGACAGGTTTTTCTGAAAACCTATTGCGTAATGAACTTGATATCGTTGTAGAATCAAATGATTTTAAAATGGAGTGTTTTTGAGGCTTTTCTAGTTTTGCTAAAGGGGTCACTCCCGGTGAAGGGATCATCGGCCCTTTCCTCGTCGAATGAGGTGCGGGATATATCATATATATTACTGTGCAAAGCAGAAACTATAGAAGCAATCAAAAGACAAACCAAGGGTTGTAGCATCTGCCAGTTATTGCTAACGGAGTCTCTCCCGGCGAAGGGATCTCGGTCCTTTCCTTATCAAATAAGGTGCAGGATATATCATATATATCGTTGTGCAAAGCAAGAACTGTAGCTACCTGTTTTATTTTTTAAATTTGATTCCATAACATCTTTAGGTTTCTTTTATTTCATTAATCTCATTAATGAAGTCCCATCATTTAAGTACCTAAACATCACAGATAAATACGACGTACACTTATGCCATCCGCATTCGCCTCGATGTCCCTTCGTGCACCATTAGGTTAGGTAACTAACGGCAGAGCGGGGCAGGGCTAGCACGGGTGTAAAACATAAGTAACGCCTATATAATATATCATATATACTATATACAGTATTTATCACAGAACATCAAATGATCACATCACAGATATCGCAGCAGAAGAATCATATGAAACATTGGATATACTAGGACGTCCGTGTTTTCAATACGAGCCAGTATAAAACACGGATTCCACGGTCGCGATGAATAGCCAAACCCACACCCCTAGACCCCTACGAGAGCGGCAAGCAACCCTACCAATTCTAGAGTTAGGAGACCCGGACTCGACTCCTCGAGTTGGTCTCCCACTGGACTCCAGAACCCGGTTACTTGTGCCCTCCTCCTTGGGTCTATCCTAGTGCGGAAAAGTAAATAATATACAAAAGGTGACATCTTCCGCAACCTGGAAGTGCCCTAATAAAAGAATATTACATACAAGTTTTTACATGAATGAAAATGAAAAAACACTCGTCTCACATAAAAAAAAACCCCGGCTATTCAAACACGACGATCCAATATAACATATCCAGCAACACATAACATCACATGCCATCAACGTAAGTAAATATGCCCATCCCAATTGTCGTTGACATATAGCAACGAAACCGGCGATATCACATATTACACTTACGGTCACAGAAAAGAAAGTGTAAAACTACAACAGTTGGAATCCGCAACCTCCATAGACATCACATGCCTAACAATTATAAACCCCGCATTTTAGTCTCAAAATCGAAAACTCTTTTCAATATCAAGTCGGGCAATTCAACAAGATTCCCGACATCCTGATCGAATGCTCGTCGCAAACTTCAGTAGACGGCCGCATCCCCGATGCCGTCGACGAAGTGTACCAAGGCGGAACACCGCTGCCGTGAGCACCCTAACGGATACTTTCGGCGACGGGGTTCTCCTACAGTCACTTGGTCGGGGCTATGGGGCGAGGCTGTCTATTAAGTTTACCCGGCGAGTATCCGCGTACGCTACGTGATTGCGACGGACTTTTGATCACATCAAAATTCCCTGGCAACCGATCAAGTGAGACTAAACCGCTAGATTTATAACATTCATTCAGTTATCTCATAACAACTTGTGAATTCTAATTATTGTATCACATTCCGGATAAATATAAAATGTTAAACTTTCCGATCGAACATTCAAACACCCAAGTTTTCCCGAAACAGCTCAACATATGAAACATGTTTAAAAACATTCACTTTGTGCCTCAGTACCAACGGTCCAGCCGTAGAAGGGTCAAGCCAACGCCTCACATGTGGCACGCCGTACTGCCCCAAACCCTAAGGTTCAAAGGGCAGTTCAAGACGGTCACATAATCGAGTTAAGGTTTGTTGTCTTCTAGAGGGACCATCGCGTTACTTGCACTACTTAAAACGTTATTAAACCACGGAAAGATCCAACACTTGGAAATTTCCCGACAGGGAAAAAGGTGGGTATTTATATCCAGTCGAACCTTTTTAACATATTCTAAAATTACCCGGAAAAGCTCATAGACAAAGTTTGAAATTTCCGATCGAATCTTCGAAGCTCCAAAACACCCCAGAAAACTCAACTCTTGAGTGCAAATTAAAAATTCCCATAAAACTCAGCACCTGAATAAACAAATTACTGTGCAAAAATTATAGGCTAATCTCATAATTTGGCCGCGGAACCGTCGCAAAAGCCAGGCATCTGCCGCGGTTCCGCCGCGCTTTAGACTCATCATTAGGTAATTTTTGCACCATAATTCTTAGAATTCCCTTCTGAAATTTTTAAGCATTTTTAATCTGGAAAAATCCGAGTTTTGTAAAAATTTACAGAGAGGAGTCAATTTTAGGGTTTCGGGTTCGTTCGGGTTTCAAACTTCGTATACGCATCGCCTAAGGCTCTAGCTAGGCTCTGATACCACTGTAGGGTTCCTAGGCACACTAATGAGGTCTCACAAGGCATCAACCATGCCAATTTCAAAAATTTCTGGTGCCGAGAAACCCTAATACGGATCGTTAACTAGAGTTTAGGCGAAACATGCAAGCAAGTTAACAACTTAACTACTAAGTGAATGGAAATACAACCTTTGTAGATCCGGTCCTCCACTTCCTTAGCTCTGTGATGATGTCCCTCCGCTGCGATCATCGGATCCCGGACTTTAGCTATGGTTTCGTCGAAGAAATGATCGGGCTAGGTCGTCGACATCGATGCCGAAGATGATCTACGTCGAGGCAACTCAAGATCAAACTCCAACTTCACCAAGTCATGAAACTTGTGAAGAAAACACCCTATACTACTTGGCAAGTGGTAGAGGATGAAGAAATAGGAAGTGGGGTCACTTTAGAATTGGATTTCTCACTCTTTTTCTCATGTTGCCATTGATGGTAGCAAGCTCTCTTCTTGTTGAAGAAGAAGAAGAAGAAAAAGAATATGATAAGTCCTATTCAAAATAGAAAATAATATGATACTTGTCATATTGGCAACCATGATTAAGTGTAGAGAATAAACTAAGGTTAGGTGAATGGTTAGGTTAGGCAAAGAAACAAAAATGGTTGAACTTTTTCAAAGCTTCATGAAGCTTCAAGTAAATCCAAAAAGCAACCATTTCTTTTCTTGCCTTAAAAGGAAATAAATAAATGAATGAATAAATAAATTAAACAAAACCCTAACCATTTACTTAACCAAGGTTTAAACTAAACATACACACAAACATGCATGTATCATCAAACATGATACAATCAAGTGCACAAAAATATATCACATATACAATGTGCACATCAAGTGAGAAAATCCATCTTAAGTGAACCAATACTAGTTAATGCAAAGTTAATATATCAAATATATAATTATACATTAAATCATTAAATCAACACTTGATTTAACGATCCGGTCATATCGCATATAACCGACTAATATCCAATGTATCGGCTTATCGAATCAATCCTTGATTCGATAACGAGGTTATATCACATACAACCATTCGATACATTCATCGCGAGAATAGAATACGGTATCACATACACGCATTATTCTCGGTCCCGCACATATCTCATATGCGCTCCTATTTCGTTTCGCTTGAGCCAGGAAACCTCTGTGTAGGACTCTAAAGACACGTCAATACGCCGGTAGCAGATGATGATCATATCAAGCACCCACAAGCCGCAAGCGGTCTGCTAAACGTAACGGTCACCCGGGTATTGAGCGATCAGAAGATCGATGAGCAAGCCCGCTCACACTCCTGTGAATCCAACCAGTAACACTTACCGTACAGTCCGATCTCGTCGTCTGATATGTCGCATATCTCGCCTAGGGGTGGTAAACGTCAGACCCCAATAGCTCGATAAGTCGTGTCGATATGAGGTCTGTAACAGTTCGAGAAACTACTGGTAACACTTACGAGTAAATCTCAGCAACCCTGGCCAGGGATTTCCGGTTATAGCCAATCGAACACAGCGCAACATCAACTCCCTATACCAGGAGAGGCGAATCCCCTCCTATCGCTCATTGCCTCCATGTGATTCGGGACTGTACCCAAAAACCACCGTTTTGCACGCCCTCTTGGACATGGTAAGGTGGAAATCAAAGCACAGTGGGAACCATACAAGACTCTATGACGATCTCGGGTCAACAGACTACTCTGTACCAGTGCCACCAGAGAACTGCCATCTGACGTAAGGTATAATACCAACTGGGAGTTCTCGGCGAGTCCGTCCAGTGTACCCAGTCTCCACTGAGCACCCGTACATCATCTCTGATGTCAAACACCAATGGATATGGGATCATCCATCGTCCATCTGTATGGGTCGAGAAGGTATACGCTAGTCTACTCTGGTATATCGATGCCCCGTCTCGATATACCCACGACTAGGGACCTTGAAGAATGTACTTATGGACTACCATGTCCCCACTAGTATGATCCGCATCATAGTCCAGGTAGTCAAGTACACATCCTAAGGGCTTTACCAACATGTAACAGAGAGACAATCAGTGTATACGTTAAGGTAAAGAGCAACCAGATAGCATACTATCATGTCGAGCAAGAAAGTCCTCCCTGTATATGTCCAAGCATCCACTACAATATACATCCTATGTATAGTAATGGCCTCTAGGGCATACATATAACTAACATATGTCACGTGCCCAATCTAGCGTACTCTGGGAAGCGGGGCGTGACATGGTTCTTTTGGTATCAGAGCCATAGGTTAGTTGGGTTGATTCTTTTTGTAGTTAGGTATTGTACCCAATACACGAATCGGAATACCCGTGTTTAGGAAACATGTCCTGCCACTTTGCCGTTTACCATTCTTGAATCACATTCTTCCTGATTATATCTTTTACGATGTGCAAACTTCCTTTGCATATCGACTCAAAAAACATGATTTCTTGTTATCTCTAAGACTTAGGCGACTTGGGTGGAGTTAAGTAATTGTGGCTATGATACCGCGGCATAGTTACAATGCGGTACTCTATTTAAGTATCTTGGAGTTCTAGCCTTGATCTATATATTGAATCTATCATCATGCTAATGTTGGGTGTTTTGAGTTCAGGATTATGGCAGGTAAGAATTTGAAGACGTGCCAGAGGTGTGTGGACGAAGTCGCCATGCTTGGAGTGATAAGAGGAATGCTGGAGAATCAAAAGAGACAGACCGAGCTGATCCAGCAGTAAGCAGACTCATTCCAGGAAGGTTTGAGGACCGTTCAGCAGTCCGTAGACAGGATTGAAGCTAAACCAGTCGACCGAGTAGGGACCGTGGCAGATTTCAGGCGTTTGGGTCCGTCTACATTTACTGGTTTGGAGGAGCCGTTGCCAGCCGAGCAGTGGCTAGTTGACACGGAGAATTTGCTGATTGCGGCACAGATTCCAGATGACAAAAGGGTTGATGTGGTACGCATTCAGCTAGTGGACTATGCCCGAGAATGGTGGCTTGTGGAGGAGACCCGCTTGCCCAAGCCGATCAAGTGGGCGGATTTTTTCTAAGAGTTTCCTGGAGAAGTTCTTCCCGCGGACTGCACGGGAGGAAGTGGAAGAGAAGTTTGTTGGGCTAAAGCAGAATGGAGCACCCGTAGATGTGCATGCAGCAGAATGGACGAGACTCAGTAGATTCGCTGGACCTTTAGCTGCCAACGATGCAGACAGCAGTTGCCGTAAGGAAGCAGTTCTGTCGGGCCAGTCGAATTTAGGGCTAGGCCGACAAACAATATTCTTGCAGCAATGGAAGTTGATGAAAGTGAAGAACCGGCTGTTGCTCGTGATTTTATGGACGTATTTGAAGATATATCGGGTTTGCCGCCGAAGCGAGATGTGGAGTTCGCAATTGATCTTATTCCTGGTGCAGCACCGGTATCTAAAGCATATTATCCGATGGCACCAGTAGAGTTGGAAGAAGTTAAGAAACAGGTTGCTGAATTGCTTGAGAAGGGTTGGATTCGAAGCAGTAACTCACCGTAGGGAGCTCCAGTTCTTCTAGTAAAGAAGAAGGATGGCACAAGAAGAATGTGCATCGACTATCGGGAACTAAACCGGGTGACTATTAAGAACAAGTACCCGATCCCTTGCATTGGAGAACTTTTTGAGCAGCTTAGTGGCGCGAGGGTATTCTCGAAGCTGGATTTGCGATCCGGATATCATCAGGTCCGAGTGAAAACAGATGATATTTTCAAGACGGCATTTCGAACTTGGTACGGACATTACGAATACTTAGTGATGCCCTTCGGAGTAACGAATGCGCCGGCAGTATTCATGGACTTAATGAACTGAATCTTTTCACCGTTCTTGGACCAGTTTATTATGGTATTCATTGACGATATTCTGGTTTACTCGAAGAGTTTTGAGGAGCATGCTGAGCATTTAAGGATCGCACTTCAGACGTTGAGACAGGAGAAATTGTACGCGAAGATGAGTAAGTGCGAGTTTTGGCTGGAGGAAGTGAAGTTTTTTGGGGCATGTTGTGTCTGGCGATGGCATTGCCGTCGATCCAGAAAAGATTGCAGCAGTTCGAGATTGGCCTATTCCAAAGAATGTTGCTGAGATAAGAAGTTTCCTTGGATTAGCCGGATACTACAGGAGATTTGTGGAGAACTTTACTCGTCTGGCAGAGCCGTTGACCAAGCTTACGCGCAAGGAGATACCTTTTGTATGGACGGATAAATGTGCGTTAGCTTTTGAGACGTTGAAGCAGAAGTTGATAACCTCCCCTATTCTGACCGTGCCAGACAATTCCGGAGGATTGGTGATTCACAGCGACGCATCTGGAAAAGGATTGGGATGTGTTTTGATGCAGCATGGGAAGGTTGTAGCATACGTATCGAGACAATTGAAGACCCACGAGAAGAATTATCCAACTCATGACTTGGAGCTTGCGGCTGTGATTTTCGCTTTGAAGGTTTGGAGACACTACCTTTTGGGCGAAAGAGTTGAAGTTTTTACAGATCATAAGAGCTTGAAGTACGTGTTCACATAGAAGGAACTTAACATGAGGCAGCGTAGATGGTTGGAGCTGATGGCTGACTACGATCTTGATCTTAAGTACCATCCGGGGAAGGTCAATGTTGTGCCGGATGTGCTTAGTTGGTTACCAGTAATTCAGGTGTTAACTACGCAGAAGGAGATCGTTGCAGATTTTCGAAGATTTGACTTGGAGGTTGTGCTACCACGTTCTACGGGACAGTTGATGCAGCTGCAAGTGCAGTCGTCTTTGATTGAGAAAATTAAAGCAGCACAATCGCAGGATCCTAGACTGCAAAAGTTTCGAAAGCAAATTGAAGCCGGATTATGAACAGATTTACTGGTCCACGAAGATGGTTCGTTGAGGTATGGTAGCCGTTTGTGTGTGCCAAAGGGAGATGTTCGTGAAGAGCTTTTGAAGGAGGCACACAGTTCAGCTTATTCTGTACATCCAGGAGGCACAAAAATGTACCGAGATATTCGACAACATTTCTGGTGGGAAGGCATGAAACGGGAGATTGCTCGCTTTGTGGCTAAGTGCTTGGTGTGTCAGCAAGTTAAGGCTGAACATCAAAGGGTTGCTGGTTTATTGCAACCACTTCCGATTCCTCAGTGGAAGTGGGAACATATAACCATGGATTTTGTGACGTCTTTACCGCGGAGTCCAAAGGGCAACAATGCAGTATGGGTGATTGTTGATCTGTTGACCAAGGCAGCTCACTTTATTCCTTTCCGGGTTGGTCAATTAACAAAGACTTTGGCAGAACGGTACATGCAGGAGATTATAAGATTGCATGGAGTACCGGTGAGCATCGTGTCCGATCGGGACACTCGGTTCTTATCACACTTCTGGAGGAGTTTACAGAAAAGTTTGGGGACTCGATTGAAATTTAGCACAGCTTATTATCCTCAAACTGATGGTCAGTCGGAGAGAACGATCCAAACTCTTGAAGATATGTTGAGAGCATGCATGTTGGACTTCAAGGGTTCGTGGGAGGATCATCTACACTTGGTAGAGTTTTCTTACAACAACAGTTTCCAAGCAACTATCCAGATGGCTCCGTTTGAAGCTTTGTATGGTCATAAATGTCGTTCACCTGTTTGTTGGGATGATGTCGGTGAACGAAGATTGTTGGGACCAGATTTGGTTGTGCAGACAGTTGAAAAGGTTAACACTATCAGGAATCATATGAAGGCAGCACAAGACCGACAGAAGAGTTGGGCAGACACGTCAAGAAGACCTCTAGAGTTCGCCGTGGGTGATTTGGTGTTCTTGAAGATATCACCGACTAGAGGGGTGATTCGTTTTGGGAGTCGAGGAAAGCTTAGTCCTCGATTCGTTGGACCCTTTGAGATCTTGGAGCGTGTTGGTGAGGTGGCGTACCGTTTGGCGTTACCGCAGACCTTGGCAAATGTGCACGATGTGTTTCACGTATCTCAACTACGAAGGTATGTTCGAGATGAAACGCACGTATTGGATCATTCGGAGTTAACAGTACGAGAAGACTTAACTTTTAAGGAGCGACCGGTTAAAATTGTGGATCGAAGGGAAAAGGTTCTCAAGAATAAGGTTATCCCTCTTGTGCTTGTTTCTTGGGGTAATCGATTGCATGGAGAGTCCACTTGGGAACGAGAAGATGAAATCCGACAGAAGTTTCCTCACCTCTTCTTGTAGTTTTTTTTTTGTATTCTTGGAATTTCGAGGACGAAATTCTTTTTGTAGTTGGGTATGATGTAACACCCGAGCCCAATGCTACTGTTTTTCAGTTACTGTTTGAGCATTAGTGTGGTACTCATTTCATTTATCTTACTTGTTTGTGGCTTACTGTAAAATTTTACCCGGCAAAGTCATTTCTGCATATAACAATTTTTGGCATCTAAAATAAAATTAAAAATATCCATCTTGGCCTACTCGACACCCCTAGCCTTGTGGTAGCGTTCGTGTATTGTGTTCTCGTCCCGTTCAGTGAAACGAGCGAGTTTGGACGGCTACGCGCGCGTACATGTGTCCGTTTTGGGGGTGTGCTTTTTAATCATAAAACACTTAATTTTAAGATTTGGAACCCACTTAAAATCCTATTATTTCAATTTCAAATTTTTGGACCCGACCCGGGCGCGATTTGGAAATGTTTTGCTTTACGCTAAAATTCCAAATTTTAATATATTTAAAACCACCGCATAGTTTATATATTAACCATATAAAATCTTTTAAATCTAATCTTTATGTTAAATTTTCTAACAGAATGATTCTTCAGTCAATCAACAATTATTCTCCCCTGGGCCCCACTGTTATTCCTACGTCTCTCTCTCTATATATCATATCTCTCTCTCTCCCTCAAATCTCCTTCATATTTTAAAAAAAAAACTTTCCCTCATCCTTCTTCTAAAACAAACACAGAACCCATCCGAGCCCAGCGAACCCCGGCCGCTTCGTCCCCGTCGCCGCCGCAACCCCGTCGCCGGCACCACCGTCGCCTGCGCCCGCACCTCCTCATCTCAACTACAGCCCCTCTTCCTCCTCTTCCAACATTCCCAACCACCTGCACCCTCAGCCGCGACCCATGCCCTCGCCGCCGCAGCCATCGTCGTCGACACCCGTACCACCACCTTCACCCTTCTCACCCCCGACCATCTCCTCTTCCCTCCTTTCTCCATTCCCGCACCCCTGCACCCTCACTGCAACCTGCGCGCACCCCACTGCATAGGATTCGATCGCCGGATCTATCACCGCCGGCGATCTCGATCTGCCTCCCCGGCCTCCGTATGACCCACTGTAAGCCTTCTACTTCTTTTCCTCCTTTCTTTCTTCTCTGGTTCCTAGTATTCTTGAACTGCACCTCTTGACGGTTTACTGTTCACGTGCTCGCCGGATTCCGGCCGTGCCGGCGATGTGTCCCGACGTTCCAGTGAGGTACCCCGACACGTGTGGATCCATTGTTCGTCGTTTGGGTGCGCACCAGATCGCGCACCAGATCGCATCCGTATTGCGTCCAGACCGTGCACCAGATCGCGCACCAGATCGCGTCCGTATCGCGCCCAGACCGTGCACCAGATCGCGCAGCCGATCGCATCCGTATCACGTCCAGACCGCGACTAGACCCGGTACCGTGTCGTGCCGTTTCACACGCTGTATCGTGACATGTGCACCAGGCCGCCTGCATCTCGACCCTTGTTCTGAGGCAAGTACCCCTTGCTACATGCTATACAATATTTACATATATGTATTGACACCCTAAACCTGTAAAATTTAACTTGGTACAATCGTTTCCCATTTTCGGTTACAATACTGCATTATATCATTTTACTGTTAAACATGAAACTTACAGTTTGCAAATTGAACCTAATAATCAAATCTACCCGTTCAATCATATTTTACTGTTAAAATAGTTGGTAGTATTTATCCCTGGAGTTCTGTTACATTCGGACACTCGTATGCTTTTAACCTGAATAACTGTTTTCAACCGTTACATAAATTATTGCACCGCTAAGGGTTCTTAAACCTGTTAACATGACTAAACAACTATATTGTCTTACTGCACTCTTGTAATTTGAATGAAACTGCTTATTATTTAATTCATTGCTTATCTCATATTGTTAATACCCATGTTTGATTATATATCTGATTGTGAGCACACCCACGATATTGTTTACACCTTGACCTGACATGGCTACACACATGTATATATTGATATACCTGACATGGTACCGTACACTGTTGACTTGACCTGATATACCATGACCTGACCCGTTACCTGATCTTGTGTCTAATGCCAACAAACCTGACATGTAGTCCTCATGGACCGTTCCTGTTGTCTATCCAGACAAACCTGCTTTTACCTGATCCTGTGTTGGCATTAGTTCTTGATTACTGAATACCTGACTCGACATACATAACTTGGGGGTATGGGGAAATCAAAGGTGAAACCGACTTGTAACTCAACAGTTTGATACCTGTTCTGATCAGTCTTACGGGCTAGGCCAGCCCCGGAGTAATGATGCTGACATCACTCGCCTATCCTGCTACCTGTTACTGCCTAGCGACACGTCTCGGATTCAGCCCCGAGGATCTTGACCGTGGTCTAGGGCATGCACGGGATACTATTGAGTTACATCGACGATTCATCAATTGATTTCAAAGACTTTAGAATAGAAAACCCGATAGACTAGTTTAGTTACATACTGCACACTACCCTGCACTGCTTGATTCACATTATTGCTACTCTCCTTTTATTCATGTTCATTTTGCATTGCCTGTTACACTGTTCATATTATATTACTTGATGACATGACGCGCTAACGTCTGGGTTTTGCATGGCCCAGATTCCGTACCGATGTCGCAGTCCGAGCAGGAGTACTTCAGCCAGCAGGCTGAGCTGTGAGTTCAATAGTAGTAGTTTTATTTCCTGCATTTATTTCCTGATGCGAGCCGCATTATGGGACATAGTTTTCAGTTATTTGTATTGGATCATTTTCTTCCGCATTTATTTATTATTGACTCCTGTTATTCTGAATTATGGACATGTTTTAGATAGTTTTATCTTGTTCTTGATATCTCTAGAGCCGTAATGTGACTGTGGATGGATACTTCCTACCCACAGGTAGCATGGTTGGCTATGTCACGCGCCCAATCTAGCGTACTCTGGGAAGCGGGGCGTGACATAAGTAGTGTGTGAAACTAATTAAAATTAAATTTTAGCTTGTAACATAAATAAATTACAAGGGTTTTAGTGATAAATTTAGCTTCATTTTAATAAAATGGCGTTTATATAATAACATGGGTAGTGAAGGGTCTTTGTGTAAAGTTTAGGAAATTGTGCAAACTTGGAAATGTTGAGAGTGTAAGTGAAAAAGGGGTTAGGTAATGTTTTATTTATGAAATTATGTCACGACCCAAAGTTTGGCCCGTGACCGGCACTTAACCACGTAACGTCTACAGGCGTAACGCGACTAAGTAAGCCGAAAAACCCAGAAATCAAACCAGTAAAAGTATAGAGTGATTTAAGCATTTAATAGAACAAATTACTAAGATAACAATATACGACACCGTAGCGAAGAAAATGAGCAACAGGTGGGCAACATCACAGATAGAATAAACTGCATAAGTAGAGTCGGCTCACAACGAGCTCGACACCAGAATACAAAATAATATACATCGTCCTCACAACTGGTCTCTAAGTCAATACATAAGTGGTAGATGGAGAGTACTAGATACAACAATGTACATAACTGAAAGATAACCAGATACCGCACAAAACCCACCTATCAGCAAAAGAGCTAGCACACCAACTGTAGGGGTATCTGTGTCAAAAGATGCAAGAATGCAGCCTGCCGCGACTACTCCGAAGGGCAACCTGCAAACACTGTGGCACAACGGGGGTGAGTTGCCAACTCGTGAATAGAAGATAGCATATAAAGGTAATCGCGAGTATGCACGTGCTACTATACTCTAACCTATATCAACAGATAACATCTATATGATGAACTGGATGCTCAAGCATGCAACAAGTGCGATCTAATAACATCTCCATGTAATGAGCAAGAAATGTGATGATCATGTATAGCAATGCAATCTAACAACCCTATATAGAATGAACAGGGTATGCAATGATCAGGTATAGCAATGCAATCTAACAACCCTATATAGAATGAACAGGGTGTGAAATGATCAGGTATAGCAATGCAATCTAACAACCCTATATAGAATGAACAGGGTATGCAATGATCAGGTATAGCAATGCAATCTAACAACCCTATATAGAATGAACAGGGTGTGCAATGATCAGGTATAGCAATGCAATCTAACAACCCTATATAGAATGAACAGGGTATGCAATGATAAGGTATAGCAAAGGAGTCTAACAACCCTATATAGAATGAACAGGGTATGCAATGATCAGGTATAGCAATGTAGTCTAACAACCCTATATAGAATGAACAGGGTGTGCAATGATCAGGTATAGCAATGCAGTCTAACAACCCTATATAGAATGAACAGGGTGTGCAATGATCAGGTATAGCAATGCAATCTAACAACCCTATATAGAATGAACAGGGTATGCAATGATCAGGTATAACAATGTAGTCTAACAACCCTATATAGAATGAACAGGGTGTGCAATGATCAGGTATAGCAATGCAATCTAACAACCCTATATAGAATGAACAGGGTATGCAATGATCAGGTTTAGCAATGTATACTATATCAGGAATAATAGGTACAGGATGAGATATCAATTACTACATACTGAGCATGGGAAATATAACATCTACACGGAATGTCATCGTGGAAAGTATAATCGGTACCCATCAATGTACCCAATAACCCAATACTACTCAGGCGTCGTCATCCTCCTCGGTCCTCCAATCCTGTAAATCTCATATAACCGTGAGTGCCCAACATCGGCACCCAAAATATCAAGAAATACTCGTGCCAAGCATCGACACGCAAATCCTCCTGTATAGGGCATCCGTCAGTCCGGATCAGCCCACGGGCTCTGTCTGCGGTATTGGCCCTCGGCCCCGGCAGTACGAGTCGTCCCGTATCCATCCATAGACTCTGGTCGGTATCCTCCGGATAACCGCCAGGTCCAACCAATCACTGGTAGGTAGTAGTCCCTCTGCCAGGCTCACCGTCTACTACACAGCGAAACCGTTCTCGTCCCGGGGTACCATACCGGGTCCACCATGTACCCGTAATCGGCCTCATCCAACTCCTCGATTAGGGTTCACATATATCACTCTAGTACCGAGAAAACACATGGTGGACGCACCGAAATATCATATCAAGGGAAACCGGGTTTTTAAATAATTAACTATTCTCTTTGAAATATCCACGGTTCCCCAAATCCAGAATTAACATGGAAACAACATATCTCAATGCGTAATCTAAGTAAGTATGAAGATATCAATATATGTGTGCACTGGTACGAATATACAGTGTGCATGTGCGCAGGTATGAAGATATCAATATATGTGTGCACTGGTATGAATATACAGTGTGCATGTGTGCAGGTATGAGCATATCAATAGATGTGTGCACTGGTATGAATATACAGTGTGCATGTGTGCAGGTATGAGCATATCAATATATGTGTGCACTGGTATGAATATACGGTGTGCATGTGCGCAGGTATGAAGATATCAATATATGTGTGCACTGGTACGAATATACAGTGTGCATGTAGTACCAGTAGGGGTATGTGATGCATATGTGCCTGAATATGGATATAACATATGCTGTTATGCGGCAATTCATGACAACATCAATAGGGTGGAATCAGTATGATATATGATTTATAGCAATCCTATAATGTGAGTGTCATGGCAATCACTAACGGTGTGAGTGTAGCATATCAAGCGTGCTCGTGCGACTTGAACCGTTAGTGACAGTGCAGTGTCCTATGCTTTCTTTTCTTATATGCAACAATAATGTATGCTACTACAGTCCATATGAACATCTACAATCTAATATCCTAACTCGCCCTGACGCTTAACGCCATACGGGCGATTTCCCCGTAGATGTTAAATCTACTCACCTGGTCGTGCACTACTCGTAGCCGACCACCTGCTTCCCTTTCTTAGCTTCGTCCGACGTACCCGCCTGCGAACCTGGAATTACACAAGAATCCATATATAAGCAACTATCTCGCAAAACGTGATATCGACGTCAAACGATACGCTCGCGTCGCGAACTAAACGCGCGTGTATACGATACGCTAAACGTGTGCATGCGTCTAAAACTAACCCCGATACGCCGCGATACGCTGAATCATGGAACCCTCTCGCGTATCGCGCGTATCACGCGAACCAAAAGTACTAGAAATACGATATAACATCCCAGATTCTACCCAGGCTAACAACTTACAAGACTATACATACCACTGGCCTAGAAATCACAATAGACTCCTACCCATCCAAACATCACCCAAACATTCCCCTATCTGGCCGCAAATTGCGGCCAGAATGAATAAATTGGCGGCCTCGCTATGGGGTGGGGGTCTCGGGCTCTGGTTGTGTGGTCTATACCTTGTATACATGCTCCAGTTAACTCAATTTCAACCTGAACTACTCGGGCCTAAAGCAGATCACAGAAATCCAATTTGTTCACTTAAAACACTAAATTTGCACAATTTAAAATCCTATGGTATTTTGGTGTAATCTGGGGTCTAACTAGGTTTACATGGTCTTAATAACAACTAATTAGGCTAGGTTAACCAATATTAACAGCACTAAACCATAAGTCCACACAATCACCATTTCAAGCACAAAATCCCACCTTTTTACACAAACCGAAGCAATTCCTACATAAGTTAAGTAATCTAGAGGGTTAGGCTCAAAGATTATACCTTACTAGACCCTATGAAGCAGGAAGAGGGAGGAGGAGGAGAAGAGGTGAGCTGCTGTGGCTGCTGCTGCCTGCTGTGCTGCTGCTGATGCTGTAGTTGCTGCTGATGTTGATGCTTCTGCAGCTGATGCTGGTGCTGTGGCTGCTGATGATGCTGCTGCAACTGCTGCCTCTCTCTCTCTCAGCTGAGTGTGTGTGTGTGTGTGTGAGAGTTGGGAGAATGAGAAGTGAGAGTGAGAGAATGAGGCCTCAAGTCAACAACCCCCTCTCTCTTTCCCTCTCTCTTCATTTAATGAGCATGGCTCAAGCCATGCCCATACTCCCTCTCTCATGCACCAAGTCAACAAAAGAAAAGAAAAGAAATTCAAATAACAAAATACACAACTAAATAAAACCCAATTAAATCCCAAAACACTTAATACAAATAGGTTAACGCATCATGGTTGCTAATCATGGTTTTAACCCCAAATCTAAACCCTAGTTTACATGCACAAGTGTGTGTGTTCCTAGAAAAATCCTAATAAAATATTCATTAACTAGAATAAATATCAGAAACTTAATTTGGTAAACTTTTTACCAAGAACTATCTATTAAAATATAATTAACCCCTAAACACGACCTAAGGTGTTACAATCTTCCCCCCTTAAAGAAAATTCGTCCCCGAATTTTAAAATACAAAGCTACGCATACCTTCAGAGGGATGAGGGAACTTCTGCCGCACCTCGCCCTCAGCCTCCCAGGTGACCTCTTCACTGTTTGGGATGCACCCAAATACCTTCACTGATGGCAAGACCTTCGATCGAAGTTTCTTCACCTGCCGGCCCAAAATTATGGCTGGCTGTTGGGTGAACGAAGGATCACGCTCGAACTAAATGGTCTGGCGCTGAATCCAATGAGAAAGGTCATGAAGGTAAATGCAGGGTATCGACATAGGGAATACGGGGAGAATACTCAATAATCTAGGTGGAAGTGCCCAACTTAAGGCAACGAACCGACTCGCCTTAGGAATCCTAAAAAGACTTACTATCCTGGAAAGCTGCCCAAAACTCAACATGTCATCTATCGGAAATTTCCGTGGGAATACATGATCTGCCATTGTGAACTCGAATCTGCGACCCTCTTGGTCAGCATCTGATCTCTATCCGCAATAGACCATTCTCATCCTGACCCAAAACAACCGGGTCATTTTCGAAATTTCTAAACTAGCTGAGGTCCAATAATCCTATAACACGGAGTTAGGAAAAACAGACTGGTGATCGACATAACCTAACCTCTAATCCTAAAGGTTACCAATTGGAGGGTCTCCTGATAACTGCTATCAAGGAGAACCCTATCGATGGCAAGCGACGATCCCTAACTGCCGACAGCAATTTCTACATACGCACAACCTAACAAGAACAACTGAGTATCACTGGATGACAAGCATCCGAATGGAGTCACATCCTGACAACTCCTGGGTGGACACCATAATGAAAATTCGGGGAGATCTGCTCTCGTTCCCTCCTCGGAACGGTTAAAGGTTGCAACTCTCCCGTCAGTCTCAGCTGCTCAACTCAAGCACACAATAAAACAGACACCTTGAAACGAATCCCGAGACTTCTCTTTCTATCCCTGCCCCCCGTAACTACCTTACGAGTCACGTTAACAGTTGGTGGGGCTTGAATGAGTACAGAAAGTTGACCGATGTGCCTGCCCTAGGATTCCTCGTCTCTTTCCTATAAAATTAGGTACACAAGTGCCTCTCTAGCCTAGCACACCCTTGCCACCAGTCAAAGATTCCAAATCATTACCCAGCCGAGTAGGCTCCAATACCTCTGACGAACGAGCGTCGGCGGGCAGTGTCTCGCGAAAGCGATTTAAGAAAAGTGGTCGGGCGCGGACATGAGCAAGCTGTCTCCTCAGAAGAGATAAACTTATGCTGTACTCAACGATCGCACAAGAACTGTGAATCTGCGGAGGATTATCACAACAATCAATTTTTTTTCGCCGCAGGAAGATGTACATTTAACTCTGGTGGTCCGTGAAAATCTGACACGACTTCCAAACAAGTGGTGTCTCTAATCTCCAACTCAAAACCATCGCGGCCATCTCCAGATCATGAGTGGAATATCCTTCTTGTACTTCTTCTAAATGTAAGGAAGCAAAAGCGATAACTCCATTGTGTCACCTCGGTACACATTCGAGTCCTACTCACGAAACATCACAGTTAAACCACAAAGTCGCCCGAGCCAAAAGCAAAGAAGGAGCTGATGCAGTTGTTAACCGAGTCTTCAACTGCGGAAACTCCGTACACAAGCCTCAGTCTACAGAAAAGAAACCTCCAATCCGGTCAATTTAGTCAACGGGGCAGCATTACACTATCAATCCTGCATGAGACGGCGGTAACACCTGCTAAGCCAAAAATCTGCGGGCCTCCGTCCTGCTCACAATTAGGCCTAAGCTGTACGGCCACGATCTTCCTTGAAACCATACCAATTCGTCTCCGTAACTACAAAACCTAGGAGTCAACACAACAAGCTTAAAAGGAACACTCCGAGAATCTAGTAAACCGCTGGGGCTCTCCCAGTATCCGTATAACAGATCCTCAAGTGCTACTCCTATTCCTCAAGACACACTAAAAAGACTAGGATGTCGTAAATGACACAACAATAACTAGTCAAGGAACGGCCCGAAGAAAACTAGTTCATCACACCTACGAATGCTGCTAGAGCATTGGTGAGTCTAGTGACACACCCAAAACACACACAAAGCCCGTAGCACGCACAAGGCAGTCTTCGGAATATCATCACTCCGGACCTGCAACAATGATGACCCGATCCCAAACGAACCTAGACAAAGTCTCGCACTCTGGTGCTGATCGAAGAAATCGTCAATGCGAGGTACATGATACTTATCCGCACTGTAAGCCGATTCAAGTGACGATCCATCAATACACAACCTCAATCTGTCGTTTTCCTCCTTGACGAACAGAAATAGGAGCTTCCTAAATGCGAAACACTCAGACGCACAACTCCCTCAACAACCACTCTGCAGAAGATCCTTAGCTCCATAAGCTTCGTCGGCTCATCTTGGAATGACGTCGGAAAAATTCTCGCACGAAAGAGAACTGGTCCAACAAACCAACTGTGGCTACAGCATCACGAAAAACGCCATGAATCCACGACATCTCCTCAGAGCCGTCTAGCAAATAAGGCTGAATTCAAGCTGTAAGAGGCGGCACCACTATCCACCTGCACAACAAGAACTGACTTGCCCAGGAAAACAAACCCTAACTGTTTCCTCACGGTAGCCCACAACGCCTAACACGTAGCTAACCAGTCCGTGCCCAGGAGATCGCCAAATCCAACATCTCTAGGAGGATCAAATAGCAGATAATTCTCTATCTCCTACCCGATCGGCACAAGACCGAAGTACGTGTTGCACAACAAAAGGATTGCTGACGGAAGTTAACACAACAAACGGCTAATCCACCCAGCACGACTCTCGTCCTAAACTCGGCACGAAAAGTGTAAACATACGAGTGCAACAAAAGAACATACTGAAAGAGTACCTGTAGGCTCCGCATTGGACGCCCTCGCGTCCCGATGAGTCGAAACGAAAACTTATGCCTGTCCTTCATCTGCGACTGATCGAACTCTTCCTCTACTAGCCTGACCCCTCTGTGCAAACCCTCTACGTCCACGACGTCTCAAAATACGACCCTGACGTGCTGTGAAGGAACACTGCCTGATGAGGTGTTGAAGGCTTCCGCATCGTAAACACCTACGCGCTGCCTGCTGTCCTGCCTGGGGATGGAAGCCAAACGACTGTCCTCGTCCTAAGCCTCTGCTCTGGGCTGGTACACCAGTACGATTCCACAACTGTTCCAGAACTCTCACGGTCTCTGGAAGACGTGTCTCGTAAACTGGGGCTGCCTCCACCGGTGCTATGTAGGGGACGGAATACTGCATGATGATCGCAAGGAACAACTGGTTAACAGGGGTGACAACCACCTGTCACTGTGCTCGAACGACCTCTACCAATGAGCTCATCGTCTGGCGCAAGCTCTGCATCTCTGCCACTAGTCTAGCGATCTGACCCGTCGTAGGAGAAACAATCTGTCCTGGTACAACATGGGTACTACTCGGATCAGTCCTCGTCTCAGATAAATCAACTCGAACCTCGGCTCTCCCGGCCTCTCTCTGCATCCTCGTAGTCCTTGGCGGCATAATGGCTGGAAAGAAGGTAGGATTCGATGATGATATGAAAATCGAATCATAAGGATATATACGATCATAAAGGAAATTCAATCAATAAGTCCTAAGGTCGCTTAGGCGGAGTACCGTGTCGTGAGTATGCCGCGGAACATACGCACGCTACGCCACTCTGCTGCAGCTACCTACTCCATCATACCAGGGTCATCCTACACTCCGAAGGTAAAACCTACGCTCTGATACCAACTTTGTCACGACCCAAAGTTTGGCCCGTGACCGGCACTTAACCACGTAACGTCTACAGGCGTAACGCGACTAAGTAAGCCGAAAAACCCAGAAATCAAACCAGTAAAAGTATAGAGTGATTTAAGCATTTAATAGAACAAATTACTAAGATAACAATATACGACGCCATAGCGAAGAAAATGAGCAACAGGTGCGAAACATCACAGATAGAATAAACTGCATAAGTAGAGTCGGCTCACAACGAGCTCGACACCAGAATACAAAATAATATACATCGTCCTCACAACTGGTCTCTAAGTCAATACATAAGTGGTAGATGGAGAGTACTAGATACAACAATGTACATAACTGAAAGATAACCAGATACCGCACAAAACCCACCTATCAGCAAAAGAGCTAGCACACCAACTGTAGCGGTATCTGTGTCAAAAGATGCAAGAATGCAGCCTGCCGCGACTACTCCGAAGGGCAACCTGCAAACACTGTGGCACAACGGGGGTGAGTTGCCAACTCGTGAATAGAAGATAGCATATAAAGGTAATCGCGAGTATGCACGTGCTACTATACTCTAACCTATATCAACAGATAACATCTATATGATGAACTGGATGCTCAAGCAAGCAACAAGTGCGATCTAATAACATCTCCATATAATGAGTAAGAAATGTGATGATCATGTATAGAAATGCAATCTAACAACCCTATATAGAATGAACAGGGTATGCAATGATCAGGTATAGCAATGCAATCTAACAACCCTATATAGAATGAACAGGGTGTGAAATGATCAGGTATAGCAAGGCAATCTAACAACCCTATATAGAATGAACAGGGTATGCAATGATCAGGTATAGCAATGCAATCTAACAACCCTATATAGAATGAACAGGGTGTGCAATGATCAGGTATAGAAATGCAATCTAACAACCCTATATAGAATGAACAGGGTATGCAATGATCAGGTATAGCAATGTAGTCTAACAACCCTATATAGAATGAACAGGGTGTGCAATGATCAGGTATAGCAATGCAATCTAACAACCCGATATAGAATGAACAGGGTATGCAATGATCAGGTATAACAATGTAGTCTAACAACCCTATATAGAATGAACAGGGTGTGCAATGATCAGGTATAGCAATGCAATCTAACAACCCTATATAGAATGAACAGGGTATGCAATGATCAGGTATACCAATGTATACTATATCAGGTATAATAGGTACAGGATGAGATATCAATTACTACATACTGAGCATGGGAAATATAACATCTACACGGAATGTCATCGTAGAAAGTATAATCGGTACCCATCAATGTACCCAATAACCCAATACTACTCAGGCGTCGTCATCCTCCTCGGTCCTCCAATCCTGTAAATCTCATATAACCGTGAGTGCCCAACATCGACACCCAAAATATCAAGAAATACTCGTGCCAAGCATCGACACGCAAATCCTCCTGTATAGGGCATCCGTCAGTCCGGATCAGCCCACGGGCTCTGTCTGCGGTATTGGCCCTCGGCCCCGGCAGTACGAGTCGTCCCGTATCCATCCATAGACTCTGGTCGGTATCCTCCGGATAACCGCCAGGTCCAACCAATCACCGGTAGGTAGTAGTCCCTCTGCCAGGCTCACCGTCTACTACACAGTGAAACCGTTCTCGCCCCGGGGTACCATACCGGGTCCACCATGTACCCGTAATCGGCCTCATCCAACTCCTCGATTAGGGTTCACATATATCACTCTAGTACCGAGAAAACACATGGTGGACGCACCGAAATATCATATCAAGGGAAACCGGGTTTTTAAATAATTAACTATTCTCTTTGAAATATCCACGGTTCCCCAAATCCAGAATTAACATGGAAACAACATATCTCAATGCGTAATCTAAGTAAGTATGAAGATATCAATATATGTGTGCACTGGTACGAATATACAGTGTGCATGTGCGCAGGTATGAAGATATCAATATATGTGTGCACTAGTATGAATATACAGTGTGCATGTGTGCAGGTATGAGCATATCAATAGATGTGTGCACTGGTATGAATATACAGTGTGAATGTGTGCAGGTATGAGCATATCAATATATGTGTGCACTGGTATGAATATACGGTGTGCATGTGCGCAGGTATGAAGATATCAATATATGTGTGCACTGGTACGAATATACAGTGTGCATGTAGTACCAGTAGGGGTATGTGATGCATATGTGCCTGAATATGGATATAACATATGCTGTTATGCGGCAATTCATGACAACATCAATAGGGTGGAATCAGTATGATATATGATTTATAGCAATCCTATAATGTGAGTGTCATGGTAATCACTAACGGTGTGAGTGTAGCATATCAAGCGTGCTCGTGCGACTTGAACCGTTAGTGACAGTGCAGTGTCCTATGCTATCTTTTCTTATATGCAACAATAATGTATGCTACTACAGTCCATATGAACATCTACAATCTAATATCCTAACTCGCCCTGACGCTTAACGCCATACGGGCGATTTCCCCGTAGATGTTAAATCTACTCACCTGGTCGTGCACTACTTGTAGCCGACCACCTGCTTCCCTTTCTTAGCTTCGTCCGACGTACCCGCCTGCGAACCTGGAATTACACAAGAATCCATATATAAGCAACTATCTCGCAAAACATGATATCGACGTCAAACGATACGCTCGCGTCGCGAACTAAACGCGCGTGTATACGATACGCTAAACGTGTGCATGCGTCTAAAACTAACCCCGATACGCCGCGATACGCTGAATCATGGAACCCTCTCGCGTATCGCGCGTATCCCGCGAACCAAAAGTACTAGAAATACGATATAACATCCCAGATTCTACCCAGGCTAACAACTTACAAGACTATACATACCACTGGCCAAGAAATCACAATAGACTCCTACCCATCCAAACATCACCCAAAAATTCCCCTATCTGGCCGCAAATTGCGGCCAGAATGAATAAATTGGCGGCCTCGCTATGGGGTGGGGGTCTCGGGCTCTGGTTGTGTGGTCTATACCTTGTATACATGCTCCAGTTAACTCAATTTCAACCTGAACTACTCGGGCCTAAAGCAGATCACAGAAATCCAATTTGTTCACTTAAAACACTAAATTTGCACAATTTAAAATCCTATGGTATTTTGGTGTAATCTGGGGTCTAACTAGGTTTACATGGTCTTAATAACACCTAATTAGGCTAGGTTAACCAATATTAACAGCACTAAACCATAAGTCCACACAATCACCATTTCAAGCACAAAATCCCACCTTTTTACACAAACCGAAGCAATTCCTACGTAAGTTAAGTAATCTAGAGGGTTAGGCTCAAAGATTATACCTTACTAGACCCTATGAAGCAGGAAGAGGGAGGAGGAGGAGAAGAGGTGAGCTGCTGTGGCTGCTGCTGCCTGCTGTGCTGCTGCTGATGCTGTAGTTGCTGCTGATGTTGATGCTTCTGCAGCTGATGCTGGTGCTGTGGCTGCTGATGATGCTGCTGCAACTGCTGCCTCTCTCTCTCTCAGCTGAGTGTGTGTGTGTGTGTGTGAGAGTTGGGAGAATGAGAAGTGAGAGTGAGAGAATGAGGCCTCAAGTCAACAACCCCCTCTCTCTTTCCCTCTCTCTTCATTTAATGAGCATGGCTCAAGCCATGCCCATACTCCCTCTCTCATGCACCAAGTCAACAAAAGAAAAGAAAAGAAATTCAAATAACAAAATACACAACTAAATAAAACCCAATTAAATCCCAAAACACTTAATACAAATAGGTTAACCCATCATGGTTGCTAATCATGGTTTTAACCCTAAATCTAAACCCTAGTTTACATGCACAAGTGTGTGTGTTCCTAGAAAAATCCTAATAAAATATTCATTAACTAGAATAAATATCAGAAACTTAATTTGGTAAACTTTTTACCAAGAACTATCTATTAAAATATAATTAACCCCTAAACACGACCTTAGGTGTTACAATCTTCCCCCCTTAAAGAAAATTCGTCCCCGAATTTTAAAATACAAAGCTACGCATACCTTCAGAGGGATGAGGGAACTTCTGCCGCACCTCGCCCTCAGCCTCCCAGGTGACCTCTTCACTGTTTGGGATGCACCCAAATACCTTCACTGATGGCAAGACCTTCGATCGAAGTTTCTTCACCTGCCGGCCCAAAATTATGGCTGGCTGTTGGGTGAACGAAGGATCACGCTCGAACTAAATGGTCTGGCACTGAATCCAATGAGAAAGGTCATGAAGGTAAATGCAGGGTATCGACATAGGGAATACGGGGAGAATACTCAATAATCTGGGTGGAAGTGCCCAACTTAAGGCAACGAACCGACTCGCCTTAGGAATCCTAAAAAGACTTACTATCCTGGAAAGCTGCCCAAAACTCAACATGTCATCTATCGGAAATTTCCGTGGGAATACATGATCTGCCATTGTGAACTTGAATCTGCGACCCTCTTGGTCAGCATCTGATCTCTATCCGCAATAGACCATTCTCATCCTGACCCAAAACAACCGGGTCATTTTCGAAATTTCTAAACTAGCTGAGGTCCAATAATCCTATAACACGGAGTTAGGAAAAACAGACTGGTGATCGACATATCCTAACCTCTAATCCTAAAGGTTACCAATTGGAGTGTCTCCTGATAACTGCTATCAAGGAGAACCCTATCGATGGCAAGCGACGATCCCCAACTGCCGACAGCAATTTCTACATACGCACAACCTAACAAGAACAACTGAGTATCACTGGATGACAAGCATCCGAATGGAGTCACATCCTGACAACTCCTGGGTGGACACCATAATGAAAATTCGGGGAGATCTGCTCTCGTTCCCTCCTCGGAACGGTTAAAGGTTGCAACTCTCCCGTCAGTCTCAGCTGCTCAACTCAAGCACACAATAAGACAGACACCTTGAAACGAATCCCGAGACTTCTCTTTCTATCCCTGCCCCCCGTAACTACCTTACGAGTCACGTTAACAGTTGGTGGGGCTTGAATGAGTACAGAAAGTTGACCGATGTGCCTGCCCTAGGATTCCTCGTCTCTTTCCTATAAAATTAGGTACACAAGCGCCTCTCTAGCCTAGCACACCCTTGCCACCAGTCAAAGATTCCAAATCATTACCCAGCCGAGTAGGCTCCAATACCTCTGACGAACGAGCGTCGGCGGGCAGTGTCTCGCGAAAGCGATTTAAGAAAAGTGGTCGGGCGCGGACATGAGCAAGCTGTCTCCTCAGAAGAGATAAACTTATGCTGTACTCAACGATCGCACAAGAACTGTGAATCTGCGGAGGATTATCACAACAATCAATTTTTTTTTCGCCGCAGGAAGATGTACATTTAACTCTGGTGGTCCGTGAAAATCTGACACGACTTCCAAACAAGTGGTGTCTCTAATCTCCAACTCAAAACCATCGCGGCCATCTCCAGATCATGAGTGGAATATCCTTCTCGTACTTCTTCTAAATGTAAGGAAGCAAAAGCGATAACTCCATTGTGTCACCTCGGTACACATTCGAGTCCTACTCACGAAACATCATAGTTAAACCACAAAGTCGCCCGAGCCAAAAGCAAAGAAGGAGCTGATGCAGTTGTTAACCGAGTCTTCAACTGCGGAAACTCCGTACACAAGCCTCAGTCTACAGAAAAGAAACCTCCAATCCGGTCAATTTAGTCAACGGGGCAGCATTACACTATCAATCCTGCATGAGACGGCGGTAACACCTGCTAAGCCAAAAATCTGCGGGCCTCCGTCCTGCTCACAATTGGGCCTAAGCTGTACGGCCACGATCTTCCTTGAAACCATACCAATTCGTCTTCGTAACTACAAAACCTAGGAGTCAACACAACAAGCTTAAAGGGAACACTCCAAGAATCTAGTAAACCGCTGGGGCTCTCCCAGTATCCGTATAACAGATCCTCAAGTGCTACTCCTATTCCTCAAGACACACTAAAAAGACTAGGATGTCGTAAATGACACAACAATAACTAGTCAAGGAACGGCCCGAAGAAAACTAGTTCATCACACCTACGAATGCTGCTAGAGCATTGGTGAGTCTAGTGACACACCCAAAACACACACAAAGCCCGTAGCACGCACAAGGCAGTCTTCGGAATATCATCACTCCGGACCTGCAACAATGATGACCCGATCCCAAACGAACCTAGACAAAGTCTCGCACTCTGGTGCTGATCGAAGAAATCGTCAATGCGAGGTACATGATACTTATCCGCACCGTAAGCCGATTCAAGTGACGATCCATCAATACACAACCTCAATCTGTCGTTTTCCTCCTTGACGAACAGAAATAGGAGCTTCCTAAATGCGAAACACTCAGACGCACAACTCCCTCAACAACCACTCTGCAGAAGATCCTTAGCTCCATAAGCTTCGTCGGCTCATCTTGGAATGACGTCGGAAAAATTCTCGCACGAAAGAGAACTGGTCCAACAAACCAACTGTGGCTACAGCATCACGAAAAACGCCAAGAATCCACGACATCTCCTCAGAGCCGTCTAGCAAATAAGGCTGAATTCAAGCTGTAAGAGGCGGCACCACTATCCACCTGCACAACAAGAACTGACTTGCCCAGGAAAACAAACCCTAACTGTTTCCTCACGGTAGCCCACAACGCCTAACACGTAGCTAACCAGTCCGTGCCCAGGAGATCGCCAAATCCAACATCTCTAGGAGGATCAAATAGCAGATAATTCTCTATCTCCTACCCGATCGGCACAAGACCGAAGTACGTGTTGCACAACAAAAGGATTGCTGACGGAAGTTAACACAACAAACGGCTAATCTACCCAGCACGACTCTCGTCCTAAACTCGGCACGAAAAGTGTAAACATACGAGTGCAACAAAAGAACATACTGAAAGAGTACCTGTAGGCTCCGCATTGGACGCCCTCGCGTCCCGATGAGTCGAAACGAAAACTTATGCCTGTCCTTCATCTGCGACTGATCGAACTCCTCCTCTACTAGCCTGACCCCTCTGTGCAAACCCTCTACGTCCACGACGTCTCAAAATACGACCCTGACGTGCTGTGAAGGAACACTGCCTGATGAGGTGTTGAAGGCTTCCGCATCGTAAACACCTACGCGCTGCATGCTGTCCTGCCTGGGGATGGAAGCCAAACGACTGTCCTCGTCCTAAGCCTCTGCTCTGGGCTGGTACACCAGTACGATTCCACAACTGTTCCGGAACTCTCACGGTCTCTGGAAGACGTGTCTCGTAAACTGGGGCTGCCTCCACCGGTGCTATGTAGGGGACGGAATACTGCATGATGATCGCAAGGAACAACTGGTTAACAGGGGTGACAACCACCTGTCACTGTGCTCGAACGACCTCTACCAATGAGCTCATCGTCTGGCGCAAGCTCTGCATCTCTGCCACTAGTCTAGCGATCTGACCCGTCGTAGGAGAAACAATCTGTCCTGGTACAACATGGGTACTACTCGGATTAGTCCTCGTCTCAGATAAATCAACTCGAACCTCGGCTCTCCCGGCCTCTCTCTGCATCCTCGTAGTCCTTGGCGGCATAATGGCTGGAAAGAAGGTAGGATTCGATGAGGATATGAAAATCGAATCATAAGGATATATACGATCATAAAGGAAATTCAATCAATAAGTCCTAAGGTCGCTTAGGCGGAGTACCGTGTCGTGAGTATGCCGCGGAACATACGCACGCTACGCCACTCTGCTGCAGCTACCTACTCCATCATACCAGGGTCATCCTACACTCCGAAGGTAAAACCTACGCTCTGATACCAACTTTGTCACGACCCAAAGTTTGGCCCGTGACCGGCACTTAACCACGTAACGTCTACAGGCGTAACGCGACTAAGTAAGCCGAAAAACCCAGAAATCAAACCAGTAAAAGTATAGAGTGATTTAAGCATTTAATAGAACAAATTATTAAGATAACAATATACGACGCCATAGCGAAGAAAATGAGCAACAGGTGGGAAACATCACAGATAGAATAAACTGCATAAGTAGAGTCGGCTCACAACGAGCTCGACACCAGAATACAAAATAATATACATCGTCCTCACAACTGGTCTCTAAGTCAATACATAAGTGGTAGATGGAGAGTACTAGATACAACAATGTACATAACTGAAAGATAACCAGATACCGCACAAAACCCACCTATCAGCAAAAGAGCTAGCACACCAACTGTAGCGGTATCTGTGTCAAAAGATGCAAGAATGCAGCCTGCCGCGACTACTCCGAAGGGCAACCTGCAAACACTGTGGCACAACGGGGGTGAGTTGCCAACTCGTGAATAGAAGATAGCATATAAAGGTAATCGCGAGTATGCACGTGCTACTATACTCTAACCTATATCAACAGATAACATCTATATGATGAACTGGATGCTCAAGCATGCAACAAGTGCGATCTAATAACATCTCCATGTAATGAGCAAGAAATGTGATGATCATGTATAGCAATGCAATCTAACAACCTTATATAGAATGAACAGGGTATGCAATGATCAGGTATAGCAATGCAATCTAACAACCCTATATAGAATGAACAGGGTGTGAAATGATTAGGTATAGCAATGCAATCTAACAACCCTATATAGAATGAACAGGGTGTGCAATGATCAAGTATAGCAATGCAATCTAACAACCCTATATAGAATGAACAGGGTATGCAATGATCAGGTATAGCAATGTAGTCTAACAACCCTATATAGAATGAACAGGGTATGCAATGATCAGGTATAGCAATGTAGTCTAACAACCCTATATAGAATGAACAGGGTGTGCAATGATCAGGTATAGCAATGCAATCTAACAACCCTATATAGAATGAACAGGGTATGCAATGATCAAGTATAACAATGTAGTCTAACAACCCTATATAGAATGAACAGGGTGTGCAATGATCAGGTATAGCAATGCAATCTAACAACCCTATATAGAATGAACAGGGTATGCAATGATCAGGTATAGCAATGTATACTATATCAGGTATAATAGGTACAGGATGAGATATCAATTACTACATACTGAGCATGGGAAATATAAAATCTACACGGAATGTCATCGTGGAAAGTATAATCGGTACCCATCAATGTACCCAATAACCCAATACTACTCAGGCGTCGTCATCCTCCTCGGTCCTCCAATCCTGTAAATCTCATATAACCGTGAGTGCCCAACATCGGCACCCAAAATATCAAGAAATACTCGTGCCAAGCATCGACACGCAAATCCTCCTGTATAGGGCATCCGTCAGTCCGGATCAGCCCACGGGCTCTGTCTGCGGTATTGGCCCTCGGCCCCGGCAGTACGAGTCGTCCCGTATCCATCCATAGACTCTGGTCGGTATCCTCCGGATAACCGCCAGGTCCAACCAATCACCGGTAGGTAGTAGTCCCTCTGCCCGGCTCAACGTCTACTACACAGCGAAACCGTTCTCGCCCCGGGGTACCATACCGGGTCCACCATGTACCCGTAATCGGCCTCATCCAACTCCTCGATTAGGGTTCACATATATCACTCTAGTACCGATAAAACACATGGTGGACGCACCGAAATATCATATCAAGGGAAACCGGGTTTTTAAATAATTAACTATTCTCTTTGAAATATCCACGGTTCCCCAAATCCAGAATTAACATGGAAACAACATATCTCAATGCGTAATCTAAGCAAGTATGAAGATATCAATATATGTGTGCACTGGTACGAATATACAGTGTGCATGTGCGCAGGTATGAAGATATAAATATATGTGTGCACTGGTATGAATATACAGTGTGCATGTGTGCAGGTATGAGCATATCAATAGATGTGTGCACTGGTATGAATATACAGTGTGCATGTGTGCAGGTATGAGTATATCAATATATGTGTGCACTGGTATGAATATACGGTGTGCATGTGCGCGGGTATGAAGATATCAATATATGTGTGCACTGGTACGAATATACAGTGTGCATGTAGTACCAGTAGGGGTATGTGATGCATATGTGCCTGAATATGGATATAACATATGCTGTTATGCGGCAATTCATGACAACATCAATAGGGTGGAATCAGTATGATATATGATTTATAGCAATCCTATAATGTGAGTGTCATGGCAATCACTAACGGTGTGAGTGTAGCATATCAAGCGTGCTCGTGCGACTTGAACCGTTAGTGACAGTGCAGTGTCCTATGCTATCTTTTCTTATATGCAACAATAATGTATGCTACTACAGTCCATATGAACATCTACAATCTAATATCCTAACTCGCCCTGACGCTTAACGCCATACGGGCGATTTCCCCGTAGATGTTAAATCTACTCACCTGGTCGTGCACTACTCGTAGCCGACCACCTGCTTCCCTTTCTTAGCTTCGTCCGACGTACCCGCCTGCGAACCTGGAATTACATAAGAATCCATATATAAGCAACTATCTCGCAAAACGTGATAACGACGTCAAACGATACGCTCGCGTCGCGAACTAAACGCGTGTGTATACGATACGCTAAACGTGTGCATGCGTCTAAAACTAACCCCGATACGCCGCGATACGCTGAATCATGGAACCCTCTCGCGTATCGCGCGTATCGCGCGAACCAAAAGTACTAGAAATACGATATAACATCCCAGATTCTACCCAGGCTAACAACTTACAAGACTATACATACCACTGGCCTAGAAATCACAACAGACTCCTACCCATCCAAACATCACCCAAAAATTACCCTATCTGGCCGCAAATTGCGGCCAGAATGAATAAATTGGCGGCCTCGCTATGGGGTGGGGGTCTCGGGCTCTGGTTGTGTGGTCTATACCTTGTATACATGCTCCAGTTAACTCAATTTCAACCTGAACTACTCGGGCCTAAAGCAGATCACAGAAATCCAATTTGTTCACTTAAAACACTAAATTTGCACAATTTGAAATCCTATGGTATTTTGGTGTAATCTGGGGTCTAACTAGGTTTACATGGTCTTAATAACACCTAATTAGGCTAGGTTAACCAATATTAACAGCACTAAACCATAAGTCCACACAATCACCATTTCAAGCACAAAATCTCACCTTTTTACACAAACCGAAGCAATTCCTACGTAAGTTAAGTAATCTAGAGGGTTAGGCTCAAAGATTATACCTTACTAGACCCTATGAAGCAGGAAGAGGGAGGAGGAGGAGAAGAGGTGAGCTGCTGTGGCTGCTGCTGCCTGCTGTGCTGCTGCTGATGCTGTAGTTGCTGCTGATGTTGATGCTTCTGCAGCTGATGCTGGTACTGTGGCTGCTGATGATGCTGCTGCAACTGCTGCCTCTCTCTCTCTCAGCTGAGTGTGTGTGTGTGTGTGAGAGAGTTGGGAGAATGAGAAGTGAGAGTGAGAGAATGAGGCCCCAAGTCAACAACCCCCTCTCTCTTTCCCTCTCTCTTCATTTAATGAGCATGGCTCAAGCCATGCCCATACTCCCTCTCTCATGCACCAAGTCAACAAAAGAAAAGAAAAGAAATTCAAATAACAAAATAAACAACTAAATAAAACCCAATTAAATCCCAAAACACTTAATACAAATAGGTTAACCCATCATGATTGCTAATCATGGTTTTAACCCCAAATCTAAACCTTAGTTTACATGCACAAGTGTGTGTGTTCCTAGAAAAATCCTAATAAAATATTCATTAACTAGAATAAATATCAGAAACTTAATTTGGTAAACTTTTTACTAAGAACTATCTATTAAAATATAATTAACCCCTAAACACGACCTAAGGTGTTACAAATTATCACTAAAACAAAACAAATTGGAGTGATAAGGCATGAACACATCCTCCTTGCATGCACACCTCATGCACACCACCTCAACCTTGCATGAATTCACCATCCTTTTCATGGTGACACCACCTACTAGCCCAACCACCTCTATACTATTATCTTATTAATTAGTTCAGTTGATATATTAAACTGAAAACCATTCTACTAAGACTTAGAAGAAAAGAAAAAAAATTGAACAAACACAAAGGAAAATAGAGAAAAAAAGAAAGAGAAGAGAAGAAGAACTAGTGCTAAGGATTTCCACCATCAAGCTAGGAGCTAGGGACTTGGATTTCTTGGAGGAAGCCTTTCAATCATCTCTGTAGGAATAATCTCTAAACACAGTAGAATCAAGTTCTGTAAACTTTAAATTTTTAGAAATCGAATATTGTATCTTGGGCAAAAGTTAACTCTGTAAAGATATGCTATAGTTTAGATGATAACTAAATTGATAAAACAGTACCTAAATCTTATAGACTAGACTTAGAATCAACCATAAGAATACAAACAAGGGGGCTCGGATTTTGGCCAGCGAGGCGTAGGCAAATTCCGGCGTCGCCGGATTTCTTGGCGATTTGGAGCATGTGGTTTTCATGGTAGGTCTATATATGTGGATTAATTTGTTTGGTATTGTTTATTTAATTTACTTTAATAGTATATGAAATCTGGGAGTTAATATCTGAAAAGGGGTTAAAACGTTTAAAATACGACACGGGTAATTCATAACGCGTTCTGTTTTCTGTTAGGAAACAGCGTTTGGTTAAATTCCAGTTAAAATAAGTGTTAGATAGTTTGCAATAGTCGTACGTAGTATAGTTTGTAAGTCCATGTCACACACCCCACGAGCTTGCGGGGAGGCAGAATATATGAAAAATAATTATCAAAGCTTCGTAACACGGACTTGAGCACACGGATCGTGTCTAAACCATTACTAGCAAATTACGAAAGGTTTAACTACTCGGATTCGATGTTATACCTCACGTTACTTGTCCTTCGGGTCTTCATCGCTGTCCTCCACACCTCGTAGGCTCTATGGAACGTCGGCACCTCAACGGCCTCCTCGAGTCAAAGACGATCCACCCGAGAGCTCCTACTCCAAGCTTGACCTCTAACTTGAGGTAACTAGGTTACTAAAAGTGCTAATCAAAGCAACCTAGGGGATATAGAGTGGGATTATGGATTAATTAGTCTTGCTAACCCTTGATCTCAACACATTAGAGGTTAGGATTAGGGTTTGAAGAGAGAGAGTTTGAGGAGAGAGAAGGTGAGAATGAGAATCCTTTTGGAATAATGATTCATTTGTGAATATATGAAGCATATCATATTATTAAATGAATAACAAATAATAATTTGTCATCATGCTTCATTAATTCACATAGTGATTCATCTCATGAGTCATTTAAATCATAAATGCATCATTAACTCCATAGATGAATCACACCATGACTCATTAATCCAATAAATGCAAATGCCACCTTAGCCTCCAAGTCATCATCCTTCTAGAAGCTTCTCGACAAATTACGAGAACATCCCTCCTATCCGTGAAACACGGAAATACTTTAGACTGTATAAATCCAATAATCCGATACTAGAATCTGGCTTAAACCAAAGCCCGCTAGTAAAAACTGCCCGAACATCGTACGTGCGTAAAAACACGTATGCGTCCGAACCCTGTCGTAAAACCATACGACCTCTATATCGTTTCGCCCGAAGCAGGGAAACTCTCTGTGTGGGACTCTAAAGACTCGACACTACGCTGGCAGTGGGTTTAACCACAGACCGCAAGCGGCACTAGCTGTACGTAACGGTCCCCAGGTAGATGTCGATAAGAAGGATGATGAGGAACCCATCCGAACTCCTACTGAGCCTGATGTGACAATCTCTGTACAGTCTGGTCTGTTCGTCTAGGACTATCGCATATCGGGCCTAGGGGGCGGTAAACGTCATACCCCTAATAGCGGTATAAGTCATGTCGGAGTGAGGCCCATTACGCCTTGAGAAACTACTGGAACCTACCAGTAAATCTCGCTTTCCCTGGCCAGGGACTTTGCGTAATGGCTCTCCATACACAGCGCGATATCAACCCCCAATACCGGGAGAGACGAATCCTGTCTAACCGCCACTGCCTCCAAGTGCTTCGATACTGCACCCAACTACTACCTGTTTGCACGACTCCTTTGAGCCGTGGTAGGGTAGTAATCTAAGTACAGTGGGAACACACCCGAGGCGATGTAGCAGTATCAAGTCGACGGACTAAGCTGTACTCATGTCACCTGGGAACTGCTATCTGACGATGGGTATAAATCAAACATGCAATTCCCGGCGAGTCCTGTCCGGTGTACCTGTAACCTAACGAGCACCTGCATACTATCTCCAGTACGACGTACTGATGGCTGTGGGACAGACAATCTCCCTATGCTGGGATGAGAAGCGTATACACTAGTCTACTCCGGAGTATCGATGCCATATCTCGATAATCCTACGACCAGGGACCTGTATAGGATGTTGCTTATAGACTACCCAGCCCCCACTAGTGTGACTGCTATCATAACGCTGGTAATCAAGCAAAGATCTTAAGGGCTCTACTAATATGTATAAGCGATACGTTAAAAGAAACATATTCACATATTAAAGTATACACAAACCAAGTAGCATACTACCATTTTTAGCAAGACTGTCAATACAACTGTGAATATCCGAAGCTTCCATTAAGTAATATACAAACTAGTATGATACAGTAATGTCCTTTAGGGCATAAACACTAACAATCTCCCACTTGCACTAGGGCCATGTACTCGCATATCGCAGACCTATCATCTCGAATAGCCTCTCGAACTGCGTCTGAGGAATGGCCTTTGTGAATGGATCATCAGTGTTATTCTCTGTATCTACTCTCTTTACCTCGATCTCCCGGCGATCTACGATCTCCCTGATCAGGTGATACCGCCTTAAGATGCGTCTGGACTTCTGATGGGACCTGGGTTCCTTCGCTAAAGCTATAGCGCCGTTGTTGTCGCAATACAGAGGTATTGGATTAACACTGGTAGGAACCACCTGAAGTTCTGTAAGGAACTTCTTCATCCAGACAGCTTCTTTTGCGGCATCGCAAGCAGCTATGTACTCCGCTTCCATCGTTGAGTCAGCAACGGTGTCCTACTTGGAACTCCTCCAAGAGACCGCCCCTCCATTGAGGGTAAAGACATAACCCGACATGGACTTGGAGTTATCCTTGTCACTCTGGAAGCTGGAGTCAGCAAAGGCCTCGATCTGGAGGTCTTTCCTCCATACACCAAGAACATCTCCTTAGTCCTCCTCAGGTACTTGAGAATGTTCTTTACTGCTATCCAATGCTTCTCCCTTGGGTTTGCCTGATACCGGCTTACAACGCTCAATGCGTATGCTATATCTGGTCTGGTACATAACATCGCATACATTATAGAGCCTACCGCAGAAGCGTAGGGTATAATCGACATGCGAGCCCTTTCCAAATCAGTCTTGGGAGACATCTCTTTAGAGAGGTTGATTCCGTGACAAGCCGGTAGGTTACCGCGCTTAGAATCTTCCATACCGAATCTTTTCAATATGGTGTCTATGTACCTGGACTGCGAAAGTCCCAACATCCTCTTTGATCTATCACGATAGATCTGGATCCCCAGAATGTAGGTGGCATCACCCAGGTCCTTCATAGAGAACTTCCGTGACAAGAATCCTTTGACTGACTGTAGCATAGGAATATCATTTCCTATTAGGAGAATGTCATCCGCGTACAAGACGAGGAATATTATAACTCTCCCTACAATCTTACTGTATATGCATGGTTCATATGGATTCTTGATAAAGTCGAATTCTTTGACAGTATCATCAAAACAGATGTTCCAACTCCGTGATGCCTGCTTTAGTCCATAAATAGACTTAAGCAACTTGCACACTTTACCGCTGCTCCTACTCTGAATGAATCCCTCTGGCTGATCCATATAGACGCACTCTTCCAAATTACCATTTAGAAAGGCCGTCTTTACATCCATCTGCCAGATCTCATAATCGTGGAAGGCAGCAATGGCAAGAAGGACCTGAATGGATTTGAGCATAGCCACTGCAGAAAAGGTTTCGTCATAGTCCAAACCAGGTCTTTGACGAAACCTTTTGTAATAAATCTATCCTATAGGTTTCAACCTGTCCATCTACACCAATCTTCTTTCTGAAGATCCACTTGCATCCTACGGGTTTTACCCCATCTGGAGCAATGTCCAAAGTCCATACTTTGTTAGTGTACATGGACTCCATTTCGGTCCGCATTGCACCGAGCCATTTTACCGAGTCGTCGCTCTAAATGGCTTGCTGGAAGCTAATAGGGTCATCATTATCAATGATGCAATCTTCTCGATTCCCGTCTATGAGAAAACCGCAGTATCTCTCGGGCGGATGAGACTGCCTACTACTTCTGCGGATAGGCGCTGATATGTTCCTTTCTTCTGAAACATCTGGTTCTACCATACTTTCAGTAACAGCTTGTGGTTCTGGAATTTCTTCCAGTTCTATTGCGCTCCCACTCTTCTGATTTTCTAAAAATTCAGCTTCTAAGAAGTGGGCATGACGAGAAACAAAAACCTTTTGTTCCCCTGCGTAATAGAAATAATACCCCTTGGAGTTCTTTGGATATCCCACAAACTTACACTGTACTGAGCGTGCCTCGAGCTTGTCCAGATGCTGCTTTTTTACAAAAGCTGGACATCCCCATGTCTTCAGGTACTGAAGATAGGGTTTCTTCCCACTCCACATCTGATATGGTGTGGAAGGAACAGTCTTGGTTGGAACCTTATTCAAAAATATATGTAGCTGATTCTAGCGCATAACCCTAGAAAGATCGCGGTAACTCAGCCTTACTCATCATGGAATGAACCATATCCAATAGGGTTCGATTCCTCCTTTCCGATACACCGTTGTGTTGTGGTTTGTATGGAGGAGTAAGCTGAGAGAGAATTCCATTCTCTTTTAAGTAACCCAGGAACTCGGCACTTAAGTATTCACCACCTTGATCAGATCTCAGTGTCTTGATACTTTTGCCTATCTGTTTTTCCACTTCATTCTTGTATTCCTGGAATTTCTCAAAGGCCTCGGATTTATGCTTCATTAAGAAGATATGTCCATACCTAGATATATCATCCGTAAAAGTAATGAAGTAGGAATAACCACCTCGCGCATGTGTAGACATTGGACCGCACACGTCACTGTGTACGAGTCCCAAGAGCTCACTCGCTCTTTCTCCGTGTCCAGTAAACGGAGTCTTTGTCATCTTGCCCATGAGACAAGATTCACAAGTAGCATAAGATTGATATTCGAACAGATTCAAATATCCTTCTCTATGTAACTTCGTCAACCATGTTTCATTGATGTGACCTACTCTATAATGCCATAAGAAAGCCTGATTTATTTCTGGAGACTTTCTTTTAAGTGTGTTCTGGACATTGAAAACCCGAGCTTGATTCAATACATATATACCGTCATCTAATGTACCGGACCCAATCAGAACTTGATTTAGGTGGATGTGAACTACATCGCTTACGAATGTAAAGTCATATCCCTCTCTCGAAAGTGAGGACACTGATATGATATTACAAGTCAAACTAGGTACATACAAATAGTTACGTAGAATCAATATCTGCCCACTTGTCAAACCTAGGCGATATTCTCCCACGGATTCAGCGTCCACGCTCATTCCGTTTGCAACTCTGAGAGACAAATCGCCTACCCTGATAACTCTACGGTTTCTCAAAGTATGTAATGAATTACAGATATGAGATCCTGCTTCGGTATCTAGTACCCAGGAAGTAGAGTTAATTGACAAACAGTTCTCAATTACAAACGCACTCGAGGCCGAAGCCACAACATGCTTCGTATCCTGGCTCCTGGCTTCCAAAGCCTTGCAATCTTTCTGCCACTTCCTAATCCCATAACAATAGGTACATCCCTCCTTACATACACCAAGTCCCGAAACTTTTGCTCTTCCCTTTCCTTCTACTTTACTGACACCGTATATCGGCTTTGTGGAGGTTTTCTTCTTTTCACCCTTTGCTTTCGCCCTGGATGCAGAAGAAGAAGGTCTTCCATTAAGCAGAGCTTGTGTCTCCCTGGTTTCTTTCAGGGTGTAAGTAGAGGGTAAGGACTGTGGAAATAAGTCAGCGTATGATCTGTTTCCCAACGTTGTCTCCAGGTCCATAAGCTCATCAATATAGCTAGTCATCGTAAGGACGTCGTCCCCTACAGATGACCCGACAGCCAACCTCGCTCGAAAT
The DNA here is from genome assembly GCA_030015575.1 of Agapanthus africanus. NCBI lineage: Eukaryota > Viridiplantae > Streptophyta > Magnoliopsida > Asparagales > Amaryllidaceae > Agapanthus > Agapanthus africanus. Next base: position 115,341,579 of record JASDDO010000029.1, read on the forward strand.
AATTCGTTCGAGGTCTCATATCTTGCGATACGAGATTGCTCTCCATATAAATCTTTGTTATGGAGAAAGATGGAAACTAAGTCCATCTTCTCGTGCTACTTCTGGTATACACCATCAACTGAAGGCAACACGAGGCACTGGGCATTCGCATTATCCTTTTCCCTTGTCTGACGGATATCCATATCCGCGATGGTGGAAACTAGACCTGGGACGATGGGGGCTTGAGTAGTAATAGGGTGGTCCAACTTATCATAGGCAATGGACATCTGGACAGACCTTTGCCAAACATATAAGTCAGATTCAGTCATTTTGTTATCTAGATGTAACCTAGTCATGGTCACAAGGTCGCTGCAAAGAGAGAGAGAGAGGGAACACTTTAGAATGATGCTCTTGCAAGTTTAGATTGGTTTTTAGTTTATCTAAATTGGATGGCTCCCACTGTTTCTCGAATCCTTTCTCAAACCATAAAAGAAAAATTAGCCAGGACTGATCTCACCGTACAATACTTCCTTAACCATTCAGCCAGGCCGGTGTCGGTACTTCGAGGGAGGTTTTCCAACGCTTTCGCAAAGTTCATTAATTAAATAATCTCTTTTCTCTGGGGGGCGTAGCCCCACTGACACCTTTCTCGACACCTACTTGGTTTATAGCATTGATCGTTAAGTGACGAATCTCCTGATAAGTAGCATATACTCACAGTAGGATCGGGATCCAAATATCATCGTGTGATAATGCTGAAGGAATCCTACCAACATTCATCAAACTCCAAATGGTATGCAACACTAGCAAGTTTCAGTTTCTTTAGAAACTCCCGATGTGGATTTTTGCACCATGTTCTTATGACCTTGACGAAGGCCAACAAATCATAAGTCACATGTCAAGTTCTGCCCATCATTATCTTGTTAATTTGAACCCACCCGTACATACCCTTGACGAAGGCCAACAAGGTAATACGACCGTCCCAAACCAACTCATCTATCTATGCAACAAATGAATACCCCAGCAGCTACCAAACACTATGCCTTGACGAAGGCCAACAAACATAGCTTGAATACTACTGACCATCCATAAGAAATGACGGAGGTCTACGACTGGTTTTGGCGAAACCGTGAACGTAGTGAACTTGATATAATCGAAGGAACCTGATAGCTTTTTAAAAGGAGTGTTTAAAGCTCCACAATTTAAAAATTCTGCTCTTTTAAAATAACCGAGTGGTTTCTTTTTAAATTTGTTCCAACGATTAAACTTGCATTAATATAATGCGTCCCATCAATTAACCAATCATTGCAGAAAACAACGAAAATACAACGTCCACTTATGCCATCCGCATTCGCCACTGGGTCCCGTCATTCACCCGTTAGGTTACTTAACTAACGACAGAGCGGGGGCTGGGCTAGCGCGGGTGTAAAACATAAGTGATGTTTAAATAGCTATCATATATAGATATTGTACATTCGTCAGACGCAATAATAGGCATTCCAGGTCACAAATGAACATTATTGGATATACAAGCAATCCGCGTTTTCTTTGAGCCTGCAATGAAAGACGGATTACACAGTTGTGATGAATAGCCATTACCCCACCCTAGACCCCTACGGGTACGGCAAACTACCCGCCAAGTATCCGAAGTGAAGCGGTCTCCCTCAACAACGTGAGTAGGCCACTGAACACTTCAAAGTACCCGGTAGTTTGTGCACCCCACCTTGGGTCTATCGTAGGAGAAAAAACAGTAAATGAAATAATACAACGGTGGCTACAACCTCAGCCCGGATGTGCCCCGCAAAAGAATATAACATCATATTACAATTTACATCGAATGAATGAATATAAAATCTCATCTCAAACCCCGGCTAATCATCACAACGATCCAATCAAGTTCATATACATAAGCCAGTAAAAACCATTACAGAAATGTGCAACCCCCTGCTAACCAACATACTAGCAATTAGGGGAGGTTTACGAACACATTAAACATTACAGATAAAACCCGATTAGCAAATAACTTAGAATATCGATCGACAACCTTTTTCCGTCTCTACCCCAAATGCAAGCCAGTACAGAAGTAACCTGGGCAGAAACAAAATATACTGGAAAACAAAACACCCAAATTCAAGAGTTACTGCGCAAATCCGAGTCAACTCGGAGTTGACTCGGCGGCGGATCTACGGCCGATAGCACTAATCTGCCGCGGATCCGCGGCCTTATCACTGAGTTAGAAACTCGTCTTTTCCTAGATTTCTTAGAATTTCCTGCTGTGAATTTTCATACCTATCAAATAATTTTTTCGACACGTTTAAAATTGACAGAAACTTGAGGGGTCCAGGGTTATCTTTTCGCGTTTTTTCGACGATCGAAGTTCTAATTAGTTGCTAACAAGATAGTAAAGGTTTAGTAGGCTCTGATACCACTGTAAGTCCATGTCACGCACTCCACGAGCTTGCGGGGAGGCGGAATATATGAAAAACAATTATCAAAGCTTCGTAACACGGACTTGAGCACAAAGATCGTGTCTAAACCATTACTAGCAAACTACGAAAGGTTTAACTACTCGGATTCAAAGTTATACCCCACGTTACTTGTCCTTCGGGTCTTCATCGCTGTCCTCCACACCTCGTAGGCTCTATAGAACGTCGGCACCTGAACGGCCTCCTCGAGTCAAAGACGATCCACCCGAGAGCTCCTACTCAAAGCTTGACCTCTAACTTGAGGTAACTAGGTTACTAAAACTGCTAATCAAAGAAACCTAGGGGATATAGAGTGGGATTAGAGATCAATTAGTCTTGCTAACCCTTGATCTCAACACATGAGAGGTTAGGGTTAGGGTTTGAAGAGAGAGAGCTTGAGGAGAGAGAAGGTGAGAATGAGAATCCTTTTGGAATAATGATTCATTTGTGAATATATGAAGCATATCATATTATTAAATGAATAACAAATAATAATGTGTCATCATGCTTCATTAATTCACATAGTGATTCATCTCATGAGTCATTTAAATCATAAATGCATCATTAACTCCATGGATGAATCACACCATGACTCATTAATCCAATAAATGCAAATGCCACCTTAGCCTCCAAGTCATCATCCTTCTAGAAGCTTCTCGACAAATTACGAGAACGCCCCTCCTATCCGTGAAAACACAGAAATACTTTAGACTGTATAAATCCAATAATCCGATACTATAATCTGGCTTAAACCAAAGCCCACTAGTAAAAACTGCCCGAACATCGTACGTGCGTAAAAACACGTATGCGTCCAAACCCTGTCGTAAAACCATACGACCTCTATATCGTTTCGCCCGAAGCAGGGAAACTCTCTGTGTGGGACTCTAAAGACTCGACACTACGCTGGCAGTAGGTTTAACCACAGACCGCAAGTGGCACTAGCTGTACGTAACGGTCCCCAGGTAGATATCGATAAGAAGGACGATGAGGAACCCATCCGAACTCCTACTGAGCCTGATGTGACAATCTCCGTACAGTCCGGTCTGTTCGTCTAGGACTGTCGTATATCGGGCCTAGGGGGCGGTAAACGTCAGACCCCTAATAGCAGTATAAGTCGTGTCGGAGTGAGGCCCATTACACTTTGAGAAACTACTGGAACCTACCAGTAATCTCGCTTGCCCTGGCCAGGGACTTTGCGTAATGGCTCTCCATACACAGCGCGATATCAACCCCCAATACCGGGAGAGACGAATCCTGTCTAACCGCCACTGCCTCCAAGTGCTTCGGGACTGCACCCAACTACTATCTGTTTGCACGACTCCTTTGAGCCGTGGTAGGGTAGTAATCTAAGTATAGTGGGAACACACCCGAGGCGAAGTAGCAGTATCAAGTCGACGGACTAAGCTGTACCCATGTCACCTGGGAACTGTTCTCTGACGATGGGTATAAATCCAACCTACAATTCCCGGCGAGTCCTGTCCAGTGTACCCGTAAACTAACGAGCACCTGCATACTATCTCCAGTACGACGTACTGATGGCTGTGGGACAGACTATCTCCTTATGCTGGGATGAGAAGCGTATACACCAGTCTACTCCGGAGTATCGATGCCCTATCTCGATAATCCTACGACCAGGGACCCGTATAGGATGTTGTTTATACCCAGCCCCCACTAGTGTGACTGTCATCACAACGCTGGTAATCAAGCAAAGATCCTAAGGGCTCTACTAATATGTATAAGCGATACATTAAAAGAAACATATGCACATATTAAAGTAGACACAAACCAAGTAGCATACTACCATTTTTAGCAAGACTGTCAATACAACTGTGAATATCCGAAGCTTCCATTAAGTAATATACAAACTAGTATGATACAGTAATGGCCTATAGGGCATAAACACTAACATAGTTAGTACGTACAACTTGTAATTTCATATTTTCGCCGTATCGGAGCTAGCTGTTTCTTATACAAGTTAAATTCAATATTAGATTCAAATACGGAAACTTCGAAGGACACAAGGAAAGGAAAATGATTGGCGATTTCTGAGTAGTACGACGTATTCCGGTGAGTAGACTAAATATCTACCGGTGGATTTTGTATGGATGGCGTGTTATGCCCGTAACTTAAGTTAATTGAAATGTGCTTTTACATATAACTTGAACATATGCATTCATACATATATATCCATTGTCATGTTAATAATTGTTAGAGCACATCACAATTATCGATGAGTTATGCTGCACATGCACGCACCTACATGTTACACTACACCTCATCGATATTACATGTCACTTTCACACTTAGTATTTATCCTGTTAAATATGATTCTTATCATACTTTAAACATCAAAATTATTAGTATTTTGCACAAATGACATCATGTTTCATATTCAAGTGTTAGGAGTTGATATAAGTGGCATTTGTATTTTCGAAGATTTGTGGTTTTAAGTTTTCATATACTATTATGTAAAATCAGTGATTTTCATGATTATGTGTCACGTCCACCATGAGTTGTCGTTTTTATGATTTGGTTTTATTCCGAATCGAGTTGGGGGTCATACGGTTGCGGATTTACAATTTTATCCAGACTGAGTCGGGGGGCATACAGTTGGATACATGGTGGACCCGGTCGAGACCGAGAGGTAGGATAGCCGCACTTTAGGCGGGGAGCCTAATGAGGATACTCGATACCGGAGACAATTGTGAACACGGCGGATATCTAGATGATACCTACCGGTGTTATTGAGAAACAGGATCGTTCGGGGAACGATGCCTGATGAAACACCGAAGATTTGTGTCGATATTAGACACGGAAAAATAAACCTGATTTGGAAAATAATTGATGAGATTTTAGTTTTGATTTATACATTGAGTAGTACATATTCATTCTTCCACCTGTTATCATGCATCGCATTCATTACTGTTGATAGTAGTTCTAGTTCGTCATACTTACATTATCAGCCGATATATGTTAGTCTTATTCACTGAGTTGGAAACTCACCCCCGTTGTGCCATAGTTCCTTGCAGGAGTCGAGTGGACGGTTAGCAGCAGGGCAGATCCACTTACCAGTTTTTACCGCTCTTTTTGTAGGTGGGTTACATATGTAGTAACCTGCTCTTTTGGTATTATATATTGAATCTAGAATATGTCCATCAGACCATGTATATTGACTTAGAACGAAACATGTTGTATATTATGTAGACTGAGTGATATAGTTAGTTATATTATCTTATATTTTATTTAATCTTGCATGAAATTCTTCAACTTGAGTGTTATACTATGATTGCATATTGATTTCCGCTAATTGGTATTGTTGCTCCCAACTAGGGATGCAACTTAATTACATAACTTAAATTGGTTTTCTATTAATAATTAAAAAGGATAGGCACTGTCGAAAGTTAAAAGTAGTTGTTACCTTTCCATTATTTAAAAACCTTTCGACATGCTACCTCATTCTTTTACTTAATTATTGAACATTTCCAAACTTCCGCAAAAAGGTTTTGATCTTGGTTTTTGGTTTACTCAGATTATGTCGACATCTGGAGATATCACATAATCTAACTGCCGGTCACATCCAAACTTTGGGTCGTGACAAAATTGGTATCAGAGCTTAGGATTTACCTTACGGAATCGAGTAGATATTTCGAATAAGTAAACTTAAGTTTCGTTATGTAGGATGACCTTTGGTTGATGGAGTAGGTGATTTAGGATGAGTAGAGTATCGTACGTATGTTCCACGGCATATTTACGTTACAATACTCAACCTAACTAATCTTAGGATGTTTATCTCGATTTATCCTTCCTTTGACTCTCTATTGTTGATTATTCCTATTCGTAAGCCTTATCAACTCTCGTTTCTTGTTGTAGTTGCTATGGCTACGCGAGCTAGGCGAGCCGCAGCCAGAGAAGCAGCTAGGGAGAATCCCCCTGTGACCGCGACTGACGCACCGGACATTCCGGCGGTGGATGAACATGTTGATCCCCCTCCTCCAGACAGACTGACTAGGATAGAGGAGGGCATGCTGGGCCTACAGCATGTGGTGGGACAGTTGGCAGATGCCACCCGTGTTCAGAGGCATGATCAAACACCGACAAAGGTAGAACCCGATGAACAGCCTATGCAAACTGTCGCACTGGCAGAACTGAGAGTGATGGAGGTATCTCTTCCAGAGTTCATGAGGTTGAGACCTTCGGTGTTTACCGGGACCGATGCAGCAGAGGATCCTCAGTCCTTTCTTGACAGTATGGCCAGGTGTAACATTTCAAAAAAATAAAATATTATTTTAGGAATTTCCATAATTTAACATTAATTTTAATGAATATTTTAATAGTCGGTATAATTAGATACCGATAAATGGTGAAAATTCCGGAGAAAATTTTGGAAATTATAAAATAGGTTATTTTGTGGAGATATGCCATTTTATAGTTTTTATGATGAATTATATGCGACTTTAGTGTTAACCGCGATTAAAAATCGCTAATTGGTCTTTTTGGCTTTTTGTGCAAATTGTGCACCATAACATTTCTACACTTGTTTCATGTTTTGGTCATGGTAGCCTAGAGTTGGACCATGTTTAGATGACCATGGTGGGTTGAACCATTTGGTTAGGTTAATTAGTTTTAACCTAAGGGATTTGGCCTTGTCTAAGGGTGATTAGGGTTAGTTGACCTTGTCTAGGGAGAGAGTGAGCCATGATGGCTTGTAGGTGCGAACATGTTTCAAGAGAGAGAGAGAGAGAGATGGCTAGGGTGTGCCATGATCCATCTCCTTCTTCAATATCCTTTGTGCTCTTTCATACTACCTCTCACTCTCACACATCACACCATTTCAAAACAACTTCAGCCACCATCAGCACATCAGCCCCTGAATTCAGCTGAAACAAATCCATCAGCCCCCAATCTTGCATCAGCACACCCCAGCAGCAGCTGCATCAGGTCCCTTCACCAACACATCAGCCCCCTAGCTGCTGCTACAAGCTGTAACATCAACCACCTACACACTCACATCAGCCCCTACAACAGCTACAGCAGCTGCAACCACTAGCCCCACATCTATACACCCCCATCAACAACTTCAATACAACAGCATCGGCACCTTTGCAAACACCAGAAACAGCCCCAAATGCATCAGCTGCTACAGCAGTAGGAAACAGCCCCTAGCATCATTGCAACAACTCCAACACTTCACCACAAATACCTCAAACCCCTTCATTAGCTGCTACTTCATCAACAACAGAATATAGAAAACAACAAGCAGCAGCAGCTTGAGTAGCAGCAACAACAACAAGCAGAACCAGCATCAGCCTCAGTTGCAACAGCAACTTCAGTCCCGGGGCACTTCAGCAGCACCACCCCACTTCCTCCTTCCTTTCTCCTTCATTTAAGATCCCTTGAGGTATAATCTTGCAACCCAACTCCTATCTTGCTAAGTCTTAGTTGTTTAGCTAAAAACTTAGTGGTATTATGCGGATTAGTGCTAGTTTAGGCAGATTTGAGTGAGACTTGACCGAGGGTTGGTATAACCTTATTAGGTGTATTTGAGACCAGTGTAACCAAGATTTCCCCAGATTCCAGCAAAATACCAGATTTGTTATACTTGGCGTAATTTAGCGATTTTGTCGACTTTTGGACCTTTCTGGAAACTGCTATCAATCCGGACCTTCTAAAATAAAATTGACTTGACAGTAGGCTGTGCAGGCACCCTGGAACCATCACCCAAAACCCTAGCCTCCACCTCAAATTCCTGGCCGTAGATATATCCCTTCTGGCCGCAATTTGCGGCCAGACCAGGGTGAAACTGCATCGTTTTGCGTGTACGGCCCTATTTCATATAAACATGACCCCTGGTATGTCTAGTTTCGACTGATTCCATTTAGGGTAAAATCTGGGTTGATTTTCTTGAGTTGGCGTATGATTTACGACTTGTTTTAGCATGGGTTTTAGTATTCGATGTTTCGTTTCCGTCGGGTGGCGTTTGGACGTCAACGACAGTGGATATTGGCTGCGTTTGCACGCAAGGTTACAGGTTTTTACCTATGAGCGTAGCGCGCACCATTTTGGTTTCCGACATGATTTTCATGTGTTTTAGCGTGTGATATCCTTGTAGGTACCCCACGTGGCGTCGAAGCGTTGGAGATGCGAATGGTAACATCGGTACCGGCACGCATAAAGAAAGGTGAGTAGATTTATATTTACGGGGAGAAGTCGGGTGGATGGCGTATAGCACCCCCGCAATTCGTCGTGATGTATACGGATGCGTATACACATTTACAAATATTATATGTCATTTGGGATCAATAATAATGTTAAAATGGATATTGGTGTGTTGGATTGATAAAGGTTACGAAACTTTAGGTAGTGGGTGCACTACACATACATATTCACACATACATACTTGCATACATCCTTATTACATATGTGGTTATGGGATTCTATATAGATATGTGTTCACGCGGGTATGGGACTACGTGTTCATATACGGATTTGAGGATGATACTTGGGTTTGAGATGAGTCGATGATATTTGATCCGAGATTATGATGCCGATGATATGGTATAATTCATATTTGAGATATGACTGGATGCTTTAGCAGATTTTTGGGATGATGATGCCATAGAAATAGTGATATATATAAAATGATCGACATGTGATTATGATACGAGATAGGATATGATATGATATGAGATGACAAGATATTTATGATAGGCCGCCTTGGCCGTTGTTTACTCCTTGAGATGATATGTGCTGATGATATCGATTCATACGAGACTGTTGATCAGTAGTCAGATCATGATGATAGTGATGATATTAGCTTTGTACTAGACGTAGGTCAGTACCCAGATTATAATATTTGATATAGAGAATACTAGATGGATGATATGACGAATGTGGTATTGACCCGTACCCAGATTTGGGGATGCCGTACGACGGATTTACGTACGAGCTGTAATTTGATGTTTGATCCGCACTCTTGACTTGGGGATAACCGATTATAGCAATATGGTATCGGATGTGATATTATCGAGGCGGGATCACCGACTATATGTATATATATGTATCGACTCAGAGGTTAGGCGGTTTCCCTTACCCACTGTTAGCTTTAGCTCAGCCTTATAGTGGTGTAGCTATATGACTCTTATGACATTAGATGCAGTTTAGCTATCATGGTGTTAGTATTCAGCTCCCGCTCATTATTATTGTTGCTCTGCATCGCATACTTATTGTGATTCATATTCTATTGTTGGCATTATGCTGTTAGAACACCAGCACCATTACCGATGATGCGTATGTACCACGTACACTTACTTGCCAGTTCACACACATCTTCATCGGTAATTGCCATGTCACTACACAGTAGTATTATTGCCGCAGGAAATGACCCTTGTATGTGCATACTATTATTCTATGCTGCATGATATACCGTTATACTTGCACTTCATTGATATGTCACATACATCATGTTTTTTGATTATGCGCACTGAGATATGTTGTTTCTATGATATTTCTGGATTTGGGATCCGTGGGTATTTCAAAGAGATTATGTAATTGTTTTGAAAACCCGGTTACCCCTGTTATGATATTTCAGTGCGTCCACCATGTGTTTTCTCGGTGCTGAGAGCGACATGTGAAACCCGATTCGAGGAGGCGGATGAGGCCGATTGCGGGTACATGGTGGGCCCGGTGCGGTACCCCGGGGCAAGAAGATCGCAGGAGATGGCGTTGAGCCTGGCAGGGGAGCACTACCGACCGGTGATTTTACCCGACACGTCGGATATCCGGAGGATACCGTCGTGGTCTTGAGATTGATGGTAGGGGCCGGTCTGGATTGACGGCGCCCTAGATAGTGAGACTTATCAGAGATATTGAGATATTGAGATTGAGGCTATGTTTCTTGCCGATGCTGGGCACAGGTTTCATGATGTGTTTTCATGATTTTGACTATATCCTCATATTTACATGCATGATGCTTATTGTCATTGGGTGATACGTGGACGGGATCCACCTATATACAGACATTGATCACATACAGACCTGATTACATTGATCATACTTTTCATGCATTCATACATCATTCATATGATACATTGCTACCTGAGGCACTGACATTGACACGGGTACATGGGATTACATTTGGGTTAGATAGTTACCCTAGTCAAAGTTATAGAATACTGGTTATATATTTGAGGATTATATTATGATCGTATGACCTAGGATTGCGTCATACATGCGATCTTCTGTTTGTAGATGTTTTTCTATTCACGAGTTGGCAACTCACCCCCGTTGTGCCCCAGTTTCTTGCAGGTGTTGCCGTACGGATTTCATTACGGCTTTGCGGGCACAGCGTCTTTCAGGTGACTTGCTAGTAGGTGGGTTTATTTGTATCGTAGCCATCACTATACTTTGTATATTATATTTCAGTTGTATCTAAAAGTTCCATCAACCAAACATGTACTTATTTGAGATAAAGACCAGTATTGATCATTCTTTTGACCTTAGAGTCGCACGTTATATTTCTCTGGGTTTCATGCTGTTGAGTTCCCTTTTCTGTTGTGATCCTCGCCTTTAGGCGTTGTATATTATGTTGCAAACTGGTTGATTTACATATGGTTTTTCCTTCACTCCGCTACTTTTCTTGGTTTGGATTTCTGGGCTCGGCTTACTTAGAGTACGTACGCCTTGAGACATTCATAGCCTAAGTGCCGGTCATGTTCCGTACTTTCGGGTCGTGACACCAGGATTGGCAGGTCGCTACGATGTGCTGATGCGAGATCAGTGGAGCTGACCAGTTTCCGACTAGAGGGGCTTGCACAGACTTGGTGTGAGTCGATGGAGAGAGGGCGAGCGGCGGGTCTTCCTCCGATGTCGTGGGCGGAGTTTTCTGAGGTTTTTCTTGCCAGATTTCTTCCACAGAGCGTGAGGGACGCTAGAGCCAGCAGTTTTGAAGCATTGCGAATGACTGCTAGTGTGTCAGTGGCAGAGTATGATTTACAGTTCACCCAATTGTCGCGCTATGCTCTGTACTTAGTTCCCATGGAGGAGCACAGGGTGAAGAGATTTGTATGGAGCCTGGATAATCAGTTGTTTCTTGCTATCGGCTCCCAACATTTCGATACCTATGCGCAGGCCATGGACCCAACTATGCGAGTGGAAGAGCGTTTGAGCGAAGCGGTAATTGTTCCAGAGCTGAAGAGGACTAGACCCATTGAGTCTGTTACCAGACAGTTTGGTAGGGGACGAGGCAGACACACTCCAGGCCGTGATTTTGGTCGAGGTTAGACTCAGGGCTAGATGTTTAGTTCATACCCAGTGGGACAGAGACCCCTATTTACATGTTATAGTTGCGGACTTCCAGGGCACTTAGCTAGAGAGTGTAGCCGCCATGGAAAGACTGTTGTTCCGCAGGCTGCTTTACCCCCTCCTCCTTCTACTCCGATGGCTTTACTTCCTCCCCCAGTTGGCACTATGCACCAGGCTGTTGCACCACGAGGTCGGGGCTTTGCTAGACGCTTCCAGAGAGGCTGAGGAGATCGAGGGAGAGGACGACAGGATGCGGGTAGGGTCCAGGCACGGGTTTTTGCACTGACTCCACACGATGCCCAGGCATCCAATGCAGTTGTGACAGGTACTCTTGTAGTATGTTCTTTAGATGCACATATTTTATTTGATCCCGGTTCTACGCATTCTTACATATCTGCACACTTTGCACTTTCTCTGGGGAGAGTGTCGTCGTTGCTAGAGTCACCGTTAGTTGTGATTACTCCGGTAGGAGATTCTTTTGTAGCTCTACACGTATTCAGGTCTTGTTCAGTACGTATTGGGGATAAGGATTCATTAGTTGATTTGATTCTCCTGGATATGCTAGATTTTGATATACTTCTTGGTATGGATTGGTTGCTGCTTGTTATGCTTATGTAGATTGTCGGGGGAAGGCGGTCAGATTCTATTTTCCGGATGAACTGATTTTTGTTGTGCAGGGAGATTGTAGTGTAACTCCTGCCAACATGATTTCTGCTCTTTGTGCGGAACGACTCTTAAAGAAGGGTTGTCATGGGTTCTTAGCGTTTGTTCAGGACGTAGGAGCCGCTGAAGTTCTGTTGGACCAGGTTCCGATCGCACGAGAATTTCCGGATGTGTTTCCTGCTTAATTACCAGGATTGCCACCCGATCGTGATATCGAATTTTGCATTGTCTTGATTCCGGGTGCGGGGCCTATTTCTATACCACCTTATCGGATGGCCCCGACGGAGTTGAAGGAACTTAAAGGTCAGTTGCAGGAGTTGTTGGATAGAGGACTTGTTCGTCCGAGCGTATCACCGTGGGGAGCTCCTGTCTTTTTCGTTAAAAAGAAGGACGACAGCATGAGACTGTGCATCGACTACAGGCAGCTGAATCGAGTTACTGTGCGAAATAGGTATCCACTACCTCGTATCGATGACTTATTCGATCAGCTGCAGGGGGTTGGCTATTTCTCAAAGATTGATCTGCGGCCAGGGTATCACCAGTTGAGAGTTCGGAAGGATGACATTCCAAAGACTACTTTTCGCACACGTTATGGGCATTATGAGTTTTTGGTGATGTCGTTCGGGCTCACCAATTCTCCAGCAGCTTTCATGGATATGATGAACCGTATTTTCCGGCCATTCCTTGATCAGTTTATTATAGTATTCATTGATGATATTCTTGTTTATTCACGGAGCCGAGAAGAGCACGAGCAGCATTTGTGCATCACGTTACAGACCTTGAAGGAGCATCAGCTGTTCGCTAAATTCTCCAATTGTGCTTTCTGGCTGGATAGTGTAGATTTCTTAGGTCACGTAGTTATGAGAGATGGGATACATGTGGACCCAAAGATGATCGAGGCGGTGCAGCACTGGCCCAGACCTGTGTCAGTTACAGAGATTCGAAGTTTCTTGCGTCTGGCCGGTTACTACCGACGTTTTGTGCAGGATTTCTCTCGGATCGCTGCACCATTGACCGGGTTGACAAGGAAGGAGGTTCCATTTCTTTGGACAGATGTATGTGAGCAGAGTTTCCAGCAGTTGAAGACTCGCTTGACGACTGCACCAGTCTTATCTATACCTTCTGGGTCAGGTGGTTTCGTTGTGTATTGTAACGCCTCTTGAGTGGGTTTAGGCTGTGTGTTAATGCAGCACGGCAGGGTTGTCGCTTATGCTTCTCGACAGTTGAAGAGGCACGAGCAGAATTACCCCACGCATGATTTAGAGATGGCTGTTGTGGTATTCACATTGAAGATTTGGAGGCATTACTTGTACGGTGAGTCGTGCCAGATATTTACAGACCACAAGAGCTTGAAGTATATCTTTTCAGCAGCGGGATCTGAATCTGAGGCAGCGTTGATGGATGGAACTAGTGAAGGATTACGATTGCGAGATTTTGTATCATTGGGCAAGGTGAATGTTGTAGCGGATGTGTTGAGACGGAGGCCTTGAGGTAGCTTATCTCATTTGCACACCATGCAGAGACAGTCTTCGACGGATTGGCAGATTCTGTGCAATAGCCGGATACAGTTTGAGTTCACATCAACAGGAGGTCAGTTAGCTCATGTTCGCATACGTCCTCAGTTACTAGATCGTATTAGAGAGGCACAACCTATGGACACTCGCTTGTCAGAGATTATGGATCGGGTTAAATAGGATAGAGAGTCTGAGTTCGTGATAGATGACCGTGGGGTACTACGTTTTGGGACTCGTCTGTGTGTGCCGGATTCGAAAAGACTAAGACGTGAGATCTTAGAGGAGGCTCATCAGTCATCATATAGTGTTCATCCTGGTTCCACCAAGATGTACCATGACTTGAAAGATGTTTATTGGTGGGAAGGAATGAAGAGAGGGGTCGCTGAGTTTGTTTCGAGATGCTTGACTTGTCAGCAAGTCAAGGCCGAGCACCAGAGACCGACAGGAGAGTTGCAGCCCTTACCTATTCCAGAGTGGAAATGGGAGCAGATTTCCATGGATTTCGTTGTGGGTCTACCCAGGACTACCGGAGGGTATGATTCTATCTGGGTGATTGTAGATAGATTGACGAAGACTGCTCACTTTCTTCCGGTGAAGACGACCTATGGGTATGCACAGTATGCTCAGTTCTATACTGATGAGATCGTACGATTGCATGGAGTTCCGAAGTGCATTGTGTCCGACCGGGGTACGAAGTTCACCAGCCGATTATGGCAGAAACTTCAAGAGGCTCTAGGTACCCGACTGAGTTTTAGTACAGCTTTTCACCCACAGACAGATGGTCAGTCAGAGCGGACCATATAGACACTAGAAGATATGCTTCGAGCCTGCAGTCTTAACTTCAGTGGAAGTTGAGATCGTCACCTACCTTTGATAGAATTTTCTTACAACAAAAGTTTTCAGGAGACGATCCAGATGGCACCCTTTGAAGATTTGTATGGGAGAAAGTGTCGATCACCCGTTTGCTGGACTGAACTCAGCGAGAGTAGCGTTTTGGGACCACAGCTAGTACAGGAGACTACAAAAAAGATCCAGTTGATACAAGACAGAATGAGAGCGGCACAGTGTAGAAAGAAATCATATGCCGATCGACGCCTTTGTAGACTCGAGTTTGCTGTGGGAGATTATGTGTTCCTTCGGGTATCTCCGATGAAGGGTGTGATGCGTTTCAGGAAAAAAAGGGAAGCTCAGCCCCAGATATGTCAGACCCTACGAGATTCAAGAGAGAGTGGGTGTTGTGGCTTATTGTTTAGCACTTCCACCGAGTTTTCACGATGTGCATCCGGTGTTTCACATGTCTATGCTTCGCAAGTATCTTCACGATCCCTCTCACGCGATCCAACATCAGACCTTACAGCTTGAGCCGGATTTATCCTATACAGTGTAGCTAGTAGCTATTCTAGACCGGCATGCAAAGAAACAAAGATCAAGGGTACTTCCATCTATAAAGGTTCTTTGGCGAGGAACGGATCGAGAGGAGATCACTTGGGAGATCGAGGATGCGATGCGAAAGAAATTTCCACATCTTTTTGAAGGTATATATAGTTAAGTTTTAAATTCGGGGACAGAATTTTCTTAAGGGGGGAATATTGTAACATTTCAGAAATTTAGAAAATAAATAAAATTAATTAATTAAACAATAAAATGCCAATTTAAAAAGTTATTAAAACAGAATAGGACATTTTCATAAGTAGTGTATGAAACTAATTAAAATTAAATTTTAGCTTGTAACATAAATAAATTACAAGGGTTTTAGTGATAAATTTAGCTTCATTTTAATAAAATGGTGTTTATATAATAACATGGGTAGTGAAGGGTCTTTGTGTAATGTTTAGGAAATTGTGCAAACTTGGAAATGTTGAGGGTGTAAGTGAAAAAGAGGTTAGGTAATGTTTTAGTTATGAAATTATCACTAAGACAAAACAAATTGGAGTGATAAGGCATGGACACATCCTCCTTGCATGCACACCACCTCAACCTTGCATGAATTCACCACCCTTTTCATGGTGACACCACCTACTAGCCCTACCACCTCTATACTCTTATCTTGTTAATTAGTTCAGTTGATATATTAAACTGAAAACCATTCTACTAAGGCTTAGAAGAAAATAAAAAATTGAACAAACACAAAGGAAAATAGAAAAAAAAAGAAAGAGAAGAGAAGAAAAACTAGTGCTAAGGATTTCTACCATCAAGCTAGGAGCTAAGGACTTAGATTTCTTGGAGGAAGCATTTCAATCATCTCTGTAGGTATAATCTCTAAACACAGTAGGATCAAGTTCTGTAAACTTTAAATTTTTAGAAATCGAATATCGTATTTTAGGCAAAAGTTAACTCTGTAAAGATCTGCTATAGTTTAGATGATAACTAAATTGACAAAACAGTACCTAAATCTTATAGACTAGACTTAGAATCAACCATAAGAATACGAACAAGGGGGCTCGGATTTTGGTCGGTGAGGCGCAGGAAAATTTTGGCGTCGCCGGATTTCTTGGCGATTTGGAGCATGCGGTTTTCATGGTAGGTCTATATACGTAGATTAATCTGTTTGGTATTGTTTATTTAAGTTACTTTAATAGTATATGAAATGTGGGAGTTAATATCTGAAAATGGGTTAAAACGTTTAAAATACGACACGGGTAATTCGTAACGCGTTCTGTTTTCTGTTACGAAACAGCGTTTGGTTAAATTCCAGTTAAAATAAGTGTTAGATAGTTTGCAGTAGTCGTACGTAGTATAGTTAGTACGTACAACTTGTAATTTCATATTTTTGCCGTATCGGAGTTAGCCGTTTCTTATACAAGTTAAATTCAATATTAGATTCAAATACGGAAGCTTCGGAGGGCGCAAGGAAAGGAAAAGGATTAGTGATTTCTGAGTAGTACGACGTATTCCGGTGAGTAGACTAAACATCTACCAGGGGATTTTGTGTGGATGGCGTGATACGCCCGCAACTTAAGTTAAATGAAATGTGCTTTTACATATAACTTGAACATATGCATTCATACATATATCCATTGTCATGTTAATAATTGTTAGAACACTGCACAATTATCGACGAGTTATGCTGCACATGCACGTACCTACATGTTACACTACACCTCGTCGATATTACATGTCACTTTCACACTTAGTATTTATCCTGTTAAATATGAGTCCTATCATACCTTAAACATCAAAATTATTAGTACTTTACACAAATGACATCATGTTTCATATTCAAGTGTTAGAAGTTGATATAAGTGGCATTTGTATATTCGAGGATTTATGGTTTTAAGTTTTCATATACTATTGCGTAAAATCAGTGATTTTCATGATTATGTGTCACGTCTACCATGAGATGTCGTTTATATGATTTGGTTTTATTCCGAACCGAGTTGGGGGTCATACGGTTGCGGATTTACAATTTTATCCAGACTGAGTCGGGAGGCATACAGTTGGATACATGGTGGACCCGGTCGAGACCAAGGGGCAGGATAGCCGCACTTTAGACGGGGAGCCTAACGCGGATACTCGATACCTGAGACAGTTGTGAACACGGCGGATATCTAGATGATACCGACCGATGTTATTAAGAAACAAGATCGTTCGGGGAACGATGCCTGATGAAACAACGAAGATTTGTGTCGATGTTAGACATGGAAAAATGAACCTGATTTGGAAAATAATTGATGAGATTTCAGTTTTGATTTATACATTGAGTAGTACAGATTCATTCTTCCACCTGTTATCATGCATCACATTCATTACTGTTGATAGTAGTTCTAGTCGTCATACTTACATTATCTGCCGATATATGTTAGTCTTATTCACTGAGTTGGCAACTCACCCCCGTTGTGCCACAGTTCCTTGCAGGAGTCGAGTGGACGGTTAGCAGCAGGGCAGATCCACTTACCAGTTTTTACCACTCTTTTTGTAGGTGGGTTACATATGTAGTAACCTTCTCTTTTGGTATTGTATATTGAATCTAGAATATCTCTATGAGACCATGTATATTGACTTAGAACGAAACATGTTGTATATTATGTAGTCTGAGTGATATAGTTAGTTATGTTATCTTATGTTTTATTTAATCTTGCATGAAATTCTTCAACTTGAGTGTTGTACTATGATTACGTATTGATTTCCGCTAATTAGTTTTGTTACTCCCAATTAGGGATGCAATTTAATTACATAACTTAAATTGGTTTTCTATTAATAATTAAAATGGACAGGCACTGTCGAAAGTTAAAAGTAGTTGTTTCCTTTCCATTATTTAAAAACCTTTCGACATGCTACCTCATTCTTTTACTTAATTATTGAACATTTCAAAACTTCCGCAAAAAGGGTTTTGATCTTTGTTTTTAGCTTACTCAGATTATGTCGACATCTAGAGATATCACATAATCTAAGTACCGGTCACATCCAAACTTTGGGTCGTGACAGTTACGCTCTCGATATCACGCCCGTGTGATGAGCGGTACCTCCCATTAATGGCGAGACATGCTCTTTAATGGGGGATCGTGGTGGCGTGGAACGTTGGATGTGGCTGGCGGAGATCTCGTGCATGGCGAGATTCGCGGGATGGCGGTTACGCCTGCAAGCGGTACTGTCGGTCGGTCGATGAGACCGAGGAAGATGACCTCGGCGGGAGAGCTCGCGGAGGAGCGGGAAAGCCGATGTATCTTAGTTCTGCTCGAGCCTAGATGCGAGCTGAGAGGGCCGAGGAGGCTCGGGCCTGTGATAGC
Source organism: Agapanthus africanus (assembly GCA_030015575.1). Taxonomy (NCBI): domain Eukaryota; kingdom Viridiplantae; phylum Streptophyta; class Magnoliopsida; order Asparagales; family Amaryllidaceae; genus Agapanthus; species Agapanthus africanus. Next base: position 115,360,227 of record JASDDO010000029.1, read on the forward strand.
TCGGATGCGAGCTGTGGGGCCGAGGAGGCCAGTTGTGTAGGGGGCTCGGAGGCGAGCCAGCGTCTGCTCGGCAGGACGAGCGTAGGTGTGGCCTGGTCGGCCACTATAAGTCCTTTCTTGTGAGCCCTGGGACACGTCATCTTCTACACGTCCTGATCTGGGAGATCACCGATATCGAGCATCATCACAACTACAAGCAACCAAATAGACCCTCGGTATCCTCGAAATGTAAATGGCTTTTATGGGGATCAAATGCATTTGACCATTAGCTGATCTAATAAAAATGGATATTTTAGGCTAATTGTTAAAACAATCGATGCCAAAGCTAAATTTAAATTCAACACCTGACCTAATTCATAGTAGAATCAATCAATGACCTACATATATTAGGTTGGAGACGTAGAATGATCGTATCGGCCATATAGGTCTTCATTTTAAAGTTTGGGATCCTTCGAATATTCTATGTCAGAGAGTTTCCACCACACATTATTGAGGCACTTTAAATCACGCCAGTTGGATAGTGAACAAGAAAAGAACTCAAAAAGCCTTGTTTTGTTGGAGTCACTAAACCCTAGTTTTGATTGATTTGCGCAATTTTTAGTATCACCAATATAGTATCCAAAAGTAGTATCCAAATACCATAGAAGATTTTGCTTAATTGACATAAACTTGGAAAACAAAGATCGTAGTTCAACTTACGACCCCAAATCTTCTGCAAATTGAATAGGGTAGGTTTTAAAGAATTTTGAAGATTTTCCAAGATATTTCAGTAAAAAAATTCAAAAAAATAAAAGAATCCTTTACCGCCCGAGGAATGTTTGTGCTCCAAGTTGACTTTTCCATATACTAAAATGATTTTAAGGATTTTCTGTGGACTAAAATTTCATGAAAATAAACTAGTTACACTTGCACACGATTAGTCGCCCTAAGCGGTTTTGCGTATTGCTTTCGAGCTATTTTTGGTGTATTATTGATTTTTTGGATTTTTTAAAATAAAGATTCTGAAAATTGAAAAATATCTGAGAACAATCTTAGCCTATGTGTAAGTGCCTTAGGGTGAATGATGATTCCAAACCAATCTTCCATGTAATATGTCTCTACACTATAAATACCCCATAATATTGTTCAGAATTTTTCATCCCCGAAAACAAAGAAACCTTCACAGCCAATGGGGCACAAAATCATTAAAGTTCTCCATCAATTCTCAAGGCCAAGCAAAGATTGCGAGGGACACCAGAGCGGTGGCAAGGACGTTTCATGGTATTTTACCCAAAATGAGGCCTGATCGTTCCACGTCTTCTGTGTTATTCTGTTTTTCATCTCAGTTTAATTCTCTTGCATCATCATAAAAAAATAAGATAAAAAAAATCGTCCTTTCAAAAATCATCTTTTTGTTTGAGATTAGGTTAAATTTAAATAGTTAGATATTATAGATAGGATCAAGATAAATCTCTTATTTAAATATATATTTAGATACGAGAAAATATTCTTATCTATAAATCTCTTATTTAAATATAGGTTTAGATTTAAATTTAAATAAAAAATAATATTCCATTAGATAAGAATAAAGGAGATTTATATTAATCTTAATCTAAGTGGAAGAAGATTTATTCTATTCTATAAATAGAAATGTGCTCTCATCAAGGAAAAATGTTGAATATAAGATTCAAAGGACGCAAGAGACGACTCCAAAAGGGATCAAGACAGTCATTATGGAACCGACTTTATCATAAGGTTCAAGGAAGGAAAGAGACGACCCCATAAGGGATTAAGGCGGTTATTAAGGAATCATGATCATAAGGTTCAAGCGAGATGAGAGACAACTCCATAAGAGATCAAGATGGTCATTAAGGGATAGTTTTGATCATAAATTTTAAGGGAGACGAAACGGTGGCTCTATAAGGGATCAAAACGATGATAAGAAGAATTTGTAGAAGAAAGAAATCTCGTCGGAGATCATAAGGAGAGGCTTTTTTTTTGTAATATTCTGTAAAGTGTCATTTTTCTCAAATACTAATAAAATTCTCCCTCCCCCCCTCCCAAATTTATTGTGTTATTTATATCTATGGTTTGCATATGGTGTTTTTTGTTATTCGTCTATAAAAAGATCTAATTTTATAGATCCGTAAGGTTTTCCGTTGCGTCGCCGATTGGTCTTGTGGTCACTAACAATTGATATCATAGCTACGTTCTGTAGTTTTGCAATTTAAGTTTACGGTGAGTGACGACACTTGTGTCGGCTCCCCATTGTCACGACCCAAATGAGGAACGTGACCGGCACTTAAATCACGCAACGTTTAAAAGCGTAACGTAGTTCAAGTAAGCCGAAACCCAGAATCTAAATCGTGAAATAAGGTAGAGTGGTAAAAATATTTGTTTCAAAGTATCAATTTTAAAAGTAGGAGAATTATATCAAAACATTTTTAATCTCGAGTTGTTATAATTTTTGGCAGCATCTCCTTTGTAAAATCTGATCCCAAACCGATACATTAACAAGAATATACATAGCATCCCCACTTGGGAGCAATCTCACACCTCTTAGCGGAACACAAATACATATCAGATATACGACGCCATAGGCGAAGGAATAAGAAATAATAGACGAAAACACCAGCCACAACATAAAAAAACAACAAAAGTCGGCTCACATGAGCACGACACCCAGAGTCAAATATAATACAATCTCGCAGTCTCGTCTCTAAGTCAATATATACATGTGGTAGATTGAGTATATTAGATACAATGAAAAGAGTACAAGGTAGAAGGAAAAAGAATACTCGCAACCTACCTACAAAATATTACGTCCAAAAATAACGGTAGAAGAAATAGTAGCAAAGTGGTATGCCCCGCCGCGACTACGCTGAAGGATCGGCCCTGCAAGACACTGTGGCACAACAGGGGTGGGTTGCCAACTCGTGAGTAGTAAATAACATCATGCGTGGTAATTGCATGCATGAACGTAGCAGCGACAAATTCTATGTACGGGATTTTAATGATATATAATAGTATGCAGGAAACATAAATAAATGAGCAAGGTACACCATTAGGGGTGTACAACTATATGAAACTGAACATGTCATAATAAGTTTCAATGTGGTAAAAACAAAGGTAAAATCAATAAATCATCATGAAACCGGTATCAAGTATCGACACTCGAAATCCTAATATCTCAGACGTCGTCACTCTGATCGGCCCTCATATTCATCTGATCATATAACTCCGGTCGGTATCCTCCGGATATCCGCCGAGTTTCCATACTATCACCGGTTGGTAGTGTTGGCTATAGTTCCCTCAAGTCAATTATTGTGATCACAGGCACGTGATTGTGATGATTAAGGGAGGACCTATATGGGTAGAACAGTCTTACTCGAGATGATAGTATGCTATCTGGTTTGTCTCTATTATCATGTACATGCTTTATGTGGTATTACAGATCACTATTACATGTTGATAGAGCCCATAGGATTCTTGCTTGACTACCAGCATTATGATGGCGATGATATACGTGGGAGATGGGTGGTCTATAAGTGTAACGTTTTGAAAATCGTTTCGGTGAAATTTCGAAAAAACGGTAAAATAAGGGGGTTTTCTGTAAAAAGTCAAAATACAAATATTTTTATTATAAAATTAAATATACATATTCTAGCTATGTAATTGCTAGTATTTGGTGTTTATTGAACCACCGGTGAAATTTCAAATTTTCTGAAAATTTTTCCGAAATTAATTATTTTAATATTATTTTAAGCCGTCACTAATATATTTAATTAGGGAAAATTACAAATTGGAATGAGTTGAAAAAAATTTTGTGCATCATAAAACATTAAATAAAATTTTATCATGTGGTTTTTGAAACGAAATTGTTTGCCAAAACGGTTTAGAAAATTATTGAAGAAAAAATGCTTAAATAGTGAAATTAGTGTAAACGGATGTTTGGGGTATAGTATTTATTTTTTTCCCTCATCCCACACCCATACCCACACCCACACCCCCTCACCCTCTCCCCTTTTGTGGCTGAAATCAGCAGCCCTCCCCTCATTTTCCCCACTTGAAAAGTCAATGAAGAGAAAAGAATACAAGAAATTAAAAGGGAATTGAATATGTTATAACATAGAGGTTTGGGCTTTGTTTTTTTCCCATCATTTTCAACACCTCACTCTCTCTCCTCATCCTCCCCATTCTGGCCGAGCCCTCTATTGTGCAGCCCCACAAAAATTCTCATCTCATTTCCCCTCAAAATTCATCAAATTTCACTCAAAAATCCATGCAAAAATCCCACAAAATTCAAATCTAATCCCTACCCATTTCTCCTTAGCCTATACTAGCATGATTCTTGGAGCAAGTTAGCATATTGGAGGTCAAGATTTTCATGCTAGATCTCAAATATTGTGAGGTATAAATCTTGTGCTTTTGTTAAATTGTTGTTATTACTTCAAACTAGGTTAAGGAAGGGTTTAATTTGGATTCAATTTCAAGACTTGAATTTTCAAGAGAAGCTTTTGGATTCAAAAGTTAGGGTTTAGATTCAATTAGAGTGGTTGTTACTTGCTTAAATTTACCATGAGAAGATTATCATGTTAATGCTTGCAAAAACTAATCTAATTGCGAGTTTGCAAATTGTTAATTTAAAATTGTTATAGTTGTATAAATATTGCAAACTAGGTTTTTAGAATTGGTGGAAATGAGTGAGTTTAAAATCTAATTAGGGTATCCATGGTATTATGAACATTTTAAATTGTATTTTAATATTTTAGATCAAGCAAATCCGAGCTAAATTTGTTGTTTATGCTTTTTTTTGCTAAAATAGTTGAAATTTGGGTAAAATTTCAAACTAGTTTTTTTAAACGTATATAGTTTGATGAGCTTAAATTGTGGTTATGGGTTATATGACTTATTTAAGATGTTTAATAAGTATTATGGCCGCTAGATTCGTTTATACATCGAGTTTTGTACTAAAACGGTGATTTGTGCTTGCTAGATTTTCGGAAAAATGACTTTTTAAGTGAAATTGGGGTTTTTGTGAATTTTAAACTATTTTATATTATAATTAGTGCTTGTAATTGTACAAATGAGTGTGTTGGGTGTTTTCTCGATGGTTTGGCGTTTGTACGCCGACGTCGAGGGTTTTTGGGCCGATTTGTGAAAGCAACCATAGGTTTTGACCTATGTGGGATTCGTGCGTCGTTTTGGTCATGAGTCGGATTTTAATGCGATATGGTGCGTTATGATATGTAGGTACCCCATGTGGACTTCGAGACGACAACCAAGCGCGTGGCAACCAGGTGAGTAGATTTATATCTACGGGGAGAAGTCGGGTGGATGGCGTATAGCACCCCCGCAGTTCGTTGGGATGTATACGAATACGTATACACACATTTATTGATTATATTTTGTTTAAGTTTATTGATGATAAATATGGATGGTTTAGTATCGCGAAACCATAGAGTAGTGGTCGCACCATACATGCACACCCCCACCCATACTTGCATACATTCTTCTTTCATTTGTGTTTACGGGAATATATATAGTTATGTGTTCATATGGGTATGGGACTATGTGTTCACATACGGATTTGAGGATGATACTTGGGATTGAGATGAGTCGATGAGATTTGTGTTGAGGTTGTGATATCGGTGATATGGCAGGATTCGTACTTGAGGTACGTCCTGGTGTTATAGCGGATCTTGGGGCGGCGATACGGGTGAATAGTGTTATAAATAAAATGGTCGACATGTGATCGTGATATGAGGCATGTTATGCTAGGATATTGATATTAGGCCGTATCGGGCGATGTATACCCCTTGATGATGATATGTGCTGACGATATCGGTTTGTACGAGATTGTCGATCAGTAGTCAGATCATGAGTATATTGAGGATATTAGTATTGTACTACACATAGGTCAGTACCCTAGACTATGATCTTGGATAAAGAGGATACCAGAGAAATAGTGTGAGGAATATGATATTGACCCGTACCCAGATTTGGGGATGCCGTACGACGGATTTACGTACGAGCTATATCTTGATGATTGATCCGCACTCTTGACTTGGGATGTCTGATTATAGATATGGTATCGGATATGATATTATTGAGGCGGGATCACCGACTAATATATATACAGGTATGTATATGTATCGACTCAGATGTTAGGCGGTTTCCTTACCTGTAGTCTAGCTTGTAGCTTAGCCCTTTAGTTTAGTTAGTTGTTAGATTAGATTCGGGTCCTACCTATTTCAAAGCTTACGAGTCGTGCGTATTTTAAAAGACAAGTCAAGGGATTCTACGGATATTTCAAAAAACGTATCTTTTCTTAAAAACACCGTAGCCCCTATTTTCAAAACCCCACGATTCGTGTTATTTCAAAAGGCACCATGGTAGGACTTAATATTAGGTTAATGCAGATTAGTTATCGTTGCGTCTAGTATTCAGCTCCCGCTCATTATTGTTGTTCGCTCCGCATCACTTGCTTATATTATGCTTCATATTCTACTGTTGATATCTTGTGGTTAGGACACCAGCACCATTACCGATGATGCGTATATACCACGTACACTTACTTGCCGGCTCACACGCATCTTCATCGGTAATTGCCATGTCACGTACACCTTAGAAAATATTATTGCTTGACATAGCCTGTTAGCTAATAGTTTAGACATGATATTAGTGTACTTACCTTATATGTTAGTCTAGACATTGTAGTTATTACCTGCTACTTCATGCATACTGTTATTCATTGTTATGCCGCATTCATGGATTCTCATGCATATATTCACTTTTTACGTGCTATTGAGGTTTTGGATTCGGATTTCCATGAGATTTTCTGGATTTGGGGAAAACCGCAAAACATATACAAACTTCTTCTTTCTCTTTTTAAATGAAAAGCGCGGTTTTTCCCATGATGTATGAGTCGTCCACCATGAGTTTGCTGATGGATTTCGAGACCCGATTCGAGGAGTTGGATGAACCGTTTCGGGTACATGGTGGACCCGGTAAGGTACCCCGGGGCAAGAAGTTCGTGGTGATGACGATGAGCCTGGCAGGGGGAGACTACCTATCGGTGATTTTACCCGACGCGTCGGATATCCGGAGGATACCGTCGTGGTCTTGAGATGGATGGTAGGGGCCGGTCTGGATTGACGGCGCCCTAGATATTGTGATTGAGATATTGAGATTTTGAGATATTGAGGTACAGAGATTGTGATACAGAGATATCGAGATATTTGGACACTTGTTTTGTGTCGATGCTGGGCACTGTTTTATGCTGATTTCATTTATGGTACCTCACTTTTAAAATACAGAAATCTCACTGATTTATGAAAGCAGTTTTCTTCAGTACATGCATTCTGTTCCATTCATTCATACATCATCCATATGATACATTGCTACCTGAGGCACTGACACGGGCACATGGAATTACACTTGGGTTAGATATTTGCCCTAACCATTGCTATGGGTTGCTGGTTATATATTTGAGGATATATTATGATCATTGACCTAGGATTGCGTTATTTATGCGATTTCTTTTTGTAGATGTTTTTCTATTCACGAGTTGGCAACTCACCCCCGTTGTGCCCCAATTTCTTGCAGGTTTGCCGTACAGGTTTCATTACGGCTTGCGGGCATAGTTTCCTTCGGGTGATTTGCTAGTAGGTGGGTTTACTTGTATTGTACCCCCATTATTTATCTTGTATATTATTATTCTGTTGTATCTAGAAGTTCCATCAACCAAACATGTATTTATTTTGAGATAGAGACCAGTGATGTTTTTCCTTCGACCTTAGAGTCGCGCGTTATATTTCTGTGGTTTTCTTATGGTTTTGAGTTTCCTTTTGAATTTTGATCCTCGCTGTTGGCGTTGTATATTATATTGCTTGTGTGGTTGTGACCGTCGATTGACAAAGAGCTAGCTCCCGCTTGGGGATGCCTTTTTATTGATTTCGTATACTATTCATGTTGTATCCCGTTTGGGGCCCAGTATTTACAAAGGAGACTCTGCCGAAATTTTCAGGAAATATTTGATGTTTTTTTTAAAAACCGCATAATTCGGCTTATGCTATTAAATCTACTTGTTTTAAATTGGTTTTCCTTCACTCTACTACTTTTCTTGGTTTTGGTTTCTGGGTTTTCGGCTTACTTAGATTACGTACGACTCGAGACGTTCGTAGTTTAAGTGCCGGTCATATTCCGTACTTTCGGGACGTGACAATAAGCACATCCTTAAATGTCCCTAGTCGAGGAAGTATTGAGACTGGGCATTAATACTCCGGAGTAGATTAGTGTAAACTTATCGAGTCCCCGACGAGGGGCGGTGGCCGGTCTCACAAGCCATTGGTGTCAGTTAGTCACATAAGATAGTATACAGGTACTCATTGGGTTATGAGTACTGTTCATCACAGAAAACTGCATTTAATACCTTTCATTCATTATCTATTTTGCTATATATCGGTATTATTAACCAGTGTCTGCTCAGTAATTACAGTTTACAGGTATCCGTGACAAATACTGGAAAACATACTCAAAATCATGGATATAACATTTGGGAGCCGACATTGCAAACAGAACAGAAAACCGACCGATATCCCAAGAGCTTTTTTTGAAATAATGCATGTGTACACACTTTTTGCCAAGAATGGTCCAACACATGCAAGTGTGCACATAGCTTGGACCTAGGTGGGGGCTGCCATGAGCAAGTAGGTGACAAGCCATGAGCACATGGGGGGCATGGCTAATAAATGCATAAAGTTTTGATTTGATATATGGCATCTTGTTCCCTCCAATTCTCTGCATGCAAACCGGGTTACTTTAGACCAAACAAGCAGCACCAGAGTAATATTGGGATGCACATATGCCTACCACATCAACCCGAGACCCTCTCCTCGGATTTGGACCGAGCACAAGCCCCCCAAATCCGGCAAGCTCGGCCCCCATGCTCCAATGGGTCCCACATTTTCACAGTACTTCCCTTGATGCCACGTAGGTTTATTTTTATTGTTTGTTTAATTTTCTTTGAGGCCTATAAATAAAATATTAGTGGCAAGGGGAGTCCTTTCTCTCATACCATATATCTTACCCATTTCCATTTTGTTAGTTTTTTTATTTTTGGTTTAGGCTTGAGGGTGAGTGTGCTTCATCTTGGTTTCTTCTTCTTCTTCTTCCCTCTTGAAGCTCTCTTTAGAGAGCTTCATTAAGGAGGTTGAATAAGCTACCATAAATCTTGTATCTCATTTCAAGTGTTTATAATATATTATTGCTTTCTTTTTAAACTTGCTTTCTTTACTTGCTTTCTTTCTTTTTATTCATGCTTTAACTAATTCTTTATTTGGTTGTGGTGTGGATGAGGAAGTGAGATGAAAGGCTTTGCCTCCTCCACCTCTTGTTTATGTTTCATATTCTTAACCTACGATTCTAACCTAAATATTGTTTATGTATTGATATGATTCGGTATTTTGACACATGGTTACTTGTAACCTCTTCATATACCGTATTCATTCCCTTTCCCCATTTTCAATGTTTAAGTTTAAATCGATTTGGTGTTAAGTTTGCTAAGTTTGAATATCGTATCTTGTGATCAATTGCTTGACAATCTTTTGTTTTCATATACAATATACCATCAAAAACACTTAGCAAACTCAACACCAAAATCATTTGCTCTCACTAACCACTTTGTGTTTTTGTTGTTGCGGTATGCTTACTAACCCTTATGTTTAGTGTTGATACCCCAAGCGCGGACATATAAACGGTAAGTGACCAAAAGGACTCGTTTCGTACTTTGCGGCAAATATCGGAATTTGACGGTTTGTGCTCCGCAACCGCGTTGATAAGTCGTGCTTCATGCCGGGATCAAGGTAAGGCCGGACAACTCGTGATCAAGGGAGTGTAGAGGTAAATGTCGCGATTCGACCTTCCAAACCAAAACCACAACCATTCTTCCTTAACTTCTTTCCTTGCTTCTTTATTTCCGTATTCTAATATTTTTGTGACAAAAACCAACCATTCATTCATTTGTTGAACCTTAAATCACCATACCTAATCACAACTCCCTGCGGATTGACCCGTGCTTGCCGGCTCGCTACAACGCACCGTGCACTTACGGTTATAAATAGTAAAACGAGAACGATCTCGCGTGCGCATTCCGTTTCATTAAAACCATATCTCTATTTCCAAAACATACGCGTTTGCGCGCGCGGGTGGTTCCCAACAAGTACACTGGACGGACTCGCCGGGAACATGCTAAATGGTATTATACCTATTGTCGGATAGCAGTTCTTAGGTGACATGAGTACAGGTTAGTCTGTCGACATGAGATTATCATTTGTCTCAAGTGAGTTCCCACTGTGCTTTGATTACTATCCTACTACGGCTCAAAGGAGTCGTGCAAACAGGTTTTAGTTAGGTACATTCCCGAGCCACATAGAGGGAGTCAATGGATCGTCGGGGATTCGTCTCTCCCGGTATTGGGGGTTGATGTCGCACTATGCACGGGTGACCATCACCAGAAATCCTTGGCCAAGGCAGACGAGAATTACTGATTTGGATCAGTAGTTTCTCAGTTGGTGATGGGCTTCATACCGACATGAAATATCGTTTTATTAGGGGTTTGACTTTTTCCACCCCCTAGACTCGATATGCGATACTCTTAGACGAACAAACTGGACTGTACGGAGATTGTCACGGATAGCTTCAGTATGGGTTCGAATGAGTTTGCTCGTCGGCCTTCCTTTCGCTCAATACCTGGGCAGCCGTTACATACAGCTAGTTCCACTAACGTGCTTATGGTTAAACCCACTGCAAGTGTATTGACGATTCTTTAGAGTCCCACACAGAGGGTTTCCCTAGTTTTGGCGAAATGATGTAGTAGCCGTATTGGATACGTGCATGGTTCTGATCGATTGATTGTACTACGTACCCGGACTTTCGATCGGACAGTTGATAATACTAGCCGGCTCACGTTTGAGCCGGATTATTAAATCAGGTATTAATTTAATAATTTATGTATATATATTTCGATATGTATATTCTAGTATTATGTTTTTTGTGTTATTCTATCTCTTTGGGTATTCGTATTTCGGTACGAATATAGGTATGTATATACTGTAGAATGTAATCCGTATTTATACGGAAAACATTCTAGAAGGCGGACACCTCATTTAGATTTTGTCCATTTATTTTAATAGGAAATGAGGTGGAAAAGGAGAGAGGGGAGTATGGTGAGAACCATGCTTGTATAGTGTTGCACAAATGAATTGTTAATCCATTTGTGCACACTGTTCAAGCATGGGTTGATTTTTAAATTGGAAAAAATATGTTTTATAAAACATGCTTCATTTCATTTTTTCCTTACTTAATGAAAATGGTTGCATGGTTCATTTTTGAGATGGCATTCTCATTCTTACCATCATGCTTCACTCTTCTTTCTAGTTTCTTGAGTTCCTCCACCTTCATCTTCAACCACCTCTCTACAATCTCATGTGTTGAGAATCAAGAGAGGAGGTGAGGTAGATAAACACTTTGAACACTTCACTATATCCTAGGCACTATAGATTAGCAATCTAGAGTCCCTAATTGCTTCACATGATCTTTGGTGTGAAGCTAGAGCCATGAGCTACATCCCTCGGGTGGATCATCTTCGACAGAGAAAGACCGGCGGCCAAGTTCAATCGAGGACGCCTCACGGAGCTAAGCAAGATGGTAGAGGACCGAAGGACACGGTTCATTCGGTATAACCATTTCTAACCTTATAGTTTAGCTCTTGTAGTTTTCTAGTGTAGGTTTATGGTTCGATTCTAGGACGGGTTCGTTAGCGCCAAGCTTTTAAACGTCATTTTCGTTCCGCATCGGTCACGGTAGATGGACAGGGTGCTATAAAACCCCAACATGGTATCAGAGACACCCCATAAACCATTACTAACTAGTTTGCACGAGGTTAAAATGTCGATTGACCGAATTTTCCGAATCGTATCTCTATTTTCCATGCCTGCTGCCATTTTTAAAACCTATTCGAAAAATCATTTAGATTTTCTTAAAAATATGTGCGGGCATTTATAGGGCACCAGAAGAAATTTAAGCACCTAAGCCAATAATTTAGCCGTGGAACCACCGCGGAACTTGCCTATTGGCTGCGGTTCCGCTGCGGTTTTGTGGCGATATTGCTCCAAATTTTGTCTGGCACTATAATTCATGGAAATATGGTTTTTAAGATGTATGGTTTTGGCCTAGATTTGTTTGAGTGCTGGTTTGCATTTGGAGCCAGTGTGGAAAATTTTCAGTCAATCGAAATTTTAAGTACGTGATTATCAGTGCATGCGAATATATTTGCGAGCGTGAATATCATTGAGCGGTACAACCCGACTAGTTGCTATATATTCGACTAGACGGGTTTACAAACATGATATTCACATTAATATTCTGTGTTGTGCTGATATAGTGGTTGGATTGTCGTGGTGGATAGCCTATAGTGCAATAGTAGTAGTACAGTTCAGATTCATTTATATATTCGATATTGCGGGGCGAGCGTCCGACATGTAGACAGCCGTCTCTGCCAGATTGTATATTCCTTTATTAGGAAACGACCGGGTTGAAGTCGATATCGCCATTGTATATATACTTTTCTTTTCTGTACTAGGATTACCTCGCGGTGGAGTGCTCGAATAGCCGGGTTCTAGAGGGCAACGGGCCCGCATCTTATGGCGTTGAGATGGAAGGCGCCTTACTCTAGAATTGGCGGGCTATTCTCCGCACTCTTAGGGGGTATAGGATGACCCATGGAGGGGTGCTCAAGTTACCGGATTCTGGGAAGTGCTGGGTGGCCCATTCACTTTGTTGATCGGGGTTTCCTCACTTCTGGGATTGGCAGGTATCTTTCCACACTCGTAGGGGTCTTGGTTATACATTGTACAGGCTATCCACACGACCGGGGAACGTCGGGTTTCATTTGCGGCTCAAAGGAAAGCCGGGGCTCCTAGATTATCCGTGATTCTGTGATGCTTATCGCTCATTCGTGATATTGTTTATATCATTCCTGGGAAGAATGTTATATATATATATATATTTATATCTACTAGTAGATGTTGTATATGTTTTGCATCTGTGCTAGTCCGGCCCCCGTTCCGCCGTTAGTTAAGTAACCTAACGGTGCATGACGGGGCCCCATGGCGAATGCAGATGGCATATACGTACATTGTATTTTCGTTCTTTTCTGGTGTGATATAGATTAATTGATGGGACTGCATTAATTCTGATTAATGCAAGGAAAACAAACCTATACGATATTGTTGGAACCAAGTTTTTTAAAAAAACTTACATTACAGACGTTTCCTTTTGTTTTGCATAGCGGTATTCGGGTATGAATATCTAACGATCTCATTCGATGAGGCAAGAGCCGAGATCCCTTCACAGGGAGTGACCTCTTGGGCAAAAGTTTGCATCATTGTAATAACTTCACTATAGTCGATTCTTTTGCTTTGTATCTGTTGGCTATAGTGCCCTCAAGTCAATTATTGTAATCGCAGGCACACGATTATGATGATTGAGGGATGACCTATACGGATAGAACAGTCTTACTCAAAATGATAGTATGGCATCTGGTTTATCTTTATCATCATGTATATGCATTACGGGGATCATTATTACATGTTGATAGAGCCCATATGATTCTTTCTTGACTGTTAGTCACCTAAGATAGTATACAGGCGCTCATTGGGTTATGAGTACACTGTACGGACTCGCCGGGAACATACTAGTTGGTATTATACCTATTGTCAGATAGCAGTTCTTAGGTGATATGAGTACATGTTAGTCTATCGATCTGAGATCATCATTTGTCTCGTGTGAGTTCCCACTGTGCTATGATTACTACCCTACCACGGTTCAAAGGAGTCGTGTATACATGTTTTATTTTGGTACAATCCCGAGACACATGGAGGCAGTGAGCGGATCGTCGGGATTCGTCTCTCCCGGTATTGGGGGTTTATGTCGCGCGATGCACGGGTAGACATCACCAGAAATCCTTGGCCAAAGTAGTCGAGAATTGCTGATTTGGATCAGTAGTTTCTCAGTTGGTGATGTGCTTCTGTCACGACCCAAAGTTCGGCCCATGACCGACACTTAACCACGCAACGCCTACAGGCGTAACATGACTAAGTAAGCCGAACCCAGAAAAGAAAACCATTAAAACTTGGAGTGTTAAAAAATTTAGAAAACTTAAGTTGTTTAGTAGCAATCCTTTTTGGTTCAAGTTATTATTTAAATAATTTTAACAACATTTCCTTTTCCAAAAATTTGTCCCGAAATCGGGTAAAAGGCGAGATATAAGTAAGAGTAACATGTGAAATAAATAGAGTATCTCAATGGGAGAATCGCGCCCAACGACGGAGAAATCACCACAATGACCTATACGACGCCGAAGCGAAGAATGAGAAGTAAAGTGAAAACAAATATCATAAGAGGTAAAACAGCATAATAAAGTCGGCTCACAACGAGCTCGACACCAGAGTACAAATAACATACATCGTCCTCACAACTTTCTCTAAGTCAATACATGAAAGTAGATGGAGAGTACTAGATAAATCAAGATGTAACTCAAAGTAAACAGATACCGTACAAATCCCACATAATAGTAAAAGGGCTAACACGCCTCAGCAATGGTATCTGTGTTAAAAGATGCGGTAAACAGCCAGCCGCGACTACTCCCAAGGGCAACCTGCAAGTACCGTGGCACAACGGGGGTGAGTTGCCAACTCGTGAATAGTAGATAACATATAAAGGTAATCGCGAGTATGCACGTACTGCGATACTCTAGCCTATGCCAACAGATAACATCTATATGATGAACTGAATGCTCATATCAGGCAAAAAATGTAAGCTAAAAGTCTCACCATATGATGTGCAAGATATGCAATAATCATGTCTGATATGGAATCTAACAACCCTATATAACATGAGCAGCGTATGCGATAATCATGTATAGCGTGTGTACTAAATCAGGTACAATAGGTACAGGAAGAGATGTCAAATACTAAATGCTGAACATGGGAACAAATAGTGTCTACACGGAATATCAACGTGGAAAAATGACCAGTGTCCATCAATACACCCAAATCCCAGTAAAACTCAGGCGCCGTCATCCATATCGGCCCTCAAATCCTGTGAATCTCATACAATCGTGAGTGCCCAACATCGGCACCCAAATCTCATAAAATCAGCCGTGTCCAGCATCGACACGCAAATCCTCCAGTATGGGGCGTTCGTCCATCGGATCTGCCCACGGGCTCCGTCTGCGGAATCGTCCCTCGGCCCTCCGGCAGTACGCGTCGTCCCGTATCTATCTATCGACTCTAGTCGGTATCCTCCGGATAATCGCCAGGTCTAACCAATCACCGGTAGGTAGTAGTCCCTCCGCCGGGCTCACCGTCTAACAATACGAGTCTTCTCGCCCCGGGGTACCGTACCGGGTCCACCATGTACCCGCAATCGGTGCCTACCTCTCCTCGAATCGGGTATACTCATACAAGCTCTCTAGAACCGAGAAAAATCATGGTGGACGCACTAAAATATCATCTCAAGGGAAACCAGGTTTTTAAACAGTGCGTATTTTCTTAAAATAGTACTCCGGTTCCCAAATCTAGAAATCACATAATCAAATACAATGCGTAATCCATGCAACATGTCGTATGACTCTAAGAGTAAAAGAAATGGAAAACCGCTCTTTTGAAAGATCTAGTTTTGAAAATATCGCCTGCGGTCCCTTAGTTTTAAATCAAGTCTATATCATCCATGTATGTAGCATATGAATATGTGTATCGGTATGGATGTGTGCATGGATAAGTATGCAAAGTGAATATATTAATATACATGTGCACTATTGTAGACATATGATGCGTATGTGCCCAAGTAGGGATATATCAATGAAGGTACTCACAAAAGTGCGTATACAGTGTGCATGGTATGAATATCCTTATGATAGTATGCGGTAATCATGACAATGTCAATAAAGCAGAATCAAATATGCGGTTTATAGCAATCCTATAATGTGAGTGTCATGGCAATAACTAACGGTGTGAGTGTAGCATATAAATCGTGCTCGTGCAACTTGGACCGTTAGTGACAGTGCAGTATTCTATACTATCAGTATATCTATATATATAAGGAGGTATGCTACTCTAGTATGTCTACATGAACACATAAAACTAACATCCTATCACGCCCTGACGCTTAACGCCATACGGGCGATTTCCCCATAGATGTTAAATCTACTCACCTGGTGGCGTGCTAAGTATAGCCGACCACCTGCTTCCCTTTCCTGGCGGCGTCTGACGTACCCGCCTGCGAACCTGGAATTAACACAAGAATCCCAATATATCAAAATCTCGCAAAACGCGATATCGGAACGAAACGAGAAACTCGCGTCGCGAATTAGCGCGCGTGCGCGCGATACGCTGGAACGTGTGTGTGTGTGTCCAGAACTCAAACCGATATGCCGCGATACGTTGAATCACAGAATCCACTCGCGTATCGCGCGTATCGCGCAAACTAAAAATACCAGAAAACGACATACTGCCCCAGATTTTACCCAGGCTAGAATATTACAAAACTATATATACCATGGACCCACAAAATGTAGCAGACACCTGTACCAAAATCCCTAGCTCCTAACTCCCTGGTCTGGCCACAATTTGCGGCCAGAATGATTATTCCGACGGCCGTGGGTTGGAGTGGTGGGGTCGGGCTCTAGTGGTGGGGTCAGGGTGTCACCAGTAGGCTATGGTCTACTCAATTTTATTCTGAACTTACATGGGTAGCAGCAGATCTCAAAAAACTATGTTTTGCTAAAAAACGCCAAGTTTTGCACAATTTGAAAACTGTGGGTATTTTAGTGTAATCTGGGGTTATCCTAGGTTAACTTGGCCTAAACAACACTTACTTAGGCTAGTCTACCCAACACCAACCTCACTTAAACACACTTTCACATAAAACACCCAAACAAGCACAAAACGTATAATTATCGCTAATCGAAGCTATTTCTACACAACTAAGCAAACAAGGAAGGAGTTTAAAAGTTATACCCCACTAGGAACCTCACAAAGAAGGAGAAGGAGAAGAAGAAGAGGAGGTGGAGCCGTTGTGCTGCTGTTGCCCCAGCCGAGTTGCTTCTTTTGCTCCAGAAGCAGGAGCTGCTGTTCTGGCTGCTGCAGTGCTGATGCAGTTGCTGTTGTTTTTGTGATAGTGTTTGTTGTGGTGCTGGTGGTATGTTGTTGTTGTGTTGTGTGAGTGTTGTATATGGAGTTGGGGCTGTTTGTTAAGGGAGTGCTGCTGCTGATGCAGCTGATGGTGATGTTATAGTATGCTGATGTGTTTGGCGCTGAAGTATAGCAGCAGCTACTGCTGGATTCAAGATTGTAGCTGTTGTTTGAAATGATGAAATGGTTGATTTGAAGATGAGGCTACTGCTGAAACATCAGCTACTGTTGCATTGGTGAGGTGTGTGAGTGAGAAGGATTCGAGTGATAAGGGTGAGGCCCCAGCGGCAGTGGAAGTCGCAGCGGAATGTAAGTAAAAAGTTTTGAAAAGGATAGGGTGTGACACAAACCTAGAGCCACCTCTCTCTGTCTCATTTAATGCTAACAAGACACCCATCATGCCCTCTCTCTCCTCAACCCAAGTCAACCCCAAAACCAATTTGAATTTCCAAAACGAAAAAACCTTAATTAAACTAATTAGCTTAACAAAAGGGGTTAGACCACCATGGTTGCCTAAACATGGTTTAACCCCAAATTTTAACCCTAGCTTACATCCACATGTTTGTGCAAGCTTAGGAAAATTCTAGAAAAATCTTTATTAATTTTGATAAAATATTTGAAAGTCAATTTGGTAAACTTTTATTATAAATTTCACTTATTAAAATATAATTAGTTACAAATATAATCCCAGTTGTTACAGTCTTCCCCCCTTAAGAAAATTCGTCCCCGAATTTAAATATATGACTACGCGTACATTCAAAGAGATGAGGGAATTTCTTCCGCATCTCCCCCTCGGTCTCCCAAGTGATCTCCTCACCGTTCGGGCCGCCCCAAAGAACCTTCACCGACGGCAGGATCCTAGATCGAAGTTTCTTCACCTGCCGATCCAATATCTCCATTGGCTGCACGGTGAATGAAAGGTCGGGCTCAAGCTGTACTGTCGGATGCTGGATCGTGTGGGAAGGGTCATGAAGATATCTGCGTAGCATCGATACGTGGAAGACGGGGTGAACATCTAAAAGACTGGGTGGAAGAGCCAATCGATACGCTACTGCGCCGACACGCTCGAGGATCTCGAAAGGACCTATGAATCTGGGGCTAAGCTTCCCCTTCTGTCCAAACCTCATCACTCCCTTCATCGGAGAGACCCTCAGAAAAACGTGATCGCCAACTGCGAACTCTAAACTGCGGCGGCGTCTGTCAGCATACGATTTATGCCTGCTCTAAGCTATCCTCATCCTGTCTCGAATCAGCTGTATCTTCTCGGTCGTCTCCTGTACGATCTGTGGCCCTAAATACTGCTCTCACTGAGCTCTGTCCAACAGACGGGCGATCTACATCTCCTCCCATACAAAGCCTCGAAAGGTGTCATCTGAATAGTGTCCTGGAAGCTATTGTTGTAGGAGAACTCTATCAAGGGTAGATGATGATCCCAGCTGCCACCAAAGTCTAAAACGCAAGCTCGGAGCATGTCCTCGGGAGTCTGAATAGTCCGCTCTGACTGTCCGTCGGTCTGCGGATGAAATGCCGTGCTGAAACTCAAACGAGTGCCCAAAGCCGCCTAAAGTCTCTGCCATAATCTGCTGGTAAACTGGGTGCCTCGGTCGGACACAATACATGTCGGAACCCCATGTAGTCGCACAATCTCGTCGATATAAATCTGGGCGTACTGAGCAAATCCGAAAGTCGTCTTCACTGGTAGGATGTGAGCCGCTTTCGTCAGACGATCCACGATCACCCAAATGGAGTCATACCCCCGCCTAGTCCTGGGTAGACCCACAACGAAATCCATCAAAATATGTTCCCATTTCCACTCCGGAATGGGTAACGGCTGTAGCTCTTCCGCGGGCCTCTGGTGCTCGGCCTTGACTTGCTGACAAGTCAAGCATTTCGATACGAAATCTGCGATGTCCCTCTTCATTCCGCTCCACCAGTAGACCTCTCTCATATCATGGTACATCTTGGTGGAACCGGGGTGGACACTGTACACCGATCGATGTGCCTCCTCAAAAATATCGCGCCGCAATCCCTCAGCATCTGGTACGCACAGTCTAGACCCAAATCGTAATATCCCCTGAACATCGATCACGAACTCGGAGAATCTGCCCTGTCCAATCTGTGCCACGATCTCTGAGCAACGGTCATCCCTGCGCTGTGCCTCATATATACGGTCAAGCAACTGTGGGCGTGCACGAACATGCGCAAGCTGTCCCCCGATCTGTGTGAACTCGAACTGCACCCGACCGTCGCATAGTATCTGCCAATCTGCTGACGAATGCATCTGTACTGCACTCAAACACGCTAGACTACCCTCGGGCCTCCTGCTCAAAGCATACGCCACTACATTAGCCTTGCCCGGGTGATATAAGATCTCGCAGTCGTAGTCTTTCACCAGTTCCATTCAACGGCGCTGTCGGAGATTCAGGTCTCGCTGCTGAAATATATACTTTAGGCTTTTGTGATCAGTGAATATCTGGCACGACTCGCCATAGAGGTAATGTCGCCAGATCTTAAGTGTAAAGACCACTGCAGCCATCACCAAATCGTGAGTGGGGTAGTTCTGTTCATGTTTCTTCAATTGGCGGGAAGCATATGCGATCACCTTGCCATGCTGCATCAATACGCATCCTAGCCCCACTCGTGAAGCGTCACAATATACTACAAACCCGCCTGATCCTGAAGGTAATGATAACACTGGCGCCGTAGTCAAACATGTCCGTAGCTGCTGGAAACTGTGTTCGCACTCTGCCGTCCAAACATAAGGAACCCCCTTCCGGGAAACTGGTCAATGGTGCAGCAATACGGGAGAAATCCTGTACATATCGCCTGTAGTAGCCGGCCAGTCCTAGAAAGCTGCGTATCTCAGTAACGGATGTAGGTCTGGGCCAACTCCGAACGGCCTCGACCTTCCTCGGGTCTACACATATACCATCCCGTGTAATCACGTGACCCAAGAAGTCTACGCTGTCTAGCCAGAACGCGCACTTGGAGAATTTTGCATAAAGCCGGTGCTCCCTCAACGTCTGCAGTGTAATCCGCAGGTGCTGCTCATGCTCTTCTCTGCTCCGGGAATACACGAATATATCGTCAATGAATACAATGATGAACAAGTCAAGATACAGCCTGAATATACGGTTCATCATGTCCATGAACGCTGCTGGCGCGTTGGTGAGTCCGAACGACATCACCAAAAACTCATAATGGCCATAACGCGTACAGAAAGCTGTCTTCGGAATGTCCTCCTGTCGAACTCTCAGCTGATGATAGCCTGATCGCAAATCGATCCTCGAAAAATATCCTGTCCCCTGAAGCTGGTTGAACAAGTCATCGATGCGTGGCAACGGATATCTGTTCCGCACGGTCACCCGGTTCAGTTGCCGGTAGTCGATACACAGACGCAAACTGCCGTCCTTCTTCTTGACAAATAGGACCGGAGCACCCCAAGGAGAAACACTGGGTCGAATAAGTCCCTTGCCCAGCAAATCTTGCAACTGACTCTTCAACCCACTAAGCTCCGCCGGGGCCATCCGATAAGGCGGTATAGAAATAGGCCCCGTGCCGGGAATCAAATCAATACAGAATACAACATCACGCTCAGGCGGTAGCCCAGGAAGCTCGTCAGGGAATACGTCAGGGAACTCACATACACTCGGAACCTGGTCCAGTGGAACATCCGTAGCCCTAATCTCACCAACATAGGCTAGGAATCCCTGACATCCCTTCCTCAGAAGCTGTCCAGCGCGAAGAGAAGAAATCAAAAGGTGAGGGGTGGCACCACGGTCACCCTGCACAACAAAAGTCGACTCGCCGGGAAAACAGAATCTAACTGTCTTCTCGCGGCAGTCCACAGACGCATAGCACGTGGCCAGCCAATCCATGCCCAAAAGAACGTCGAAGTCCAACATCTCCAGAAGGATCAAGTCGGCAGGCAAATCTCTCTCGCCAATACGGACAACACAGGATCGGAACACGTGCCTAGCAACAAAAGACTCTCCCACGGGAGTGGTCACCACAAGAGGCTGATCAAGCAACCCAGACTCTCTACCCAAACTCGGCACAAAATGTGTGGAAACGTACGAGTGCGTGGATCCATGATCGAATAATACGTGTGCATCAACAGTACATACTGATAAGGTACCTGAGACCACCGCATTGGACGCCTGTGCGTCCTGATGCGTCAACGCGAAAACCCGTGCCTGTCCTCCACCTGTAACTGGCGGTCCCCTGCTAGCAGCTGGCTGTACTCTGTCGGTGGCTGGCTGTCCTCTGCCTCGACCGCCTCGCCCTCTAGGAACAAACCCTCCGTGACCATGGCCTCTCTGTGCATGAGTCTGACGCGGAGCAACTGTGGGTACAACAGGTAACGCCCTCTGGGGTGGAGAAGTTGGAAGTGTGACATGCGGTACGGCTGGCTCCCTCTGGCGTGTCTCGGTACAATCTCTGACGCGGTGATGAGGACTACCACATCCAAAGCATCCACGGGACGACTGCTGACCCTCCTGGGGGTATGAGCTAAACATCTGACCTCGCCCCGAATCTCTGCCACCTGCATAACGTCTATCACAACGTCTGAACGGATGCCTCTGAGCTGCTGAGTCAGTACGAACCCTCTTCGGCCCTGGTACTACTGAAGTCTCGGCAAGGCGCTCCTCGACTAATAGGGATTCGTCTACAGCTGCGGCATATGTCTCGTAATGCTGTGCGCTGATCGCAAGGAACAGTGGTGTAAGCAAGCCTCGGACAAATCTCTTAACTCGCAGTTCCTCAGTAGCCACTAGGTACGGAGCATAAACTGATAGCTCGGTGAACAACACATCGTACTCTGCCACGGTCATCTCTGGCGTCTAGGGTAAGGACTCAAATCTGCGTGCTCGGGTATCCCTGACACTCTGGGGAAGACCTGCTGCTCTGCCCTTCTCGACCGATTCGCACCATTTCTGCGCAAGTCCTTCCAGGCGAAAGCTCACGAACTCGACCTATCTTGTATCTGAGCATATAAGGGAACGGCATATCGGGGCCATCCTATCAATAAAGGACTGCGGGTCCTCGGCTGTGTCGGTGCCTGTGAAGACCGGAGGCTTCAGCCTCATGAATTCTGCTAACGATACTGTAATCACCTCCGTGGCTGCAGGGGCAACTGCTGGTGCTGTAGATACCATCGCGGTCCCCGTGACTGGTGGAGCTACCTCTGGTCGCTGCGCTCGGAGCATCTCAACTAGCGACCCTATCATCTGATGCATCTCCTGCATGCTGGATCCTACCATCTGGCGCATCTCCTGTATACAAGACCCTAGTGTGGCGATCTGATCTGTCATAGGAGGGATAGTCTGCTCGGGTGCAACAGGTGCACTGCCCGGATCAGTCCTCGTCTCGGACGAGTCAACACGAGCCTCGGCTCTCGCAGCCGCTCTCTGTGCCCTCGTAGTCCTTGGCGGCATAGTGGCTGAAAAGGAAGGTAGGATTCGATAAGGGTACGAAAATCGAATCGCAAGAATGTATATAGTTATGAAAGAATTTCAATCAATAAGTCCTAAGGTCGCTTAAGCGGGGTACCGTGTCGTGAGTATGCCACGGAACATACACACGCCACGCCACCCTGCTACAGCTACCTACACTATCATACCAGGGTCAATCCTACACTCCGAAGGTAAAACCTACGCTTTGATACAAACTTTGTCACGACCCAAAGTTCGGCCCGTGACCGGCACTTAACCACGCAACGCCTACAGGCGTAACATGACTAAGTAAGCCGAACCCAGAAAAAAAAACCATTAAAACTTGGAGTGTTAAAACATTTAGAAAACTTAAGTTGTTTAGTAGCAATCCTTTTTGGTTCAAGTTATTATTTAAATAATTTTAACAACATTTCCTTTTCCAAAAATTTGTCCCGAATTCGCGTAAAAGGCGAGATATAAGTAAGAGTAACATGTGAAATAAATAGAGTATCTCAATGGAAGAATCGCGCCCAACGATGGAGAAATCACCACAATGACCTATACGACGCCGAAGCGAAGAATGAGCAGTAAAGTGAAAACGAATATCATAAGAGGTAAAACTGCATAATAAAGTCGGCTCACAACGAGCTCGACACCAGAGTACAAATAACATACATCGTCCTCACAACTGTCTCTAAGTCAATACATGAAAGTAGATGGAGAGTACTAGATACATCAAGATGTAACTGAAACTAAACAGATACCGTACAAAACCCACCTAATAGCAAAAGGGCTAAAACGCCTCAGCAATGGTATCTGTGTCAAAAGATGTGGTAAACAGCCAGCCGCGACTACTCCCAAGGGCAACCTGCAAGCACTGTAGCACAACGGGGTGAGTTGCCAACTCGTGAATAGTAGATAACATATAAAGGTAATCGCGAGTATGCACGTACTGCGATACTCTAGCCTATGCCAACAGATAACATCTATATGATGAACTGAATACTCATATCAGGCAACAAATGTAACCTAAAAGTCTCTCCATATGATGTGCAAGATATGCAATAATCATGTCTGATATGGAATCTAACAACCCTATATAACATGAGCAGGGTATGCGATAATCATGTATAGCCTGTGGACTAAATCAGGTACAATAGGTACAGGATGAGATGTCAAATACTAAATGCTGAGCAAGGGAACAAATAGTGTTTACATAGAATATCAACGTGGAAAAATGACCGGTGTCCATCAATACACCCAAATCCCTATAAAACTAAAGCGCCGTCATCCATATCGGCCCTCAAATCCTGTGAATCTCATACAATCGTGAGTGCCCAACATCGGCACCCAAATCTCATAAAATCAGCCGTGTCCAGCATCGACACGCAAATCCTCCAGTATGGGGTGTCCGTCCATCGGATCTGCCCACGGGCTCCATCTGCGGAATCGGCCCTCGGCCCTCCGGCAGTACGCGTCGTCCCGTATCCATCTATCGACTCTGGTCGGTATCCTCCGGATAATCTCCAGGTCTAACCAATCACCGGTAGGTAGTAGTCCCTCCGCCAGGCTTACCGTCTAACAATACGAGTCTTTTCGCCCCGGGGTACCGTACCGGGTCCACCATGTACCCGCAATCGGTGCCTACCTCTCCTCGAATCGGGTATACTCACACAAGCTCTCTGAAACCGAGAAAACTCATGGTGGACGCACTAAAATATCATCTCAAGGGAAACCGGGTTTTTAAACAGTGCGTATTTTCTTAAAATAGTGCTCCGGTTCCCAAATCCAGAAATCACATAATCAAATACAATGCGTAATCCATGCAACATGTCGTATGACGCTAAGAGTAAAAGAAAGGGAAAACCGCTCTTTTGAAAGATCTAGTTTTGAAAATATCGCCTGTGGTCCCTTAGTTTTAAATCAAGTCTATATCATCCATGTATGTAGCATATGAATATGTGTATCGGTATGGATGTGTGCATGGATAAGTATGCAAAGTGAATATAGCAATGTATATGTGCACTATTATAGACATATGATGCGTATGTGCCCAAGTAGGGATATATCAATGAAGGTACTCACGAAAGTGTGTATACAGTATGCATGGTATGAATGTCCATATGATAGTATGCGGTAATCATGACAACATCAATAAAGCAGAATCAAATATGCGGTTTATAGCAATCCTATAATGTGAGTGTCATGGCAATCACTAACGGTGTTAGTGTAGCATATAAATCGTGCTCGTGCAACTTGGACCGTTAGTGACAGTGCAATGTTCTATACTATCAGTATATCTATATATATAAGGAGGTATGCTACTCTAGTATGTCTACATTAACACATAAAACTAACATCCTATCACGCCCTGACGCTTAACGCCATACGGGCGATTTCCCCGTAGATGTTAAATCTACTCACCAGGTCGTGTGCTAAGTATAGCCGACCACCTGCTTGCCTTTCCTGGCGGCGTCTGACGTACCCGCCTGTGAACCTGGAATTAACATAAGAATCCCAATATATCAAAATCTCGCAAAACGCGATATCGGAACGAAATGAGGAACTCGCGTCGGGAATTAACGCGTGCGCACGCGATACGCTGGAACGTGTGTGTCCAGAACTCAAACCGATACGCCGCGATACGCTGAATCACAGAATCCACTCGCGTATCGCGCAAACTAAAAATACCAGAAAACGACATACCGCCCCTGATTTTACCCAGGCTAGAATATTACAAAACTATATATACCATGGACCCACAAAATGTAGCAAACACCTGTACCAAAAACCCTGGCTCCTAACTCCCTGGTCTGGCCACAATTTGCGGCCAGAATGATTATTCCGGCGGCCGTGGGTTGGAGTGGTGGGGTCGGGCTCTCGTGGTAGGGTCAGGGTGTCACCAGTAGGCTATGGTCCACTCAATTTTATTCTGAACTTACATGGGTAGCAGCAGATCTCAAAAAGATATGTTTTGCTCAAAAACGCCAAGTTTTGCACAATTTGAAAACTGAGGGTATTTTAGTGTAATCTGGGGTTATCCTAGGTTAACTTGGCCTTAACAACACTTACTTAGGCTAGTCTGCCCAACACCAACCTCACTTAAACACACTTTCACATAAAACACCCAAACAAGCACAAAACGTATAATTATCACTAATCGAAGCTATTTCTACACAACTAAGCATACAAAGATGGAGTTTAGAAGTTATACCCCACTAGGAACCTCACAAACAAGGAGAAGGAGAAGAAGAAGAGGAGGTGGAGCTGTTGTGCTACTGTTGCCTCAGCCGAGCTGCTGCTTTTGCTCCAGAAGCAGGAGCTGCTGTTCTGGCTGCTGCAGTGCTGATGCAGTTGCTGTTGTTTTTGTGATAGTGTTTATTGTGGTGTTGGTGGTGTGTTGTTGTTGTGTTGTGTGAGTGTTGTATATGGAGTTGGGCTGTTTGTTAAGGGAGTGCTGCTGCTGATAAAGCTGATGCTGATGTTATAGTATGCTGATGTGTTTGGGGCTGAAGTATAGCAGCAGCTACTGCTGGATTCAAGATTGTAGCTATTGTTTGAAATGATGAAATGGCTGATTTGAAGATGAGGCTACTGCTGAAACATCTGCTACTGTTGCATTGGTGAGGTGTGTGAGTGAGAAGGATGTGAGTGATAAGGGTTTGAAATGTAAGTAAAATGTTTTGAAAAGGATAGGGTGTGACACAATCCTAGAGCCACCTCTCTCTCTCTCTCTCTCTCATTTAATGCTAACAAGACACCCATCATGCCCTCTCACTCCTCTGTAAGTCCACGTTGCCCACCCCGGTGCTTGCGGGGAGGCGGAAAACGGAATAAAAATCGGATTTTTACTTCTCTAGGCAACATGGACTAGACAAAGTCGGATCTTTGCTAAACAAAAACTTGCTAAAGCTAACTAGAAACTAGTTAAAGAGTAGAATGGTTATACCTAGAGCTTTATGTCCTTCTCTCCTTGCTCCTTGGAGTAGTAGAAAGGGATCACCTTTGTCGTCTTCTTGAGTCGAAGAAGGATCCGCCCGAAAGCCTCAACCTTTGGCTTCAACTTCAAGCTAGAAGTAACTAGGGTGCTAGAAGTGCTAGTCCTAGAACCCTAGATGAGAGTAAAGATTATCAAGAAGAGGTTTTTCTCAAGCTCAAGTGTTTCTCAACACATGAGAGGGGAGAGCTTGAGGGAGAGGAAGAACAAGAGAGAGAAAGTTAATGATAGAATGAGAGAATAATAAGCCATTCTCACATATATGTATGAATTATTGTAAATAGATAATTAGTGAGATAATTGTCATGGTTTAATCAAGACATGACCATTATCATTTCATTTTTAATGCAAATTGCAAGGATCAAAGAGCATCTTCCAAATGAAATGATGATGGTCAAAGTGTCAACCTAGGTCAACAAGTCAAGAATGTCAAATGGTCAACAACCATAACCATGCACAATTATATTAAACTAATATCAATTAACCATAATACACACATAAGCATTAGGGTTAATAAAATGACAATGGTCATTAACCCTAATCAAAGTCCTCTCCCTCTGTCTCAAGCAACTGTGCATACGCACCCGTATTCGTGATCCGAGGAACACGAATACAATGAGATAAAACCAATCCCTAATCATATACTAGGATCCGGCTTAAACCAATGCCCGCTAGTATAAGCTGTCCGGACAGCAAACGTGCATAAGTGCGCGGATCTGAATGAACCCTGTCGCAAAACCATGCGACCTCTACTCATTTTTCCTAAAGGCGAATAGCTCTCTGTGTGGGACTCTAAAGACTCGACACTACGCTGGCAGTGGGTTTACCACAGACCGCAAGCGGCACTAGCTGTACGTAACGGTCCCCAGGTAGATGCCGATAAGAAGACTGACGAGGTAACCCCATCTGAACTTCTACTGAGTCTGTATGTGACAGTCTCCGTATAGTCCGGTCTGTTCGTCTGATACATCGTATGGCAGGCCTAGGGGGGAGGTGAACGTCAGTCCCCTAATAGCGGTACAAGTCGTGTCGGAGTGTAGCCCAGAACACCCTGAGATAACACTGGAAACCTACCAGTATATCTCGCTTTCCCTGGCCAGGGACTACTCGTATAATGGCTCTCCTGGACACAGCGCGATGTCAACCCCCAATACCGGGAGAGACGAATCCTGTCTAACTTTCACTGCCTCCAAGCGCTTCGGGACTGCACCCAAAAACTACCTGTTTGCACGACTCCTTTGAGCCGTGGTAGGGTAGTAATCAAAGTGCAGTGGGAACACACTCGAGGCGAAGTGACAGTGTCAAGTCAGCGGACTAAGCTGTACTCATGTCACCTGGAAACTGATAACTGACGATAAGTATAATACCAACCAACAGTTCCCGACGAGTCCTGTCCAGTGTACTCGTAACCTAACGAGCTCCCGCATACTATCTCAAGTACGACATACTGACGGCTGTGGGACAAACCGTCTCCCACGCTGGGATGAGAAGCGCATACGCTAGTCTACTCCGGAGTATCGATGCCCTGTCTCGATAGTCCATCGACTAGGGACCTGTATAAGGATGTGCTTATGGATTACCCAGCCCCCACGAGTGTGAGCGCCATCACAACGCTGGTAATCAAGTAAAGATCCTAAGGGCTCTACTAATATGTATATCAGCGATATGCTAAAAGAAACACATGCACATATTAAAGCAGAGAAAAACCAAGTAGCATACTACCATTTCGAGCAAGATTGTATATACAACTGTGAATATCTCAAGTTTCCATCAAGTAATATACAAACTAGTATGGTACAGTAATGGCCTCTAGGGCATATACACTAACAATCTCCCACTTGCACTAAGGCCATGTACTGGCGTATCGAAGACCTATCATCTCGATCAGCCGCTCGAACTGAGTCTGGGGCAAGGCCTTGGTGAATGGATCTGCAGTGTTATCTTCTGAAGCAACCCTCCAAACCTCGATCTCCTGGCGATCCACGATCTCCCTGATCAGGTGATACCGCCTCAAGATGTGTCTGGATTTCTGATGGGACCTGGGCTCCTTCGCTAAAGCTATGGCCCCGTTGTTGTCGCAATACAGAGGTATTGGGTCAACAATGGACGGAACCACCTGAAGTTCTTTCAAGAACTTCCTCATCCAGACAGCTTCTTTTGCGGCATCAGATGCAGCGATGTATTCCGCTTCCATAGTCGAGTCAGCAACGGTTTCCTGTTTGGAGCTCTTCCAACACACCGCCCCTCCATTGAGGGTAAAGACAAAACCCGACATGGACTTGGAATCATCCTTGTCACTCTGGAAGCTGGAGTCAGCAAAGGCCTCAATCTGGAGGTCTTTTCCGCCATACACCAAGAACATCTCCTTAGTCCTTCTCAGGTACTTGAGAATGTTCTTTACTGCTATCCAATGTTTCTCCCCAGGGTTTGACTGATACCTGCTTACCACGCTCAGTGCATAAGCCACATCTGGTCTGGTACACAACATCGCATACATTATAGAGCCTACCGCAGAAGCGTAAGGTATAATAGACATGCGATCCCTCTCCAAATCAGTCTTGGGAGACATCTCTTTGGAGAGGGTGATCCCGTGACAAGCGGGTAGATTACCGCGCTTGGAATCTTCCATACTGAATCTTTTCAGTATGGTGTCGATGTACCTGGACTGTGAAAGTCCTAATATCCTCTTGGATCTGTCACGGTAGATCCGGATACCCAGAATGTATGAGGCATCACCCAGGTCTTTCATGGAGAACCTGTGTGACAAGAACCCCTTGACAGATTGTAGCATAGGAATGTCATTTCCTATTAAGAGAATGTCATCCACGTATAAAACGAGGAATACTACAGTTCTCGCTACAAATCTACAATCGATGCATGGTTCATCTGGATATTTGATAAAGCCAAATTCCTTGACCGTCTCATCAAAACAGATGTTCCAACTCCGCGATGCCTGCTTCAGTCCATAAATGGACTTAAGCAACTTGCACACCTTTCCGCTGCTCCTACTCTGAATGAAACCCTCTGGCTGTTCCATATAGACACACTCCTCTAAATGTCCATTTAGAAAAGCGGTCTTTACGTCCATCTGCCAAATTTCATAATCGTGGAAGGCAGCAATGGCAAGAAGGATCCGAATGGATTTCAGCATAGCTACTGGAGAAAAGGTTTCGTCATAGTCCAAACCAGGTCGCTGACGAAAACCCTTTGCAACCAGTCTAGCTTTATAGGTCTCAACCTGTCCATCTACACCAATCTTCCTTTTGAAGATCCACTTGCATCCTACGGGTTTTACCCCATCTGGAGCAATGTCCAACGTCCATACTTTGTTGGTGTACATGGACTCCATTTCGGCCCGCATTGCATCCAGCCATTTTACCGAGTCGACGCTCTGAATGGCTTGCTGGAAGCTAGTAGGTTCATCACAATCTATGATGCAATCCTCTCTATCCCCTTCAATGAGAAAACCGTAGTATCTCTCGGGCGGATGAGACTGCCTACTACTCCTGCGGAGTGGCGTGGGAATGTCCTGATCTTTCGAACCCTCTGGTTCTACTAAGCTTTCAGTAATAGCTTGTGGTTCTGGAATTTCTTCCAGTTCTATTGCGTTCCCACTTATTTCATTTTCTATGAACTGGTGTTCTAGAAAGTGGGCATGGCGAGAAACAAAAACCTTTTGTTCCTCTTTGCAATAGAAGAAATATCCCTTGGAGTTCTTTGGATATCCCACAAACTTGCAATGTACTGAGCATGCCTCGTGCTTGTCCGCATGCTGCTTTTTTACAAAAGCTGGACATCCCCATGTCTTAATGTGATTAAGATAGGGTCTCTTCCCACACCACATCTGATATGGTGTAGTAGGCACAGTCTTAGTTAGAACTCGGTTCAAAAGGTATGCAGCTGATTCTAGCGCATATCCCCAGAAAGATCGCGGCAACTCAGCGTTACTCATCATGGACCGTACCATATCCAATAGGGTTCGGTTCCATCTCTCCGATACACCGTTATGTTGCGGAGTGTATGGAGGAGTAAGCTGAGAGAGAATTCCATTCTCTTTTAAGTAACCCAGGAACTCGGCACTCAAGTATTCACCACCTCGATCAGATCTCAGTGCCTTGATACTTTTGCCTGTTTGTTTTTCTACTTCATTCTTATATTCCTGGAATTTTACAAAATTCTCGGATTTATGTTTCATTAAGAAGACATAACCGTACCTTGAAAAGTCATCCGTAAAAGTAATGAAGTAAGAATAACCGCTTCGTGCATGTGTAGACATTGGACCGCACACGTCGCTGTGTACGAGTCCTAAGAGCTCGCTCGCTCTTACTCCGTGTGCAGTGAACGGAGTCTTTGTCATCTTTCCTTTGAGACAGGATTGACAAGTTGCATACGATTGATATTCGAACGGATCCAAATATCCTTCTGTATGTAACTTAGTCAACCTTCTCTCATTGATGTGACCCAGTCTACAATGCCATAAGAAAGTTTTATTGATTTCTGGAGACTTTCTTTTGTGTGTATTCTGGACATTGAAAATCTGTGGTTGGTTTAATACGTATATACCGTTGTTCAATGTACCTGACCCAATCAAAACTTGATTAAGGTGAATGTTCACTACATTACTTACAAATGCAAATTCATAACCTTCTTTAGATAATAAAGATACAGAAATGATATTACAGGTTGCATTTGGTACATAATAACAACTACGCAAAACCAAAAAGTGTCCATCTGACAGTCCCAGGTGATAGTCCCCCACGGCCTCAGCATCCATGCTAGCTCCGTTTGCAACTCTGAGGGTCATGTCACCTTCTTTCAAAACACTACGGTTTCTCATCACCTGCAAAGAATTACAGATATGAGATCCTGATCCGGTATCCAATACCCAGGAAGTAGAGTTTATTGAAAGACAGTTTTCAATAACATACACACCTGAAGCTGAAGCTGCAACCTGCTTCAATTCCTGTGTTCTGGCCTTCCAGGCCCTGCAATCCTGTTTCCAGTGACCACTTTTGTGACAGTAGAAGCATTCTTCCTTCCCCACCAGCTTTCCCGCTACCTTTGATGCTTTTCCTTTTCCCTTCGTATCCACTTTACTGACACCGCCTCTTGGTTTGGCGGGGGCTTTCTTCTTCTTACCCTTGGCTTTCGCCCTGGATCTAGAAGAGGAAGATCCTCCTACAAACAAAGTGGATGTCTCCCTACCTTTCTGTTGAGTGCCCTCTGCACTCCTCAGCATGTTGAGGAGCTCTGAAAGTTCAACTTCCTTTTCCTGTAAGTTGAAGTTCAGGATGAACTGGGCGTAAGTGGAAGGAAGGGACTGGAGAATCAAGTCCGTATAGAGCTCATTCTCCAATGTGGTCCCAAGTTCCGCGAGCTCCTCTATGTAGCCAATCATTTTAAGCACGTGTTCCGCTACCGATGATCCGACGGCCAATCTTGCCGAAAACAACTTCTTCGACACTTCGTATCTAGCGATACGAGACTGCTCTCCATACAGTTCTTTTGTATGAAGAAATATGGACTCTAGGTCCATATTCTCGTGCCTCCTCTGATGTTCGTTGTCCATCGAGGCAAGTACGAGGCATTTGGCCTTCGCGCAATCTATTTCCCAGGTCTTATAGATTTCCCTATCTACGGCACTGGTTTTTGGACCTGGGACAGGGGGAGCTTTGGTGGTAAGGAGATACCCTAGCTTGTCGTAAGTGATTGCCATCTTGACATTCCTGAGCCAATCTATGTAGTTTGGCCCTGTCAGTATATTTTTATCTAGTAATAACTTAAGTCCGGTCATGTTCAATGGTCGCTGCAATTAGGAGAGAGAAAATGAAACACTTTAGCATGATGCTCTTGCAAGTTTAGAGTGGTTTTTAGTTTGTCTAAACAGGATGGCTCCCACTGTCTCTCGAATCCCTTCTCAAACCGTAAAGAAAGGATTAGTCGGGATCAATCTCACCGTACAATACTTGCTTAACCATTCAGCCAGGCCAGTGTCGGTACTTCGAGGGAGGTTTTCCAACGCTTTCGCGAAGTTCCTTAATTAAGTAACCTCTTTTCCCTGTGGGCGTAGCCCCGCTAACACCTTTCTAGACACCTACTAGGTTTATAGCATTGATCGTTAAGTGAGAGTTTTCCCGAGGAGTAGCATATACTCACAGTAGGATCGGGATCCAAATATCATCGTGTGATAAAACCGAAGGAATCCTACCAGAATTATCACACTCCAAATGGTATGCAGCACTAGCAAGTTTCAGTACTTATGAAACTCCCGATGTGGATTTTTGACCCATGCTCTTATGACCTTTACTTTGGCCAAAATATCATAAGTCACATGTCAAGTTTTACCCGTCATTCTCCTGGTTAATTTGGACCCACCCGTACCTACCCTTGACTTTGGCCAAAATGGCAGCACGACTGTCCCAAACCAACGTATCTATCTATTCTGCACATGAATACCCAATAGCTACCAATCACTATGCCTTGACTTTGGCCAAAATACATAGCTTGAATACTTTTTGACCATTCATGTGGAATGACGGAGGGCTACGAATGGTTTTGGCGAAACCGTGAACGTAGTGAACTTGATATAATCGATGGAACGAGATAGCTTTTAAAAAGAGTGGTTCAAGCTCCGTGTTTAAAAGTTTAGTTTTGAAAAGAACCGAGTGGTTTTCAAAGTGTTCCAATCGACTTTTACTTGGTTTATTTTCTTGCATTAGTTCTTTTAATGTGTCCCATCATTTAATCCTACCATTGCAGAAAACAACCAAAATATGACGTATGCTTATGCCATTCGCATTCGCCACGGGGCCCCGTCATCACCCGTTAGGTTACTTAACTAACGACAGAGCAGGGGCTGGGCTAGCGCGGCTGTAAAACATAAGCAACGCCTAAATAGTTATAATATATAAATATATAGCAATGATAGACATTACAGATCACAGATGAATACATTGGATATACTAGGAATCCGTGATCCGTTCGAGCCTGCAACGAAAAGCGGATTACACGGTCGTGGTGAATAGCCAAAACCCCACCCAAGACCCCTACGGGTGCGGCAAACTACCCGCCAAGTACCCGAAGCGAAGCAACCTCCCTCACCACCGTGAGTAGGCCACTCGACACTTCGAGATACCCGGTAGTTTGTGCACCCCTTCCATGGGTCTATCCTAGGAGCAAAAACTGTAAAAAGAATTATACAATGACGGCTACAACCCCGACCCGGTTGTGCGGCCATACAAATAACAATACATCAATTTACATATTACATGAATGAAAGAAAAAGAAACACTCATCTCACATCCACCCCGGCTTTTCACCCACGACAATCCAACGCATTCATATACACATACCATCATCAAACACAGATCACAGATATGTATAACCCCCACTAATTGACTTATAGCGATTAGCCGACGTTCAATACATATATACATCACAGATATAACCCTTTAGTCAAAGTGTAGTGAAGTTCGATCAAGAAATACGGATTTATAGGCCCCCAAAAACAAATTTCTTTTCTGGAAAACCTGGGCACAAATAAACCATCTTAAAAATCCCAAAACCATGCCAGAAGAACACTGCACCAAACTCGACCCAGAACCGAGCCAAAACGGCCGCGGTTGCGCGGCAATAGCTTGCTATTGCCGCGGAACCGCGGCGCTTTGAACGAATCTCTGGATCGTTTTTGGTGGCTTTCTTCACAAAACCCTGAGATGATTTTTGACGTACGATTTATTTTATTTTGAACAGAAAAAATTTTAACAGAAACTTGGGTTTTTATAAACTAGGTTTTGCGATTTTTTTTGATTGAACTTCCATACACTTTACTACCTAGCTAGTTTATGTTTAGTTAGGCTCTGATACCACTGTAAGTCCACGTTGCCCACCCCGGTGCTTGCGGGGAGGCGGAAAACGGAATAAAAATCGGATTTTTCCTTCTCTAGGCAACATGGACTAGACAAAGTCGGATCTTTGCTAAACAAAAACTTGCTAAAGCTAACTAGAAACTAGTTAAAGAGTAGAATGATTATACCTAGAGCTTTATGTCCTTCTCTCCTTGCTCCTTGGAGTAGTAGAAAGGGATCACCTTTGTCGTCTTCTTGAGTCGAAGAAGGATCCACCCGAAAGCCACAACCTTTGGCTTCAACTTCAAGCTAGAAGTAACTAGGGTGCTAGAAGTGCTAGTCCTAGAACCCTAGATGAGAGTAAAGATTATCAAGAAGAGGTTTTTCTCAAGCTCAAGTGTTTCTCAACACATGAAAGGGGAGAGCTTGAGGGAGAGGAAGAACAAGAGAGAGAAAGTGAATGATAGAATGAGAGAATAATAAGCCATTCTCACATATATGTGTGAATTATTGTAAATAGATAATTAGTGAGATAATTGTCATGGCTTAATCAAGACATGACCATTATCATTTCATTTTTAATGCAAATTGCAAGGATCAAAGAGCATCTTCCAAATGAAATGATGATGGTCAAAGTGTCAACCTAGGTCAACAAGTCAAGAATGTCAAATGGTCAACAACCATAACCATGCACAATTATATTAAACTAATATCAATTAACCATAATACACACATAAGCATTAGGGTTAATAAAATGACAATGGTCATTAACCCTAATCAAAGTCCTCTCCCTCTGTCTCAAGCAACTGTGCATACGCACCCGTATTCGTGATCCGAGGAACACGAATACAATGAGATAAAACCAATCCCTAATCATATACTAGGATCCAGCTTAAACCAAAGCCCGCTAGTATAAGCTGTCCGGACAGCAAACGTGCACAAGTGCGCGGATGTGAACGAACCCTGTCGCAAAACCATGCGACCTCTACTCATTTTGCCTAAAGGCGAATGGCTCTCTGTGTGGGACTCTAAAGACTCGACACTACGCTGGCAGTGGGTTTAACCACAG
Source organism: Agapanthus africanus (assembly GCA_030015575.1). Lineage (NCBI taxonomy): Eukaryota > Viridiplantae > Streptophyta > Magnoliopsida > Asparagales > Amaryllidaceae > Agapanthus > Agapanthus africanus. Next base: position 115,395,809 of record JASDDO010000029.1, read on the forward strand.
ACCGCAAGTGGCACTAGCTGTACGTAACGGTCCCCAGGTAGATGCCGATAAGAAGACTGACGAGGTAACCCCATCTGAACTCCTACTGAGCCTGTATGTGACAGTCTCCTTACAGTCCGGTCTTTTCGTCTGATACATCGCATGGCGGGCCTAGGGGGGCGGTGAACGTCAGTCCCCTAATATCGGTACAAGTCGTGTCGGAGTGTAGCCCAGAACACCCTGAGATAACACTGGAAACCTACCAGTATATCTCGCTTGCCCTGGCCAGGGACTACTCGTGTAATGGCTCTCCTGGACACAGCGCGATGTCAACCCCCAATACCGGGAGAGACGAATCCTGTCTAACTTTCACTGCCTCCAAGCGCTTCGGGACTGCACCCAAAAACTACCTGTTTGCACGACTCCTTTGAGCCGTGTTAGGGTAGTAATCAAAGTGCAGTGGGAACACACTCGAGGCGAAGTGACAGTGTCAAGTCAGCGGACTAAGCTGTACTCATGTCACCTGGGAACTAATAACTGACGATAGGTATAATACCAACCAACAGTTCCCGACGAGTCCTGTCCAGTGTACTCGTAACCTAACGAGCGCCCGCATACTATATCAAGTACGACGTACTGACGGCTGTGGGACAGACCGTTTCCCACGCTGGGATGAGAAGCGCATACGCTAGTCTACTCCGGAGTATCGATGCCCTGTCTCGATAGTCCATCGACTAGGGACCTGTATAAGGATGTGCTTATGGATTACCCAGCCCCCACGAGTGTGAGCACCATCACAACACTGGTAATCAAGCAAAGATCCTAAGGGCTCTACTAATATGTATATCAGCGATATGCTAAAAGAAACACATGCACATATTAAAGCAGAGACAAACCAAGTAGCATACTACCATTTCGAGCAAGATTGTATATACAACTGTGAATATCCCAAGCTTCCGTCAAGTAATATACAAACTAGTATGATACAGTAATGGCCTCTAGGGCATATACACTAACATCCTCAACCCAAGTCAACCCCAAAACCAATTTGAATTTCCAAAACTAAAAAACTTTAATTAAACTAATTAGCTTAACAAAAGGGGTTAGACCACCATGGCTTCCTAAACAAGGTTTAACCCCAAATTTTAACCCTAGCTTACATGCACATGTTTGTGCAAGCTTAGGAAAATTCTAGAAAAATCTTTATTAATTTTGATAAAATATTTGAAAGTCAATTTGGTAAACTTTTATTATAAATTTCACTTATTAAAATATAATTAGTTACAAATATATTCCCAGTTGTTACAGCTTCATACCGACACGAAATATCGCGTTATTAGGGGTCTGACTTTATCCACCTCCCTAGACTCGATATGCGATATTCTTAGACGAACAGACTGGACTGTATGGAAATTGTCACGGACAGGCTCAGTAGGGGTTCGGATGAGTTTGCTCGTCGGCCTTCCTTTTCGCTCAATACCTGGATAGCCGTTACGTACAGCTAGTGCCGCTGACGTGCTTGTGGTTAAACCCGCTGCCAGCTTATTGACGAGTCTTTAGAGTCCGACACAGAGGGTTTCCCTGGTTCAGGCGAAACGATGTAGTAGCCGTATTGGATACGTGCAGGGTTCCGATCGATTGATTGTACTATGTACCCGGACTTTCGATCGGACAGTTGATAATACTAGCCGGCTCGGGTTTGAGCCAAATTATTAAATCAGGTATTGATTTAATAATTTACGTATATGTATTTTGATATGTACATTCTAGTATTATGTTGTTTGTGTTATTCTATCTTTTCGGGTATATACAGTACAGTTTAATCGGTATTTTTTTACAGATAACATTCTAGAAGGTGGACACCTGATTTTGGATTTATCCATTTATCATAAATGGATAATGAAGTGGAAAAGGAAAAAGGAGAGTATGGTGAGAGCAATGCTTGAATAGTGTTGATAAATGAATTGTTAATTCATTTGTTCTCACTATTGAAGTATGGTTGCATTTTAAAATTGGAAAAATGAGTTTGATAAAACCATGCTTTATGGTTTGCTCTCTTGGATGTTTTGGTTCATTATTTTTGAGATGAGAAAAACACTCTCATCATTAGCTTCACTCTCCTCTTTCTTTTCTTGAGTTCCTTCACCCTCATTTTCAACCTCCTCTCTATAATCCATGTGTTGAGAATCAAGAAAGGAGGTGTTCGGTACTCACGGTGTTATGCTTTTGTCAAGTTTTGTTTAATTAGGATATGTCGGTTTTGTTTGATGAAAATAGTACACGACGTGAGTCTCGAGTTTTAAAAATACCGCAAGTGCACGGTGCGTTGAAGCAAGTCGGCAAGCACGGGTCGAGCCACAGGGAATGGATATCACAACATCAATTTGAGTTATAAAACAATGGGTTGGAGTATGAGTTTGTCACATTTTTACGATCATTAAATGAAGAACAGTTTAGGTTTGTTTAGGAAAAACTTAGGATAAGCTTTAGTATGGTTGAAATACGGCTTTTACCACCAACTCTCCGTTTTGATTCAAGATCCATTTTTAGTTTCTATTTGATTTACGAAAGCATACCGCATCTATCCGAAACAAGCGTCGGTTTAGAATACGATATCAAGGTTAAGTTAAAAAGAAACTAAAAATTTAAGTTTTTAGAATGAAATGAATAAGGAATTAGTTTAGTGAAGTTAGCAAGTATAGAACATATGCATGTATTCTATATATACTATCTAGCTGTTTGCCACACTTAACTTAATTTTGTATTCTTTACCACTTTAAATCATAATATAGCAACAATAAAATGTAAAGAAGGAGTAGGATATATATTAAAGGTTGATTTGCAACCATTCAAAACAATATATCATATGAAGCAAAACATAATAAAATTGCATAATTAAGAAAAGAAATGTAAAATGCAAGAACCAAAAAGGGATGGGTTGAAAGTAAAGCCATTCCACAACCGACCTCACCATAGCCCAAGAACAAACTACCCACACATCATAAATTGAAATTACAACAAAGAAGAAAATGCAAAAAAGAGAAGAGATACAAGAATCAACTTGATATAAATGAAGCTTTGATTGCAATGGTTCCAAGTACAAACAAGTGAATTCAAATACCAAAATCTAATCTTGCAAGCTCAAGAAAGAGGTTGCAAGACTAGAGGAAGGTACAGAACTCGCACTAAGGGTTACAAGATCACTAGTTATAATGTTTACAAACTTCTCTCTCACAAAAGTAGTGGTCTCTAACTTTATCATGGGCCTGGTATTTATAGGCTCAAAACAAAATTAAACAAATAATAAAAACAGGATGATAGGACAACAATGAGTGACCGGACAAAATACGAAGTGATTTAGGCAAAGGGGACTCGGCGGCGCCGGTTTTTGGGGGTTTCTCGCCGGTCTTGGTCCGAGCTTTAGGGTTTGTTTTGGTGCGGTGAAGTCTATTGCACTCAACAAGTCCACTGGTGTTGTTTGATTTCTTCATATCAGCTCCGGTTATACTCAGAAGTTTTGGAGGGAACTTGATGCTTTAAGTCATATCACATCTTTTAGCATTTATTATGCATCGCCCTCATTTGTGCTCATTGTGTGCCAAGGCATCCCCCATTATGGTCTAGTGCACATGCATTGTGTAGGACTAAAAATTGTGTATACAATATTGTTTGCACAAGATCTTATTGGATATCGATTGGTTTTCTGTTCCGTTTGCAGTGTCAACTCCCAAACGTTATATCCGTGATTTTGAGTGTGTTTCCAGTCTTTTATCACGAACACCTATAATCTGTAATTACTGAGCAGACACTGGTTAATAGTACCGATATGTACAAAATAGATAACGAATGAGTGGTATTAAAATGTAGTTTTCTGTGATGAACAAATACCCCCAAACTTATCTTTTGCTTGTCCCGAGCAAAAAAAAAAGTCCTAGCCTCACTTTCACAGGGAACACGATTGCACTGAGCACGTGCAACAAGCCGTTAAACCTCTAGGTGTCCCTAGTAGGAGGAGTGTTATCTCCTGAGGGTTTTCAGCGGATACTAACCATAAAATCCCGTCAAGCTAGTTTCATAAGTTAACATCGACTTTTACTCCTACGGTTTAGTATATAAATTAGAAATTCTATTATCCTAAGTTAGAAATTTTCAACCCTTATGTTTCACGCCTCCTATTTATTCAATATCAGATCCTATACGTTTTGACAGTTTAAGAAAGATCTCAGTTTCTCTTGAGTTGTCCTTCTAAAGCGCAGTCTTCAATCCGGAATTTTTATCACCTTTACGGAAAACATAAGTCTTATTCTTTATTCCTATCTTTCTTCCAAATATCGATCGTATACCCTTACGTGTGTGTAAATTTTCATCCATACACTCAAGAATTCAATTCAAGCTATAGTACCCTTGCCTTAATACCTAATACTATTTCTTTGTTGGATATAGTGCCCTCTAAGTCAATTATTGGATCGCAGGTACGTGATTGCAATGATTGAGGGAGGACCTATAATGATAAACAATCTTACTCGAGATGATAGTATGCTATCTGGTCTGTCTTTATCATCATATATAGATGATGATAGAGGCCATAGGATTCTTGTTTGACTACCAGCAGTATGATGCCGATCATATATGTGGGAGCTGGGGTCTATAAGCACATCCTTAAAGTGTTCCTAGTCGTGGGAGTTTCGAGACAGGGCATCGATACTCCAGAGTAGACTAGTGTATACAGTCGAGACCCCGACGAGGGGCGGTGGCCGGTCTCACAAGCCACTGGTGTCAGTTGGATCACCTAAGATGTATACAGGTGCTCATTAGGTTATGAGTACACCGGACAGGACTCACCGGGAACATGCTAGTTGGTATTATACATATCGTCAGATAGCAGTTCCCTGGTGACATGTGTACAGGTTAGTTCATTGACCTGAGGTCGTCATTTGTCTCGTGTGAGTTCCCACTGTGCTTTGATTTATACCCTACCACGGGTCAAAGGAGTCGTGCAAACAGGTATATTTTGGGTACAGTCCCGAGCCACATTGGAGGCAAGTGAGCGGATCTTCGGGGATTCGTCTCTCCCGGTATTGGGGGTAAGATCGCTCTGTGTTTAGGAGAGCCATTACACGAAATCCCTGGCCAGGGTAATCGAGATATACTGGTAGGTATACCAGCAAAATCTCAGGGTGTTCTGGGCTGCTCTCTGACACGACTTATATCGCTGTTGGGGGTCTGACGTTTACTGGCCCCCTAGGCCGTATATGCGATACTCATAGACGAATGTTCCGGAATGTACAGATATTGTCACTGTCAGGCTCAGTAGGGTTTATAGATGAGTTCGCTCGTCAGCTTCCCTTCCAATCAATACATAGGCAAAACGTTACGTACAGCTTCTACCTCTGACGTGCTATGGGGTATACCCAGTGCCAGTGTATTGATGAGTCATTAGAGTCCCCCACCGACACTTTCCCAAATTCGGGCGAAACGTTGTAGATGCCGTATGGGTTTATGGCAAGGTTCGGAAAATGCACGTGCATTTTCGCACGTGTCAGTTTTCGGGCAGATAATACTGGTAGGCTTTGGTTTAAGCCGGAACCCAGTATTATACTGTGTAGATATAATATCTTTGTCTCAGTTGCATTTGTATTCAGTCGTAATACAAATGCGGGTATGTTTATACTGATACGGGGTTATCCTGAAATTCGTTTCTGGATATTTTTGGAAGTTGCTAGTTTCCAGTTTTCTATCAGCCGTATTTTGACATTCTGTTAAATACGGATTTTTCTTTTCGTCTTCAGAGTGAGTCATGCTTATAGAAGGTTCTAGAAGTGATGACAAGGCTTGTGACTCACTTGGGTCATTAATGATAAAGGATGACTAGGTTAATTGTGATAGGTTTGCACTTAATGCATTTTGATGATTCATTCTTTCTTTAATGACTTGATAAGGTTGAAAGCTTATGGTCACCTCTTGATGCTCCTACACTCACCCTCCTCCCCTCTTCATATAGTGGCCGGCCCCTTTGTGGGAAGGTGGTGGTTTTCATTTTTGAGAAAAGATACAAGAAATTTAGTGTATAGAAATTTCACATAGATCAATTTCCATTCATCCGATTCCAAATGGAAACTTCTTTTAACCGTTCGTCCATAGCCTTGGACGTAACGAGACAAAGTATTCTACTCATTCTCTACCTCATCTTGGTCGTCTCTTTTAGCAAACTTGACGATCGAGTTGCCTCGGTTCAGAGGCGGGAGCCCGTTTAAAGATCCGTCGACGTGGTGCCACCTGGACGACGAGACCGGAGATCGAGAAAGTTCGGATCAGTTGCAACATAGCGTGGGATGATGGTTGAAGACCGAAGGACTCGGATCATTCGGTATAACAATTCTACCCTCTTTACAATTTGTTAGTTTAGCTTTAATGGACGATCCGGGATAAAGTACGCGATAGCGCCAGTCGTAAAAGTTTTGTTCCGCATATTGGCGTCTGTTAGACGGCCGGGGCGCTGCCGCGTACTTACAGTGGTATCAGAGCCTCACCATTAAGCTATACTAATTTGTGCTAACACGTTTAAAAGATCGATCGAACGGATTTCGCGAAATCACAATTTTCTGTACATGATGTTTCTGTTGATTTTTAAAATATTCTAAACTTCATTTTGAGCATTTCAGAAAATCATGCAGGGTTTTTGGAGAATACTGGTGAAATTTGGGCACGTGATCCCACAAAACGACCGTGGATCCGCGGCCCAAACCATGGTTTGGCCGCTGATCCGCCGCGCTTTTGTGGGAACAGTGCGCCAAATGTTTCCAGTGGGTTTCTCATAGGAAATAGTGGTTTTTGGTATATGTCTTTTGGGCCAAAATTTTGTTACTGTACACCAGATGTATGTGGGGCCCACTACGGGAAATTTAGTCGATCGAAATTTTAAACTTGTTAGTTTTTCAGTACTTTCATTATATCTCCGACTGGGAATGTCATTTGATCGGTAAACCGCGTCTGATTGCTATAGTTCTTTTAGACGGGTTTGCGAACGTGACATTCGTGTTGATGTTCTGTGTTGTGCTGTAATGTTGCGGATTTGTCATGGTGGATAGCAGGGTGCAATGATAGTGTTGTTTAAATTTATTTGTACATTTAATATTGCGGGGCGAGCGTCCGACTTGTGGACTGCCGTCACTGCCTGTTTGTATAATATTCTTTTAGGGCACGACCAGGTTGCGGTCGATATACCTATTGTACTATTTTTATTTCTGTACTAAGTTTACCCCGCGGTGGGGTGCACGAATAACCGGGTTCTGGAGGGCAACGGGTTCGTATCTCATGGCATTGAGAGGCAAAGGGACCACACTCTAGAATTGGCAGACTATTCGCCGCACTCGTAGGGGGTACAGGTTGACCCAAGGAGGGGTGCTCAATTTACCGGATTCCGTGAAGTGCCGGGTATTCCATTCACTATGTTGTGGGGACTACCTCGCTTCAGGTTTTGGTGGGTAACTTGCCGCACCCGTAGGGGTCCAGGTTTCATTGCACTGGCTATCCACACGACCAGGGGAACGTCGAGTTTCAGCAGCGGCTCTATGAAACCCGGGGATCCCAGATTATCTGTATTGTTCTGTGATGCTTATTACTTTTATGTAATGTTGCATTTATCATGCCTGGAGCGATTATTGTATATTAGTATATATACTATTAGATGTTGTATATGTTTTACACCCGCGCTAGTCTAGTCCCCGCTCTGTCGTTAGTTAAGTAACCTAACGGGTGATGACGGGACCCAGTAACGAATGCGGATGGCATATACGTACATTTTATTTTCGTTCTTTTCTGGTGTGATTGATTGATGGGAATGCATTGATTCTTTTCAATGCAAGGATAAAACAAACCTATATTTGATGTTGTTGGAACAAATTTTAAAATTATTACAAAGACGTTTCCTTTTGTTATGCATATTGGTATTCAGTTGGAATATCCTGCACCTCATTCCACGAGGAAAGAGCCGAGATCCCTTCACCGGGCGTGACTTCTTTAACAAAAGGTTTTCGCTACTATATATTTTTATAAAGCTATCAGGTTCCTTCAAACGAGATCAAGTTCATTACGTTAAAGGTTTTTCGCCAAAAACCAGCCGTAATCCTCCGTCGTTTCTTATGGATCGTCAGTAGTATTCAAGCTATGTTTGTTGGCCTACGTCAAGACATAGTGTTTGGTAGCTGCTGGGTATTCATTTGTTGCATAGATAGATGCATTAGTTTAAGTCAGACGTACACCTTGTTGGCCTACGTCAAGGGCTTGTACGATGACTTAAGTTGATCAGGACAACGACGGGTAGAACTTGACATGTTGCTTATGATTTGTTGGCCTACGTCAAGGTCATAAGAGCATGGGATAAAAAATTACATCGGGAGTTTCAAACATACAAGAAACTTGCCAGACTTACGCATACCTTCTGGAGTGTGTTAACTTGAGTGGCTTCCATCAAGTTATCATGCGATGATAGTTGGATCCTGATTCTCACTGATGAGTTGGTTTACTCTTCGGGTGACCCCGACTAATTCTTCTTTCAGGTTTGGAGGAGAATTTGAGAAAACAGTGGGAGGTTTCCTAATTAGATAAAATGATAACCATTCTGATTTAGGCTAGAGTGCACGCAGAGTGTTTCTTCTCTCTCTCTCTCTCTCTCTTTGGCAGCGACTTTTGACCGACCCCAAACTATAACTCAGTGACCAAAGTTGACCGAACCTTCTTAATATACTGACTTTTGGATTGTCTATAGTTGCATAAGTCATTACAGCTCCTTCTTTTACCCTTTGTATTTCTCAGAACAACCCGTATTACTACGGACATCCACTTCCATTGGATAGATCCATCGTATGGTTATATACGAACTCGAAGGGACTTCTTCGAGGATGGATCCAGGTTCAGGAGAAATATAATTGGTTTATTCTGTTGTCTTTTATTATCACCTTCTCTCAGGTTGCGAGGGCTCCTTGGTTTAGGAAAGTATACCTATTACGCTTATTGGATAGTCTTCTTCCAAACCATAGGCTGGTGCCGAACGGTAAGGAATGAAGAAAACCAATTAGCCTAAGTAGGGTGCGCAAAAGGTAATATGTAAAGACAAGATAAAGGAATTAGAAAGAGGGCAAAGTAAATTGCGACTATTTACATTTATGACCAAATCACGTATTTCATCGCCACTCCTACTTCACCTTTGATTTCTCCAGAACAACCCGTATCACTACGAACATCCAATTCCATTGGATAAATCCATCGTATGGTTATATACGAACTCGAAGGACATTTTTCCGATGATGGATTCTGGTTCAGGAGAAATAAGAATAAGGTATTATTCAGTTGTTTTTATCATCACCTTCTCTCAAGTTGCGAGTACTCCTAGGATTAGGAGGGTACACCTATTATGCTTACTGGATATTCTTCTTCCAAACTATAGGCTGGTGCCGAACGGTAGGAAAGGAAGAAAACAACTTAGCCTAATGATGGTGTACAGAAGGTAAGGACTAAAGACAAATAAAGGGAAATGGAAAGATGGCAGGGAAATATACGGTTAAAGTCATGATTTGGATTATGGAAGAGGCATTACTAGGAATACCAGGAAACCCCTACAAAACATATTTATGTTTCATATTCACTGTGCATTGTTAATAGAAAATTGATTTCCCAATTGGATACTTACTCCAGGGTATGTATTTACCAGGAACGATTCTCACATCTGCATGGTTTTACAGATGTTGAGTGGGAGAGAGTTATTGGGAATTAGGCGACCATCCTCATTATATCGGAATTCGTTGTAATTGGTGATATTTGAGAAAATCGCCTGGGAACAGTTTTCAACCTACGACGTACAGGTTATGAGTTATTCAACTCAGTGGACTTATACAGAGTAATGTATGTTGTCCAGTGTCCGTCAGGACAAAGGGGGTTGGTCCTCGTACTAGATTCTGTTTACTTGTAACTTTTCTAGTCTTTAGACAAGTGTTTCGTAGAAATACAATGTCTAAGTTTTGAGAAGTTGTGGGTATAGGAATAAAGTAGAGAACCAAGTGTCACAAGTATCGGGATTCTTCAAAGAAATCGAAGATGTAGATTCTTGTGAATGGTATTCAATTGATAGTAATGGTTTTTTGAGAAACTTGTTTCTCTTTCAGGTTACTCATAATTTGATGGATTCCTAAGTTGAGTAATACTGATCAGCCTCTCTCTATTAAGTTATTATGCACTGGAGACAGCTGCATAATTTGAATCCGGTTCCAATTAAATAAGTGCCAAAATTTCTTTATTGGATATAGAACGATTCATACCTTAACGATGTTAAGGTAAGGGGAGTTGTCCAGCTTATGCTTAAAACCGAACACTGGATAACTCAAGGCACATTTCTGTAATGTCAGTTTGCGGGTTGACCCTAGCTTAGACGAGGGTTGATTTTCTACCATCTAGAAGATCAATAGTGATATTGTTCTTGACTCGCCACAGTTTTATTAAAATGGATTTTTCAGAAAACACAAGTGGGAGTATGGTAGAACTGGAAGTGATTCCAGAACCGCAAACGATTACGGAAAGTTTAATAGGACTTATATATTCAATCAGGTTTGACATTCCAATAGCCACTCCGCAGAAATGGTGGGTAACCTCAGACACCCGAGAGGTACTCCGGTAGCCTCAAGGACGGTGACAGGGAGGTTCTAGTTTACCCAGACATGACACTACTGTTGTTTCAGACTATGAGACCCGGCATGAGGATATGTATAGCGTCATTCTAAACTAGTTTTAGAAGTACACGTATATATTATTCTGCCAGAGGGTTGTTGTAGTCAGTGGGAGCAGCGGAAGCATAGTGGGCAAGTAGCTAGTGTCTATTTATAGACTTGAGCAGATATAGCAGAGATAAGATCATCTAATTTTGATATAACAGTCATGGGTTTGACTTCATCAGAATAAGGGATGGATCTGTTAAGAAGGTAGTAGGGTGTGATGTCCTGGTATTTGGATGACATACACAGAGTAGGAAGTAAAATTCTTATACTGAACGGTTGTACTGAGGTCGTCACACAGTTGTTTCTCCACAAAGGACATGGATGTAATATCCGACATTCTGGATACAAGATCTATGGTTTTAGATCTAGATTTGGGTAGTTTCCAAATGTGGGTTCTTTGACAGTATTCTAATAGTATTTTAGAATAGATGACTCCTGGCATGGTGGTGTACCTGCAGGTGATGGAGTCACCCTCTCTAAAGGTGTCTTACAGACTAAATGGTAGAGGGATGTGCATAATTGGCAGATCACTTGCTTAGGCAATTGAGTCAATCGTGAGATGTCAAGTACCACACCTGATGTTGTTATTGCACTAAATGCGATAAGTTTATATTAATCCAATCCTGGAGAAACATTAGGAAGCAGTTTTAGAACATAAGTGAATGTTCTACGGATTTGATGACGGCAGCCTCCTACGGGAGACGGTTATTATTCCAGGCTTCAAAGGTGACATAGATGACAGAGTGATTGTCAAAGTTATAGTTTTTCCTCAGACGAGGGACAGTATTATGGACAGGCAGTCCAAGAGGATACTGTGGGAGGCATGGTGCTGGACACTGATTAGTTTCAGTGATCGATACAGTCTAAGAAGTTTGGATTTGGAGTTCATTTATGAACTAGGTCCCATCAGATATCCAGACATATTCTAAGACACGTATTACTCAATTCGGGAGATGGTTTTTTCCGCGAAGTTGTGATATAGAGAGATACAGAAAGAAACACCGAAGCGGATCCACTCACTGAGGCTATTTCTCGAACACAATAGTTTTGCAAACGAGCTTTGTGAAACTGATTAGTAGAGGAGTTGGATGTTCGGTATCACACGAGCTGTGAGTACACGACATCGCAATAATTAGCCTTAGGTGCAAGTGGGAGATTGTTGGATATAGTGCCCTCTAAGTCAATTATTGGATCGCAGGTACGTGATTGCAATGATTGAGGGAGGACCTATACCGATAAACAGTCTTACTCGAGACGATAGTATGTATCTGGTCTGTCTTTATCATCATATATAGATAATGATAGAGCCCATAGGATTCTTGTTTGACTACCAGCGGTATGATGCCGATCATATATGTGGGAGCTGGGGTCTATAAGCACATCCTTAAAGTGTCCCTAGTCGTGGGAGTTTCGAGACAAGGCATCGATACTCCAGAGTAGACTAGTGTATACAGTCGAGACCCCGATGAGGGGCGGTGGCCGGTCTCACAAGCCACTGGTGTCAGTTGGATCACCTAAGATGTATACAGGTGCTCATTAGGTTATGAGTACACCGGACAGGACTTACCGGGAACATGCTAGTTGGTATTATACATATCGTCAGATAGCAGTTCCCTGGTGACATGTGTACAGGTTAGTTCATTGACCTGAGGTCGTCATTTGTCTCGTGTGAGTTCCCACTGTGCTTTGATTTATACCCTACCACGGGTCAAAGGAGTCGTGCAAACAGGTATATTTTGGGTACAGTCCCGAGCCACATTGGAGGCAAGTGAGCGGATCTTCGGGGATTCGTCTCTCCCGGTATTGGGGGTGAGATCGCGCTGTGTTTAGGAGAGCCATTACACAAAATCCTTGGCCAGGGTAATCGAGATATACCGGTAGGTATACCAGCAGAGGGTGTTCTGGGCTGCTCCCTGACACGACTTATATCGCTGTTGGGGGTCTGACGTTTACTGGCCCCCTAGGCCGTATATGCGATACTCATAGACGAATGTTCCGGACTGTACAGATATTGTCACTGTCAGGCTCAGTAGGGTTTATAGATGAGTTCGCTCGTCAGCTTCCCTTCCAATCAATACATAGGCAAAACGTTACGTACAGCTTGTACCTCTGACGTGCTAGGGGGTATACCCAGTGCCAGTGTACTGATGAGTCATTAGAGTCCCCCACCGACACTTTCCCAAGTTCGGGAGAAACGTTGTAGATGCCGTATGGGTTTATGGCAAGGTTCGGAAAATGCACGTGCATTTTCGCACGTGTCAGTTTTCGGGCAGATAATACTGGTAGGTTTTGGTTTAAGCCGGAACCCAGTATTATACTGTGTAGATATAATATCTTTGTCTCAGTTGCATTTGTATTCGGTCGTAATACAAATGCGGGTATGTTTATACCGATACGGGGTTATCCTGAAATTCGTTTCGGGATGATTTTTGGAAGTTGCCAGTTTCCAGTTTTCTATCAGCCGTATTTTGACATTCGGTTAAATACGGATTTTTCTTTTCGTCTTCAGAGTGAGTCATGCTTCTAGAAGGTTATAGAAGTGATGACAAGGCTTGTGACTCACTTGGGTCATTAATGGTTCATTAATGATAAAGGATGACTAGGTTAATTGTGATAGGTTTGCACTTAATGCATTTTGATGATTCATTCTTTCTTTAATGACTTGATAAGGTTGAAAGCTTATGGTCGCCTCTTGATGCTCCTACACTCACCCTCCTCCCCTCTTCATATAGTGGCCGGCCCCTTTGTGGGAAGGTGGTGGTTTTCATTTTTGAGAAAAGATACAAGAAATTTAGTGTATGGAAATTTCACATAGATCAATTTCCATTCATTCGATTCCAAATGGCAACTTCTTTTAACCGTTCGTCCATAGCCTTGGACGTAACGAGACAAAGTATTCTACTCATTCTCTACTTCATCTTGGTCGTCTCTTTTAGCAAACTTGACGATCGAGTTGCCTCGGTTCAGAGGCGGGAGCCCGTTTAAAGATCCGTCGACGTGGTGCCACCTGGACGACGAGACCGGAGATCGAGCAAGTCGGATCAGTTGCAACATAGCGTGGGATGATGGTTGAAGACCGAAGGACTCGGATCATTCGGTATAACAATTCTACACTCTTTACAATTTGTTAGTTTAGCTTTAATGGACGATCCGGGATAAAGTACGCGATAGCGCCAGTCGTAAAAGTTTTGTTCCGCATATTGGCGTCTGTTAGACGGCCGGGGCGCTGCCGTGGACTTACATTCTTTTTGTTTATGATGGACGGATTTGCTCACACACCTTTCATGCTACTATTAATGCTTCTTGAGGCACTAACAGCCGATTACTGAAAGTGTGAGCTTAAAGCGTAAATAGCAGTTTCCAGGTCTTGACTTTATTTTTTCTTTCCTTATTATTATTTTTTTCCTTTTCAAGTCAGGATATATTTTTCAATGATGCTCTTTTGGTGGTTAGCTTTAAATACTATTTTTTCTTTCATATAACGCTTACAGGAAAGAGTATTTCTAGGTATGCTCTACTATCTCAAGTTTCAAGGTGCGTGTAAGTGCGATTTGTAGGGTATATATTTTCTGAATTTGGACTCAAGAATAGAAACTACTTTTCAGACTTATCCTTCAATAAAGTTTTCAATACTTTTCCTTCATCTCGACTTTACTCAAGAACTAAACTCAAGATTACCTACTTCTTAAAAAAACTGTAAGGATGTATACTCACCAAGGTTAAACAGAAGGAGGGTTATTTTTAGGGTTTTCAACTTTTAAGCCTAGGATTTAGTTATTTCTAAAGTATCAACTAAATTTTCGGAAAAAAATCTAAGTTACCCTACTAGCTAATTTGAGGACAAAGTTTTTATATTTTTGAATTTTTTTTTTCGATTTTTGTGGGTTTTTAATAAGTATGCAAATGCAAAAATATACACATGAATGCGAAGGTAGAAGATAGAAAGCTTACCGAGCATAAATATTTTGATTTTTTTGGGTTTTTAATAAGTATGCAAATGCAAAAATATACACATGAATGCGGAGGTAGAAGGTAGAAAGCTTACCGAGCATAAATATACCCCCAAACTTAAACTTGACAGTGTCCTCATTGTCATGCTATATAACAAGAGTCAAAATAGTTGAGGGGTAAAAATAAAAAAACAATAATTACAAAAAGAAAAAGCCAAAACGTATATACAAGATTTAGAGGAAGTGATTCAATCAAGATAATGTGGCTCATGTAAAAACATAAGCTCCCCTGTTTCCGCAGGCAATTCTAAGAATGGCTTCAGACATTGGCCATTGACCTTGAAAGTATTACCCGAGTGTTGATCTTCAATGTTGACTGCATCGTGTGGAAAGACAGTGCGCACAATAAACGGACCTGTCCAACGTGACTCCAATTTCCCGGGGAACAGATGAAACCTGAAGTCGTAAAGCAGAACCTTTTGTCCCACAGTGAATGTTTTTCGGAGAATTTCCTTGTCGTGAAAAACTTTTGTTTTTTCTTTGTACAGTTTGGCGTTCTCATACGCGTCATTGCGTATCTCGTCGAGCTCATTCAATTGAAGTTTTCGAGCCTCACCGGCCTTTTCTAGGTCGACATTGAGCTATTTGATTGCCCAGAATGCACGGCGTTCCAATTCAACAGGCAAATGACATGCTTTTCCAAAGATGATTCGGTATGGGGACATACCTATATTTTTTTTGAAGGCGGTGTGAAATTCCCAAAGCGCGTCATTTAATTTCAATGACCAATCCTTACGGTGTTGGCTGACAGTCTTTTCCAAAATCTGTTTAATCTGTCTATTGGAAACTTCGACCTGACCGTAAGTCTGAGGATGGTAGGGTGTTGACAGTTTGTGTCTAATGGAGTATTTTCTTCATCAGTGCTTCAAAAGATCAATTGCAAAGATACGTTCCATTATCACTGATGATGGTGCGAGGCGTACCGAACTGAGAAAAGATGTTCTCTTTTAAGAATTTTACGACAACTTTGTTATCGTTAGTTCGACATGGGACAACCTCCAACCATATGGACACATAATCCACAGCCAGCAAAATGTGCAAATTCCCAAAAGAGTTTGGGAATAGCCCCATGAAATCGATACCCCAGACGTCAAAAATTTCTACAATCAGAATGGATTGTAGGGGCATCTGATTCCGTTTTTCAATCTTTCCCATGTGTTGGCAGCGGCTACAGGTTTTGCAATATTCGAAAGCATCTTTAAAAAGCATCGGCCAGTAGAAGCCGCTTTGCAAAACCTTTTCAGCCGTCTTTCTGGGTCCAAAATGGCCCCCACAAGCTTGATCATGACAGAAAGACAAAACACTTCTCATTTCAGAGTTAGAGATGCACCTTCTAATAATCTGATCAGGAAAGTACTTAAACAGGTGTGGTTCATCCCAATAAAAGAATTTGACTTGGGAGAGAAATTTTGACTTGTCCTGATTCGACTAGAAGGAAGGTGTTTCTCCGGTGACAAGAAAGTTTATAATATCAGCGAACCAGGGTTTGACTGATACAGAGAGAAGTTGTTCGTCTGGGAACTTCTCATTGATTGGAGTTTCCTCGATTGATGCATTTGGTAAGCGAGACAAATGATCGGCCATAACGTTGTCGGTTCCCTTCTTGTCCTTGATGGTCAAATCAAATTCTTGAAGAAGGAGAATCCAACGTATCAATCTGTCTTTGGCATCCTTTTTTGCAAAGAGATGCCTAAGTGCAGAATGATCAGTGTAAATCGTGACATGGGTCCCGATCAAGTAAGGATGGAGTTTTTCAAGAGCGTACACAACAGCTAAGAATTCTTTATCCGTGGTTATGTAATTCAGCTGTGCGTCATTCAGCGTCCTGCTCGCATAGTGGATAACATGCGGCTTCTTTTCAAATCGCTGTCCTAAGACAGCGCCTATCGCAAAGTCAGAAGCATCGCAAATTAGCTCAAAAGGTTCATTCCAGTCTGGTGCACTTAAGATCAGAGCGGAAGTGAGTTCCGATTTTAAAATCTTGAACGCATGAAGGCACTCAGAATTGAAATCAAAAGGAGTATCCTTAGCCAGCAAGGAAGTCAAGGGTCTAGCAAGTTTCCTAAAATCCTTGATGAAACGCCCGTAAAAACCGGCGTGGCCTAAGAATGCCCTGATGTCATGGACAGTCCGTAGAGGTGGGAGGCTTGAAATGACGTCGATCTTGTAAGTCCACGTTGCCCACCCCGGTGCTTACGGGGAGGTGGAAACGGTAAAAAAAATGATTTTTATAAACTCAAGGCAACATGGACTAAAAGGAGGATCTTTGCTAAACAAAAACTAAAAACCATGCTAAAAGATTTAGCTACTCGGTTAAAGGGTTATACCAAAGTCTTGAACTCCTTCTCTTCTTTCTACTTGGAGTGGGATGAACGAGTCATCCTCGTCGCCTTCTCTTGCCGAAGAAAGATCCACCCGAGAGCCTCTACCTTTGGCTCCTACCTCAACCTAGAGGTAACTAAAGTGCTCGGCTTGCTAAACCTAGAACCTTAGAATGAGTAGAGAGGAGTTTTTGTGTTTTATCTCAAAAGCAAAATGGTTCTCGACACATGAGAGGGGAGAGCTTGAGAGAGAGGAAGAGGATGAGCTTTTGATGAGAGAGAATGAGCAAGAGAGAATAAGGATAATATCAACCATTCTCACATATATGTGAATTATGATAATTAAATAATTAATCAAAGATAATAGTGATGGTTAACTTGAAATGACCATTATCATTTGACATTAATGAATTTTGCAAGAATCAAAGAGCATCTTTCATGTGAAATGATGATGGTCAATTTGTCAACATAGGTCAACAAGTCAACCAAAGTCAAATGGTCAACAACCCTAACCATAACACAATTATCTTTAATTAACAACAATAATCATATTTCACATATTCATTAGGGTTTGGAAAAAGACAACGGTCATCAACCCTAATGAAAGTCCTCTGCCTCTGCCGCAGTCAACCGTGCATACACACCCGTATCCATGTTCCGAGGAACATGAATACAATGAGATAAAACCAATCCCAAAACATATACTAGGATCTGGCTTAAACCAAAGCCTGCTAGTATTAACTGTCCGGACACCAAACGTGCATAAGTGCGCGGATGTGAACGGACCCCGTCGCAAAACCATGCGACCTCTACTCTGTTTTACCCAAAGGCGAATAACCCTCTGTGTGGGACTCTAAAGACTCGACACTACGCTGGCAGTGGGTTTAACTACAGGCTGCAAGCGGTACTAGCTGTACGTAACGGTCCCCAGGTAGATGCCGATAAGAAGACTGACGAGGTGAACCCATCTGAACTCCTACTGAGCCTGAATGTGACAATCTCCGTACAGTCCGGTCTGTTCGTCTAAGAGTATCGCATGGCGGGCCTAGGGGGAGGTAAACGTCAGTCCCCTAATAGCGGTACAAGTCGTTTCGGAGTGTAGCCCAGAACACCCTGAGATAACACTGGAAACGCTACCAGTATATCCCGCTAGCCCTGGCCAGGGACTTTGTGTAATGGCTCTCCCAGACACAGTGCGATATCAACCCCCAATACCGGGAGAGAAGAATCCTGTCGAACCGTAACTGCCTCCAAGTGCTTCGGGACTGCACCCAACTGCTACCTGTTTGCACGACTCCTTTGAGCCGTGGTAGGGTAGCAATCTAAGAATAGTGGGAACGCACTCTAGGCGAAGTGACAGTGTCAAGTCAATGGACTAAGCTGTACTCATGTCACCTGGGAACTGATAACTGACGATAGGTATAATACCAACCAACAGTCCCCGACGAGTCCTGTCCAGTGTACTCGTAACCTAACAAGCACCCGCATACTATCTCAAGTACGACGTACTAATGGCTGTGGGACAGACCATTTCCCCAGCTGGGATGAGAAGCGCATACGCTAGTCTACTCCGGAGTATTGATGCTCCGTCTCGATAATCTTACGACTAGGGACCTGTATAAGGATGTGCTTGTAGATTACCCAGCCCCCACTAGTGTGACTGCCATCACAACGCTGGTAATCAAGTAAAGATCCTAAGGGCTCCACCAATGTGTAAAGGCGATATGCTAAAAGAAACACATGCACACATTAAAGTAGAAACAAACCAAGTAGCATACTACTATTTTGAGCTAGATTGTCTATACAACTGTGAATATCCTAAGTTTCCATCAAGTAATATACAAACTAGTATGATATAGTAATGGCCTCTAGGGCATATACACTAACAGATCTTTGCCTTATCGACTTCAATGACATTTTCAGAAATGATATGGCCTAACACAATGCCATGTTTGACGATGAAATGACACTTCTCCCAATTGAGTGTGAGGTGTTTTTCCTTGCATCGTAACATGACCAGTTCAAGATGCCTTAAACACTCAGAAAATGAATATCCAAAGACGGAGAAATTATCCATAAATACTTCCAAGAATCGCTCTACCATGTCAGAAAAGATACTCATCATGCACCGCTGAAATGTTGCAGGCGTATTACACAGCCCAAAGGGCATGTGACGGTAGGCAAATGTGCCAAAATGACAAGTGAAAGTTGTTTTGTCCTGATCCTCTGGATCGAACGGGATTTGATTATAGCCGGAATACTGTCACGACCCGAAGATACGGAACGTGACTGGCACTTAAATTACGAAACGTCTCAAGGTGTACGTAATCTAAGTAAGCCAAAGCCCAAAAATCTAAACCATTTTAAAAAATAGAGTGAAGGAAAACTTATTTAAAGAAAGCGATTTTAACAAAATAAGTCGAATTAAACATTTTTAAATCATCAAAATTTCCTGAAAATTTTGACAGAGTCTCTTTTGTAAATATTAGCCCCAAACGGGTACAAAACAAGAATACATATAATTAATGAATAAAGGATTCCCCAAGTGGGACCTAGCCCTTCGCCAATGGAGGAATCACAACCACATGCAATATGTATATCAAAAGGGCGAAATAAGCATCTGAAAGAAAGAAATGAGAAACACCACGTCGGCTCAAGTAAGCATCGACACCAAATACCAAAAATACAAGTCTCACGAGTCTCACCATCTAGTCCAATATACTAGGGTAGATGAAGTATACTAGATACAAATAATAATAAAAGATGGAACAAAAGTATCCTCGCAACTCACCTATGAGCAAAGCTGCAAATCGATGCAATGAAGCAAAAAGAGGAAGTACGCCCGCCGCTACTGTACTGACGGGTCGAACCTGCAAGATATTGTGACACAACGGGGGTGAGTTGCCAACTCATGAGTAGTAAGTAATATCTAATAAGGCTATCGTAAGCATGCATGCAAATGTGTCGCAACCTATGCATATCGATATGATACGATGTACTAGCATGAATGCAACATGAATACATAATCAAACACGAAACCTGAACAAGTCTGGTTTGAGAAATTTTTTATTCTTATCTTAGAAAAACCTCTGTGCAATAAATTGAAGTATCATCAATGAAATCAACAGAAAATCCTTGTCAAGCATCGACACAATATATATATATATATCTCTCAATATCTCAATATCTCAACGTCTCAATATCTCAATACCTCAATATCTCAGGCTCCGTCAGTCTGGATCGACCCATATTATCAAATCTCACGACTACGTCGGTATCCTCCGGATATCCACCGCGTCAATAATAACCGGTCGGTACTGCTCTCCTGCCGGGCTCAACGCCATCTATGTGATCTTCTTGCCCCGAGATACCGCACCGGGTCCACCATGTACCCGCAGACGGTGCATCCCCCTCCTCGAATCGGGTATATGATATAGCTCAAGAACCGAGAAAACTCATGGTGGACACCACACACATCATATCATGAGAAAACCGCAAATTTCTATTTTTAAAATGATAATAGGTTTATAAAATTCTTGCGGTTTTCCCCAAAATCCAGAAATCTCATAGTACTGAAATCCTCAAGAATAATCACAATAAGTAAACATGTCGAGGATGATGGAAGTCTATTATACGGTAGTATATACCATGCAAAGTACGGCCAGAAGCTATGAATGAATCATGATGCAATGAGGTATGTATATATGACTAACAATCCTATGTATCCATCTTAATGAAATGAATATACAAGTACAAGTCTACAGATCATATATGATGCAAATGCACAGATTCCGATTCTAAGCAAGTTCTATAGTGTTCGTGACATAGCAATTACTAATGGCGTGTGTGCTCACATAAAATAGTGCACGTGCGGTATGGACCAATGGTAATGGTGCAAGTGTCCTATGAGATAATATCATATATATAAGATGATGCAATACAATGAGATGAATGACTAGGAGACTACGCATATAAATACAAGCACTACTGGTAATCCTGACTATCGGGCGCCTCGCGCCATCCAGACGATCCCCCATAGATGTGTACTGTAACATTTCAGAAAATATAAAATATTATTTTTGGAATTTAATATTAAAATAATATATTTCGCGAAAACTACCTGATTTGCGAAATTGGGGTTTTCGTAAAATGGTATAAATATATACCAATAATTGTGAAATAATTGGAAATTAAAATGATTTATTCATTTAAAAATATATTTATTGGATTTGGCATTTTTATAATTAATTATATGCAGTTTTGATAAAAACTGATTAGTGCACTACTAATCACGATTAAGCCAAATCCGTGTTTCTACAGTTTTCCATGGCTAGTGCACATTGACATGTTACATGTTGTTTCATTTGCATTTGTGATATTTGGTTTTATTATTGTGAGAAGAAAAGAGAAAAAGAAAGGAAAAAGTGAATTATTGAGGAGAGAGAGAGGGTACCACATTATGACATGAGACTTGGGCTTTGAAAGAGTTAGAATAAGCGCGATAGAGAGAGGGGGGGCAGCCATCATTATTCACCCCAATTTTTTCCTTCATCTTCCTCAACTCATCTCCCTCCATCTCTACCCCATGAAATCATCTCAAAATCTTCATCAAAACCCTAAACCCCTTTCATTAAAAATGAACCCACCTCACCCTCATCATTTTGGACCCATCAAAGTTGGATTTTGGTGACTTTGGACTTCTAGGGTTTTGCTTGGTTGCATCCATGAGGTATAATTCCTTTCATTTAGTTTAGTTTAGTTTCTTGCATTCTAGTTTAGTTTAGAAGTTGATTTGGTTTGGTATTTTGAAGTTAGAAATCCTTAGGGAGGGTTTTGGTGAAAATGTTGATTTGGTGAACTCTAGTGGCTGTTACAAGACTTGATTGGTGTTTGTACTGGCCTAGAATAGAAAATACGGACTTAGGATATTACCCATGTCGGTTTTGTGAAGTTTGGTGTACCTACAGGGAATGTGGAGCAACCCGGGGAGTTTCTGAGAAAAACAAACAATACCAGGGACCTAGTTAGACCAATAGGAAACCGCCCTGTAAGCACGAACCCAAACTGAGCCTATTACGCCGAGATGGCTGGATTTTAGATGCATGTGGCCGGCCAAATTTTAGGGTTTGGTGTCTAGGTTGGTTCAGTAGCTCACATACTCTATATACAACACCCTACACTTGCTAGTTTTATCCCATTTTACCTAAGGGAAAATCTAGGAGCACATTGGGGTCTTTTTGTTTATGTTTACCGTATTTCGGAATGTTTGGTTTTGATGTTTGGATTTGTATTTGGTTGTTGGACGTTTGTACGTCAACAAAAAGGGTTGTTTGATTGTTTTGCATGCGTATGCTATCGGTTCTAACCTATGAGCGCACCATGTACCGTATTAGTTTTCCAGACTTGATGTTAATGGTATTGCGGCATGTGTTTATATTGTAGGTACCTTTGTATGGATTCCGAGACGATGGAGAATGGCGTCATCGACTTTGGCAAGCAAGGATTAAGGTAAGTAGATCTATATCTATGGGGGAAGTCGGGTGGATGGCGTATAACACCCTCGTAATTATGAATGGAAACCGATTTATAGGATACAGTCATAGAAACCTAGATTTGAAAACTAGGGATAAGGTTAAAAATATAGTTAGAGATGATATGAGTGATTGAATATATATTTTGGGATATGAGATGAAAGCTTTAGGGATATGCAAAGTGAATGTGAATCACGACTTATAGATATGTAGTTGCACTAGAATATGTATGAGTTTTAGAGTAGCATGACATTTGATGTATAAGGTAGAATGTATATAGAGATAAAAAATTGACTTGATGAAAGATGACTTAATGCGATGAAAAGAATAGACGATGTGATATGATAACTTGATCGATATGTCGGTATACGGATGCGAGTCGATAAGAGAGGATTGATACCGTTGCCGTTCCCATGATATGAGATTGTTATGGATGTGACCTGAGATATAGGCATATAGATATATAAAATGTTGTGAATCATGAGTGATAAGCCGTACGAGACGTCAGGTCCGTACCCTCATTGTCGTATAGGTAGTTAGGATCCCAAATTGTTAATGCCGCCGTACGATGATTTACCGTACGTGACGAGTTTTATGATGATTGATCTGTATCCTTGACTAGAGGATGTCGTACGATGGATTATACCGTACGTGATGTTGTGAGGCTGTATGCCGATTGTTAGATTCACCGACTCGGTTATGTTAGATACACATACCTTATAGCATTTAGCTGACGATTTACTTATGCTACGTTCATGTCATTCTCATTGCATTACATATACCTGTGCTAGTACACCTACACCATTATCGATGATACGTATGTTACACTTACACAGATTGGCCGGCTCACACACTTCATCATCGATAATTGCTATGTCACCCACACAGTAGAATTTCTACATCATGCTATTATATTGCTATGCTCACATTATGATGACATGCCCATGCTCATATCACTGTTCCATCTTGCATGATATACGGATATGCTTACATTCTGTTATATGTCACATGCATCATGCTTTATGATTATACGCATTGAGATATGCCGTTTTCATGAGATTTCTGGATTTGAGAACCGTGGTTATTTCAAAAGAAAGTATGTATTGTTTTAAAAACCCAGTTTCTCTTGATATGATATTTTAGTGCGTCCACCATGCGTTTTCTCGGTTCTGAGACATGTGATATGTGAAACCCGATTCGAGGAGTTAGATGATCCATTTGCGGGTTTATGGTGGGCCCAGTATGGTACCCCGGGGCAAGAAAGGTATGTCGATAGATTAGCCGATGAGCCTGGCAGAGGGACTACTACCTACCGGTGATTGGTTGGACTTGGCGGTTATCCGGAGGATACCGACCGGAGTCGAGAGATGGATAAGGGACGACCCGTTCTGCCGGAGCCCGAGGGCTGATCCCGCAGACGGAGCCCGTGGGCCGATCTGGACTGACGGAGCCCGAGATATATGAGGATTTACGTGTCGATGTTGGACACGGTTTTCTTGATGTTTCGAGTGTCGATGTTGGACACTCAGGTTCCATGATTTTGATGTGTCACGAGGGACACACGTTGATTTATATCCTCATATTTTCATGCATATGCATTTATGATATTTACATGCATGACGTTGTTGTGTCATTGATGGACACGTGGACGGGATCCACATGCATACAGGCATTGATTATATGGTTGGATGATATCCGCATGCTTATAGACATTGATTATTGTTGCCATATATGCAGATACGATCACCCTAGATATCATAGTATTTCCTTCATGATATAGTTGACCTAGGAATCGCTGTTTATTCGATTTCTACCTGTTGATGTTTTCTACTCACGAGTCGGTAACTCACCCCCGTTGTATCACAGTTCTTGCAGGTTGACTGTATGGATCAGTAGCGGCATTGTTGGCACACAGTTGCATTCGGGTGATTGCTTTGGTAGGTGGTACATGTTGGATCGTACCCTTCTTGTATTTATTATTACCGTTGTATCTAGTTAACTCCATCAAATCAGAAAACTAGTATTTGTATAATTAGTAAGACTTAGTGAGACTTGTTGTTGCGAGACTTAGAGCGAGGCTTTATATTCGCTTGGTGGGTTTTGATGTCTTGCTTTACATTATCTTTTTTGGTGTTGATCTTCGACGTTGGGCGTCGTATATTTATTTTGTGACTTGCGTGGTTGTGAATCCGTCGATTGGCGAAGAGCTAGCTCCCGCTTGAGGATGCCCTTTATATTATCATGTATATGTGGTTTTTGATCAAAATATACAAAGGAGGTGCTGCCCAAATTTTTAAAAGACGAAACATGTTTTTCAACTACTAAATTCTACTTGCATTTTTCATGTTCCACTATCTATGCATTTTAGAAAACGTTGTTTTCATCATACCTTTATTTTCAGAACTTCACCTCTTTATTTTCTGTAAAAAGGTTTAGATTTCTGGGCTTCGGCTTACTTAATTTACGTTTCGCCTTTAGATGTGGTGTGATTTAAGTGCTGGTCACGAGCTAATATTTCTGGTCATGACAAAATTGGTATCAGAGCGCTAGGTTTAATCTTGGTTCAAGTCTAGGTTTGACTATATGGAGTCTGGGGCGTAATTTATTTTGGAACCTAGGCTTGACCTTACGGAACTTAGACTTGAACGAGGGGGGGTATTAGACCCAAACTTTCGCTACATAGGCTGACCCTGATTGATGGAATTGGTAGCTTGAATAGTGTGACGTATCGTATGTATGTTCCGCGGCATATTTAAGATACGATACTCCACTTAAGAAACCTTAGGATGTGCATATTTTGAGATCTGTGATTCTCTTCGTCCCCATGATTATACATCCATTTGAGACCCTTGATTTTTTTCGTTTCCATGATCATACTCTCACTGATTTTGTTCCTCCTTATGATCATGTATCCATTCTGGATCTGTTGATTCCTTCCATTCCTTTGATATATTTTTGTCGATACTTGATTGAGGTTTCGGTCACCATGGTTTGAGCGCAGATTGAGCTGCTGCTAGTGATGTGGTCAGGGCGAGCTCGTCATGGACGAGGACTGACCATCGTGTTTTCTGGTGACATGGGAACATATCTATTTAGTGTTGGTGTTGTGATCTCTTGTTGAGGCGAGTGTTCGGTTTTGCACCGCATGATCGGATAATTGCTAGAGCCGCCTGTTGTGAGAGGACTGTTGACATACAACCTACCTCAGAGACCATGATGTCGTCTACCTTGCAGACAAATGACCTAGCTGTTGCTGAAATTGATGAGATGTCACTTCCAGAACTTATGAGCTAAGATCGCTGGAGCTTCCAGGCAGAAACGCGACAGATGATAGCTAGTCTATCTTGAGTCGAGAGACGAAGGTGATTCGTCAAATTTGATGCACCGACGCAGTCCCAGTTGAGTTGTAGATTTCCAGTGTGGAGAATCTTACTCAAATCTAGAGTAGATCGATCCAGTGAGGGCGTTATTCGTTGGATGATCCGATAGGAGATCAGAAAGTTGACCAGCTTCGGATAGAGGACCTCACCCAAATGCGTTGTGAGTTGATCGAGAACGGACGAATATAGAGTGATTCTTCGAGGATTGGGATGAGTTCCCGAGGACGTGTTCGGCTAGATATCTTCTACAGAGTGATGAAGATACCGAGTTTGCAATTTCGAGTCCGTGTGAGAGACTCCGGATCGACTGTAGCCGAGAACAACTGCAGTACGCAGATAGCATGACGTGACGTCGAAGTGTTAGTTGTATGTATGCCCTAGAGGCCAGTATTGTACAGATCATGTATATTATATTGGATGGTTGGACATATATAGAGAGGACTTTCTTGCTCGATATGATAGTATGCTATCTGGTTGCTCTTTATCTTAACATGTATACTTGTCTCTTTATACTGTCTTATAGTTACATGTTGGTAAAGCCCTTAGGATGTGTACTTGACTACCTAGGCTATGATGTGGATCATACTAGTGGGGACATGGTAGTCCATAAGTACATCCTTCAAGGTCCCTAGTCGTGGGTGTATCGAGACGGGGCATCGATATACCAGTGTAGACTAGCGTATACGCTTCTCGACCCATGAGATGGGCGATGGATGATCCCATATCCATTGGTGTTCGACATTAGAGATGGTATACGGGTGCTCGGTAGACACTGGGTACACTGGACGGACTCGCTGAGAACTCCCAGATGGTATAATACCTCACGTCAGATGGCAGTTCTCTGGTGACACTTGTGCAGGTTAGTCTGTAGACCCGAGATCGTCATAGAGTCTTGTGTGATTCCCACTGTGCTTTGATTTCCACCTTATCACGTCCATGAGGGCGTGCAAAACGGTGGTTTTTGGGTACAGTCCCGAGTCACATGGAGGCAATGAGCGATAAGAGGGGTTTCGTCTCTCCCGGTATTGGGGGTTGATGTTGCGCAGTGCTCGATTGGCCGTAACATGGAAGTCCTTAGCCAGGGCTGATACAGAGATTTACTGGTAAGTGTTACCAGTAGTTTCTTGACCCGTTATGAGCCTCACATTGGCATGACTTATCGGTTATTGGGGTCTGACGTTTACCACCCCTAGACTTGATATGCGACATATCAGACGAGGAGACCGGACTGTACGGGAAATGTTACCGGCAGGCTTTTACAGGAGTTGGAGCGGGCTTGCTTGCTGATCTTCTGATCACTCAATACCCGGTTAGCCGTTACGTCCAGCTAGTACCGCTGACGGCTTGTGGGTGCGTGATGTGATCATCACCTACTGCCGGCGTATTGACAAGTCTTTAGAGTCCTACATAGAGGTTTTACTGGCTCAGGCAAAACGAAATAGGAGCACGTATGTGATATGTGCAAGACCGAGAATAAATGCGTGTATGTGATACCGTATTCTATTCTCGCGATTTTTTGTATCGGTCGGTTATATATGATATAACCGGGTTATCGATACAATGGATGTTAGCCGGTTATATGAGATATGACCGGATTATTAAGTCAAGTGTTGATTTAATAATTAAGTGTATAATTGTATATTAGATATGCTAATTTACACTTGCTAACACTTGTTCACTTTAGGATTTTTCTCACATTTACACATCTTTACTATATATATATATATATGATATATATTAAAATGTGTTATATTTTAGTATCATGGTTGTTGATACACTAGACATGGATGTGTAAGACTTACACTATTCTATCTTTAAATGGTGATTTATATTTATTTAAAGTAATTACAAATTAGTGGAATTTTTTCATAAGCATAAAGCTTGTAGAAGCTTGTGGATGCTTTGAAAAAGCCCACTAGTTTTGTTTTGCTTTAGATTTTTATTGACCTAACCATTTACACTTAGCCATGGTTATGTCTCACCATGAGTTAGTATATGATACTCACTCACCATGGTTAGCCTCCTCACTTAATCATTATCCTCATTTCTTTTCTTTTGTTCATCATCTTCTTCTTCATTGAGCAAGAGAAAAAGCTTGCTAGGGTTTTGAAAAAAGTGAGAAAGCTTGTGAGAAATAAAATTCTAAAGAGAACCCACTTCCTATTTCTCCATCCTCTACTAAACTAGCACTTTAGTTTAGGGTGTTTACTTCACTAATTCTCTAGTTAGTGAAGTAGGAGCTTGAGTCGGAATTCCCTCGACGTAGATCATCTTCGGCCTCGGAGACTTCAAGCAAGGTTGCATCTTTCGCCTCGTGAAGCCATGTAAGGGTCCGGGAGAACCACGATCGCAGTGAAGGGACTTCATCAAGGAGCTAAAGAAGTGAAGGACCGATCTGCAAAGGTTGTATTTCGAATTCCCTTTAGAGTAAAGTTGTTTACTTGCTTTTAGTTTCGCCTAAACTCTAGTATACGATCTTGCTTAGTGTTATTCGGCACATAAAAATTTAATTTTGGCATGGTCGATACTTTGTAGAGCCTTGTTAGTGTGCCTAGTAACCCTACAGTGGTATCAGAGCCTAGCTAGAGCATTAGGCGATGTGTTAACGAAGTTAAAACTCCGAACGAACCCGTACACGTCAAAATCAACCCCTCTCTGGACATTTTTTAAAATCTGTGTTTTTTCTGAATTAAAAATACCTAAAAAATTCAGCAGGGTTTTCTAAGCATTAGTGTGCAAAATGAGCACTTGAATCGTACGGACGACCGCGTTTCCGCGGCAGATCCCTCCTTGTGTCGTGGAACCGCGGTCGTACTGTAACATTGGTGTTTTCTGTTTGTACAGTAATGTTCAGTTATGTTATTTGTATTTTATGGGTATTTTTAAATTAACTCAAGTGTTGAGTATTTTTTGGGGTTTATTTTGTAATCGTCGATTCGATCGAAGAATTTAATTTTGTTATGTTATTCCGGATAATTTAGAAAGTACTAAAATGTTCGAACGGATATCATTAACTCAATTTTTCCCGGCACGAAAAACATTCAAGTGTTGAATTTTTCTCGAGTTTAAATCTTTCGGAAAAACGTGCATGTAACGCGATGGACCCTCTAGAAGACAACAAATCTTAACTCGATTATGTGACCGTCTTGAACTGCCCTTTGAACCTTAGAGTTTGGGGCAGTACGACATGCCACATGTGAGGCGTTGGCTTGACCCTTCTACAGCTGGACCGTTGCTACTGTGATGTGTTCTGGAATCTTTGAACTCCGCTCAAGTGTTGAGCTATTTAGGAAATCTTGGGTATTTGATTATTCGATCGGAAAGTTTAATACTGTTTATTTATCTGGAATGTGATACAATATGTGGAATTCATACAGTTAGGCATGAAATGCGGAATATGTGATATTTCGGATTTACGATGTCTAAAGAGATTGTGGATTCCAAATGTTGTAGTTTTACACTTTCTTTTCTGTGACCGTAAGTATAATATGTGATATCGCCGGTTTCGTTGCTATATGTCAACGACAATTGGGATGCGCATATTTACTTACGTTGATGACATGTGATGTTATATGTGGCTGGATATGTTATATTGGATCGTCGCGTTCTGAATAGCCCGGGGTTTTTATGTGAGATGAGAGTTTTTATTTTCATTCATGTAAATTTAAATGTATGTAATATTCTTTTATTGGGGCACTTCCGGGATGAGGTTGATATCACCTTTTGTATATTATTTACTTTTCCGCACTAGGATAGATCCAAGGAGGAGAGCACAAGTAACCGGGTTCTGGAGTCCAGTGGGAGACCAACTCGAGGAGTCGAGTCTGGGTCTCCTAACTCTAGAATTGGTAGGGTTGCTTGCCGCTCACGTAGGGGTCTAGGGGTGTGGGTTTGGCTATTCGTCGTGACCGTGGAATCCGTGTTTTATAAAGGCTCAAAATAAAACACGGACGTCCTAGTATATCCAATGTTTCATATGTTTCTTCTGCTGCGATATCTGTGATGTGATCATTTGATGTTCTGTGATAAATACTGTATATAGTATATATGATATATTATATAGGCGTTACTTATGTTTTACACCCGCATTAGCCCTGCCCCGCTCTGCCGTTAGTTACCTAACCTAACGGTGCACGAGGGGACATCGAGGCGAATGCGGATGGCATAAGTGTACGTCGTATTTATCTGTGATGTTTAGGTGACTTAAATGATGGGACTTCATTAATGTGATTAATGAAAGAAAAGAAACCTAAAAGATGTTGTAGAATCAAATTTTAATAAAAAAAAGGGGTAGCTATAGTTTTGCTTTGCATAGCGATATATATGATATATCCTGCACCTTATTCGATGAGGAAAGAGCCGAGATCCCTTCACCGGGAGTGACCTCTTTAGCAAAACTGGCAGATACTACAACACTCGGTTTGATTTTGACTGCTTTTGGAGTTTTGCTTTGCATAGTGATGTATATGATATATCCTGCACCTTATTCCATAAAGAAAGAGCCGAGATCCCTTCACAGGGAGTGACCTCTTTAGCAAAACTAATAAAAGCCTTAAAATCACTCCATTTCAAAATTCACTAGATTCTACAACGATATCAAGTTCTAATACGCAATAGGTTTTCAGAAAAACCTGTCGTAGCCCTCCGTCATTTCAGATAAGTTGTATATAGTATTCGTGCTGCATTTGTTGGCTTTCGTCAAGGTGTAGTGTGCGGTAGCTATATACTGCTTATCTGCTGCATATGATGCGATTGGATTAGGGTAATCGTACGGCTTTGTTGGCTTTCGTCAAGGGTCGTGCGGGTGGGTTTAATTCAATCAAGAAATGTACGGGTTAAACTTGACTAGCGGGCTATGGTTTGTTGGCTTTCGTCAAGGTCATAGCACGTTAGGGGCAAAATATTATCGGGAATTTCAAGTGTTGAGATTTGAAATGAGATTGCATACTTTCCATGAGATAGTTGGATCCCGATACCCACTGCGAGTAATTGTTACTCCCGGGAGAGTTTTACACAGGACAATTAGCCGATCAAGTAGGTGTCTAGAAAGGTGTCAACGGGGTTACGCCTCTAGGAAAACGAGGTTTACTATAATTAGGTCCGTGCGAAAGCACGGGGAACCTCCCTCAAAGTACCGACACTGGCCTGGCTGAAAGATTGGAGAAGTTGTAGGGTGTAATTAATCTCGGCTAGTCTTTCCTTTTAGGGTTTGAAGGAAGATTTGATAAAAACAGTAGGAGCCATCCTGATTAGATAAAATAATAACCAATCTGATCTTGCAAGAGCATACGCTAAAGTGTTTTCTTCTCTCTCTCTCCAGGTAGCGACTATATCATGCCTTAATAAAGATAATAATATGGATGTATTGACCGAACCCGCATTTTATACTGTGCTAGGGAACGTTGGTTCCGTTCTTTCTTATATGAGTTATAAGAATGAACATGATATAGGGGAATACCAGGATTCTCATGCCACCTGAATGAGGAAAGTACATGTTGATGCATTTTCTTCGGGTGTGTTCGTTACAGAGAACTGTTTCTCCATTTTCTCTACGTCCTGGGTATTAGATACCGGGTCAGGATCCCATATATGTAATCAGTTGCATGGGCTTAGGAAAGGTAGAGAACTTGGAGAAGGTGATAAAGACATAAGGGTTGGAAATGGTGCAATTGTTGCAGCTAAAACCGTCGGGGAATATTACCTTGTATTGCCAACTGGAAATACATTGATTCTGAACGAATGCTATTTCATGCCGAACCTGATATGCAACATTATATCGGTTTCTTTGTTGAGTAAAGAGGGATATAATTTTGTATTACAGGATAATGTTATGAACATTTACTAAACCAAAAGTTGGTTGGATCAGGCACGTTGTGCAATGGCATTTATGTTCTAAATCAATCAACAGTTCTGAGCATAACAAACACACACAAGAGGAAGAGTTCAGAACTGAACGAATCCTTCTTGTGGCATTGTAGACTGGGTCACATCAATGCGACATGACTAGCTAAGTTGCATAAAGACGGATATTTGAAACCGTTCGAATTTTCATCTTATGACACTTGCCAGTCATGTCTCAAAGACAAGATGACCAAAACTCCGTTTATGGGACACGGAGAAAGAGTTACCGAACTCTTGGGACTGATACATAGTGATGTATGCGGTCCCATGTCTACACATGCCAGGGATGGTTCTTCGTACTTCATTACATTCACTGACGATCTCTCAAGATACGGATATGTGTTCTTGATAAGACACAAGTCTGAAGCTTTTGAGAAATTTAGAGAATATAAACAAGAAGTCGAGAACCAAACCGGGAAAAGTATTAAAATCCTTCGATCTGATCGAGGAGGTGAATACTTGAGCAATGAATTCCTGGACTTCCTAAAAGAGAATGGGTTCTCTCTCAGCTGACTCCTCTATATACACCACAGCACAACGGTGTATCTGAACGGAGGAACCGCACCCTATTAGATATGGTGCGCTCTATGATGAGCACAGCTGAGTTACGTGTTTCCTTCTGGGGGTATGCGCTAGAGACAGCCATACATCTATTGAATATGGCCCCCACCAAATCTGTGCCTACCACTCCATATGAGATATGGAAAGGGAAGAGACCATGTCTTAACTATGTAAAGATATGGGGTTGTCCAGCCTATGTCAAACGACAAAATCCGGACAAACTCGAGGCACAGTCTGTTCTATGCAAATTTGTAGGATATCCCAAGAATTCTCCAGGGTATATCTTCTACCACACTGAGGAATAAAGGGTGTTTGTTTCTCGGCATGCCACCTTTTTAGAAAAGGAATTTATTGCAAAAGAGATTAGTGGTCATGAGGTAGAACTGGAAGAGGTTCCAGCTACAAAAGCTGCAACAGAAGATTTGGTGGAACCAGAGGATTCGGTAGTTCCCGATGAACCCCAGCAACTCCGCAGATCTAGTAGGGTTCCTCACCCACCTGAGAGATACTACGATTTTCTCATGGATGGTGGGAGCGAGGATTGCATCATGGTTGATGATGACCCAACTAGCTTCGAGCAGGCCATCACGAGTGGGGACTCAGTGAAATGGCTGGATGCAATGCGGTCCGAGATGGAATCCATGTACACCAACAAAGTGTGGACTTTGGATGTTGCTCCTAAAGGGGTAAAACCTATTGGGAGCAAGTGGATCTTCAAGAAAAAACTTGGTGTAGATAGGAAAGTAGAGACTTTCAAAGCTAGACTTGTTGCAAAGGGTATTCGTCAAAGACCAGGTGTGGACTATGACGAAACCTTTTCTCCAGTGGCTATGCTTAAATCCATCCGAATCATGCTTTCCATCGCTGCATATCATGACTATGAAATATGGCAAATGGATGTTAAGACCGCCTTTCTAAACGGTGATTTAGAAGAGTGCGTGTCTATGACTCGGCCAGAGGGCTTTGTAGATAGGGAGAGCAGCGGGAAGGTGTGCAAGCTGCTTAAATCCTTTTATGGATTAAAGCAAGCATCGCGGAGTTGGAACATCTGCTTTGACATCGTTATCAAAGAGTTTGATTTCGTCAAAAACGTAGATGAACCTTGTATCTATAAGAAGGTGGCAGAGAGTAAGGTTGTCTTCCTCGTATTGTACGTGGACGACATACTCTTGATAGGAAATGACATTCCTATGCTGCAATCGGTCAAGCTCTTCTTATCACAAAGATTCTCAATGAAAGATCTTGGTGATGCCTCCTACATATTGGGAATTATGATCTATAGAGATAGATCTAAAAGGATATTGGGATTGTCCCAATCTAGGTACATTGACACCATACTAAAGAGGTTTAGTATGGAAGAGTCCAAACGTGGGTTTTTACCCACGATCTCAGGGCTCACTCTCTCCAAAGAGATGTCTCCCAAGACTGATTTGGAGAGAGCTCGCATGCAAGGGATATCCTATGCTTCGGCAGTAGGCTCTATCATGTACGCGATGCTATGTACCAGACCCGATGTAGCATACTTACTAAGTATAGTGAGTAGGTATCAAGCTGATCCTGGAGAGAGTCACTGGACAGCTGTGAAGAGCATTCTCAAGTACTTACGAAGGACTAAAGAGATGCTCTTGGTGTATGGTAATGGAGAACTCCAAGTGGAGTCCTTTACCGATTCGAGCTTCCAAAGTGATAAGGACGACTCTAAGTCGCAGTCAGGATTTGTATTTACCCTTTACGGAGGGGCGGTTAGCTGGAAGAGTTCCAAGCAGGAAACCGTGGCAGACTCGACGATGGAGGCTGAATACATCGCTGCCAACGATGCTGCCAAAGAGGCTGTCTGGATCAAGAAGTTCATTACTGAACTTGGAGTGGTTCCATCCATTGAGCATCCAATACCTTTGTATTGCGATAACAATGGAGCGGTGGCTTTGGCCAAGGAACCCAGGTCCCATCAGCGATCCAGGCATATTCTGAGGCGGTATCACCTGATCCGGGAGATAGTTGATCGTCGGGAGATCGAGGTCAGGAGGGTTGACACGAAGAATAACACAGCGGATCGACTCACGAAATCCATTCCCCAGATACAGTTTGAGAGACTCTTTGGGATGCTCGGTATGCGATAATACAGCAGCTGGCCCTAGTGCAAGTGGGAGATTGTTAGTTGTATGTATGCCCTAGAGGCCAGTATTGTACAGATCATGTATATTATATTGGATGCTTGGACATATATAAAGAGGACTTTCTTGCTCGATATGATAGTATGCTATCTGGTTGCTCTTTATCTTAACATGTATACTTGTCTCTTTATACTGTCTTATAGTTACATGTTGGTAAAGCCCTTAAGATGTGTACTTGACTACCTAGGCTATGATGCGGATCATACTAGTGGGGACATGGTAGTCCATAAGTACATCCTTCAAGGTCCCTAGTCGTGGGTGTATCGAGACGGGGCATCGATATACCAGTGTAAACTAGCGTATACGCTTCTCGACCCATGAGATGGGCGATGGATGATCCCATATCCATTGGTGTTTGACATCAGAGATGGTATACGGGTGTTCAGTAGAGACTGGATACACTGGACGGACTCGCTGAGAACTCCCAGATGGTATTATACCTCACGTCAGATGGCAGTTCTCTGGTGACACTTATGCAGGTTAGTCTGTAGACCCGAGATCGTCATAGAGTCTTGTGTGATTCCCACTGTGCTTTGATTTCCACCTTACCACGTCCATGAGGGCGTGCAAAACGGTTGTTTTTGGGTACAGTCCCGAGTCACATGGAGGCAATGAGCGATAGGAGGGGTTTCGTCTCTCCCGGTATTGGGGGTTGATGTTGCGCAGTGCTCGATTGGCCGTAACAGGGAAGTCCCTGGCCAGGGCTGATACAGAGATTTACTGGTAAGTGTTACCAGTAGTTTCTCGACCCGTTATGAGCCTCACATCGGCACGACTTATCGATTATTGGGGTATGTCGTTTACCAGCCCTAGACTTGATATGCGACATATCAGACGTGGAGACCGGACTGTACGGGAAGTGTTACCGGCAGGCTTTTACAGGAGTTGGAGCGGGCTTGCTTGCTGATCTTCTGATCGCTCAATACCCGGGTAGCCGTTACGTCCAGCTAGTACCGCTGACGGCTTGTGGGTGCGTGATATGATCATCACTTACTGCCGGCGTATTGACGAGTCTTTAAAGTCCTACATAGAGGTTTTACTCGCTCAGGCAAAACGAAATAGGAGCACGTATGTGATATGTGCAAAACCGAGAATAAATGCGTGTATGTGATACCGTATTCTATTCTCACGACTTTTTGTATCGGTCGGTTATATATGATATGACCGGGTTATCAATACAATGGATGTTAGCCGGTTATATGAGATATGACCGGATTATTAAGTCAAGTGTTGATTTAATAATTAAGTGTATAATTGTATATTAGATATACTAATTTACACTTGCTAACACTTGTTCACTTTAGGGTTTTTCTCACATTTACACATCTTTACTATATACATATGATATATATTAAAATGTGTTATATTTTAGTATCATGGTTGTTGATACACTAGACATGGATGTGTAAGACTTACACCATTCTATCTTTAAATGGTGATTTATATTTATTTAAAGTAATTACAAATTAGTGGAATTTTTTCATAAGCATAAAGCCTGTAGAAGCTTGTGGAT
The DNA here is from genome assembly GCA_030015575.1 of Agapanthus africanus. Taxonomy (NCBI): domain Eukaryota; kingdom Viridiplantae; phylum Streptophyta; class Magnoliopsida; order Asparagales; family Amaryllidaceae; genus Agapanthus; species Agapanthus africanus. Next base: position 115,431,945 of record JASDDO010000029.1, read on the forward strand.
GCTTTGAAAAAGTCCACTAGTTTTGTTTTGCTTTAGATTTTTATTGACCTAACCATTTACACTTAGCCATGGTTATGTCTCACCATGAGTTAGTATATGATACTCACTCACCATGGTTAGCCTTCTCACTTAATCATTATTCTCATTTCTTTTCTTTTGTTCATCATCTTCTTCTTCATTGAGCAAGAGAAAAAGCTTGCTAGGGTTTTGAAAAAAGTGAGAAAGCTTGTGAGAAATAAAATTCTAAAGAGAACCCACTTCCTATTTCTCCATCCTCTACTAGACTAGCACTTTAGTTTAGGGTGTTTACTTCATTAATTCTCTAGTTAGTGAAGTGGGAGCTTGAGTCGGAATTCCCTCGACGTAGATCATCTTCGGCCTCGGAGACTTCAAACAAGGTCGCACCTTTCGCCTCGTGAAACCATGCAAGGGTCCGGGAGAACCACGATCGCAGTGAAGGGACTTCATCAAGGAGCTAAAGAAGTGAAGGACCGATCTGCAAAGGTTGTATTTCGAATTCCCTTTAGAGTAAAGTTGTTTACTTGCTTTTAGTTTCACCTAAACTCTAGTATACGATCTTGCTTAGTGTTATTCGGCACATAAAAATTTAATTTTGGCATGGTCGATGCCTTGTAGAGCCTTGTTAGTGTGCCTAGTAACCCTACACGAAGTGGACGATGATGAAGATGAGTGGAACAAGAGGTTCGTGCGAGATGATGATGAGCTGCTATTATTCCCCATTGAGATTAGAGATCAGAGATGTCTACAGAGGTGTTGGGATGCGACCAGTTCCTTAGGAAATACTGTGCTGAGAACGCAGATGTTCAGAAAACAAGAAAAGATTATGTAAGAGTACCAGCCTCCGTATAGTTCGTCATAGGCAAGATTGGAAGAGACCTCGAGCAGGTTCCTTCCAGGACACTGCTGCAATAAGATTTGCACCGAAGATCAGTTGTGTCACGTGTATTCAGAGGGCCAGAGACCGACCCTGGTGACATGCTGCTTACGAGTGGTCATGCTAATTGGCCGAGAGATGACCAGAGGAGTGCCAGAGTGGAATCATTCTCGTTAGCACACCTGACCGGGCTGACGAGTCGATGGAGTGCGAGATTGGTAATCCATAGAGAAAATAAGGTCCCAGAGACAGAAGACGCCAGATCGTGAGTAGGAGGCAAGCGGATGTTCTTGCTTTGTCAGTTTTGGGCGCACCGACATTTTTCGAAATTGTAGGAGGTGTACCTCAATGTCATTTGTTGCGATTTGCGTTTGTGATCCGAGTATCACGCTTATATCGCTTGTATTTGAGTTTTGATGATTGAGTTTCATGATATTGTTTTCGTGCACCATGGCTGCACCTACTGGGTATTACATCTTTGGGCATAGCTATTTCTCTTGATTTATTTTTTTACACCGCTACATCAGTTTGCGATTTGTGCATATCTATTGCACTTGATATTGATTTTATGCCTTGGCTACACGTGTTTATGATTTCATGAATTTCATACGGTTGATTTGATTTTGTGCATGTGGTATGCACTCAATTTGGTTTTTGCACTCAGTATAGCTTGCATGTGCTTGCAGTGCATTGATGCAGATTTTATGCATATAGTTGTACACATGTTTGATTTCTATACACCTTGATACACTCGGTGATGCTTTTATATGCATTTGAGTTATTAATGCGTTTCCGTGCACTTGTTGCACCAGATTTGTATTTTGTGCATTTGTTACGATTCATATTTCATGCGTTTGTTGCCCCAGGCGGGTATTTCGTGCATTGGTTGCACTAGGTTTATACTCCGTACATTGGTTGCACCCGATTTGCGTTTTTGAGAATTTCTTTTACCAGATTTATATTTTTGTGCGCGTCGCACTTGACGTTCGTTTTTCGTGCGCTTTACCGCACTGGACATTTATTTGGACTTGACGTCCTTGGGTTTGATTTTTGCGCATATTAGGTGCTTGATATTGGATTTTATGAACATCGGATGCACTTGAGTGAGATTTTACTCGTGCGTGTTGGATACCCTTGATTTAGATTTTATTCATGCATATGGGATGCACTTGATTTCGATTTCATTCGTGCATGACGGATGCACTTGATTTGGATTTTCGCGCATGTTAGGCGCATGATATGAGATGTGATTTTAGCACACCGGATGCACTCTATTGGGATTTTCATTCATGCATGTTAGTTGCACTAGATTGAGATTTTCGTGCACTATAGATGCACTAGATGTTGTTGTTGTGCACACCCGTTGCACTGGACAGATGCTTTGGTGCACACCCATTGCACTTAGTTTTGCTTTTGTGCATATTGTGGCACTTGTATTTGGTTTTGATTTCCGTGCGCACCAGACGCACGTGATTGTTGGATATGCCTTTTGAGGCTGATTTTGCTCTTGAGCACCTTGTTTTCATAATGGGCACTATACTATATAGTAGCTGAACAGGACTGATCCGAGGACAGTACCTGAGTACTTTGCATGCATAAAAGTTTACCAATAGGTTTTCAAAAAGGAGCTATAGTCTCGCTATTTCTTACGTCTCCGCGAGCGACACGAACATTTATAAAGGAAAATCTTTTGGGATATTACAAAGCGGCGGAACGTATATTTTAGCAAAACATATATGAACATAGATTTATTACTTTACAAATAAGCGTCCATCACTTATGCTGTGAGTTACGAATTATACGGCGATTCAGAAAATAATTTGCATGTGTTTTATTCTGTTTTAGAAATTTTTTTCAAAGATGCGTACTACACGTATTATAGTATTTGACTAGTGCATATTGGATTTCAGTAGCAGATTTTAAGATCTGTATCTTCATTGTAACTCCGAGGATATGCATGCAAATCCGACGATTTGCGTGACGCTTAACGGAGTTCGATTTTGATTTTTATACTCGTTTTCATGCGCACTTGATGTGTTGTGTTAATTCTGTATCTTTCGTGATTTCGGAGCCCCGTTGATTTGAGTTGATTATTGAAATGTTTTAGTATTTGGGGGTTTAAATTTAAATTCGAGGACCGAATTTATTTAAGGGGGGAAGATTGTAACATTTCAGAAAATATAAAATATTTATTTTTGGAATTTAATATTAAAATAATAAATTTCACAAAAACTACCCGATTTGCGAAATTGGGGTTTTCATAAAATGGTATAATTATATAACAATAATTGTGAAATAATTGGAAATTAAAATAATTTATTCATTTAAAAATATATTTATTGGATTTGGCAATTTTATAATTAACTATATGCATTTTTGATAAAAATTAATTAGTGCACTACTAATCGCGATTAAGCCAAATCCGTATTTCTACAGTTTTCCATGGCTAGTGCACCATGACATGTTACATGTTGTTTCATTTGCATTTGTGATATTTGGTTTTATTATTGTGCGAAGAAAAGAGAAAAAGAAAGGAAAAAGTGAATTATTGAGGAGAGAGAGAGGGGGGGACCACATTATGACATGAGACATGGGCTTTGAAAGAGTTAGAATAAGAGAGAGAGAGAGAGAGAGAGAGAGGGCAGCCACCATTATTCACCCTATTTGTTTTTCCTTCATCTTCCTCAACTCAACTCTCTCCACCTCTACCCCATGAAATCATCTCAAAATCTTCATCAAAACCCTAAACCCCTTTCATTAAAAATGATCCCCACCTCACCCTCATCACTTCGGACCCATCAAAGTTAGATTTTGGAGAGTTTGGACTTCTAGGGTTTTGCTTGGTTGCATCCATGAGGTATAATTCATTTCATTTACTTTAGTTTAGTTTCTTGCATTCTAGTTTAGTTTAGTTTTTTGCATTTTAGTTTAGTTTAGAAGTTGATTTGGTTTGGTTATTGTGAAGATAGAAATCCCTAGAGAGGTTTTAGGTGAAAGTGTGGATTTGGTGAACTCTAGTGGCTGTTACAAGACTTGATTGGTGTTTGTACTGGCCTAGAATAGAAAATACGGACTTAGGATATTACCCATGTCGGTTTTGTGAAGTTTGGTGTGCCTAAAGGGAATCTGGAGTAACCCGGGGAGTTTCTGAGAAAAACAAACAATACCAGGGACCTAGTTAGACCAATAGGAAAACACCCTGCAAGCACGAACCCAAACTGAGCCTATTAGGTCAAGCTGGTCGGATTTTAGAGGCATGTGGCCGGCTAAATTTTAGGGTTTGGTGTCTAGGTTGGTTCAGTAGCTCACATACTCTATATACAACACCCTACACTTGCTAGTTTATCCCATTTTACCTGAGGGAAAATCTGGGAGCACATTGGGGTGTTTTTCTCTATGTTTTCCGTATTTCGGAATGCTTGGTTTTGATATTTGGATTTGTATTTGGTTGTTGGACGATTGTATGTCAACAACAAGGGTTGTTTGATTGTTTTGCATGCGTATGCTATCGGTTCTAACCTATGAGCGCAACATGTGCCGTATTAGTTTTCCGGACTTGATGTTAATGGTATTGCGATATGTGTTGATATTGTAGGTACCTTCGCGTGGATTCCGAGACGATGGAGTATGGAGTCATCGACTTCGGCAAACAAGTATTATGGTAAGTAGATCTATATCTACGGGGGAAGTCGGGTGGATGGCGTATAGCACCCCCACAATTATGAATGGAAACCGATTTATAGGATACAGTCGTAGAAACCTAGATTTGAAAACTAGGGATAAGGTTAAAAAGATAGTTAGAGATGATATGAGTGATTGAATATATATATTGGGATATGAGATGAAAGATTTAGGGATATGCAAAGTGAATGTGAATCACAACTTATAGATATGTAGTTGTACTAGAATAGGTATGAGTTTTAGAGTAGCATGACATTTGATGTATAAGGTAGAATGTATATATATATATAATTGACTTGATGAAAGATGACTTAATGCGATGAAAAGAATAGACGATGTGATATGATAACTTGATCGATATGTCGGTATACGGATGTGAGTCGATAAGAGAGGATTGATACTATTGCCGTTTCCCTGATATGAGATTGTTATGGATGTGACCTGAGATATAGGCATATAGATATATAAAATGTTGTGAATCATGAGTGATAAGCCGTACGAGACGTCAGGTCTGTACCCTCATTGTCGTATAGGTGGTTAGGATCCCAAATTGTTAATGCCGCCGTACGATAATTTACCGTATGTGACGAGTTTTCTGATGATTGATCCGTACCCTTGACTAGAGGATTCCGTATGATGGATTATACCGTACATGATGTTGTGATGCTGGATGCCGATTGTTAGATTCATTGACTCGGTCATGTTAGATACGCATACCTTATAGCATTTAGCTGACGATTTACTTATGCTACGTTCATGTCATTCTCATTGCGTTACATATACTTGTGCTAGTACACTTACACCATTATCGATGATGCGTATGTTACACTTACACAGATTGGCCGGCTCACACACTTCATCATCGATAATTGCTATGTCACTCACACAGTAGAATTTCTACATCATGCATTATATTTCTATGCTCACATTATGATGATATGCCCATGCTCACATCACTTTTCCATGTTGCATGATATACAGATATGCTTACATTCTGTTATATGTAGCATGCATCATGCTTTATGATTATACGCATTGAGATATTCTATTTTTATGAGATTTCTGGATTTGAGAACCATGGTTATTTCAAAAGAATGTATGTATTGTTTTAAAAACCCGGTTTCTCTTGATATGATATTTCAGTGCCTCCAACATGCGTTTTCTCGGTTCTGAGAAGTGTTATATATGAAACCCGATTCGAGGAGTTGGATGATCCATTTGCGGGTTCATGGTGGACCCGATATGGTACCCTGGGGCAAGAAAGTTATGTCGATGGATTAGCCGATGAGCCTGGCAGAGGGACTACTACTTACCGGTGATTGGTTGGACCAGACGGTTATTCAGAGGATACCGATCGGAGTCGAGAGATGGATAGGGGCTAACCCATTCTGTCGAAGCTCGATGGCCGATCCCGTAGACAGAGCCCGTGGGCCGATCCGGAATGACGGAGCCCGAGATATATGAGGATTTACGTGTCGATGTTGGACACGGGTTTCATGATGTTTCGAGTGTCGATGCTGGACACTCAGGTTCCATGATTTTGTTGTGTCGTGAGGGACACACGTTGATTTATATCCTCATATTTTCATGCATATGCATTTATGATATTTACATGCATGACATTGTTGTGTCATTGAAGGACATGTGGACGGGATCCACATGCATACAGGCATTTGATTATATGGTTGGATGATATCCACATGCTTATAGACATTGATTATTGTTAGTACATATGCAGATACGGTCACCCTAGATATCATAGTATTAACATCATGATATAGTTGACCTAGGAATCGTTGTTTATTCGATTTCTACATGTTGATGTTTTCTACTCACGAGTTGGCAACTCACCCCCGTTGTGCCATAGTTCTTGCAGGTTGACCGCATGGATCAGTAGCGGTATTGCCGGCACACAGTTGCATTCGGGTGATTGCTTTGGTAGGTGGTACATGTTGGATCGTACCCCTCTTGTATTTATTATTCCTGTTGTATCTAGTTAACTCCATCAAATCAGAAAACTAGTATTTGTATAATTAGTAAGACTTAGTGAGACTTGTGGTTGTGAGACTTAGAGCGAGGGTTTATATTCGCTTGTTGGGTTTTGATGTCTTGCTTTACATTATCTTTTTTGGTGTTGATCTTCGCCGTTGGGCATCGTATACTTATTTTGTGACTTGCATGGTTGTGAATCCGCCGATTGGCGAAGTGCTAGCTCCCGCTTGGGGATGCCCTTTATATTATCATGTATATGTGGTCTTTGATCAAAATATACAAAGGAGGTGCTGCCCAAATTTTTAAATGATGAAACATGTTTTTCAACTACTAAAATCTACTTGCATTTTTCATGTTTCACTATCTATGCATTTTAGAAAACGTTGTTTTCATCACACCTTTATTTTCAAAACTTCACCTCTTTATTTTCTTTAAAAAGGTTTAGATTTCTGGTCTTCGGCTTACTTAATTTACGTTACTCCTTTAGACATGGCGTGATTTAAGTGCCGATCATGAGCTAATATTTCGGGTCGTGACATGTACATCTACTCACCAGGACGCCTCGGCAATTTGATCCGATCTCAGCTTTGTCTTTCCACGCCACGTCCGACGTCTCTGCACCCGATTCTAGAATCGCACATAAGTAAATAAGAGAATAGATATATAAATGGTCGCGGACACAACGATACAAGACAACCAACGTGCATTAACTAGACGCGCACGCAATTGGTGCACAAACACGCTCGTGATAACTCCACAAACCACAACTAGGGTCGCAATACGTGACAACTACCAAGCCTAGAACCTAATCATACCAATCGCACACTCACAACACACTAGATATTTTAGGAAATAAGTTATAGATCATTCCAACCTCAAACTTACTTAAAATCGATTTAATCCAAAAACCTATTAAGCAACAACTTACTATTTTAGTACAAATCTTGATGTTTTAGCAAAACTAGTGGCCACAATATTCACTTAATATCTTAATTAGGCTACACAATTAGTAACTAGATTTTAATCTCACCTACTTTAGATTAAACATGAAATTAGTTTGCAAAAATATTTAATTAGGACAATTTAAAAATAATAATTAGCAACTTAACAACTAGATTAGATTTTGCATGTCTTAAAATGTTAAACTACTCATTGCAACCATGATCCCGTGATAAAAACCCTAACTTTAATTCAAATCCTTCTCTTGAAAACTAAATCTTGAAATTAAAACCATATTTAAACACCTAATTAAATTAGATTGAACTAATTAACTAACAAATAACCATTGGGTTAAGATTATACATCAACAATCATGGGATCTAATTTGCAACATAGCCTCCCTAAATGCTCTCTTGCTCCAAGATCCAAGCTAGTTTAGATCAAGAAAATTGGTGAGACTTTGTATGGATTTGTGATGGAATTTTGAAGATTTTTGAAATGGAATGAAGTGGATAAAATGGGGAGAGGGCAGCAGGAATTTTTGGCCAGAAATGGGGAGAGAGTGAGGTGAGTGAGGTGTGTGGTGGTGTCATGTCAAAACTCTCCAAATATCTCATTTATTAATTCATTTCATAATTATTTTATTTTCTAAATAACCCTAGAATTCTCTAGAATTATGGAGACAAATGTAGAAAGAAAGCACATGTTATAAACTTGATTCTAAGTTGTCACGGTTCACTAATGTATGATTAACCCATTCTCATTTATAATTAACACTAATTAAATGTTTAAGTGAAAACTTAAAATAATATTAAAAATAATTAATTAAGGAAAAATATTTAAGTAAACTAGTAATTATAAGTGACCAATTAAATACCAAATACTAGCTACATAGTTAAAATATGTGTATTTAAGTCTATGTGGATAAAATAATTATATCTTGGTTTTTACGGAAAACACGTATTATCTCACCGATTATCGGAAAATTCGTCTAAACGTTTTTTTTAAAACGTTACAATCTCCCTTCTTCCAGAAATTCGGTCCCCGGATTTAAAATTTAACTACGCGTACCCTCGAAGAGATGTGGATATTTCTTGCTCAGCTCGTCCTCGGCTTCCCATGTGACTTCTTCGCTAATCGGGCCACGCCAAAGAACCCTTTACGGATGGTATGATCTCGGACCTCAGTTTTTTTTAAAACGTTACAATCTCCCTCCTTAAAGAAATTCGGTCCCCGGATTTAAAATTTAACTACGCGTACCCTCGAAGAGATGTGGATATTTCTTGCTCAGCTCGTCCTCGACTTCCCATGCGACTTCTTCGCTAATCGGGCCACGCCAAAGAACCCTTTACGGACGGTATGACCTCGGACCTCAGTTTGTTCACCTGCCGATTTAGAATGACTATCGGCTACTCATTGAAAGAAAAATTGCACTCCATCTGGATCGTCTGATGCTGTATCACGTGAGAGGGGTCATGAAGGTACTTGCAGAGTATCGATACATGAAACATGGGTGAACATCTGAAAGCTAGGTGGAAGATCCAAACAATAATCAACCGTGCCGATACGCTCGAGAATCTCGAAAGAACCCACATATCTGGAACTAAGCCTTTCTTCCTTTCCGAATCTCAACACGCCCCTTATTGGAGAAACCCTCAAGAAAACAAGATCACCTTTAGCGAATTCAAGTCTGCAATGGCGTCTATCAGCAATAGATTTCTGCCTGCTTTGGGCTGCTCTCATCCTATCCCAAATCAACTGAATCTTTTTAGTCGTCTCCTGCATAATATGTGGCCTCAAAATACTGCTTTTACTGAGCTCTATCCAACAAACGGGCGATCGACATCTCCTTCCATATAACGCCTCGAAGGGTGCCATCTGAATCGCTTCCTGTAAGCTGTAATTATAGGAAAACTCTATCAAAGGAAAGTGGCGATCCCAACTGCCGCGAAATCTAGGACGCAAACTCGGAGCATGTCTTCAAGAATCTGAATGGTCCGCTCTGATTGACCATCGGTCTACGGATATAAAGCTATACTGAAACTCAATTGGGTGTCCAAAACCTCCTGAAGTTTCTGCCATAATCGGCTGGTGAACTGGGTGCCTCTGTCGGACACAGTACAAGTCGGAACGCCATGTAGTGACACAATCTCATCAATATAAATCTTAGCGTACTGAAAGAATTCGAAAGTGGTCTTGACTAGAAAAAGTGAGCTGATTTCGTTAATCGGTCTACGATCACTCGAATAGAGTCATACCCTCTACTGGTCCTAAGTAGACCCACGATAAAATCCATAGAGATCTGCTCCCATTTCCACTCCAGAATGGGCAAAAGTTGTAATTCTCTTGCTGGCCTCTGATGTTCAGCCTTGAATTGCTGACAAGTCAGCATCCCAAAACAAAATCTGTGACATCTCTCTTCATCCCTTAACACTAGTAAACTTCTCTCAAATCATAATACATCCTGGTGGAAACCGGATGAGCACTATATGCTGACTGATGTGCCTCCTTTAAGATCTCACGTCTCAGTCCCTCGGAATCTGGCACACACAGTCGAGTGCTAAATCATAGTACTCCCTGATCATCGATCATGAACTCTGTATCTCTGCCCTGTCTAACCTGCCCCATGATCTCTGACAAACGAACGTCATCGGACTATGCCTCACGGATATGATCAAATAACTTTGGATGTGCACGGACATGGGCAAGTTGTTTCCCGGTCGAAGTAAACTTGAACTGTACTCGGTTGTCACATAGAATCTGCCAATCTTCCGTCGGCTGTCTCTGAACTGTGCTCAAACAAGAAATGCTAGCTCCGGGCATCCGACTCAAAGCATCTGCCACAACATTCTCCTTACCCGAATGATAAAGAATCTTGCCGTCATAGTTTTTACTAGCTCTATCCAACGGCGTTGTCTCAAATTTCAAATATCGCTATTGAAAGTTGTAGTGTCTCCAGACCTTAAGTGTAAAACCACCGCAGCCATTTCTAAGTCATGCGTGGAATAGTTCTGCTCACGCTTCTTCAGCTGCCGAGAAGCATCGCAATAACCAACAAAAATGCCTGATCTTACAGGAAAAAATAATATTGGCGCTATAGTCAAACGAGTCTTCAACCGCTGAAATCTCTGCTCGCATGCCTCAGTCCAAAGAAAAGGAACTCTCTTCTGGGTCAACCTGGTCAACGGTGCAGCTATACGAGAAAAATCCTGTATGAAATGTCGATAATATTCGGTCAAACCCAAAAAGCTGCGAACCTCCGTCACTGATTTAAGTCTGGGCCAGTGCTGAACGACCCCGATCTTCTTCGGTTCCATACGTACCATCTCTCGTAACTACGTGACCCAAGAAGTCTACACCATCCAACCAAAAAAACACTTGGATAATTTAGCGAATAGCTGGCGCTCCCTCAAAGTCTGCAACGAAATTCTCAATTACCTCCCAGGCTGCACTCGGCTTCCAAAAGTTTACTAGGATGTCCTTAATGAACACGATAATAGACTGATCAAGAAACGGCCTGAATACATGGTTCATCCAATCCATAAACGCTGCTGGGGCATTGGTGAGCTCGAACGACATCACCAAGACTCATAATGCCCGTAACGTGTGCGAAAAGCAGTCTTCCGAATATCATCCTCTCGAACCCGAAACTAACAGTAATCCGACCGCAAGTCAATCTTTGAGAAATGCCCCGCCCTGGAACTAATAAAATAAATCATCGATGCGAGGTAAGGAATATTTGTTCCGCACAATAGCCCAATTCAACTGACGAAAATCGATGCACAAATACAACTGCCATCTTTCTTCTTGACGAACAGGACAGGAGCCCCCTAAGTTATGCACTCGGACGAACAATCCCTTTATCCAACAAATCTTGCAACTGATCCTTCAGTTCTTTACACTCCGCCGGGTTCATCCGATATGGCGGTATAGAAAAAGGCTCCATGCCGGGAATCAAGTCAAAGCAGAACCCAATATCGCGCTCTGGCGACAAATCAAGCAACTTGTATGGAAAGTCATCTTGAAATTCCCCCACAATCGGGACCTGGTTCAATGGGACCTCTGCGGCTCTAACATCATAAACATACGTCAAGAATTCCTGACATCCTTTTCCTCAAGAGCTGACTAGCGCGAAGAGAAGAAATCAAATCGGGAAGGGTGGCGCTAAGGTCTCCCTGAATAACAAGAACTGGCTCACCCGGAAAACTAAATCCGACTGCCTTCTCACGGCAGTCCACGGATGCATAACACGTGGCTAATCAATCCATGCCCAGAAAAACTTCAAAGTTAAACATATCGAGCGACAAAAGACTCGCCTACTAGAGTAATAACAATCAGTGGCAGATCAAGCAAGTACTACTATCGGCTAAACTTCGATACAAAATATGTGGATACCATTTCAAACAGTACAAGAAAGAATTACGCCTCGGAAGAAAACACCGAAAGAATACTTGTCACAACGGCGTTGGATGCCTGCGCATCCATAGGAGTCAAAACGTACACTCGGCCTGTCCCCCACTAGTAGCCGGCTGTTCTCTGCCTCTTCCTCCACCATCTCCCGGAAAGAACCTGTCACGGCGTCTACCTAACCACCTCTAAGTTGACATACCGGTACAATTTCGCTTCGATCCAGAAATGACCGAAGTCTCAGAAATGCGCTGCTCCCAATGTAAGGCTGCATACGTGTCAAAATGATGGGTACTAATAACAAGAAATAACTGCGTGTCTAGTCCCCGCATGAAGCACCTTATGCTTTTCTCTTCAGTGTCCACCAGGTAAGGAGCATATCGGGATGACTGAGTAAACTGGATATCATACTCGAACACTGTCATCCCTGAAGTCTTACGCAATGACTCAAAACTATGAGCTCGAGCATCTCGAACGCTCTCCGGACGAAAATGAGCAAGAATTACAGCTGTGAACTCATCCCAAGTCATAGGAGGTAGATCTGCAGCTCGGCCTCTCTCAACCGACTCGCACCACGTCTGAGAAAAACCCTCTAGACGAAAACTCGCAATCTCAACCTATCTCTCGTCAGAACATATCTGTGAACGATAAATCCCAGCCATCCTGTCGAGGAATGTTTGCGGATCCTCCGCTTCATCTGTTCCAGTAAAAAAAACTGGAGGCTTCAGCCTCGAAAACTCCTGTAAGGATACGGAAATAATTTCAGTAACAACAGAAACAGCTGCCTGAGCAGCAGGTACAATCACAGTCCCCGCAGTAGGAAGGACATCATCGGCTCTCATAGCTCGGCTAACATCAACTAACAATCCAATCATCTGTCATAAGTACTAAATACTCGACTCCAGCCTAGCTATCCATCTTGGAGAAGGCGGATCACTCTGTCCCTGAGGGGTAGGCATACCTCCCTGATCGGTCCTTATATAAAACGAGCCTACTCTAATCTCATCCCTGGCGGCAGCCCTCTGGCCCTCGTAGTCATCGGCGGCATAGTGGCTGGAGTAAGAAAAAGGATTGATAGGAACATTGCGATCGAAACAAAGGATTTCCATAATCAAGGAAGGAAGTACAAGCAATCATATATCCTAAGGTCACTTAGGCGGAAAGCTGTATTGTAAATATGCCGCGGAACATACACACGTTACGTCACTCTGCTTAAATAACCTACTACATCCGCCGAGGGTCATCCTACACTCAGAAGGGTAAAACCTATCGCTCTGATACCAACTTTGTCACAACCCGAAGGTATGGAACGTGACTGGCACTTAAATTACGAAACGTCTCAAGGCGTACGTAATCTAAGTAAGCCAATGCCCAGAAATCTAAACCATTTAAAGAAATAGAGTGAAGGAAAACTTATTTAAAGAAAGAGATTTTAACAAAATAAGTCGCATTAAACATTTTAAAAATATCAAAATTTCCCGAAAATTTGTGCAGAGTCTCCTTTGTAAATACTGGCCCCAAACGGATACAAAACAAGAATACATATAAGTAATGAATAAAGGCATCTCCAAGCGGGAGCTAGCTCTTCTCCAATAGCGGAATCATAACTACATGCAATATGTATATCAAAAGGGCGAAATAAGTATCTGAAAGCAAGAAATGAGAAACACCATGTCGGCTCAAGTGAGCATCGACACCAAATACCAGAAATACAAGTCTCACGAGTCTCACCGTCTAGTCCAATACACAAGGGTAGATAGAATATACTAGATACAAATAATAATACAAGATGGAAAAAAAGTATCCTCGCAAACCACCTATGAGCAAAGTTGCAATCGATGCAATTAAGCAAAAAAAGGAAGTACGCCCGCCGCTACTGCGCTGACGGTTCGAACCTGCAAGATACTGTGGCCCAACGGGGGTGAGTTGCCAACTCGTGAGTAGTAAGTACCATCTAATAAGGCTATCGTAAGCATGCACGCAAATGCGTCACAACCTACGCATATCGATTTGATACGATGTACTAGCATGAATGCAACATGAATGCATAATCAAACACGAAACCTGAACAAGTATGGTATAAGAAAATCTTTATTCTTATCTTAGAAAAAGCTCTGTGCAATAAACTGAAGTATTATCAATGAAATCAACAGAAAATCCGTGTCAAGCATCGACACAATATATTTATATATCTCAATATCTTAATGTCTCAATATCTCAATATCTCAATGTCTCAATATCTCAATATCTTAATGTCTCAATATCTCAATATCTAAATGTCTCAATATCTCAATATCTTGGGCTTCGTCATTCCGGATCAACCCATATCATCAAATCTCACGACTACGTCGGTATACTCCGGATATTCGCCGCGTCAATAATAACCGGTTGGTAGTGCTCCCCTGCCGGGCTCAACGCCATCTATGCGATCTTCTTGCCCCGAGGTACCGCACCGGGTCCACCATTAACCCGCAGACGGTGCATCCCCATCCTCGAATCGGGTATATGATACAGCTCAAGAACTGAGAAAACTCATGGTGGAAACCACACACATCATATCACAAGAAAACCGTAAATTTCTATTTTTAAAATGATAATAGGTTTATAAAATTCTTGCGGTTTTCCCTAAAATCCAGAAATCTCATAAGTACTGATATCCTCAAGAAGAATCACAATATGTAAACATGTCGAGGATGATGGAAGTATATGATACAGCAGTATATACCATTGGAAGTACGGCCAGAAGCTATGCATGAATCAGGATGCAATGAGGTATGTATATATGACTAACAATCCTACGTATCCATCTTAATGAAATGAATATACAAGTACAAGTCTACAGATCATATATGATGCAAATGCACAGATACCGATTCTAAGCAAGTTGTATAGTGTTCGTGACATAGCAATTACTGATGGTGTGTGTGTTCACATAAAATAGTGCACGTGCGGTATGGACAAATGGTAATGGTGTAAGTGTCCTATGAGATAATATCATATATATAAGATGATGCAATGCAATGAGATGAATGACTAGAAGACTACGCATATAAACACAAGCACTACTGGTAATCCTGACTATCGGGCGCCTCGCGCTATCCAGACGATCCCCCGATAGATGTGTACATCTACTCACCGGGACGCCTCGGCTAATCTGATCCGATCTCAGCCTTGTCTTTCCGCACCACGTCCGATGCCTCTGCACCCGATCCTAGAATTACACATAAGCAAATAAGAGGATAGATATATAAATGGCCGCGGACACAACAATACAAGACAACCAACGCGCACTAACTAGACGCGCATGCACTTGGTGCACAAACGCGCTCGTGACAACGCCACAAACCACAACTAGGGTCGCAATACATGACAACTACCAAGCCTAGAATCCAATTGTACCAATCGTGCACTCACAACACACTAGATATTTTAGGAAATAGGTTATTGATCATTCCAACCTCAAACTTACTTAAAATCGATTTAATCCAAAAACCTAGTAAGCAACAACTTACTATTTTAGTACAAATCTAGATATTTTAGCAAAACTAGTGGCCATAATGTTCACTTAATATCTTAATTAGGCTACACAATTATTAACTAGATTTTAATCTCACCTACTTTAGATTAAACATGAAATTAGTTTGCAAAAATATTTAATTAGGACAATTTAAAAATAACAATTAGCAACTTAACAACTAGATTAGATTTTGCATGTCTTAAAATGTTAAACTACTCATTGCAATCATGATCAAGTGATAAAAACCCTAACTTTAATTCAAATCCTTCTCTTGAAAACTAAATCTTGAAATGAAAACCATATTTAAACACCTAATTAAATTAGATTGAAGTAATTAACCAACAAGTAACCATTGGGTTAATATTATACCTCAACAATCATAAGATCTAACTTGCAACATAGCCTTCCTAAATGCTCTCTTGCTCCAAGATCCAAGCTAGTTTAGGTCAAGAACTTTTGGATAAAA
The DNA here is from genome assembly GCA_030015575.1 of Agapanthus africanus. NCBI lineage: Eukaryota > Viridiplantae > Streptophyta > Magnoliopsida > Asparagales > Amaryllidaceae > Agapanthus > Agapanthus africanus. The sequence continues at coordinate 115,447,842 of JASDDO010000029.1, forward strand.
GTTTAATTATGAATTGGTGAGACTTTGTATGGATTTGTGATGGAATTTTGAAGATTTTTGAGATGGAATGAAGTGGAGAAAATGGGGAGAGGACAACAGGAATTTTTGGCCAGAAATGGGGAAGGAGTGAGGTGAGTGAGGTGTGTGGTGGTGTCATGTCAAAACTCTCCAAATATCTCATTTATTAATTCATTTCATAATTGTTTTATTTTCTAAATAACCCTAGAATTCTCTTGAATTATGGAGACAAATGTAGAAAGAAAGAATATGTTATAAACTTGATTCTAAGTTGTCATGGTTCACTAATATATGATTAACTCATTCTCATTTGTAATTAACACTAATTAAATGTACAAGTGAAAGCTTAAAATAATATTAAAAATAATTAATTAAGGAAAAATATTTAAGTAAAGTAGCAATTATAAGTGACCAATTAAATACCATATACTAGCAATTACATAGTTAAAATAGGTATATTTAAGTCTATGTGGAAAAATAATTATATCTTGGTTTTTATGGAAAACACATATTATTTCACCGATTATCGGAAAATTTGCCTAAACGATTTTTTTTAAAACGTTACAAATACCCATCTAAGAAACAATAGTAGGCATGTTCGGCTAGGCGTTCAAACATTTGATCAATGAAGGGCAGCGGGAAATGATCCTTGCGAGTGGCTGTGTTTAGCTTTCTGTAATTAATACAGACTCTCCATCCCGTTTGTGAGGGGGTTGGGACTAGCTTGTTTTCTTCATTCATGATTATAGTGATACCTGATTTTTTTTGGCACAACGTGAATGGGGCTTACCCACTTGCTATCAGAGATGGGATAGATGATCCCATTATTAAGACACTTTTGCATTTCATTCTACACCGCTTCTTTCATCACCGGGTTAAGCCGGCGTTGAGGATCCTTGAAGGGTTTGGAATCATCAGTCATATGGATTCTGTGCTGATAGATAGCAGGGCTGATTCTATTGATATCAGCCATTGACCACCCAATTGCTTCCATGATCTTTCTCAGAACGTCCATGAGGGCCAACTCTTGCTCAGGCGCAACGTCGGTTGCGATTATAACTGGAAGCGTTTCATTATTTCCCAAGTACGCATACTTGAGGTGGTCAGGAAGAAATTTGAGGTCAAGTTTTGGTGGCTCCTCCACAGATGGTCGTACTTCAGGGGCCGGTTCGTTACGAAGTGGTTCAAATTGGGCCCACCAGTGCGCGTAGGAAGCCTGTTCAGGATTTAGCTTCTCAAGGAAAAGAAGCTCCTCAGAAAACAGTTCTTCAAACGTTTCTTCAAGACACTCATTTTTGAAGTCAAATGTCCCCTCCTCGAACATATCGTGTACATCGTTGACTTCAAATGTATCGTGGTATTTCTCCCTCGCTTGGTTTCCTAGAGTGAAGATGTTGAGGTCAACTATCATGTTTCCAAATGAGAGTTTCATGGATCCATCACGACAATTGATTAACGTGTTGGATGTGGCTAGGAAAGGCCGCCCCGGTATGACTGGAATTTGACCGCTGGGATTGGAGACGGGCTCAGTCTCCAACACAATGATCTACGGGGAATATGAATTCCCCGACCTTGATTAGAACATCATCGATTTCTCCCCTTGGTACCTTCGTTGATCGATCTGCCAGTTTCAGAGTTACTCTGGTCGGCTTGAGTTCTCCTAATCCCAGTTGTTTGTAAACTGAGTACGGGAGAAGATTCACGCTTGCCCCTAAGTCTAACAAGGCACGATTGATTTGCTTATTCCTGATGGTGCAAGAAACAGTAGGACAGCCAGGGTCCTTATATTTTACCAGAATGGATTTGGACAAGACATCGCTTAGAGTGGCGGCCAAGAAGACTGTTTTGGGAACATTCGTGCATCGTTTTTGCGTGCACAAATCCTTCAGGAATTTTGCATACGCCAGAACTTGTTGGACCACGTCTAACAACGGAATGTTAACCTTACAGCGTTTGAAGACCTCTAACACCTTTTCCATACTTGCAGAAGGCTTCTTTGATTTCAACCTATTGGGATAGGGAGCCTTAGGCCCAAACACGAAGTTTGGAGAAGTTGCAGATGGAACAGGTGCAGAAGGCGGGAGTGTTCTTGCTGGATCATCAGGGTGGACTTGCGGCGAATTCTCAAGTTGCTTTGAAGGATGTGCAGCAGTCGACGAAGAAGAAGATAATGAAGATGACGACGGATCACAATGAGGAACATAACATGAGATACGTGCTGGTAAACTGACAACCACACGTTTGGATGAGTCGTTGGGGTTGATAACCTTGTTGTCAATCGTACGTCCTGATCTGAGGACGGTGACGGAGTTCACATTCTCAATATTGTTCTGCTGAACAACATGAGCGTTGTTGTTTCTCTGCTCTCTTGGATTTGTCACGGGTTGAGAGGGAAATGTTCCCTTTTCACGTTCATTAACTGCAGCAGCTAGTTGAATGATTTGGATTTCTAGTCTGGCTATCGCTTGAGTGTTAGTGCTATGCAACTACCAGATGTTTGTATAAAAGTAGCCAGACTAGACGAAGTCTACGCAGAAGTTTTAATCAAAGCTTCCAACCCTTTTTCAATTGATGACACCCTCTTGTCGTCTTGGGCGAACCAAGGGGGGTGTAAAGGTTGGGTTGGGCTGATCGGCTGTTGGGGCTGGTTGTTTGAGTATCCTAATTTTTGGTTTTGAAATTTTGAAATCTGAAATTGTTGGAAAGGCGGGTTTGAATTTTTGTTTTGAAAAGGTGCCTGATTCCAAGCGAAATTAGGATGATTCTTCTAACCAGGGTTGTACGTCTGTGCGAATGGATCGTTCCTGGGATGTTGGTTTTGATACAGCGCATTAACGTTTCGGGTCCCTAGGACCCAACGAGAAACGAACATTCTTCCGTTATGTGGCTAGGATGCTGACAGTTAGCACACAAGGTTTGAGAAATTTGGTTGACCGGGAGTGGTGAGTTTTTGCTCTCTAAAGCTTCCATTCGTCGTATAAGAGCGGCGATTTTTGCTTCAGCTGCTATAAAGGTGTCAACTACGTGTGCACCGCTCCTAGTTACAGATGGTTTCTCACTCACACTCTCCCACTGAATGGTTTTATCAGCCAGTTCTTCTGAAAAGTTTCATGCGTCCTTAGCACCATAACTCAGAAATTTGCACTAACATATGGATTCTAACATCATGTGTGAACTGGAGTCTAAACCCTCGTAGACAATCTGACATAACCTCCATTGTTCTAACCCGTGATGGGGACATTTGATTAAGATGTATTTGAATCTTTCTAATCATTTCCAAAAATTTTCACCCACTTTTTGTTTGAAATTGTGGATTTCATTTTGAATTCGCTCGGTTTTTTGAATAGGGTAAAATTTCTTTAGAGAAACTTTCACAAAGTCGTCCCATGTCATGATCGATTGAGCTGGCAAACTATTTAACCAACTTTTCTCATTGTCTTTAATCGCAAAAGGAATGAATTTGAGCTTAATGATATCTTCACCCACTCTGTGAATTTTCATCATGGCACACACTCTTTCAAATTCACTAATTAGAATGTAGGCATCCTCGGACTCGAGTCCGTGGAATTTTGGGAGTAGTGGTATGAATTGCGACTTGATTTCATAGTTGTTTGCCGCAATGGTGGGAAACACTATGCATGAAGGTATGGATGAACGGTGTGGGTAGCATCTGTCCTGTAACGCCGCCTCCTGCTGCTCCACGATCATTTGTTCTGTCATTGTCGGTGGTGTAGGAGAAGAAGGTGAGGGTGAAAGAAGTGTTGGATCGGACGACCCCGATAAAGCAAAAGGTAAGAAAGTCTTGGAAGGTTCCGAGGAATCAGAAGGTGTAGAAGAGTTGGAAGATACAGTCACAAACCGGACCAATCGAGATTGTGAATCTCTAGTCCAAGCTGACATGCACTATCCGGAAGTGGTAGGGAAAGACTGAGGAAATGGAGGAAAAAGTGTTGTTAAAAAAAATATTCACAACAACAAATATCACACAAAAAGGTATAACAAAAACACAAACAAGACACACTGCACACTCCTAAACAGTCTAGAGTTACCTAGGTCAACTAGACCTGCTAAAAAAACTTGCTTTGTGAAGTAAAAATGTACCGCGAAACGGGCCTATGATAGACTGATGAGAAGCCAGGTAAGTGCAGAGTAGAAGGGAGGTTGTCCCTCGCTTTCGCGAGATTCCTTAATTAGAATAACCTTATCTCTTTCGGCGGTTGCGCCTTTCACACTTTCCTAGATACATCTTGAACAATGTACCGATGGGCGGTGTTCGAAATACACTTAACTTTCCCTATTGAGCGCGAAGCCCTTAGAGGCTGAAAGTCTAATTTATTTTAATGTTAATGGGGGTGTGAAAAATGCTCGTTCTTTGTGGTTTGTGGGCCACGGAGAAGGGTGATGAAATCCCTTACCATATCTTATTGGGGTTCTTTTACCCTTAAGTCCGTATTAAAGTTATGTAATGCGCAATTCAAGGAAAAAGTTGTTCATAACATCAAACAATCATTTTTTTTATGTTCAAACGCAGCGCTGCAACAAATACGGGTTAGTTCTTTTAGCGTTTGGCAATGTGCTTGCAAAGAATCCTGCAAAGATAGAGTAGTGGACGCGTCGGATTTAAGAAGAAGGTGTTTTAAGGAATACGTACCGATGGATTTTTGGGTTAAGAAACCCCCGTTTGACTTGAATCCGTTCGGCTTGAAAGGTTCGCTTGCGCGGGTCAATCTACCCGGATCTTTGGCACTGTATCCTGTTATCACCTTGGCTTTGAGCGCACCCCTTTCTTCGCACAATCGCTATTCGCAAATTCCTCGTATCTGAAAATGTCGTATAAACAACAATTTTAGTACGGAAAGCGATATATGTGGCCAAATCCATGCACACTAAAAATTATAGAAATCAAACAATAAAATTGAGATAATAATTAAGCAATAGAGAATAGGAGAATATTTTAAAGCAATTGTAATTGTTTGGGCCGGCGGCGCCGGAGATTCCTTTAATGTCGACGGTCCAATCAATGAGTTGGGGCTCCAATTTCCTTCTGTGGTCTCAGTTTTATAGTATTTTCTCACTTATATTGTTTGATTTTTCTAAATAGTTTCGTGGTGTTAACCGGTCCAAAGAACATAGAGCACAATGTCAAAAAAAAAATATGATTTTTATGTTTTGGTTTTAAAGGCATATACAAAAATAACTCAAAATAGCTTAGTGATGTTGCCACTCCCCAGCAACGGCGCCAAATACTTGTTCGGTACTCACGGTGTCATGCTGTCACGACCCAAAATTTGGATGTGACCGGCACTTATATTGTATAATATCTAAAGATATTTACAAAACCCGAGTAAGCCGAAAAAAACCCAAAATCAAAATCCTTTTTGCGAAATTTTTATAAAAATTTAGTTTTCAAGTAAGAAAAAAAACAGTTTATGTAATTAAGATCTTAACAGTAACTCACTAGTGAATTCATAATAAAAGCAATTATAAGGTGTTTAATTTGGTTGCATCCCTAGTTGGGATCAACAATGCAAACAGCGGAATATAAATATACAACTTTACACGGCATCAGTAAGAATCTCGGATATACGTAAAAGAAATATCAGTCCATATAACCAAACGATCTCATCTGTCAAATAATACACATACAACCACTTCTCGTTCTAAGTCATAATACAGGGTTTGATGGAGATATTCTAGATTCAATATATAATACCAAAAGAGGAGCTTACTACATAGACAACCCACCTAGTAAAAGATGCGATAAAAGCTGATAAGTGGATCTGCACTGCTGCTAACCGTCCACTCTACCCCTGCAAGGAACTGTGGCACAATGGGGTGAGTTACCAACTCAGTGAATAAGACTAACATATAACGGCTGATAATGTAAATATGACAACTATAACTAATTTAGATAAGGATGAGTATGATGCATGATAGCATGTGAAAGCATGAATTTATACTAATAATCATATAAATCAAGAATGAAATCTCATCGCTTATTTCCAAATCAAGTTCATCTTTCCGTGTCCAACATCGACACAAATCTTCTGTTTCCCTCAGGCATCATTCCTCGAACGATCCTGTAATCAATAACACCGGTCGGTATCATCTAAATATCCGCCGTGTTTCACTACTATCTCTGGTATCGAATATCCTCGTTAGGCTCCCCACCTAAAGTGCGGCTATCCTGCCCCTTGGTCTCGACCAGGTCCACCATGTATCCAACTGTATGCCCCCCGACTCAGTCTGCATAACTTATAAATCCGCAACCGTATGACCCCCAACTCGGTTCGGAATAAAAATCAAATCATCAAAACATCTCATGGTGGACATGTCACATTAATCATGAAAAATCACTGGATTTATGCAATAGTATAGGAAAGCTCAAAAGCATAAATCCTCAATAATATAAGTACCTTTTATATCAGCTTAGAATACTCGAATACTAAACATGATATCATTGATGCAATTTACTAATGTTATTAGTGATTAAGGTATGATAGAAATTATTTTTAACAAGATAACTGCTATGTGTAAAAGTGACATGACAATATCGACGAGGTGTAGTGCAACATGTAAAATAAGTGCATGTGTGGCATAACTCGTCGATAATTGTGCAGTGTTCTAACAATTATTGACATAGTGATTTACATGTATATATATATGAATGCATACTATCAATTTAACATACAAAAGTCAAATCTTTGCATTTAAGTAAAACTACGGGCGTATCACGCCATCTTTACACAATCCCCCGGTAGATGTTTAGTCTACTCACTTGAATACGTCGTAATCTATTCAGAAATCACCAATCCCTTTCCTTTCCTTGCGGCCTCCGAACTTCCCGTATTTGAATCTAACATCAAAATTAATTTGAATAAGAAACGGCTAACTTCGATACGGCGAAATATACAAATACGAGTGTTAAGTGTTAACTATCCCACGTGCGACTATTCTAAACTATCTAACACTTATCTTAACTGGACTTTAACCCCTCGCTGTTTGCAACAGAAAATTTAAACGCGTTAAGAATTTAACGTGTCGTAATTTAGAATTTTGATCCCTTTTACGATATTAGTCCCCAGATTTTATATACAGTTAAACTAACTTGATTAAACAATACCAAAATAACCAAACACCTACACAGAGACCTACCCAAAAAGCCAAAACACCAAATCCCTTTAAAAATCCGGCGACACTGGATTTCTCCTAAAGGCCGCCGGCCAAATTCTGTGCCCCTTGGTTCATACTCCTAGGGTTTTTTCTAGGTCCAACATACAATATTAAGGCCCTGTTTAGTTAAGTTAATTTTTATCTAAACTAAAGCAGATTCAAACATAGCTCAATTTTGCCTAAAATACGATATTATAGACATTTTGATTTCCAATTTTAGACTAGTTACCGAATTAATTCCTACAGTGAGTAAGGATTTTACCTACAAGGATATTGCTGGAAGAACTCCCTCTAAGATGCACAAGCTCCTAGTCCTAACTTGATGGTGAACCCTTAGCTTAGTTCTTCTTCTCCTTTCTCTGGTTCTTCTTTGTTTTGTTTTGGTTTTCTTTTTCTTTCTTTTAGATTTTTATGGTGAACCCTTAGCTTAGTTCTTCTTCTCCTTTCTCTTGTTCTTCTTTGTTTTGTTTTGGTTTTCTTTTTCTTTCTTTTAGATTTTTTTTCAGATTTTAAATTAGCTATTGATCTGAATATAAGATATATATGAGAAAAGGAAAGGGTGAGGTGTAGGAGGATGTGTTAAAGACCAAATGGTGCCATCTTCATGCAAGGAGGAGGTGTTGTGTGTGTGTGCATGCAAGAAGGATATGTCATGTATTTTCATTTCCATTTATTTATCTTGTGATTAAAATTGTGAACCTAAACCTTAGTTTACCTCTTTTTCACTTACACCCTTAATCAATTCCCATTTGCACAATTTCCTAAACTTTACATAAAAACCCTCACTACCTACATTATTATATAACGCCATTTTAATTAAAATGAAGCTAAATTTCACAATAAAACCCTTATAATTTATTTGTGTTACATATTAAAATTTTAATTAATTCTTTTTACATACTACTTATGAAAATGTCTTATTTGGATTTAATAACTTTTTAATTTAACATTTTATTATTTAATTAATTAATTTTATTTATTTCTAAATTTCAGAATGTTACAATATTCCCCCGTTAAGAAAGTTCGGTCCCCGAATTTAAACTTAACAAAAATATGGAAATTTCTTTCGCATCGCATCCTCGGTCTCCCAAGTGATCTCCTCGCGATTCTTTCCTTGCCAAAGAACCTTTACTGATGGAAGTGCCCTCGATCTCAGTTTCTTTACCTACTGGTCAAGGATAGCTACTGGCTGCACTGCGTAGGATAAATCCGGCTCAAGCTGTAAGGTCTGACGCCCGATCACGTGAGAAGGATCGTGAAGATACTTGCGAAGCATAGACACGTGAAACACTGATGCACATTGGGAAAACTCGATGGAAGTGCTAAACGATAAACTACAGCACCCACTCTCTCCAGAATCTCGTAAGGTCCGACATATCTGGGGCTGAGCTTCCCCTTTTTCCAGAAACGCATCACACCTTTCATCGGAGATACACGAAGAAACACATGATCTCTGTTCATATCAGAATTTTGCATTATTATATCGCCCATTCTTAATCACATTACATATAAATAGGTGCTTTTGATTAATGTCTGCTAAATAGTTGCAGGTTACAGGTTCTCAGATCGTTACAGTGAAATTCATGAAAAGTCGCTAAAAATGTGAAACTACGACCAACAATAGATGAATCCGTATGATGCCGCCTACCGGTTCAAGAAACAAATGGAAAATCATTAGACAGTTCAATGCACAAAGCACAAGGGCAGCACAAGATTCAAGACTTTAACACGAAGCTCAAGGCAAAAGTCCACATCATTCTTCACTGTTGGAAATCTGGAAGGAAATAGAAGAGATTCTGAGAAACCAAGTAAAGAAAACAGAAGATAAAAGCAACACGGAGAAACCCTGAAGAGATGAGCCAAAGATCACACTTAATGGCCGCGGAACCGCGGCCAAACAAGCCTATCTACCGCTGTTCCGTGGCCGTATAGTGCACGTGTCGGTGGATGTCGGTGCTTTGACCCGGCTTTTTAGGGTAGTTTGGTAAATTCATTTATGGATCAGAATGTAAACTAGGGTTTTTTCTATCTATAAATATGAAAGCCAAAAGCCTAATTAGGTGTGCCTCTTTTAGTGTGCCTCTTTTTGGAGGATGCCCCTCTTTAGTTTTTATTCCTCTTTTTTATATTCTAGATCTAAATTTTAAATTCAACTGTAATGCGTTCTTGAGAGGTCATCAATAAAGTAAGTTAATTTATTATCTGCACTTTTATTTGTTCTTTATTTATCTGCAATTTAGGTCATCAATTAAAATAAAAAAAATGAATTTTGTTGTTACCTTCCTAATGAGTGAGTAATTCCTTACCTGTTAGGGGAAGGATAGGGAAAGTTTAAGAGAAGAAACTCTCTCACTCCTTTCTTTGCCCAAATAATTTTAATACGGACTCCCTTTAAATCAACCATAATCCGCTCACTACGGCATCCTATCCTACATGATTGCGGTGATTCCTTAATTAGACCGGTTGTGGTTGAATTAACCGGAGGTTAGGGCTAAGAGCCAAGAACGGACGGACAAGGACCAAAAGGAAAAAACTAAGTTTCTTCAAAGTCGTGCTAATCCCCGTTGTTGCCGATTACCCTAACACCTTTATTCACAACTAAGGCATTGAAAGAAGTGAGAAGATCTCTATTTCGAACTAACCTAATTCTAACCTAAGCAAGCTTTTTATCAACTTATTCTCATTCATAGATCTTAAAAGAAAACTCAACTTAATTGAACTTAACTCGTTAGAACATAAAGAAAAGGATTCCTTCTCCCTGTGGATCGACCCGTACTCAACCAGCTAGCTACCAAGCGACACCCTCTTGATTGCGATAACTTAAACACAGAAAATCTCTAATAATCAAATGGCGCCGTTGCCGGGGAGACGGTAGTCTCTTTCTTTGTGTAATTTCGGGTTAATAAAAAAAAATTTAAAAATTATAAAAATTGAAAAAATTTTAAACAAAAAAGATAAATAAAATCTTCTTGTTATTATTGAAAGGTTTTTATGCAAGTGTGCAGGCTTGGAGCAAACTCTGGTTCAGACCTGGAGCAACTCAGTGAACAAATCCAGAAACAGGGGATCTAAACAGAAAAAGGAGAACCAACTCAGCACAGGGAACAAATTTGACGACGTCAACCTTCAGAACGGCCGCGAAACCGAGGCACAAGTGCACGTTTGACCGCGGAACCGCGGTCAACTGCTGACGTCAGCGACCCACTTTTCTCTGATTCTTTGCACGGCAACCTCTTCTCCCTCTCCAATAAATTGTTTTTGTGCAGGATTCTTTGCGCTGCCAAATAAAAAAATTTTTTGCAAGTGTTTTAGATTTTTTGGTGTGTTAACTGCTTTGCATAATTAATACGGAATCTAAGGGGCTATAACACCAAATAAGATTGGGTGGGGATTTCATTACCCTTCCTAAGACCCCAAAAATCACTAAAAAGTATATGCATTACCCTAGAGCTAAATTTAAAAATACCTAGACTCAGCCAACTAAGGACTGTCGTGCTCATTAGGACATAGGAAGGTTGTGGGCATTCAATCGTTTATCTAAACTTGACTTTGTGGTGCCTAGGCTAGACAAGTGAAAAAGCTAACTTTAAAAGGCCCGTCTCACGGTGATTCGTGAGCGGAACCCTCCTTTCTTCATTTGTGCTTACCTGGCCACAATCGGCAGTGAAGAGACAATTTGAGGGATATCTCACAACTTGTCATTTTGGAACAGTTAGGAGCAGTCCAGGGGACTTAGAAGACTATAGCTCTAAGTTTGATTGTGCATGTTTTAACTCTGATTGTTTGAAGTAAGTCCGTATACATTCTTGCAAAACTCTTTCAAAAATTTCAAAATTCCAAAAACAAACAATTTTTTTTTAGAAAAAATTTTAAAAAAAATCACATTCTTTTTCTTCTCCTTTCTCTTATCACATCATGGGTACCCCACCTCGCAAAACTCTTGCCGAACTTTGGTACCCACAACCAGATATTACTTCCTACGATTCTTGTTTTGGTCGAATTTCGAACGACCCCTCCATGCCCAAAATTTCTTTGAAAGATCGGATAGACGCGTCTACGATAACCAATTGGACTCCGCAATCCACCTTGTATCAACCATTTCAATCTTCACCACCTTCTTACGTTGATACTCCTTTTTCGAGTCCTGTTGTAACTCCAAAACCCATGTCTATTGCCGAACATATTGAACAATCTCGTAACCGATCTTTCACTCCTTTCACCACTGCGAATTTTTTGGATCAACAATTCCATTGAGCTTCTTATCCGTATATTGATCCTCCTCCTGTCCAATCATTCAATACCAGTCCTACTCGACTTTCGCACCTTCCCTAGATATTGCTTCTACACAACCATTTGGGAGTTTCCAGTATCCAAACAACATTGAATCTTTTACTGAAACTCTTTCACAACCCGTGTCTAGTTTGGAACATGCGTTGGAAGACTTTAGGGTAGCGTCATGCCAACAGATGATGGATCTGAATGCGTCCATGGCCGCCTTCATACAACCTAGTGACCCGGTAGCTGGTTTCCAACTTGCTCCAAATTTTCCAATGTATGATGAGGCGGTTGGACAGATTGAGAATTTGAGTGGTGAGAATGAGCTGTACACCCTTCCAAATCAAACCTACCCATCCCCAATTGAATCGCACAACTCCAGTTTTGAATGTCTATCAAGTGTTCTAAAGGATTCACCAGTTGAAGATAAAACATTTAATGCGTTGTGCGACTTTGTAGTGTTTGATTTACCTGATTGCGAAGGGTCCCTTTCGAGTGAAACCATCACCAATCCCTTTGACCTCTACACCTCCACTCTAGAACCTGAATTGATTAATATCCATGCTTTTGATGAGGTGTCTAAAAAATTGATTTTCACTTGATTAAGGATATTGACGCTGGGAATATTTTGGATGATGAACCCGCAGATTTGACTGAATTTTTCTCTCCAATTCATCATCCCGAGTCATTAAATGTTTCTCCCGAACTTCATAAGCGTCTTGATTTTAATAAGAATTGCATGGATAAACTAAATTTTGAGGAGAGTATTGAGGAAATTATTGAGGATGAAGCAGTTTTACTTGAGGATTCAGATTTTCCAATTCATTCTATCCCTATCATTGACTGCTCACACCCTCCTGAATCTTTAAGCGATACCCTTCCTCAATCACTTCCCTCCATCCTCGCTCCGACCTTGCAAGAAATCGTTACACTTCCATTTTCAATATGTGGTTTACTAAGTTCGACGTACCCATGTTTTCTCACGACTCTTGAGGGATTTGACCTGATTTCTGAGTGGGTTGATAGATTAACACAATCGCTTTTTACACAACGGTTATTACAAATTGTGCTAATTTATACACTCCATCTCCACCCTCAAGTTCGTATTCAACTTCTTTCTCCCACTTTCTCTGGTTCTTCTTTTAATCTTCTTTTAACGATAGCGAGTGTTAAAGAATCACAATCCGATATTTTGAGTTCGATAATTCTAGAAAAACAACTTGATTTAGACTCTTTTGAGAATAAGGTAGATGAGCCTTACGAGTCTCCTACCTCCGTAATTTTTGAAAAATCAACTGTGTTGAATTCTGGCGCGACACTTACTAACATTGAAACGTTCAATCGGACCATTGATGAATGTTTCGAAGATATTTTCGCCGACGAATTCGCATTCCTAAAAGACACGGATTTTGTGATTAATCAACCTCCACTTGAAGAAGTCGAACCACCAACATTTCTTCTTATCCCATATGAGAATGTGACCATTCTTCCTATTCTTAATCATCCACATTCTCGTTTCCGTTTACCCTTATTGTTTCGTCTCTACAAATCGAGACATAAACCTTTTCCATTAAACCACATATCTTTACCTCATTTCTTCCTAACACTATATAACATGTTCTTTCCCCAACCGCCACTTTATAACGATAAATTTTTTGAATGGTTGGTACTAATTTTTGGCCTGTGTACGGCCTTATATAGCTTGATACAGTGTTTTTCTCGTCCCTGACTATGAACTTTAACGCTTAAACAGTGGAAACACTGTTTCACTTAAGTTTGGGGGGAACCTTTTTGTGTATATATATTTTGTTTTCTCTTTCTGTTAATAATAAAAAAAACAGGGGAGTGCCGACAGTTTTGACCCTCTTGGTGTTGCCTGACAGTGAGGGCACTGTCAAGTTTAAGTTTGGGGGTGTGCTCGGTAAGCTTTCTTCCTTCGCATTCATGTGTATATTTTTTGCATTTCCATACTTATTTTAATATCCATAAAGATTTTTTTTTTAAAAACTATAAAAAATTGAAAATTTCAATTTTGGCCATATTTGACTTAAGTTCAACATGACCGTTGACTAGTTAGGAAAAACTAGATCCTAAACTTGGTAAATTAAAAACCCTAAAAATAACCTTTCTTAAAGTTTAACTGTAGAAAATATACGTCCTTTTAGTTTATTTAGAAATAGGCAATTTTTGAGTTCAATTCTTGGGCTAAATCGAAATAAGTGAAGAATATTGAAAGCTCTATTTGAAGTATAAGTCTGAAAAATAATTCTGAACCTTAAGTCCAAATTCTCAAAATATATACCCTACTTTACGTACTCACACACATCTTGAAAGTTGGGATAGTAGAGGATACCTTGAAATGCTCTTGTTTAAAATCCTTAGTATGAAGGAAAATAAAATAAAAGTATAAGTGGTTAATAAAGAGATAAAAAAAAATGAACACTGGTTTTATAATAACTTAAGGCAGCATAAATAAAAAAAATATAGCGAGGGTGCTTTATCACCCAGTGCCTTAGACCAACTGGTTTAGGAGTCACTGCTAAGCCTTAGGTATTGCAAGACGAGGAATTACGCCTAAATGCGCATGCACATTTTATAATCGGTCGTTTAGTACCTAAAGAAGTATTAACGGTTGCATTAAAGATGTGTGAGCAATTTCATCTAAAATTCACCAACTAAAAGTATTTTGGAAGATAGACAAGATTATGATAGCATGAATTGAATTTCTAAGTGTAGGGATGATAATTACACACACGTAGGGGTATATAATTGGAGTTTGGAGGAGAGATAGGAATAAAAGATTCAGTAGAGATGATAAAAATTCCTGAGTTAAGATTGCGCTTTAGGAGGAAAACTTAGGAGGTGCTGAAACCTTTATAAATTGGCAAAACGTATATGATTTTAAGATAAATGAAAAGGAAGTGTGAAAAATACGGGTTGATGATTTCTAAATTGAAGATAGTAGACTTCCTAGCTAGAATACTGAATTGAAAAATTAGAGTCAACGGCCAAATTTATCGGATTTTTTCGGTAGTATCCGCTGAAAACCTTCAGGAGACAACACTCCTCCTACTAGGGACACCTAGAGATTTAACGGCTTGTTGCACGAGCTCAGTGCAATCGTGTTCCCTGCGAAAGTGAGGCTAGAATTTTTCGAGAATAAAATTGGTTTTGCTCGGGACGAGCAAAAGATAAGTTTGGGGGTATTTGTTCATATTAGAATTTTGCATTATTATATCGCCCATTCTTAATCACATTACATGTAAATAGGTGCTTTTGATCCATTTCTGCTAAATAGTTGCAGGTTCCAGGTTCTCAGATCGTTACAGTGAAATTCATGAAAAGTCGCTACAAATGTGAGACTACGACCAACAATAGATGAATCCGTATGATGCCGCCTACCAGTTCAAGGAACAAATGGAAAATCATTAGACAGTTCAATATACAAAGCACTAGGGCAGCACAAGATTCAAGGCTTTAACGCGAAGCTCAAGGCAAAAGTCCACATCATTCTTCACTGTTGGAAATCTGGAAGGAAATAGAAGCGATTCTGAGAAACCAAGTAAAGAAAACAGAAGATAAAATCAACACGGAGAAACCCTTAAGAGATGAGCCAAAGACCACACTTAATGGCCGCGGAACCGCGGCCAAACAGGCCTTTCTGCCGTGGTTCCGGCCGTATGGTGCACGTGTCGGTGCACGTATCGGTGGGTGTCGGTGCTTTGACCCGGCTTTCTTAGGGTAGTTTGGTAAATTCATGTATGGATCACAATGTAACCTAGGTTTTTTCTATCTATAAATAGGAAAGCTAAAAGCCTAATTAGGTGTGCCTCTTTTAGTGTGCCTCTTTTTGGAGGATGCCTCTCTTTAGTTTTTATTCCTCTTTTTTATATTCCAGATCTAAATTTTAAATTCAATTGTAATGCGTTCTTGAGAGGACATCAATAAAGTAAGTTTTTTTTATTTTATCTCGTATTCTTCTTATCTGCAATTTATTATCTGCACTTTTATTTGTTCTTTATTTATCTGCAATTTAGGTAATCAATTAAAATAAAAAAAAATGAATTTTGTTGTTACCTTCCTAATGAGTGAGTAATTCCCCACTTGTTAGGGGTAGGATAGGGAAGGTTTGAGAGAAGGAAATCTCTCACTCCTTTCTTTGCCTAAATAATTTTTATACGGACTCCCTTTAAATCAACCATAAACCGCTCACTACGACACCCTATCTTAGATGATAGCAGTGATTCCCTAGTTACACCGTTTGTGGTTGAATTAACCGGAGGTTAGGGCTAAGAGCCAAGAACGGACAGACAAGGGCCAAAAGGAAGAAACTAAGTTTCTTCCCAGTCGTGCTAATCCCCGTTGTTGCCGATTACCCTTACACCTTTATTCACAACTAAGGCATTGAAAGAAGTGAGAAGATCTCTATTTCGAACTAACCTAATTCTAACCCTAGCAAGCTTTTTATCAACGTATTCTCATTCATAGATCTTAAAACAAAACTCAACTTAATTGGACTTAACTCGTTAGAACATAAAGAAGAGGATTCCTTCTCCCTGTGGATCGACACGTACTCAACCGGCTTGCTACCAAGCGACACCGTCTTGATTGCGGTAACTTAAACACAGAAAATCTCTACCAATCAAATGGCGCCGTTGCCGGGGAGACGGTAGTCTCTTTCTTTATGTAATTTCGGGTTAATAAAAAAATTTATAAAAATTATAAAAATTGAAAAATTTTAAAACAAAAAAATAAATAAAATCATTTTGTTATTTTTCAAAGGTTTTTGTGCAAGTGTGCAGGCTTGGAGCAAACACTGGTTTAGATCTGGAGCAACTCAGCGAACAAATCCAGAAATAAGGGATCTAAACAGAAAATGGAGAACTAACTCAGCACAGGGAACAAATTTGACGACGTCGACCTTCAGAACGGCCGCGGAACCGCGGCACAAGTGCACGTTTGACCGCGTAACCGCGGATAACTGCTGACATCAGCGATCCACTTTTCTCTGATTCATTGCACGGCAACCACTTCTCCCTCTCCAATAAATTATTTTTGTGCAGGATTCTTTGCGCTGCCAAATAAAAAAATTTTTTGCAAGTGTTTTAGATTTTTTGGTGTGTTAACTGCTTTGCATAATTAATACGGAATCTTAGGGGCTATAGCACCAATCAAGATTGGGTGGGGATTTCATTACCCTCCCTAAGACCCCAAAAATCACTAAAAAGCATATGCATCACCCTTGAGCTAAATTAAAAAATACCTAGACTCAGCCAACTAAGGACTGTCGTGCTCATTAGGACATAGGAAGGTTGCGGGCATTTAATCGTTTATCTAAACTTGAATTTGTGGTGCCTAGGCTAGACAAGTGAGAAAGGTAACTTTAAAAGGCCCGTCTCACGGTGATTCGTGAGCGGAACCCTCCTTTCTTCATTTGTGCTTACCTAGCCACAATTGGTAGTGAAGAGACGATTTGAGGGATATCTCACAACTTGTCATTTTGGAACAGTTAGGAGCAGTCTAGTGGACTTAGAAGACCATAGCTCTAGGTTTGATTGTGCATGTTTTAACTGTGATTGTTTGAAGTAAGTCCGTATACATTCTTGCAAAACTCTTTCAAAAATTTCTAAACCTCAAAAACAAACAATTTTTTTTTAAAAAAAAATTAAAAGAAAAATCACATTCTTTTTCTTCTCCTTTCTCTTATCACATCATGGGTACCCCACCTCGCAAAACTCTTGCCGAAGTTTGGTACCCACAACCAGATATTATTTCTTACGATTCTTGTTTTGGTCGAATTTCGAACGACCCCTCCATGCCCAAAATTTTTTTGAAAGATCGGATAGACGCGTATAGGACAACCAATTGGACTTCGCAATCCACCTTGTATTAACCATTTCAACCTTCACCACCTTCTTACGTTGATACTCCTTTTTCGAGTCCTGTTGTAACTCCAAAACCCATGTCTATTGCGGAACATATTGAACAATCTCGTAACCGATCTTTCACTCTTTTCACCACTGCGAATTTTTTGGATCAACAATTCCATTCACCTTCTTATCCATATGTTGATCCTACTCCTGTCCAACCATTCAATTCCTACCAGTCCTACTCGACTTTCGCACCTTCCCTAGATATTGCTTCTACACAGCCATTTGGGAGTTTCCAGTATCCAAACAACTTTGAATGTTTATTGAAACTCCTTCACAACCCATGTCTTGTTTGGAACAGGCATGGAAGACTTTAGGGTAGCGTCATGCCAATAGATGATGGATCTGAATGCGTCCATGGCCGCTGTCATATAACCTAGTGACCCGGTAGCTGGTTTCCAACTAGCTCCAAATTTTCCAATGTACGATGAGGCGGTTGGACAGATTGAGAATTTGAGTGGTGAGAGTGAGTTGTACACCCTTCCAAATCAATCCTACCCATCCCAAATTGAATCCCACAACTCCTGTTTTGAATGTCTATCAAGTGTTCCAAATGATTCACCAGTTGAAGATAAAACGTTTAATGAGTTGTGCGGCTTTGTAGTTTTTGATTTACCTGATTGTGAAGGGTCCTTTTCGAGTGAAACTATCACCAATCCCTTTGACCTCTACACCTCCATTCTAGAACCTGAATTGATTAATATCCATGCTTTTGATGAGGTGGCTAAAAAAATTGATTTTCACTTGATTAAGGATATTGACGCTGGGAATATTTTGGATGATGAACCCGTAGATTTGACTGAATTTTTCTCTCCAATTAATCATCCCGAGTCATTAAATGTTTCTCCCGAACATCATATGCGTCTTGATTTTGATGAGAATTGTGTGGATAAACTAAATTTTGAGGAGAGTATTGAGGAAATTATTGAGGATGAGGCAGTTTTACTTGAGGAGTCGGATTTTCCAATTCATTATATCCCTTTCATTGACTGTGCACACCCTCATGAACCTTTAACCGATACCCTTTCTCAATCACTTCCCTCCATCCTCGCTCCGACCTTGCAAGAAACCGTTACACTTCCATTTTCAATGTCTGGTTTACCAAGTTCGACGTACCCATGTTTTCTCACGACTCTTGAGGGATTTGACCTCATATCTCAGTGGGTTGATAGATTAGCACAATCGCTTTTTACACATCGGTCATTACAAATTGTGCTAATTTATACACTCCATCTCCACCCTCAAGTTCGTATTCAACTTCTTTCTCCCACTTTCTCTGGTTCTTCTTTTAATCTTCCTTTAATGATAGCGAGTGTTATTGAATCACAATCCGATATTTTGAGTTCAATAATTCTAGAAAAACAACTTGATTTAGACTCTTTTGAGAATAAGGTCGATGAGCCTTACGAGTCTCCTACCTCTGTAATTTTTGAAAAATCAAGTGTGTTGAATTCTGGCGCGACACTTATTGACATTGAAATGTTCAATCGGACCATTGATGAATGTTTCAAAGATATCTTCGCCGACGAACTCGCATTCCTAAACGACATGGATTTTATGATTAATCAACCTCCACCTGAAGAAGTCGAACCACCACCATTTTTTCTTATCCCATATGAGAATGTGACCATTCTTCCCATTCCTAATCATCCACATTCTTGTTTTCGTTCACTATTATTGTTTCGTCTCTACAAATCGAGACGTAAACCTTTTCCATTACACCCCTTATCTTTACCTCATTTCTTCCTGACTCTATACTACATGTTCTTTCACCAACCGCCACTTTATAACGATAAATTTTTTGAATGGTTGGTGCTAACCTTTGGCCTGTGTAAGGCCTTATATACCTTGATACTGTGTTTTTCTCCTCCCGAACTATGAACTTTAATGCATAAAAAGTGCAAACACTGTTTCACTTAAGTTTGGGGGGAATCTTTTTATGTATATATATTTTGTTTTCTTTTTCTGTTAATAATAAAAAAAAACAGGTGAGTGCCGACACTTTTGACCCTCTTGGTGTAGCCTGACAGTGAGGCCACTGTCAAGTTTAAGTTTGGGGGTGTGCTCGGTAAGTTTTCTTCTTTCGCATTCATGTGTATATTTTTTACATTTGCATACTTATTTTAAAATCCATACAAATAAATTTTTTTAAAAATTATAAAAAATTGAAAATTTCACTTTTGGCCATATTTGACTTAAGTTCAACATGACGGTTGACTAGTTAGGAAAAACTAGATCCTAAACATGGTAAATTAAAAACCCTAAAAATAACCTTTCTTAAACTTTAACTGTAGAAAATATACGTCCTTGTAGTTTATTTAGAAATAGGCAATTTTTGAGCTCAGTTCTTGGGCTAAATCGAAATAAGGGAAGAATATCGAAAGCTCTATTTGAAGTATAAGTCTGAAAAATAATTCTGAATCTTAAGTCCAAATTCTAAAAATATATACCCTACTTTACGCACTCACACACATCTTGAAACTTGGGATAGTAGAGGATACCTTGAAATGCTCTTGTCTAAAATCCTTAGTATGAAGGAAAATAAAATATAAGTATAAGTGGTGAATAAAGAGATAAAAAAAATGAACACTGGTTTTATAATAACTTATGGCAGCATAAATAAAAAAATATAGCGAGGGTGCTTTATCACCTAGTGCCTTAGACCAACTGGTTTGGGAGTCACTGCTAAGCCTTAGTTATTGCAAGACGAGCAATTACGCCTAAATGCGCATGCACATTTTGTAATCGGTCGTTTAGTACCTCAAGAAGTATTAACGGTTGCATGAAAGATGTGTGAGCAATTTCATATAAAATTCACCAACTAAAAGTATTTTGGAAGATAGATAATAGTATGATAGCTTGAATTGAATTTCCAAGTGTAGGGGTGATAATTACACATACGTAGGGGTATATAATTGGAGTTTGGAGGAGAGATAGGAATAAAAGATAGGGCTTATATCTTCAGTAGAGATGATAAAAATTCCTGAGTTAAGATTGCGCTTTAGGAGGAAAACTTAGGAGGTGCTGAAACCTTTATAAATTGCCAAAACGTATATGATCTTAAGATAAATGAAAAGGAAGTGTGAAAAATACGGGTTGATGATTTCTAAGTTGAAGATAATAGACTTCCTTGCTAGAATACTGAATTGAAAAATTAGAGTCAACGGCCAAATTGATCGGATTTTGTGGGTAGTATTCGCTGAAAACGCTCAGGAGACAATACTCCTACTAGGGACACCTAGAGATTTAACGGCTTGTTGCACGAGCTCAGTGCAATCGCGTTCCCTGCGAAAGTGAGGCTAGAATTTTTCGAGAATAAAATTAGTTTTGCTCGGGACGAGCTAAAGATAAGTTTGGGGGTATTTGTTTATATCAGAATTTTGCATTATTATATCGCCCATTCTTAATCACATTACATGTAAATAGGTGCTTTTGATCCATGTCTGCTAAATAGTTGCAGGTTCCAGGTTCTCAGATTGTTACAGTGAAATTCATGAAAAGTCGCTACAAATGTGAGACTACGACCAACAATAGATGAATCTGTATGATGCCGCCTACCAGTTCAAGGAACAAATGGAAAATCATTAAACAGTTCAATGCACAAAGCACAAGGGCAGCACAAGATTCAAGACTTTAACGCGAAGCTCAAGGCAAAAGTCCACATCATTCTTCACTGTTGGAAATCTGGAAGGAAATAGAAGAGATTCTGAGAAACCAAGTAAAGAAAACAGAAGATAAAATCAACACAGAGAAACCCTTAAGAGATGAGCCAAAGATCCCACTTAATGGCCGCGAAACCGCGGCCAAACAGGCCTTTCTACCGTGGTTCCGCGGCCGTATGGTGCACTTGTCGGTGCACGTGTCGATGGGTGTCGGTGCTTTGACCCGGCTTTCTTAGGGTAGTTTGGTAAATTCATGTATGGATCAGAATGTAACCTAGGGTTTTTTCTATCTATAAATAGGAAAGCCAAAAGCTTAATTAGGTGTGCCTCTTTTAGTGTGCCTCTTTTTGGAGGATGCTTCTCTTTAGTTTTTATTCCTCTCTTTTATATTCATGATCTAAATTTTAAATTCAATTGTAATGCGTTCTTGAGAGGTCATCAATAAAGTAAGTTTTTTTATTTTATCTCGCATTCTTCTTATCTGCAATTTATTATCTGCACTTTTATTTGTTCTTTATTTATCTGCAATTTAGGTCATCAATTAAAATTAAAAAAAAATGAATTTTGTTGTTACCTTCTTAATGAGTGAGTAATTCCTTACTTGTTAGGGGTTGGATAGGGAAGTTATGAGACAAGGAAATCTCTCACTCCTATCTTTGCTCAAATAATTTTAATATGGACTCCCTTTAAATCAACCATAATCCGCTCACTACGACACCCTATCCTACATGATAGCGGTGATTCCCTAGTTAGACCGGTTATGGTTGAATTAACCGGAGGTTAGGGCTAAGAGCCAAGAACGGACGGACAAGGACCAAAAGGAAGAAACTAAGTTTCTTCCCTTTTATGCTAAGCCCCGTTGTTGCCGATTACCCTAACACCTTTATTCATAACTAAGGCATTGAAAGAAGTGAGAAGATCTCTCTTTCGAACTAACCTAATTCTAACCCTAGCAAGCTTTTTATCAACTTATTCTCATTCATAGATCTTAAAACAAAACTCAACTTAATTGGACTTAAGTCGTTAGAACATAAAGAAAAGGATTCCTTCTCCCTGTGGATCGACCCGTACTCAACCGGATCGCTACCAAGCGACACCGTCTTGATTGCGGTAACTTAAACACAGAAAATCTCTACCAATCAATCTCCCACCTGAAACTCGAGTCTACGACGACGTCGATCTGCATATGATTTCTGTCTGCACTGGGCCGCTCTCATTCTGTCCCGTATTAACTGAATTTTTTCCGTAGTCTCCTGTACTATCTGCGGTCCCAAAATGCTACTCTCGCTCAGTTCCGTCCAGCACACAGGTGATCGATATTTCCTCCCATACAAAAATTCAAAGGGTACCATTTGGATCGTCTCCTAAAAACTGTTGTTGTAGGAGAATTCTATCAAAGATAAGTGACGATCCCAACTACCACCAAAATCAAGGCTGCAAGCCCGAAGCATATCCTCTAGCATCTGAATGGTCCGCTCTGACTGACCATCTGTCTGTGGGTGGAAAGCTGTGCTAAAACTCAATCGGGTACCAAGAGCTTCTTGAAGTTTCTGCCATAGCCTGCTCGTAAACTGGGTACCCCTATCTGAAACTATGCACATCGGAACTCCATGTAATCGTACAATTTCATCGATATAAATCTGAGCATATTATGCAAACCCATACGTCGTCTTCACCGGAAGAAAGTGAGCTTCCTTTGTCAATCTATCTACAATCACCCAATTAGAATCATACCCTCTGCTAGTTCTGGGAAGACCCACAACGAAATCCATGGAAATCTGTTTCCATTTCCACTCCGGAATGGGCAAGGGCTGCAACTCTCCTGCCGGCCTCTGGTGCTCGGCCTTGACTTGCTGACAAGTCAAGCATCTCGAAAAAAATTCCGCAACGTCCCTCTTCATTCCTTCCCACCAATAAACATCCCTCAAGTCATGATACATCTTGGTGGAACCAGGATGAATACTATACGCTGATCGATGGGCCTCCTCTAAGATCTCACGTCTCAATCCATCAGAATCTGGCACACAAAGACTAGTCCCAAAACGTAATACTCCACAGTCATCTATCACGAACTCGGACTCTCTGCCCTGCCTAACTTGATCCATGATCTTCGTCATACGAGCATCTGCGGGTTGTGTTTCTCGAATACGATCCAATAACAGAGTTCGGGTACGAACATGTGCTAACTTTCCTCCTGTCGATGTGAACTCAAACTATATATGACAATCACATAAAATCTTCCAGTCTGTGGAAAACTGCCTCTGCAAGGTGTGCACATGAGATAGGCTACCTCCAGGCATCCGTCTCAAAGCATCTGCTACAACATTCGCTTTGCCTGGATGATACAAGATCTCACAATCGTAATCCTTCATGAGTTCCATCCATCGACGCTGCCTTAGATTCAGATCCCTTTGCTGAAAAATATACTTCAAGCTCTTATGATCTATAAAAATCTGGCACGACTCTCCATACAAGTAATGCCTCCAAATCTTCAGTATAAAAACTACTGCAGCCATCTCCAAGTCATGAGTGGGGTAATTCTGCTCGTGCCTCTTCAACTGCCGAGAAGCATAAACTACAACCCTGCCGTGCTGCATCAACATACAGCCTAAACCCACTCGAGAGGCATCACAATACACCACGAAACCACCTGACCCGGAAGGTAAAGATAAGACAGGTGCAGTCGTCAAGCGAGTCTTCAACTGCCGGAAAATCTGCTCGCATGCATCTGTCCAAAGAAATGGAACTTCTTTCCTGGTCAATCCGGTCAACAGTGCAGCGATCCGAGAAAAATCCTGCACCAAACATCTGTAATAACCGGCCAGACCCAAGAAACTTCGAACCTCTGTAACTGACATAGGTCTGGGCCAGTTCTGTACCGCTTCTATCTTCTTTGGGTCCACACGTATCTTATCTCTTGTAACTACGTGACCCAAGAAATCCACACTATCCATCCAGAAAGCACACTTGGAGAATTTAGCGAACGGTTGATGCTCCTTCAAGATCTGCAACGTGATGCGCAAATGCTGCTTGTGCTCCTCTCGGCTCCGTGAATAAACAAGAATATCATCAATGAATACTTTAATAAACTAATCAAGGAATGGCCGGAAAATACAGTTCATCATATCCATGAAAGTTGCTGGGGCATGGGTGAGTCCAAACGACATCACCAGGAACTCGTAATGCCCATATCGTGTGCGAAAAGCAGTCTTTGGAATATCATCTTTCTGAACCCTCAACTGGTGATACCCTGACCGCAAATCAATCTTTGAGAAGTAGCCAACTCCCTGCAGCTGATCGAACAAGTCATCGATACGAGGTAATGGATACCTATTTCGCACAGTAACTCGATTCAGCTGCCTGTAGTCGATGCACAGTCTCATACTACCGTCCTTCTTGTTAACAAAAAAGACAAGAGCTCCCTATGGTGATATACTTCGACGAACAAGTCCCCTATCTAACAATTCTTGCAACTGGCTTTTGAGTTCCTTCAACTCCGTCGGGGCCATCCGATAGGATGGTATAGAAATAGGCCCCGTACCCGAAATCAAGTCGATACAAAATTCGATATCACGATCTGGTGGTAATCCTGATAACTCAGCAGGAAACACATCTGGAAATTCTCGTGCGATTGAAACCTGGTCCAACAGATCTCAGTGGCTCCTAAGTCCTGAAAAAATGCTAAGAACCTATGACAACCCTTCTTCAAGAGTTGTCCCGCACAAAGAGCAGAAATCATGTTGGCAGGAGTTATATTACAGTCTCCTTGCACAACAAAGCTCGGTTCACCCGGAAAACAAAATCTGACCACTTTCCCCCGACAATCTACATAAGCATGACAAGCGGCCAACCAATCCATACCAAGAAGTATATCAAAATCTAACATATCCAGGAGAATTAGATCGACTAATGAATCCCTATCACCGATACGTACTGAACATGACCTGAATACATGTCGAGCTACAAAAGAATCTCCCACCGGAGTAATCACCACTAACGGTAACTCTAACAACGACGACTCTCTCCACAGAGAAAGTGCAAAGCGTGAAGATACATAAGAATGTATAGAACCAGGATCAAATAAAATATGTGCATCTAAGGAACATACTATAAGAGTACCTGTCACAACTGAATTTGATGCTTGGGCATCCTGTGGAGTCAGCGCACAAACTCATGCCTGGCCCCTGCCCGCATCCTGTCGTCCTCTCCCTCGATCTCCTCGACCTCTCTGAAAGCGTCCTGCAAAGCCTCAACCTCGTGGTGCAACAGTCTGGCGTATAGTGCTAACCGGGGGAGAAAGTAAGGCCATCGAAGTAGAAGGTGGAGGGGGTAAAGCAGCCTGTGGAACGACAGTCCCTCCTTGACGTGTACACTCTCTAGATAAGTGCCCTGGAATTCCGCAATTATAACATGTAAATGGAGGTCTCTGTCCCACTGGGTATGAACTGAACATCTGGCCCTAAGTCCAACCTCGACCAAAATCGCAGCCTGGAGTGTGCCTGCCTCGTCCCCTACTAAACTGTCTGGCAACTGACTCCTCTTCGGCTCTGGAATAATCACTGCCTCGCTCAGACTCTCTTCCACTTGTATAGCTGCATCCATGGCCTGCGCATATATATCGAAATGCTGGGAGCCTATCGCAAGAAACAACCGCGTATCCAAACTCTTTATGAACCTCTTCACCCGAAGCTCCTCCGTAGGAACTAAATATGGAGCATAGCGCGACAACTGAGTGAATCGTAAATCATAATCTGCTACCGACATACTCGCAAATTTCCGCAACACTTCAAAACTGGCTCTTGCATCCCTCACACTCTGTGGAAGAAATCTGGCAAGAAAGACCTCAGAAAACTCGGTCCACGACATCGGAGGAAGAACGGCAGCTCGCTCTCTCTCCATCGACTCACACCACTGCTGTGCAAGTCCTTCCAATAGAAAGCTAGTCAGCTCTACTGACCTTGCATCAGAACATCGCAATGATCTGCCAATCCTCGCCATCCTATCTAGAAAGGACTGAGGATCCTCCGCTACATCGGTCCCTGTAAATACCGGAGGTATCAACCTCAAAAACTCTTGAAGAGATACCTCCATTACCCTCGGTTCTTCCAGTATGACAGTCTGCATATGCTGTTCATCGGGTTCTATCATCGTCGGTGTCTGATCTTGTCTCTGTACTCGAGTGGCCTCAGCCAACTGTCCTACCATGTGCTGCAATCCTAACATGCCCTCCTCTATCCTAGTCAGTCGATCTGGAGGAGGAGGATCAACATGCTCACGCACCGCCGGAATGTCCGGTGCGCCAGTCGTCGTCACAGGAGGATTCTCCCTAGCTGCGTCTCTGGATGTGGCTTGCCTAGCTCGCGTAACCATAGCAACTGGAATAAGAAATGAGAGTTGATAAGGTTTACGAATATGAGTAATTAATAATAGAGAGTCAAAGGAAGGATAAATCGAGATAGACATCCTAAGATTAGTTAGGCTGAGTATTGTAACGTAAATATGCCGCGGAACATACATACGGTACTGCACTCATCTTAATTCACCTACTCCATCAAACCAAAGGTCGTCCTACGTAATGAACTCAAGTCGACTTACCTTAACTCACTACTCGATTCCGTAAGGTTAATCCTAAGCTCTGATACCAACTTTGTCACGACCCAAAGTTTGGATGTGACCGGCACTTAGATTGAATAATATCTAAAGATATTTACACAACCCGAGTAAGCCGAAAAAAACCTAAGATCAAAATCCTTTTTGCGGAATTTTTATAAAAATTTAGTTTTTAAGTAAAAAAAACAGTTTATGTAATTAAGATCTTAACAGTAACTCACTAGTGAATTCATAATAAAAGCAATTATAAGGTGTTTAATTTGGTTGCATCCCTAGTTGGGATCAACAATGCCAACAGCGGAATATAAATATACAACTTTACACGACATCAGTAAGAATCTCAGATATACGTAAAAGAAATATTAGTCCATATAATCAAACGATCTCATCTGTCAAATAATATACATACAACCACTTCTCGTTCTAAGTCATAATACAGGGTCTGATGGAGATATTCTAGATTCAATATACAATACCAAAAGAGGAGGTTACTACATAGATAACCCACCTAATAAAAGATGCGATAAAAGCTGATAAGTGGATCTGCACTGCTGCTAACCGTCCACTCTACCCCTGCAAGAAACTGTGGCACAACGGGGGTGAGTTGCCAACTCAGTGAATAAGACTAACATATAACTGCTGATAATGTAAATATGACAACTATAACTAAGTTAGATAAGGATGAGTATGATGCATGATAGCATGTGAAAGCATGAATTTATACTAATAATCATATAAATCAAGAATGAAATCTCATCGTTTATTTCCAAGTCAAGTTCATCTTTCTGTTTCCAACATCGACACAAATCTTCTGTTTCCCTCAGGCATCATTCCTCGAATGATCCTGTAATCAATAACACCGGTCGATATCATCTAGATATCCGCCGTGTTTCACTACTATCTCCGGTATCGAGTATCCTCGTTAGGCACCCCGCCTAAAGTGCGACTATCCTGCCCTTCAGTCTCGACCGGGGCCACCATGTATCCAACTGTATGCCCCCCGACTCAGTCTGGATAACTTATAAATCCGCAACCGTATGACCCCCAACTCGGTTCGGAATAAAAACCAAATCATAAAAAAATCTCATGGTGGACATGTCACATCAATCATGAAAAATCACTGGATTTATGCAATAGTATAGGAAAGCTCAAAACCATAAATCCTCAATATTATAAGTACCTTTTATATCAGCTTAGAATACTCGAATACTAAACATGATATCATTGATGTAATTTACTAATGTTATTGGTGATTAAGATATGATAGAAATTGTTTTTAACAAGATAATTGCTAAGTGTAAAAGTGACATGGCAATATCGACGAGTTGTAGTGTAACATGTAAAATAAGTGCATGTGTGGCATAACTCGTCGATAATTATGCAGTGTTCTAACAATTATTGACATAGCGATTTACATGCATATATATGAATGCATACTATCAATTTAACATACAAAGTCAAATCTTCGCATTTAAGTAAAACTACGGGCGTATCACGCCATCTTTACACAATCCCCCGGTAGATATTTAGTCTACTCACTGGAATACGTCGTAATCTATTCAGAAATAGCCAATCCCTTTCCTTTCCTTGCGGCCTCCGAACTTCCCGTATTTAAATCTAACATCGAAATTAATTTGAATAAGAAACGGCTAACATCGATACGGCAAAATATACAAATACGAGTGTTAAGTGTTAACTATACCACATGCGACTATTCTAAACTATCTAATACTTATCTTAACTGGACTTTAACCCCTCACTCTTTGCAACAGAAAACTTAAACGCGTTACGAATTTAATGTGTCGTAATTTAGAATTTTGATCCCTTTCACGATATTAGTCCCCAGATTTTATATACAGTTAAACTAACTTGATTAAACAATACCAAAATAACCAAACACCTACACAGAGACCTACCCAAAAAGCCAAAACACCAAATCCCTTTAAAAATCCGGTGACGCCGGATTTCTCCTATAGGTCACCGGCCAAATTCCGAGCCCCTTGGTTCATACTCCTAAGGTTTGTTCTAGGTCCAACTTACAATATTAAGACCCTGTTTAGTTAAGTTAATTTTTATCTAAACTAAAGCAGATTCAAACAGAGCTCAATTTTTCCTAAAATACGATATTATAGACATTTTGATTTTCCAATTTTAGACTAGTTACAGAATTAATTCGTACAGTGAGTAGGGATTTTACCTACAAGGATATTAATGGAAGAACTCCCTTCAAGATACACAAGCTCCTAGTCCTAACTTGATGGTGAACCCTTAGCTTAGTTCTTCTTCTCCTTTCTCTTGTTCTTCTTTGTTTTGTTTTGGTTTTCTTTTTCTTTCTTTTAGATTTTTTTTCTTCAGATTTTAAATTAGCTACTGATCTGAACATAAGATATATATGAGAAAAGGGCAGGATGAGGTGTAGGAGGAGGTGTCAAAGACCAAAGGGTGCCATCCTCATGCAAGGAGGAGGTGTTGTGTGTGTGCGCGCGCACATGCAAGAAGGATGTGTCATGCATTTTCATTTCCATTTATTTATCTTGTGATTAAAATTGTGAACCTAAACCTTAGTTTACCTCTTTTTCACTTACACCCTTAATCAATTCCCATTTGCACAATTTCCTAGACTTTACATAAAAACCCCTCACTACCTACATTATTATATAACACCATTTTAATTAAAATGAAGCTAAATGTAACGTTTTGAAAATCGTTTCGGTGAAATTTCAAAAAAACGGTAAAATAAGGGGGTTTTCTGTAAAAAATCAAAATGCAAATATTTTTATTATAAAATTAAATATACATATTTTAGCTATGTTGTTGCTAGTATTTGGTGTTTATTGAGCTACTGATGAAATTTCAAATTTTCCGAAAATTTTTCCGAAATTAATTATTTTAATATTATTTTAAGCCGTCACTAATATATTTAATTAGGGAAAATTACATATTGGAATGAGTTGAAACAAATTTTGTACATCATAAAACATTAAATAAAATTTTATCATGTGGTTTTTGAAATGAAATCGTTTGCCAAAACGGTTTAGAAAATATTGAAGAAAAAAGCTTATTTTGTGAAAATAAAAGGGTTTTGGTGCATATTGTATTGGTGTTTGGTGTTCATTGCTCCACACACACACCCTCTCTTCTCACCCACTCAAATGGACGGCCCCGTCACCACATTCCAGCAGCCCTCTCTTCAAATAAAAAAAGAAAGAAAAGAGAATGAATAGAATAATGAAGGCATGGAGTTAATTAAAAGAGGTATGTGCTTTTCTCTTCTTGTCTTGACTTCACAATCATTTCAACACTCACATTCTCTCTTCCCTCTCCAAAAATTCAGCCGAGCCTCCCCATGAGCAGCCCTAACAGTTCTCCATCTCATTTTCCCCTCAAGAATCTTCTCATTTTCCATCAAAAATCCTTCCAAATTACTACTAATTCCTAGTTAAATCCTAACCCTTTATTCCCTAGCACAATCAAGGATGGATCTTGAGCAAGGTAGCTAATTTGGGAGGCTTAGTTTCATGTTGATCTACCAATTTGTGAGGTATAAAATCCTTTCCCTTAGGTTCAATTGTTGCTTAATTACCATAATCTAGCTAATTAGGTGTTTAATTAGGTTTAGTTGCTTATTTGGAAAAATTCAAGAAAAGGGTTTGTAAATCAAATTAGGGTTTTCTTCATTGGGTATTGATCTTGATGTGAGGATTAACATGTTAATGTGATGCTAAAACTAACCTAGTTGCTAGTTTACTAATTGATGCTTGTAATTGTTAAAATTGGATTTTATGCAAACTAGGTTTTGGAAATTTATTGCAAATGTTAGACTAAAAATCTAATTAGGTTTTTCATGACTTCATTAACATTATAAAATATAGTTTAATACTTTAGTTCATGAAAATCCAAGCTAAATTGTTGTTTGTGCATTTTTGTTATAAAATTGTTAAATTTGGGTATATTGTAAACTAGAATTTTGGAATTTATGGAAATTGATGAGAATAAATTATAGGAATGGTTTATATGACTTTGTTGTGATATTTAGTGAATATTGTGGCCGCTAGATTCGTTTAAACATCAAGATGTTGTATTAAAGCGGATAATTTTTGCTTATTAGGTTTTCGGAAAAATAGCTTTAAAGAGAATTTGAAGTTTTGGTGATTTTAACTTTTTTTAATATATATATTTAAGGTGTTGTGAAACCACGATTGATACGTTTTAGTTTTTCTCGATGGTTTGGCGTTTGTACGCCGACGTCGAGGGTTTTTAGGTTGATTTGTGAAAGCAACCATAGGTTTTGACCTATGTGGGATTCACGTGTCGTTTTGGTCATGAATCAGATTTTAATACGATACGGTGCGTTATGATATGTAGGTACCCCATGTGGACTTCGAGACGACAAGCAAGCGCGTGGCGACGTCGGCACCGGCGAACGAGGACCAGGTGAGAAGATTTATATCTACGGGGAGAAGTCGGGTGGATGGCGTATAGCACCCCCGCAGTTTGCGGTGATGTATACAAATATGTATACACACATATATATATTGTTTATACATTGTTTGAGTATGATGATGATAATATGGATATTTGGTGTTCTTGGATAATTAGTGTCACGAAACCCTAGAGTAGTGGTCACACCACACATGCACACACCAACCCATACTGGCATAGTTTCTTCTTTCATCTGTGCTTACGGGATTATACAGTTATGTGTTCACATGGGTATGGGACTATGTGTTCACATACGGATTTGAGGATGATACTTGGGATTTATGATGAGTCGATGAGATTTGATTTTGAGGCCGTGAGATCGGTGATATAGCAGGGTTCGTATTTGAGATACGACATGACGTTATAGCGGGTCCTTGACGTAGTGTTTCACACACGTGCATGCATACTCAGGCGGTATCAGTATTGTATTAGACGTAGATCAGTACCCCGATCATGATATTTGATAAAGAGGATGCCATGTGAATAGTATGAGGAATGTGATATTGACCCGTACCCAGATTTGGGGATGCCGTACGACGGATTTGCGTACGAGCTATATTTTGATGATTGATCCGCACTCTTGACTTGGGATGTCTGATTATAGATATGGTATCGGATATGATATTATTGAGGCGGGATCACCGACTAATATATATACAGGTATGTATATGGATCGACTCAGATGTTAGGAGGTTTCCTTACCTGTAGTCCAGCTTGTTAACTTAGTCCTTTAGTTTAGTTTAGTTGTTAGATTAGATTGGATTCTTACCTATTTCTAAAACTAACGAATCGTGGGTATTTTAAAGGACAGCCCAAGGGATCCTACGGATATTTCAAAAGACGTATCTTTTCATAAAAACACCGTAGCCCCTATTTTCAAAACCCCATGATTCGTGTTATTTCAAAAGGCACCATTTGTTGGATTTATATTAGGGTAATGCAGTTTAGTTATCGTTGTGTCTAGTATTCCGTTCATTATTGCTGTTCGCTCCGCATCGCATACTTATGTTATAATTTCTTAATGCATTGTTGATATCATATTGTTAGGACACCAGCACCATTACCGATGATGCGTATGTACCACGTACACTTACTTGCCGGCTCACTCACATCTTCATCGGTAATTGCCATGTCACGTACACCTTAGAAAATATTGTTGCTTAACTTACTTGATAGCCAGTAGTTTGACGTAATATTAGTGTACATACCTTATATGCCAGCTTAGATATTGTAGTTATTACTTGTCGCTTCATGCATACTGTTATTCATTCTCATGCTTATATTCATGGTTTTACATGCTATTGATGATTCGGATTTCCATGATATTTTCTGGATTTGGAGGAAAACCGCAAACATATATAAACTGATTTCTCTCTTTTTAAATAAAAGTGCGGTTTTTCCCAAGATGTATGAGACGTCCACCATGAGTTTTCTGATGGATTTCGAGACCCGATTCGAGGAGACGGATGAACCGTTTCGGGTACATGCTGGACCCGGTAAGGTACCCCGGGGCAAGAAGTGCGTGATGATGACGATGTGAGCCTGGCAGGGGAGCACTACCTACCGGTGATTTTACCCGACGCGTCGGATATCCGGAGGATACCGTCGTGGTCTTGAGATGGATGGTAGGGGCCGGTGTGGACTGACGGCGCCCTAGATATTGTGTTTGAGATATTGAGGTATAGAAATTGTGATACAGAGATATCGAGATATTTGGACACTTGTTTTGTGTCGATACTGGGCACTGTTTTATGCTGATTTCATTTATGGTACCTCACTTTTAAAATACAGAAATCTTACTGATTTATGAAAGCAGTTTCTTCAGTACATGCATTCTGTTTCATGCATTCATACATCATCCATATGATACATTGCTACCTGAGGCACTGACACGGGCACATGGAATTACACTCGGGTTAGATATTTACCCTAGCCTTGTTATAGGCTGCATGTTATACATATATTTAAGAATATATTATGATCATTGACCTAGGTTGCGTTATTTATGCGATTTCTGTGCGTAGATGTTTTTCTATTCACGAGTTGGTAACTCACCACCGTTGTGCCCCAGTTTCTTGCAGGTTTGCCGTACAGGTTTCATTACGGCTTCGCGGGCATAGTTTCTTTCGGGTGATTTGCTAGTAGGTGGGTTTACTTGTATCATACCCCCATTATATATCTTGTATATCATTATTCTGTTGTATCTAGAAGTTCCATCAACCAAACATGTATTTATTTTGAGATAGAGACCAGTGATGTTATTCCTTCGACCTTAGAGTCGCGCGTTATATTTCTGTGGTTTTCTTTTGGTTTTGAGTTTCCTTTTGAATTTTGATCCTCGCCCTTGGCGTTGTATATTATTTTGCTTGTGTGGTTGTGACCGTCGATTGACGAAGAGCTAGCTCCCGCTTGGGGATGCCTTTTTTGATTTCGTATACTATTCACGTTGTATCCCATTTGGGGGCCAGTATTTACAAAGGAGACTCTGCCGAAATTTTCAGTAAATATTTGATTTTTTTTTAAAACGCATAATTCGGCTTATGCTTTTAAAACTACTTGATTTGAATTGGTTTTCCTTCACTCTACTACTTTTCTTGGTTTGGATTTCTGGGGTTTCGGTTTACTTAGATTACGTACGCCTCGAGACGTTCGTAGTTTAAGTGCCGGTCTTGTTCCGTACTTTTGGGGCGTGACAAAGTTGGTATCAGAGCGTTAGGTTTTACCTTCGGAGCGTAGGATGACTCTTGGTTGATGGAATAGGTGACTAAAGTAGAGTGACGTACCGTGGGTATGTTCCGCGGCATATTTATGATACACTACTCCACTTAAGAAGCTTTAGGATGTACATTTCTTTGCTCAGTATTATATTCATTCTAATCTAGCCTCATCAGTACCAGTACGGTTTTGCTGCCACGATTATGGGCAAGAAGAGCTACGGCTAGAGTTGCGGTCAGCATGAGCTCGTCACGAGGACTGACCAGGGCGAAATTTCGGCAGCACACGATTGCAGAGATGTGTCTTTTTACTGTGTTTCCGCGCCACGAGCGTTTGGCAGATCGCCTTTATGAGGTTACTCAGGTGTGCTGATCGATGCTAGAGGATTGAGCCAATGATAGAGGCCGGCCAGATCTTGATGACCGTTGGTGTGTTGCTTATTCATGATGATCGAGGCACTGTTCAGCGTGCAGACGAGTGAGCCAGTTATTGCTGCGAACGACGAGATATTGCCCCAGATGCTGGAATTAGTGCAGAACGAGTTGTACTAAGAGATGATAGAAGGTCGCTAGTCATCGAGGATGAATGACTAGGACATGTGGATCGTTCGCCCACCCCGATGCGAGGTCATCAGATAGATTGATTCCAGCTAGAGACGACTTCACGCGGAGACGTTGGGAGTCGACAGAGACGATCGAATGTCAGAAACCTATTATTCCAAGTTTAAAGTAGTCGGAAAGACATGCAGGCAATTCAATGGTCCCTCTAGAAGAATGAAACCCTAACTCGACTTAATGACCATGTGAAAGCCTTTGAACCTTCGGGTTTGCGGCAGTTCCACGTTGCCATTAGTGAGGCTTGGGTTTGCCCTTCTACGGCTGGACCACCGATGCTGTGGTATGTACTCGATACTATTAAACTATGCCCAAGATGTTGAGCTCTTGGGGGATTATGAGGTTTTGACGACTCGATCGGATGGCTCGACTTAATTCGGATGCTAGGTGGTGAAATGCATTTCTTGGGAGACTCCCGATACGAGGATAGCCGTTGGAGCTCAGTCCATGCCGCCACGATGAGACGAGTCCGAAGCGGTCGACATTAGAGAAAAGTGAAGAAAGAGGTTCGTATAAGATCTGGATATGATGACGTTCCCCTATGCCGACATCAGAGATGCGATGCGCATGCCGAGGCAGAGTACTGGATATACCATCCAGAAGGAGTCGCGATTGGTATGCAGCCGTTCCGGAGCAAGATGCAGATATAAGAAAGGACGATGACTTCCGGACAGTTGGCAGAGACGAGACATGGAAGAAACCATGAGCAGGATTCCTTCCAGGACACTGCTGCAATGATACTTGCACCAAGGATCAGATGTGTCACGTACATTCACAGAGCCAGAGGCCGACGCCAGTAATATGCTGGCTTACGAGTGGTCGTGATGATTGACCGGGAGATGACAAGAGGCGTGCCAGAACGGGATCATCCCCGTTAGCACACCTGACAGGGCCGATGAGCCGATGGACCGAGAGATTGGTAATTCACAGTGAAGACCTTGACCCAGGAGTGGTCATTGTTACGCACACCAGCAGGCCAGAGTTCATGATCATCGATGAGACGTCCCACTAGTGACCGCGACAGTTGGCCCAAGATTCTTAGAGGATGCACTTGAGCGGTACTATTCCGCCATTATTGATTTCGATGTTTTGGGTAATTTATTCGCATGATTTGATTTTGATGATTGTGGATTTACGATCTTTGCACAGTGTTGCACTTGATATCGTTTTCGTGCTTTGGTTTCACATGTTTGTGATTTTACGGTTTTAGACACTTGAGTTGATTTTGTGCGTATGCATGCACACGATTTGGTTCCTGCACTCTGTATAGTTTATATATGCTTGCAGTGCAGTGATACGCCTTTTGTGCACTTAGATGCATTGGACTTTGATTTCGATGGTGATGTTCGATATTTGTTTCGTGCACGATGGATGCACCTGATTTGGATTTTCCCGCATGTTGGGCGCATGTTTTGAAGTGTGATTTTGGTGCACACCAGATTCACTTAATCGAGATTTTTCGTGCATGTCAGATGCACCTGATTTTGCTGTCAGGCACACATGTTGCCTATGACAGATGTTTCGTGCACACCCGATGCACTTAGATGTTGTTTCTGTGCATATGTATGGCACATATTTG
Source organism: Agapanthus africanus (assembly GCA_030015575.1). Classification (NCBI taxonomy): domain Eukaryota; kingdom Viridiplantae; phylum Streptophyta; class Magnoliopsida; order Asparagales; family Amaryllidaceae; genus Agapanthus; species Agapanthus africanus. Next base: position 115,483,900 of record JASDDO010000029.1, read on the forward strand.
GATTTTGATTTCCGTGCGCACAAGACGCACGTAGTATGCATACCCGTATTTTGGGGTTGATTTTTCTTATAGAGCAGTACGTTTTTATGATATTGCTATGTGTTTTCGTACTGAGCAGGACTAGTCAGAGGACAGTACCTGAATGTATTTTGCATGCATTGATAGCTATTGAAGGGAATTCCAAAAAGCGAGCTATAGTCTCAGTATCTACCTATGTGTCTGATATGACGCGAAACGTTTAAAACAAGGAAAACCCTTCTAAATTATTTCCCAAAACGGCGGAAAGTACATTTCAAACAAAGGTATATATGTATATAGTTATTTTCTTATGATAGACGTCCGCCACTGTGCAGTGTTATGTGCATTGCACAGCAACTTAAAAGATTTGGCATGCATTTCCTCCTGATGTTTACATGTATAGTTCAGATTTATAGCATATCGGTCTTGCTTTGGATTTGGCATTTGTGTCTTCACCTTTACTCCGATGATTGCGGGATACTTGACGGAGTTTTGATTTCGAGTTATCTGCTCATTACTCATGCGCATGCATTGCGCTATGATGCGTTTTATGTATTTATGATTTCGGAGCCCCGGCGATTTGATGGTTTTGGCTGAAATATTTTAGTATTTGGGGGGAGTTTTAATTTAAATTCGGGGACCGAATTTCTTTAAGGGGGGAAGATTGTAACGTTTTGAAAATCGTTTCGGTGAAATTTCGAAAAAACGGTAAAATAAGGGGGTTTTCTCTAAAAAGTCAAAATGCAAATATCTTTATTATAAAATTAAATATACATATTCTAGCTATGTAGTTGCTAGTATTTGGTGTTTATTGAGCCACTGGTGAAATTTCAAATTTTCCGAAAATTTTTCCGAAATTAATTATTTTAATATTATTTTAAGCCGTCACTAATATATTTAATTAGGGAAAATTACAAATTGGAATGAGTTGAAACAAATTTTGTACATCATAAAACATTAAATAAAATTTTATCATGTGGTTTTTGAAATGAAATCGTTTGCCAAAACGGTTTAGAAAATATTGAAGAAAAAGGCTTATTTTGTGAAAATAAAAGTGTTCTGGTGCATATTGTATTGGTGTTTGGTGTTCATTGCTCCACACACACACCCTCTCTTCTCACCCACTCAAATGGCCGGCCCCACCACCACATTCCAGCAGCCCTCTCTTCAAAAAAAAAAAGAAAGAAAAGAGAATGAATAGAATAATGAAGGCATGGAGTTAATTAAAAGAGGTATGGGCTTTTCTCTTCTTGTCTTGACTTCACAATCATTTCAACACTCACATTCTTTCTCCCCTCTCCAAAAATTCAGCCGAGCCTCCCCATGAGCAGCCCCAACAATTCTCCATCTCATTTTTCCCTCAAGAATCTTCTCATTTTCCATAAAAAATCCTTCCAAATTACTACTAATTCCTAGTTAAATCCTAACCCTTTATTCCCTAGCACAATCAAGGATGGATCTTGAGCAAGGTAGCTAATTTGGGAGGCTTAGTTTCATGTTGATCTACCAATTTGTGAGGTATAAAATCCTTTCCCTTAGGTTCAATTGTTGCTTAATTACCTTAATCTAGCTAATTAGGTGTTTAATTAGGTTTAATTGCTTATTTGGAAAAATTCAAGAAAAGGGTTTGTAAATCAAATTAGGGTTTTCTTCATTGGGTATTGATCTTGATGTGGGGATTAACATGTTAATGTGATGCTAAAACTAACCTAGTTGCTAGTTTACTAATTGATGCTTGTAATTGTTAAAATTGGAATTTTATGCAAACTAGGTTTTGGAAATTTATTGCAAATGTTAGACTAAAAATCTAATTAGGTTTTTCATGACTTCATTAACATTATAAAATATAGTTTAATACTTTAGTTCATGAAAATCCAAGCTAAATTGTTGTTTGTGCATTTTTGTTATAAAATTGTTAAATTTGGGTATATTGTAAACTAGAATTTTGGAATTTATGGAAATTGATGAGAATAAATTATAGGAATGGTTTATATGACTTTGTTATGATATTTAGTGAATATTGTGGCCGCTAGATTCGTTTAAACATCAAGATGTTGTATTAAAGCGGATAATTTTTGCTTATTAGGTTTTGGGAAAAATAGCTTTAAAGCGAATTTGAAGTTTTGGTGATTTTAACTTTTTTTAATATATATATTTAAGGTGTTGTGAAACCACTATTGATACGTTTGAGTTTTTCTCGATGGTTTGGCATTTGTACGCCGACGTCGAGAGTTTTTGGGTTGATTTGTGAAAGCAACCATAGGTTTTGACCTATGTGGGATTCACGTGTCGTTTTGGTCATGAATCAGATTTTAATACGATACGGTGCTTTATGATATGTAGGTACCCCATGTGGATTTCGAGACGACAAGCAAGCGCGTGGCGACGTCGGCACCGGCGAACGAGGACCAGGTGAGTAGATTTATATCTACGGGGAGAAGTCGGGTGGATGGCGTATAGCACCCCCGCAGTTTGTGGTGATGTATACGAATATGTATACACACATATATATTGTTTATACATTGTTTGAGTCTAATGATGATAATATGGATATTTGGTGTTCTTGGATAATTAGTGTCGCGAAACCCTAGAGTAGTGGTCGCACCACACATGCACACACCAACCCATACTGGCATACTTTCTTCTTTCATCTGTGCTTACGGGATTATACAGTTATGTGTTCACATGGGTATGGGACAATGTGTTCACATACGGATTTAAGGATGATTCTTGGGATTTATGACGAGTCGATGAGATTTGATTTTGAGGTCGTGAGATCGGTGATATAGCAGGGTTCGTATTTGAGATACGACATGACGTTGTAGCGGGTCATTGACGTAGTGTTTCACACACGTGCATGCATACTCAGGCGGTATCAGTATTGTATTAGACGTAGATCAGTACCCCGATCATGATATTTGATAAAGAGGATGCCATGTGAATAGTATGAGGAATGTGATATTGACCCGTAACCCAGATTTGGGGATGCCGTACGACGGATTTGCGTACGAGCTATATTTTGATGATTGATCCACACTCTTGACTTGGGATGTCTGATTATAGATAATGGTATCGAATATGATATTATTGAGGCGGGATCACCGAATAATATATATACAGGTATGTATATGGATCGACTCAGATGTTAGGAGGTTTCCTTACCTGTAGTCCAGCTTGTTAACTTAGTCCTTTAGTTTAGTTTAGTTGTTAGATTAGATTGGATTCTTACCTATTTCTAAAACTAACGAATCGTGGGTATTTTAAAAGACAGCCCAAAGGATCCTACAGATATTTCAAAAGACGTATCTTTTCATAAAAACACCGTAGCCCCTATTTTCAAAACCCCATGATTCGTGTTATTTCAAAAGGCACCATTTGTAGGATTTATATTAGGGTAATGCAGTTTAGTTATCGTTGTGTCTAGTATTCCGTTCATTATTGCTGTTCGCTCCGCATCGCATACTTATGTTATAATTTCTTAATGCATTGTTGATATCATATTGTTAGGACACCAGCACCATTACCGATGATGCGTATGTACCACGTACACTTACTTGCCGGCTCACACACATCTTCATCGGTAATTGCCATGTCACGTACACCTTAGAAAATATTGTTGCTTAACTTAGCTTGATAGCCAGTAGTTTGACGTAATATTAGTGTACATACCTTATATGCCAGCTTAGATATTGTAGTTATTACTTGTCGCTTCATGCATACTGTTATTCATTCTCATGCTTATATTCATGGTTTTACATGCTATTGATGATTCGGATTTCCATGATATTTTCTGGATTTGGAGGAAAACCGCAAACATATATAAACTGATTTCTCTCTTTTTAAATAAAAGTGCGGTTTTTCCCATGATGTATGAGTCGTCCACCATGAGTTTGCTGATGGATTTCGAGACCCGATTCGAGGAGACGGATGAACCGTTTCGGGTACATCGTGGACCCGGTAAGGTACCCCGGGGCAAGAAGCGCGTGATGATGACGATGTGAGCCTGGCAGGGGAGCACTACCTACCGGTGATTTTACCCGACGCGTCGGATATCCGGAGGATACCGTCGTGGTCTTGAGATGGATGGTAGGGGCCGGTATGGACTGACGGCGCCCTAGATATTGTGTTTGAGATATTGAGGTATAGAGATTGTGATACAGAGATATCGAGATATTTGGACACTTGTTTTGTGTCGATACTGGGCACTGTTTTATGCTGATTTCATTTATGGTACCTCACTTTTAAAATACAGAAATCTTACTGATTTATGAAAGCAGTTTCTTCAGTACATGCATTCTGTTTCATGCATTCATACATCATCCATATGATACATTGCTACCTGAGGCACTGACACGGGCACATGGAATTACACTCGGGTTAGATATTTACCCTAGCCTTGTTATAGGCTGCATGTTATACATATATTTGAGGATATATTATGATCATTGACCTAGGTTGCGTTATTTATGCGATTTCTGTGCGTAGATGTTTTTCTATTCACGAGTTGGCAACTCACCACCGTTGTGCCCCAGTTTCTTGCAGGTTTGCCGTACAGGTTTCATTACGGCTTCGCGGGCATAGTTTCTTTCGGGTGATTTGCTAGTAGGTGGGTTTACTTGTATCGTACCCCCATTATATATCTTGTATATCATTATTCTGTTGTATCTAGAAGTTCCATCAACCAAATATGTATTTATTTTGAGATAGAGACCAGTGATGTTATTCCTTCGACCTTAGAGTCGCGCGTTATATTTCTGTGGTTTTCTTGTGTTTTTGAGTTTCCTTTTGAATTTTGATCCTCGCCCTTGGCGTTGTATATTATTTTGCTTGTGTGGTTGTGACCGTTGATTGACGAAGAGCTAGCTCCCGCTTGGGGATGCCTTTTTTGATTTCGTATACTATTCACGTTGTATCCCATTTGGGGGCCAGTATTTACAAAGGAGACTCTGCCGAAATTTTCAGTAAATATTTGATTTTTTTTAAAAATGCATAATTCGGCTTATGCTTTTAAAACTACTTGATTTGAATTGGTTTTCCTTCACTCTACTACTTTTCTTGGTTTGGATTTCTGGGGTTTCGGTTTACTTAGATTACGTACGCCTCGAGACGTTCGTAGTTTAAGTGCCGGTCTTGTTCCGTACTTTCGGGGCGTGACAAAGTTGGTATCAGAGCGTTAGGTTTTACCTTCGGAGCGTAGGATGACTCTTGGTTGATGGAATAGGTGACTAAAGTAGAGTGACGTACCGTGGGTATGTTCCGCGGCATATTTACGATACACTACTCCACTTAAGAAGCCTTAGGATGTACATTTCTTTGCTCAGTATTATATTCATTCCGATCTAGCCCCATCAGTACCAGTACGGTTTTGCTGCCACGATTACGGGCAAGAAGAGCTACGGCTAGAGTTGCGGTCAGCATGAGCTCGTCACGAGGACTGACCAGGGCGAAATTTCGGCAGCACATGATTGCAGAGATGTGTCTTTTTACTGTGTTTCCGCACCACGAGCGTTTGGCGGATCGCCTTTATGAGGTTACTCGGGTGTGCTGATCGACGCTAGAGGATTGAGCCAATGATAGAGGCCGGCCAGATCATGATGACCGTTGGTGTGTTGCTTATTCATGATGATCAAGGCACTGTTCAGCGTGCAGACGAGCGAGCCAGTTATTGCTGCGAACGACGAGATATTGCCCCAGATGCTGGAATTAGTGCAGAATGAGTTGTGCTAAGAGATGATAGAAGGTCGCTAGTCATCGAGGATGAATGACTAGGACATGTGGATCGTTCGCCCACCCCGATGCGAGGTCATCAGATAGATTGATTCCAGCTAGAGACGACTTCACGCGGAGACGTTGGGAGTCGACAGAGACGATCGAATGTCAGAAACCTATTATTCCAAGTTTAAAGTAGTCGGAAAGACATGCAGGCAATTCAATGGTCCCTCTAGAAGAATGAAACCCTAACTCGACTTAATGACCGTGTGAAAGCCTTTGAACCTTCGGGTTTGCGGCAGTTCCACGGCGCCATTAGTGAGGCTTGGGTTTGCCCTTCTACGGCTGGACCACCGATGCTGTGGTATGTACTCGATACTATTAAACTGTGCCCAAGATGTTGAGCTCTTGGGGGATTATGAGGTTTTGACGACTCGATCGGATGGCTCGACTTAATTCGGATGCTAGGTGGTGAAATGCATTTCTTGGGAGACTCCCGATACGAGGATAGCCGTTGGAGGTCAGTCCATACCGCCACGATGAGACGAGTCCGAAGCGGTCGACATTAGAGAAAAGTGAAGAAAGAGGTTCGTATAAGATCTGGATATGATGACGTTCTCCTCCGCCGACATCAGAGATGCGATGCGCATGCCGAGGTAGAGTACTGGATATACCATCCAGAAAGAGTCGCGATGGGTATGCAGCCGTTCCGGAGCAAGATGCAGATATAAGAAAGGACGATGACTTCCGGACAGTTGGCAGAGACGAGACATGGAAGAGACCATGAGCAGGATTCCTTCCAGGACACTGCTGCAATGATACTTGCACCAAGGATCAGATATGTCACGTACATTCACAGAGCCAGAGGCCGACGCCAGTGATATGCTGTCTTACGAGTGGTCGTGATGATTGACCGGGAGATGACAAGAGGCGTGCCAGAACGGGATCATCCCCGTTAGCACACCTGACAGGGCCGATGAGCCGATGGACCGAGAGATTGGTAATTCACAGTGAAGACCTTGACCCAGGAGTGGTCATTGTTACGCACACCAGCAGGCCAGAGTTCATGATCATCGACGAGACGTCCCACTAGTGACCGCGACAGTTGGCCCAAGATTCTTAGAGGATGCACTTGAGCGGTACTATTCCTCCATTATTGATTTCGATGTTTTGGGTGATTTATTGGCATGATTTGATTTTAATGATTGTGGATTTACGATCTTTGCACAGTGTTGCACTTGATATCGTTTTCGTGCTTTGGTTTCACATATTTGTGATTTTACGGTTTTAGACACTTGAGTTGATTTTGTGCGTATGCATGCACACGATTTGGTTCCTGCACTCTGTATAGTTTATATATGCTTGCAGTGCAGTGATACGCCTTTTGTGCACTTAGATGCATTGGACTTTGATTTCGATGGTGATGTTCGATATTTGTTTCGTGCACGATGGATACACCTGATTTGGATTTTCGCGCATGTTGGGCGCATGTTTTGAAGTGTGATTTTGGTGCACACCAGATTCACTAAATCGAGATTTTTCGTGCATGTCAGATGCACCTGATTTTGCTGTCAGGCACACATGTTGCCTACGACAGATGTTTCGTGCACACCCGATGCACTTAGATGTTGTTTCTGTGCATATGTATGGCACATATTTGGATTTTGATTTCCGTGCGCACAAGACGCACGTAGTATGCATACCCGTATTTTGGGGTTGATTTTTCTTATAGAGCAGTACGTTTTTATGATATTGCTATGTGTTTTCGTACTGAGCAGGACTAGTCAGAGGACAGTACCTGAATGTATTTTGCATGCATTGATAGCTATTGAAGGGAATTCCAAAAAGCGAGCTATAGTCTCAGTATCTACCTATGTGTCTGATATGATGCGAAACGTTTAAAACAAGGAAAATCCTTCTAAATTGTTTCCCAAAACGGCGGAAAGTACATTTGAAACAAAGGTATATATGTATATAGTTATTTTCTTATGATAGACGTCCGCCACTGTGCAGTGTTATGTGCATTGCACAGCAACTTAAAAGATTTGGCATGCATTTCCTCCTGATGTTTACATGTATAGTTCAGATTTATAGCATATCGGTCTTGCTTTGGATTTGGCATTTGTGTCTTCACCTTTACTCCGATGATTGCGGGATGCTTGACGGAGTTTTGATTTCGAGTTATCTGCTCATTACTCATGCGCATGCATTGCGCTATGATGCGTTTTATGTATTTATGATTTCGGAGCCCCGGCGATTTGATGGTTTTGGCTGAAATATTTTAGTATTTGGGTGGAGTTTTAATTTAAATTCGGGGACCAAATTTCTTTAAGGGGGGAAGATTGTAACGTTTGAAAATCGTTTCGGTGAAATTTCGAAAAAACGGTAAAATAAGGGGGTTTTCTGTAAAAAGTCAAAATGCAAATATCTTTATTATAAAATTAAATATACATATTCTAGCTATGTAGTTGCTAGTATTTGGTGTTTATTGAGCCACTGGTGAAATTTCAAATTTTCCGAAAATTTTTCCGAAATTAATTATTTTAATATTATTTTAAGCCGTCACTAATATATTTAATTATGGAAAATTACAAATTGGAATGAGTTGAAACAAATTTTGTACATCATAAAACATTAAATAAAATTTTATCATGTGGTTTTTGAAATGAAATCGTTTGCCAAAACGGTTTAGAAAATATTGAAGAAAAAGGCTTATTTTGTGAAAATAAAAGTGTTTTGGTGCATATTGTATTGGTGTTTGGTGTTCATTGCTCCACACACACACCCTCTCTTCTCACTCACTCAAATGGCCGGCCCCACCACCACATTCCAGCAGCCCTCTCTTCAAAAAAAAAAAGAAAGAAAAGAGAATGAATAGAATAATGAAGGCATGGAGTTAATTAAAAGAGGTATGGGCTTTTCTCTTCTTGTCTTGACTTCACAATCATTTCAACACTCACATTCTCTCTCCCCTCTTCAAAAATTCAGCCGAGCCTCCCCATGAGCAGCCCCAACAATTCTCCATCTCATTTTTCCCTCAAGAATCTTCTCATTTTCCATAAAAAATCCTTCCAAATTACTACTAATTCTTAGTTAAATACTAACCCTTTATTCCCTAGCACAATCAAGGATGGATCTTGAGCAAGGTAGCTAATTTGGGAGGCTTAGTTTCATGTTGATCTACCAATTTGTGAGGTATAAAATCCTTTCCCTTAGGTTCAATTGTTGCTTAATTACCTTAATCTAGCTAATTAGGCGTTTAATTAGGTTTAATTGCTTATTTGGAAAAATTCAAGAAAAGGGTTTGTAAATCAAATTAGGGTTTTCTTCATTGGGTATTGATCTTGATGTGGGGATTAACATGTTAATGTGATGCTAAAACTAACCTAGTTGCTAGTTTACTAATTGATGCTTGTAATTGTTAAAATTGGAATTTTATGCAAACTAGGTTTTGGAAATTTATTGCAAATGTTAGACTAAAAATCTAATTAGGTTTTTCATGACTTCATTAACATTATAAAATATAGTTTAATACTTTAGTTCATGAAAATCCAAGCTAAATTGTTGTTTGTGCATTTTTGTTATAAAATTGTTAAATTTGGGTATATTGTAAACTAGAATTTTGGAATTTATGGAAATTGATGAGAATAAATTATAGGAATGGTTTATATGACTTTGTTATGATATTTAGTGAATATTGTGGCCGCTAGATTCGTTTAAACAACAAGATATTGTATTAAAGCGGATAATTTTTGCTTATTAGGTTTTGGGAAAAATAGCTTTAAAGCGAATTTGAAGTTTTGGTGATTTTAACTTTTTTTAATATATATATTTAAGGTGTTGTGAAACCACGATTGATACGTTTTAGTTTTTCTCGATGGTTTGGCGTTTGTACGCCGACGTCGAGGGTTTTTAGGTTGATTTGTGAAAGCAACCATAGGTTTTGACCTATGTGGGATTCACGTGTCGTTTTGGTCATGAATCAGATTTTAATACGATACGGTGCTTTATGATATGTAGGTACCCCATGTGGACTTCGAGACGACAAGAAAGCGCGTGGCGACGTCGGCACCGGCGAACGAGGACCAGGTGAGTAGATTTATATCTACGGGGAGAAGTCGGGTGGATGGCGTATAGCACTCCCGCAGTTTGTGGTGATGCATATGAATATGTATACACACATATATATATTGTTTATACATTGTTTGAGTATAATGATGATAATATGGATATTTGGTGTTCTTAGATAATTAGTGTCGCGAAACCCTAGAGTAGTGGTCGCACCACACATCCACACACCAACCCATACTGGCATACTTTCTTCTTTCATCTGTGCTTACGGGATTATACAGTTATGTGTTCACATGGGTATGGGACTATGTGTTCACATACGGATTTGAGGATGATACTTGGGATTTATGATGAGTCGATGAGATTTGATTTTGAGGCCGTGAGATCGGTGATATAGCAGGGTTCGTATTTGAGATACGACATGACGTTGTAGCGGGTCCTTGACGTAGTGTTTCACACACGTGCATGCATACTCAGGCGGTATCAGTATTGTATTAGACGTAGATCAGTACCCCGATCATGATATTTGATAAAGAGGATGCCATGTGAATAGTATGAGGAATGTGATATTGACCCGTACCCATATTTAGGGATGCCGTACGACGGATTCGCGTACGAGCTATATTTTGATGATTGATCCGCACTCTTGACTTGGGATGTCTGATTATAGATAATGGTATCGAATATGATATTATTGAGGCGGGATCACCGAATAATATATATACAGGTATGTATATGGATCGACTCAGATGTTAGGAGGTTTCCTTACCTGTAGTCCAGCTTGTTAACTTAGTCCTTTAGTTTAGTTTAGTTGTTAGATTAGATTGGATTCTTACCTATTTCTAAAACTAACGAATCATGGGTATTTTAAAGGACAGCCCAAGGGATCCTACGGATATTTCAAAAGACGTATCTTTTCATAAAAACACCGTAGCCCCTATTTTCAAAACCCCATGATTCGTGTTATTTCAAAAGGCACCATTTGTAGGATTTATATTAGGGTAATGCAGTTTAGTTATCGTTGTGTCTAGTATTCCGTTCAATATTGCTGTTCGCTCCGCATCGCATACTTATGTTATAATTTCTTAATGCATTGTTGATATCATATTGTTAGGACACCAGCACCATTACCGATGATGCGTATGTACTACGTACACTTACTTGCCGGCTCACACACATCTTCATCGGTAATTGCCATGTCACGTACACCTTAGAAAATATTGTTGCTTAACTTAGCTTGATAGCCAGTAGTTTGACGTAATATTAGTGTACATACCTTATATGCCAGCTTAGATATTGTAGTTATTACTTGTCGCTTCATGCATACTGTTATTCATTCTCATGCTTATATTCATGGTTTTACATGCTATTGATGATTCGGATTTCCATGATATTTTCTGGATTTGGAGGAAAACCGCAAACATATATAAACTGATTTCTCTCTTTTTAAATAAAAGTGCGGTTTTTCCCATGATGTATGAGTCGTCCACCATGAGTTTGCTGATGGATTTCGAGACCCGATTCGAGGAGACGGATGAATCGTTTCGGGTACATGGTGGACCCGGTAAGGTACCCCGGGGCAAGAAGCGCGTGATGATGACGATGTGAGCCTGGCAAGGGAGCACTACCTACAGGTGATTTTACCCGACGCGTCGGATATCCGGAGGATACCGTCGTGGTCTTGAGATGGATGGTAGGGGCCGGTCTGGACTGACGGCGCCCTAGATATTGTGTTTGAGATATTGAGATACAGAGATTGTGATACAGAGATATCGAGATATTTGGACACTTGTTTTGTGTCGATGCTGGGCACTGTTTTATGCTGATTTTATTTATGGTACCTCACTTTTAAAATACAGAAATCTCACTGATTTATGAAAGCAGTTTCTTCAGTACATGCATTCTGTTTCATGCATTCATACATCATCCATATGATACATTGCTACCTGAGGCACTGACCCGGGCACATGGAATTACACTCGGGTTAGATATTTACCCTAGCCTTGTTATAGGCTGCATGTTATACATATATTTGAGGATATATTATGATCATTGACCTAGGTTGCGTTATTTATACGATTTCTGTGCGTAGATGTTTTTCTATTCACGAGTTGGCAACTCACCCCCGTTGTGCCCCAGTTTCTTGCAGGTTTGCCGTACAGGTTTCATTACTGCTTTGCGGGCATAGTTTCTTTCGGGTGATTTGCTAGTAGGTGGGTTTACTTGTATCGTACCCCCATTATATATCTTGTATATCATTATTCTGTTGTATCTAGAAGTTCTATCAACCAAACTTGTATTTATTTTGAGATAGAGACCAGTGATGTTATTCCTTTGACCTTAGAGTCGCGCGTTATATTTCTGTGGTTTTCTTGTGGTTTTGAGTTTCCTTTTGAATTTTGATCCTCGCCCTTGGCGTTGTATATTATTTTGCTTGTGTGGTTGTGACCGTCGATTGACGAAGAGCTAGCTCCCGCTTGGGGATGCCTTTTTTGATTTCGTATACTATTCACGTTGTATCCCGTTTGGGGGCCAGTATTTACAAAGGAGACTCTGCCGAAATTTTCAGTAAATATTTGATTTTTTTTTAAAAACGCATAATTCGGCTTATGCTTTTAAAACTACTTGATTTGAATTGGTTTTCCTTCACTCTACTACTTTTCTTGGTTTGGATTTCTGGGGTTTCGGTTTACTTAGATTACGTACGCCTCGAGACGTTCGTAGTTTAAGTGCCGGTCTTGTTCCGTACTTTTGGGGCATGACACTAAATTTCACAACAAAACCCTTATAATTTATTTATGTTATATATTTAAATTTTAATTTAATCTGTATTACATACTACTTATGAAAATGTCTTATTTGGTTTTAATAACATTTTATTATTTAATTAAATAATTTTATTTATTTCTAAATTTTCAGAATCTTATACATGATTTTTTCGATTTTTGTTTAATTAGGATATGTCGGTTTTGTTTGATGAAAATAGTGCACGACGTGAGTCTCGTGTTTTAAAAATACCGCAAGTGCACGGTGCGTTGAAGCAAGCCGGCAAGCACGGGTCAAACCACAGGGAGTGGATATCACGACATCAATTTGAGTTATAAAAGAAAGAGTTGGAGTTGGAGTTTGTCACGTTTTTACGATAATTAAATGAATAACGGTTTATGTTTGTTTAGGGAAAACATAGGCTAAGGTTTAGTATGGTTGAAATACGGCTTTTACCACCAACTCTCCGTTTCGATTCAAGATCCATTTTCAGTTTCTATTTGTAAAATTTCAAGAAAATAAAATATTATTTTTGGGAACTTTTATAATTAAATAATTTTATATTGAATATTTTAATAAGGCGGTATAATTAAATACCGATAAATTGGGAAAAATTTGGAAAATTATGGAAATTACGGAAAAGGGTGTTTTATGTGATTTATGAAAATTATGAAATTTTATGATTTATTATACACCATTTTAGTGCTAATCGTGATTAAATATCGCTAATCTCGCATTAATCCGGTTTTGTGCACATGACATGCACTAAGTCAATTTTAGCACCTGTTACATTTTATCATGGCCTTCTCTTTTTTTTATATATATATATATAGCATGGTTGTTGTTTTAATTGAGAAAGGAAAAAAAAAGAAAAGAAAAGAAAAAGGAAAAGTCAAAGGAGTATCATGATGACAAGAGGGATGGGCATGAGAGAGAGGGTGAGGGGTCAAACCTAGGCATGGCTTATTGTTTCTCTCTTCATCTCTTCACCATTTCTTCTCCCTCTTCACCCATGGAAACCCCCACCTCCCTCCTCCACTTTAAGCCTCAAAACACCCCCAAAACAAACCCAAAATCCCATCTCCATTTCACAAAAAGCATGCACAAGCTTAAGGGAAGCACATTGGACCAAGAAAAATCGAATTTTGAGGACTTTGGACAACTCAAGAAAATTCTTGAGTTGCCAATTGAGGTAATTTCTGCACCATTAGCATTATATTTCCATTACCTTAGTACCCATACAAGATTAGAAGTGTTTTGGTGCTGTTTAGTGAACTTTGAAAATTCCTAGTTAGGGTTTTGTGGAATTCTTGAGTAGTGATGTGTAATTGAGCTTAATAGAGGCCACACAAACCCCCTAGTGCTAGAATTCAGACCCAAACCTGAGACTTCACCCCAGAACGCGAACTTTGAATTTGTGCCGACAATGAAATTTTGAGAATTGTGATAAGAAAATTGAATCTGCTAACACCCGGAGACTTATAAAATTATTTAGCAAACACAGAGTAGTGTGCAGGCAGCTAGTATGCATCACCCAAGACCCCAGCCCCTGTACCCTCACCCAGGCCGCAAATAAATCCCCTCTAACCGTAATTTGCGGCCATACCTGGTCCATTTTGGTTCGTATTTGTTCTGTAGCTCCATCTCCAGTAAATTAGAACCCTCCTGTATGCAAAATGTCCCAATTGTCACCTGAGGAAAATCTGGAAGTGTTTTACTTAGTTGCTGAAATTGTTTTACGGCTTTTAATGAACTGGAAATTGGTTTTTAGGAATCTGGAGTGACTCAGGGACCTGGAAAATTATTTAGCGAAGACTGAGACTTGTGCAGGTGGCCAGAAGACTACTCCTGAAACCCTAGCCCCTAATTCATTACCGTGGCCGCAGATTTAGTCGTATTGGCTGCAAATTGCGGCTATGTTAGGATGAAAACTTGTGATTTTTGGTCTGTGGCATTGTTATCTGATATCTAGGGCAACCCCATATGCAAAATTTGCTAATTTTACCTGAGAAGAAATCTGGAGGTGGTTTTCCCAAGTTGTTGTTTCCGTATTTTGCGATTCTGAGACTTTTGATTTTGTATTTGGTTTTAATTCCGTCGTGAGGCATTCGAACGTCAACGACGAGGGTTAATTAGTTTTGTTTTGCATGGGAGACTATAGGTTTTAACCTATCGGTGTTTCGTGCGACCTTTTGGTTTTCATATGAGATTTCGTTTACAATGTCATGTGATATACATGTAGGTACCCTCGAGTGGGTCCGAAGCAACAAGGTTAGGCGTGGCGACATCGACATCGGCAAGCAAAAGTAGATGAGTATATTTATATCTACGGAGGAAGTCGGGTGGATGGCGTATAGCACCCCCGCAAAGTTATGAGAATGGATGTGATGTAATATAGATATACATTTATATGTTGTTGAGAGATATGAACACTTAGCAAGAGGAGCTTTAGGAGATCATGGTTCCAGTGTTAGCAAGAATTGATGAAAGAACTTTAGTGGATTTCTTAGTCACGAAACCCTAGAATAAAGATTTGCATACACGTACATACATTTACTCGCATACACTTACTCCGTTGTGCATATTGGGGACATATATATATATATTGGTATTCATATGTTTGGATGATAAGAATATTATATGATACTTGGGAATGAGTCGATATGATCGGGCATGATGCCGTGAGGTATTTAATATGTGACCGAGATATGTCATGATGTTATAGCGGGTCATTGGACGACGATACAATGTGGATGATGATACATATATGATAGTTGTCATATGATCGAGATATGAGATGAGATAGGTTATGATATTTATAATGGATCACTTGGGCGATGTATACTCCTATATGATAATATGTGTGGATGACATCGGATGGTAGGAGACTTTAGATCAGTAGCCAGATCATGATATTTTGATGATATTAGTAGTGTACTAGACTTAGATCAGTACCCCTGCTCACGATATGTGATGATGTGGATACCAGATGAATAATGAGATAAATGTGATATCTGACATGTACCTAGATTTGGGATGCCGTACGATAGATTTACCGTACGAAATATAGTTATGAGGATAGATCCGCACTCTTGACTCGAGGATGTCATATTATATATTGTATCGTACGTGATACTATAGAGGCGAGATCACCGACTACTATATATATATATATAGGTCGACTCAGACCTAGGTGGTTTTCCTTACCCTTTTGACTGGGCTCGAGTCATACTTGTTTTCAAATGCAGTGAATCGTGAGTACTTTAAAATACCAAACTGTATGACTCGTATATTGGGTAGGTTTATTCTTCAGTGTTGATGTTACTATATCACTTTCTATATATTCATGATGTTTCATCACATTGCATGCTTATGCATATGTTATCTGTAATTATTATTAAACCTGCTGTCAGGACACCGGCACCATTACCGATGATGCGTATGTTCCACGTACACTTGCTTGCCGGCTTACACTCATCATTATCGGTAATTTCCATGTCACGTACACTTTAGAAAATACTATTCATTGACATAGCTTACTAAGTTGATAGTTGCAATATGTTATAGCTTTCATATGCTAGTTTAACTATTGCATTCATTGCATGATATCAGATGCATTCATGTATTCATTGATTATGCAGTATTATGGAGATTTATGTCGGTTTTCACTATTTATTGACATGGTGACTTGATGATTTCGGATTTTTCTTGATATTTTCTGGATTTGGAAACCGCATGTGAAAGTTTTGTAACTGATGAAATATTTTAAAGAGAAAAATGCGATTTTCATTGATATGTTGAGTATTGTCCACCATGGTGTTTTCTCGGTTCTGAGATGTTTTCGAGACCCGATTCGAGGAGTTGGATGAACCGTCTCGAGTACATGGTGGGCCCGGTAAGGTATCCCAGGGCAAGAAGCTCGAGTTGTAGACAATGAGACCGACAGGAGAAGACTGCTTACCGGTGATTTTACCTGGTGCGGCGGATATCCGGAGGATACCGTTCGTGGTCGTGTGATTGATGATATGGGCCGATCCGGACTGACGGAGCCCGAGGTATTGAGATATTGAGATTTTGAGACACTGAGATATTGATATTTGAGACACTGCGATATTGATATTTGATGATACAGGCCAGTCCGGATAGCCGGAGCCTGAGATATTGAGATATTGAG
Organism: Agapanthus africanus; assembly: GCA_030015575.1. NCBI lineage: Eukaryota > Viridiplantae > Streptophyta > Magnoliopsida > Asparagales > Amaryllidaceae > Agapanthus > Agapanthus africanus. The sequence goes on from JASDDO010000029.1 coordinate 115,500,638, forward strand.
ATTTATGTTTTGTGTCGATACTTGATACTGATTTCTCTATTGATTTCATTGATGATACTCGATTTATATACATACATAAATCTCATTAAAGAAAGGAAACTGTTGTCTCATTCATGATTTATTCTGTTTCCATTGGTAATGCATTCATACATCATATATCTGATATGTTGTTATCTGAGACACTGACATGAGCACATGGTATTGCACTTATGTGTAGATGGATCAGGATTTTTATTTGAGGATGTTACTTGATATGACCTAGGATAGCGTCATGCATGCGATTTTCTACTTATAGATGTTTTCTACTCACGAGTTGGCAACTCACCCCCGTTGTGCCACAGTTTCTTATAGGTTTTGTCATACAGGTTTCGTTGCGGTTTTGCTGGCACACTGTTCCTTCCGGGCGATTGCTTTGGTAGGTGGGTTCTTTTGCATCAGGACCACCATTGTATATTTGTTATTTCAGTTGTATCTAGTAAAACTCCATCAAACAGACTTGTATATTTGATAGAGATAGATGACCAGTTTATATTCTTTCGACCTTAGAGTCGCGCACGGGATTATTATGGTTTTCCTCTGGTTTTCCTAATGAGGTTGTATTTTTATCCTGATTTTTATCCTCGCCCTTCGGCGTTGTATATTATATTTCTTGCGTGGTTGTGACCGTCAATTGACGAAGAGCTAGCTCCCGCTTGGCGATGCCTTTATTCATTATATATGCTTTATCAGGTTTGTACCCGTTTGGGGTCAGTTTTTATAAAGGAAACTCTGTCGAAATTTTCAGAAAAGACTTGAGATTTTAAAAATGCATACTTCGGCTTATGTTGTTAAACCTCTTGCTTTAAAAATTGGTTTTCCTTCACTCTACTGCTTTACTTGGTTTGGATTTCTGAGTTTTGGCTTACTTAGATTACGTACGCCTCGAGACGTTTTGTAGTTTAAGTGTCGGTCATGTTCCGTACTTCTCGAGTTGTGACAAAATTGGTATCAGAGCGTTAGGTTTTACCTTCTGAGTGTAGGATGACCCTTGGTTGATGGAGTAGGTGACTCAAGTAGAGTGACGTACCGTGTGTATGTTCCGCGGGATACTTACGATACGATACTCCGCTTATGAAACCTTAGGATGTACATTTCTTTGCACAGTATCATATTCATTCCTATGATCTATCCTCTTCAGTATCGGTTTATGGTTTTGTTACCATGGTTGTACGGGCAGAGAGAGCTACGGCTAGAGTTGCGGTCAGCATGAGCTCGTCACGGACGAGGACTGACCAGGGCATGAGTCCAAGGACATACGATTGCATAGAGGCGTCGTTTTATTGTTCTTTCGCGCCATGAGTGTTTGATGGGTCGCTTTTACGAGATTACTCGGACGTGCAGATCAGCACCAGAGGATTCAGCCACTGATAGAGGCCAGCCAGGATGTGATGACCGTTAAAGCACCGATTATACTTGATGTTTGAGGCACTGTTCAGCGTGCGGACGAATGGGCCTGTTGCTGCTGCGAATGAGGAGATATTTCCCCAGATATTTAGAGCTAATGCCGCATGAGTTATACTTCGAGATATTATAGAAGATCGCTAGTCACCAGAGATGAAAGACTAGGACAGGTGATTCATTGCCTACCCCGATGCGAGGTCATCAGATTGATTGATTCCAGCTAGAGACAACTTCACGTTGATCCGTTGAGAGTTGATATAGACGATCGAATGTCAGGAACCTATTTTCCAAGTTTAAAGTATTCGGAAAACAATGCAAGTAATTCTACGGACCCTCTAGAAGAATGAAACCCTGACTCGACATAATGACCATGTGAAAGCCTTTGAAACTTAAGGTTTATGGTAGTTCCACAGTGCCATTAGTGAGGCTTGGGTTTTCCCTTCTACGGTTGGTCCATAGGTGTTGTGGCATGTATTCGATACTATTAAACTATACCCAAGATGTTGAGCTCTTGGGGGATTATGGAGCCTTGACGAGTTGATCGAAAAGTCCGACTTCATTCGGATATCATGTGATGGGATGCATTGCTTGGGAGACTTCAGATACGAGTATAGCCGTTGGAGCGTAGTCCATGCATCCACGAAGAGACGAGTCCAAAGCAGTCGACAGTAGAGAAAAGTGGAGTAAGAGGTTCGTACGAGATCTTGATGAGATGACGTTGCACTCCGCCGACATCAGAAATGTGACATGCACAGATGCGTTATATATGGATATATCTTCCAGAAGGAGTCGTGATGAGTATACAGCCGTTTCGGAACAAGAAATAGATATAGTAAAGATGATGACTTCCAGGCAGTTCGGCAGAAACGAGATTGGGGAGAGACCTTGACAGGACCTGTTTGGAAATACTATACGAGAAGACTTGGACCCAGGATCAGTTGTATTATGCATACCCAGGAGACCAGAGTTCGGCATCATTGATGAGATATGTTATGAGCGACCATGATAATTGGCCAGAGATCTTTAGAGGATTATGCTAGAGTACTAGCCTCTGTACAGTTCGGTATAGGTGAGATCGGAAGAGACCCTGAGCAGGTTCTTCCCAGGACACTACTGCAATGAAATTTACACCGAGGATCAGATGTGTGACGTATATTCAGAGGACCAGAGACCGACGCCAGAGACGTGCCGCTTGATGAGTGGTCGTGCTAATTGACCGTGAGAGGACCAGAGGAGTAATAGAGCGGATCGTTTCCGTTAGTACATCGGACTAGGCCGACGAGCCGAGGGATTGCGAGATCGGTGATCTACAGAGAAATGAGGACCCAGAGACAGAAGACGCCAGACTGTGAACAGGAGGCAGCGGATGCTCTTGCTCTTCCAGTTTTGGACGTACCGACACTTTTCGATATTGTAGGAGGTGTACTTCAATGTCAATTGTTGCGATTCGCGTTTGTGATTCGAGTATCACACTTATATCGCTTGGATTTGAGTTTTGATGATTGAGATTTATGGTATTGTTTTCGTGCACCATGGCTGCACCTACTGAGTATTTACGTTTTGTGCATAGTTATTGCACTTGAGGTATGCTTTATACACCGTTGTGTGGATTTATGATTTGTGTAGGTTTATTGCACTTGAGTCAGTTTTGTGCCTTGGCTGCTCATGTGTATGATTTCAAGGATTGCATACAACTGATTTGATTTTTGTGCAGGTGTATGCACTCGATTTGGTTTTTGCACTCGGTATAGCTTACATATGCTTGCAGTGTATGGATACGTGTTTTATGCACGCAGTTGCACGTGTTTATGATTTTATACACCTTGGCACACTCGGTGTTGCTTTTTATACGCATTTGAGATATTGATGCATTTCTGTGCACTTGTTGCACCCGATTTGTATTTTTGTGCAGTTGTTGCACTAGGTTTTTACGCTGTGCATTGTTGCACCATATTGTATTTCGTGCACTGGATGCACTGTATTTGGTATTTCGTGCACTGGATGCACTGTATTTGGTATTTCGTGCACTGGATGCACTGTATTTGGTATTTCGTGCACTGGATGCATTGTATTTGGTATTTCGTGCACTGGATGTACCGTATTCGGCATTTCGTGCACTGATGCACTGTATTTGGTATTTCGTGCACTGGATGCACCATATTTGTATTTTTGTACGATTGTTGCACTGTATTGTATTTCGTGCACTGGATGCACCGGATTCATATTTCGAGCATTTGTTGCACGAGCTAGGTATTTTGTGCATTGGTTGCACCGGAATTATACTCCGTACCTCAGTTGCACCCGATTTATGTCTTTGAGCATTTGTGTTACCAGATTTGTGTTTTGTGCGCGTCTGCACTTGATGTTCGTTTTCATGCATGTTACTGCACTAGATATTTTTCACGGACTGACGCGCTTGGGTTGGATTTTTGCGCATATTAGGCGCTTAATATTGGATTTTGTGCGCATCGGATACCCTTGATTTAGATTTTATTCGTGCATGTTGGATGCACTTGATTTAGATTTTATTCATGCATGTTCGATGCCCTTGATTTAGCCTTCATTCGTGCATGACAGATGTACTTGATTTGGATTTTCGCGCATGTTGAGCGCATGATATGAGATATGGTTTTGTGCACACAGGATACACTCGATTGGGATTTCCATTCGTGCATGTTAGTTGTACTGGATTGAGATTTTGTGCACCCCAGTTGCACTCGACTTCGATTTGATGTCATTCGAGATGTTGATTTTGATTTCATGCCTAGGGTATGTATGAGATTTGACTTGTGCTTTCGGTGTAGTTTCCATGCACTTTTAGTATTTTGATTCGATTTTGGGCACACTGATGCTCTTGGTTGTAAGATTTTATACCGTGGTATACCTGATTGGATTGAGGTTTATTATATACCATCGATTTTGATTATGATATTTGATAGTATTTCCGTGCACTTTGTGCACTTGATTGGGATTCTTGCGCATATTTGGCGCGCGTGATGCGATTTTGGTTCACGCCAGATGCACTAAATCGAGATTATTCGTGCATATCAGATGCACCTGACTTTGCTGTCAGGCACACACGTTGCCTCTGACAGGTGTTTCGTGCACACCCATTGCACTTAGATATTGTTTCTGTGCACATGTATGGCACATTCATGGATTTTGATTTCCGTGCGCACCAGACGCACGTAGCTTTCATATGCACATTTTGGGATTGATTTCTTATGGAGCAGTATGTTTTTATGATATTTGCTATTTGTTTTCATACCGAGCAGGACTAGTCAGAGGACAGTACCTGGATATATTATGCATGCATTAATAGTTATCGAAGGGATTTCCAAAACGGGAGCTATAGTCTCAGTATTTACCTACGTGTCTGTGATTTCACGAAACATTTTATAAAGGAAACCCTTCTAAATTATTTTTAAAAAAAACGGCGGGACGTGCATATTAAACAAAAGATATATACATATATGTTTATTTTCTTACAATAGACGTCCGCCACTGTACAGTGTTATGCGCATCGCACACCAACATGAAAGGTTTGGCATGCATTTCCTACAGATGTCTACATGGATAGTTTTGATGTATATCATATTGGTTTCGTTTTGGATTTAACATTTGTGTCTTCACCATGGCTCCGATGATTGCGGGATGCTTGACGGAGTCTTGTTTTTTAGTTATCTGCTCATTGTTCATGTGCATGCATTGCGCTATGATACGATTTATGTATTGATGATTTCGGAGCCCCGACGACTTGGACTTTATGCTGAAATGTTTTAGTAATTGAGAGGTTTAAATTAAAATTCGGGGACCGAATTTCTTTAAGGGGGAAGATTGTAACATTTTAGGAAAATAAAATATTATTTTTGGGAATTTTTATAATTAAATAATATTATATTGAATATTTTAATAAGGCGGTATAATTAAATACCGATAAATTGGGAAAAATTTGGAAAATTATGGAAATTACGGGAAAGAGGGTGTTTTATTTGATTTATGCAAATTATGAAATTTTATGATTTATTATACACCATTTTAGTGCTAATCGCGATTAAATATCGCTAATCTCGCATTAATCCGGTTTTGTGGACATGACATGCACTAAGTCATTTTTAGCACTTGTTACATTTTATCATTGCCTTCTTTTTTTATTTTTTATATAGCATGGTTGTTGTTTTATTTAAGAAGGGAAAACAAAAGAAAAGAAAAGAAAACGGAAAAGTCAAAGGAGTATCATGATGACAAGAGGGATGGGCATGAGAGAGAGAGGGTGAGGGGTCAAACCTAGGCATGGCTTATTGTTTCTCTCTTCATCTTTTCACCATTTCTTCTCCCTTTTCACCCATGGCAACCCCCACCTCCCTCCTCCATTTCAAGCCTCAAAACACCCCAAAAACAAACCTAAAACCCCATCTCTATTTCATAAAAAGCATGCACAAGCTCAAGGGAAGCACATTGGACCAAGAAAAATCGAATTTTGAGGACTTTGGGCAACTTAAAAAATTCTTTGAGTTGCCATTTGAGCTAATTTCTGCACCATTAGCATTATATTTCCACTACCTTAGCACCCATACAAGATTAGAAAAGTTTTGGTGCGGTTTAGTGAACTTTGAAAATTCCTAGTTAGGGTTTTGTGGAATTATTGAGTAGTGATGTGTAATTGAGATTAGTAGAGGCCACACAAACCCCCTAGTGCTTGAATTCAGACCCAAACCTGAGACTTAACCCCGGAACGTGAACTTTGTATTTCTGCCGACATTGAAATTGTGAGAATTGTGATAGGAAAGCTGAATCTGTAACACCCGGAGACTTATAAAATTATTTAGCAAACACAGAGGAGTGTGCAGGCAACTAGTAAGCATCACCTATGACCCCAGCCCTTTACCCTTACCCAGGCCATAAATAAATCCCCTCTGGCCGCAATTTGCGGCCAGACCTGGTCCATTTTGGTTCGTATTTGTTCTGTAGCTCCATCTCCAGTAAATTAGACCCCTCCTGTATGCAAAATGTCCCAATTGTCACCTGAGAAAAATCTGGAAGTGTTTTACTTAGTTGCTGAAATTGTTTTACGGCTTTTAATGAACTGGAAATTGGTATTTTGGAATCTGGAGTGACTCGGGGACCTGGAAAGTTATTTAGCGAAGACTGAGAATTATGCAGGTGACCAGAAGACTACCCCTGAAACCCTAGCCCCTAATTCATTAACATGGACACAGATTTATTCGTATTGGCCGCAAATTGCGGCTATGTTAGGATGAAAACTTGTGATTTTTGGTCTGTGGCATTGTTATCTGATATCTAGAGCAACCCTATATGCAAAATTTGCTAATTTTACCTGAGAAGAAATCTGGAGGTGGTTTTCCCTAGTTGTTGTTTCCGTATTTTGCGATTCTGAGACTTTAGATTTTGTATTTGCTTTAAATTCCGTCGTGAGGCATTCGAACGTCAACGACGAGGGTTAATTAGTTGTGTTTGGCAAGCGAGACTATAGGTTTTAACCTATCGGTGTTTCGTGCGACCTTTTGGTTTTCATGTGTGATTTCGTTTACAATGTCTTGTGATATACATGTAGGTACCCTCGAGTGGGTTCGGAGCAACAAGGTTAAGCGTGGCGACATCGACATCGACATCGGCAAGCAAGAGCAGGTGAGTAGATTTATATCTATGGGGGAAGTCAGGTGGATGGCGTATAGCACCCCCGCAAAGTTGTGAGAATGGATGTGATGTAATATAGATATACATTTATATGTTGTTGAGAGATATGAACACTTAGCAAGAGGAGCTTTAGGAGATCATGGTTCCAGTGTTAGCAAGAATTGAAGAAAGGACTTTAGTGGATTTCTTAGTCACGAAACCCTAGAATAAAGATTTGCATACACGCACATACACATACTCGCATACACTTACTTCCTTGTGCGTATTGGGGACATATATATATACTAGAATTTATGCACGTGCGTTACACGTGTTTAAAAAATTTTGAGAAGGAAAGAAAGAGAAATGTAGAGGGTTTTAGAGTCTTATTTATTTATTTATTTTTAAAAAAGGGAAGGGATGATGTGGAGGGCTTGAGAGGTGAGAGAGATGGTGTGGAGGGCTTGAGAGGTGGGGATTTTTCTTCTTTTTCTATTTTTCTAGAAAAAAAGAAGAAGGGTGGAACTCTAACCAAGGGTATTTTCTTTATATATAGAGATATATTGGGAGAGATAATATGGAAGTTTCTAGATGAACAATTAATTTTTTTAATTGTTTTTCAAGAGAGAGAGATAGATGATGATGTGGAGGGCTTGAAAGATGAGAGAGATGATGTGGAGGGCTTGAGAGGTGAGAATTTTTCTCCTTTTTTTCTTCTTTTTTAGAAAAAAGGAGAAGGGTGGACCTTTAACCAAATATATTTGCATTATATATAGAAGATATATTGGTATTCATATGTTTGGATGATAAGAATGTTATATGATACTTGGGAATGAGTCGATATGATCGGGCATGATGCCGTGAGGTATTTAATATATGACCGAGATATGTCATGATGTTATAGCGGGTCGTTGGACGACGATACCATGTGGATGATGATACATATATGATAGTTGTCATATGATCGATATATGAGATGAGATAGGTTACGATATTTATAATGGATCGCTTGGGCGATGTATACTCCTATATGATAATATGTGTGGATGACATCGGATGGTAGGAGAGTTTAGATCAGTAGCCAGATCATGATATTGTTGATGATATTAGTAGTGTACTAGACTTAGATCAGTACCCCTACTCACGATATGTGATGATGTGGATACCAGATGAATAATGAGATAAATGTGATGTTTGATACATACCCAGATTTGGGATGCCGTACGATAGATTTACCGTACGAAATATAGTTATGAGGATAGATCCGCACTCTTGGCTCGAGGATATCATATTATATATTGTATCGTACGTGATACTATTGAGGCGAGATCACCGACTACTAAATATATATAGGTCGACTCAGACCTAGGTTATTTTCCTTACCCTTTTGACTGGGCTCGAGTCATACTTGTTTTCAAATGCAGTGAATCGTGAGTACTTTAAAATACCAAACTGTATGAATCGTATATTGGGTAGGTTTATTCTTCAGTGTTGCTGTTACTATATCACTTTCTATATATTCATGATGTTTCATCGCATTGCATGCTTATACATATGTTATCTGTAATTATTATGAAACCCTGCTGTCAGGACACCGACACCATTACCGATGATGCGTATGTTCTACGTACACTTGCTTGCCGGCTCACACACATCATCATCGGTAATTGCCATGTTACGTACACTTTGGAAAATACTATTTTTTGACATAGCTTGCTAAGTTGATAGTTGCAAAATGTAATAGCTTTCATATGTTAGTTTAACTATTGCATTAATTGTTGGGTTTCCTATGCACCAATTAAGGAGTATGGAAGCATCACACATGCCACTTAAAAAATTTAGAGGTGCAAAGCAAACAAAGCAAGGATCTTTACCTAGAATAAGCTAGGGTGACAACACTTTAAACATTATTTACACTAAGTGTAAGGAATACAACCTTTGTAGTCCTCTTTGTAGTGACTCCCAGGATCTTTGAGAGGTTGGAGATGCTTGGTAGTAAGCTCTTACGTCCATGATGATCCACCCGAAGTTCACTAGCTCCAAACTTGTAGCTCCACTTGATGCAAGAAAAAGATGAAGCTAAACACTTTAAACTAATTGGATAGATTAGAGTAAAGTGATGAAGTGGTGTGTTTTCTTTTATCAAAACTCTTTCTTTTTACCTCTTACTCACTTTGGAAGAACGTAGAGAGCAAGGAGGAAGAAGAAGATGAAGGCAAAAGCTTTTGTAAAGTGATAAGCTTGTGATGAAAAATAGAAAATATAGTATATATATTTTCTTTCTCTCATCCAACCATGGTTGCTATAATATCTAGATATTTAGTGAGTGAGTTAAAACCCAAAAGAAATAGTTAATCCAAGGCTAAAGGTTAGGTGAAGTGAGGTTAACTCAAAGAAGAGTGTAGAATTTTACAACCATGGATTAAACATTTCTTTTCTTTTGTTTTAAAACAAATCCAAATAAATATCCATATATTATAGTTCCATGTAAGTCTTATATTGCCTTCAAGTGTGTATCATCAACCATGATACTTTTGTATGCATGTATCCATGCACATCAACATGTGCATTCTTGCACATCATCATATGCATACATGCATGCATTCTTCCTTTTTAATAAAAAGAGTTTGAATAAAGAATAAGAATAAAACTAAAAGTCAAAATGTTAAATCAACAATTGATTTAACACTCCGGTCATATCACATACGACCCGACCAATAGAAAAACGCCCGATTAACATACTGTATCACATAGTCGTATTCAATCGGGTCCCCGCGCATATCTCATATGCACACAACATCTTTTCGCCTGGGCTAGGGAACTTCTGTGTGGGACTCTAAGACTCGTAAATACGCCGGAAGTGGGTGATGATCATATCAAACACCCACAAACCGCAAGCGGTCAGCTAAACGTAACGGCCACCCGGGTATTGAATGATCATAAGAAAACCAGCAAAGTTGTCAAAACTCCCGTCGAGCTATCTGGAAACACTTACCGTACAGTCCGGTCTCCTCGTCAAATATGTTGCATATCAAGTATGGGGATGGTGTCGTCGACCCCAATAACTCAATAAGTCATGCCGGTATATAGCTGATAATAGATCGAGAAACTACTGATAATGCTTATCAGTAAATCTCAGTAGCCCTGGCCAAGGACTTCCTGTTATAGCCAATCAAGCATAGCACAAGATCAACCCCAATACCGGGAGAGACGAAACCCCTCCTATCGCTCATTGCCTCCATGAGCCTCGGGACTGTACCCAAAGTCCACCTGTTTACAAGACTCAGTAGAGCCATGGTAGGGTGGAGATCAAAGTACAGTGGGAGGACACATAAGACTCTATGGCGATCTTGGGTCTACAGACTAACCTGTACCAGTGTCAACTGAGAACTGCAATCCGACGATAGATATAATACCATATAGGAGTTCTCGGCGAGTCCGATCAGTGTACCCGGTCTCACTGGGCACCCGTATACATTCTTTGGTGTCAGCACACCAGATGGATATGGGATCATCCATCGCCCATCATATGGGACAAGAATGGTATACTCTAGTCTGCTATGGAATATCGATGCCCTATCTCGATATACCCACGACTAGGAACAGTTCAAGGATACACTTATAAACTACACGTGCCCCACTAGTATGATCCGCATCATAGTCACAGTAGTCAAGCAAATATCCTGAGGGCTTTATCAACATGTGTAAATGAATAAAAGCATGATCAAATCAACATGTCAGATAAAGTAAACCAGATAACATAATATCATGTCGAGCAAGAAAGTATTCTATATATATACATGTCCAAGCATCCACTATACATATAATGGTCTCTAGGGCATACATATATCCAACAATCTCCCACTTGCACTAAGGCCAATTATTGGCCTATCTCATACTCAACATCTCAAAAAGTCGCTCATGCTGAGGCTGTGGAAGGGCTTTGGTGAGTGGATCCGCTGTGTTATTCTTTGTATCTACTCTCCGAATCTCGATCTCGTGGAGATCTATTATCTCCCGGATCAAATGATATCGCCTTAGGATGTGTCTGGACTTCTTATGGGACCTTGGTTCTTTGGCTAACGCCATAGCCCCATTATTATCACAATAAAACGGTATTGGATCAAGAATGGTTGGAACTACTCTTAGTTCCGCGATGAACTTCTTCATCCAGACGGCTTCCTTGGCAGCATCATTTGCAGCAATATACTCAGCTTCCTTCGTGGAGTCTGCAACGGTATCCTGTTTAGAACTCTTCCAACTAACCTCCCCTCCATTGAGGGTAAATACAAACCCTGAGATAGATTTGTTGTCATCCTTATCATTTTGGAAGCTGGAATCGGTAAAGGCCTCCATTTGGAGATCGCCATTACCATACACAAAGAACAATTCTTTAGTCCTTCGCAAGTACTTAAGAATGTTCTTCACTGCTATCCAATGTTTCTCCCATGGGTTGGATTGATACCTGCTTACTACAGCTAGTGCATAAGCTACATCAGGGCGAGTACATAACATTACATACATTATAGATCCTACGGCTGAATTGTAGGGTACAATGCTCATGCGAGCTCTTTCTTCATCAGTCTTCGGACATAAGTCTTTGGAGAGAGTGATTCCATGGCAAGCGGGCAAGGCACCACGCTTGGAATCTTCTATACTAAACCTTTTTAGGACGGTGTCAATGTACTTTGATTGGGACAATCCCAATAATCTCTTGGATCTATCTCTATAGATCCTTATGCCGAAAATGCATAAGGCATCACCCAGGTCCTTCATGGAGAACCTTTGTGATAAGAATAGTTTGACCGATTGTAGCATAGGAATATCATTTCCTATCAAGAGAATGTCATCCACGTATAATACGAGGAATGTGACAGTACTCCCTACAATCTTCTTATAAATGCTTGGTTCATCTATATTTTTGATAAAATCAAACTCTTTGATTGTATCATTAAAACAGATGTTCCAGCTCCGTGAGGCCTGCTTTAATCCATAAATGGATTTAAGTAATCTACATGCTTTCCCGTTGCTCCCACTGTCAATGAAGCCCTCTGGTTGATCTATAAAAACGCATTCTTCTAAATCACCATTTAGAAATGCAGTTTTAACGTCCATCTGCCAGATTCATAATCATGGTAAGCAGCAATAGCAAGTAGGATCCGAATGGATTTAAGCATTGCTACTGGAGAGAAAGTTTCATCATAGTCCAGTCCTACTCTTTGACGAAAACCTTTCGCTACAAGCCTTGCTTTAAAGGTCTCTACCTGTCCATCTACACCAATCTTTCTTTTAAAGATCCATTTGCACACAACGGGTTTTATCCCAGGAGGTGCAACGTCCAAAGTGTAGGGTTACTAGGCACTCTAACAAGGTTCTACAAGGCATCTACCATGCCCGATTTAAAATTTAGCCGTGCCGAACAACCCTAAACAAGTTCTTTAAACTAGAGATTAGGGGAAAACTAGCAAGTTAAACACTTTAACACTAAGTGAAAGTGATTACAACCTTTGTAGATCCGGTCCTTCGCTTCTAAAGATCTGTGTGGACGTCCCTTCGCTGTGATCATCGTGATCCTGGACCCTAGCGATGGTTTCCTCGGAGAAATGAACGGGCTAGGACGTTGACTTCGAGGCTGAAGATGATCTACGTCGAGGAGACTCAAACTCAAGCTCCATCTTCACTAGGTCAAGAACTTTGGGAAGAGAACACCCTAAACTAAATGGCAAGTAGTAGAGTATGGTGAAATAGGAAGTGGGTTCACTTTGGATTTTGATTTCTGTAACGACCCGCAAAGTACGGAAGGCAACCGGCACTTAAGTTACGAAACGTCTCAAGGCGTCCGTAACTAAGTAAGCCGAAGCCCAGAATACAAAACCCATTTCAAATCTTTTAGAGTGAAGGAAAACCAATTTATTTAAGCATTTTACTCCATTACCACATTAAATTCCCCTTTTTAAAATATCCTTCCTTTTCCCAAAATTCCTGCAGAATTTTATTTGTAAAATCAGCCCCAAACGGGTGCAAGCAGAATATAAATGAATACATGAATATGGCATCCTCATGCGAGAGCTAGCTCTTCGCCTCAAGGCGGTCACAAATCCCACGCAATGTAAAATGACAATGTGCATAAATAAATATGAAGCATAAGAAATAACATGTCGGCTCAAGTGAGCTCGACTCTAGATATATCATAAAATAAATCCCCAAGTCTCACAATCTCACCTCTAGGTCAATATACAGTAATCCAAATAAGACAGGTACAACTGAAATAATAGTATCAGTAGATGGAGTGTTCTAGATACAACAAATATATAAGGTGGCACAAAATGATAATAACCCACCTATGAGCAAAAGCCTCGAGTCCAGGCCAAAAGTGCAAAAGAAGCAAAAGTATCCGCCGCTACAGTGCTGACGGAATAGACCTGCAGAAAAGCTGTGGCACAACGGGGGTGAGTTGCCAACTCGTGAGTAATAAATAACATCTACTAAGTCTATCGTATGCATGCACACAAGTGTCCGGGCATCCCTAAAACAGGTATGGCTACATATACTAGCAGGTATGTATGCACCAACAGTATACTAGCAAGTATATATGTCACATGGATGCAATAACAGGTATGTATGCCACATGAAAGTACTATCAAGTATGTATGAGAATTATTCCTTCCTTGTTTTGAAACTTCCTTTTTAAACATCAGCATAATATCCAAGAAATCGGTAAAATCTGTGTCCAGCAACGACACCTCAAAACTGTCCAAATCTCATATATCTATGTCCAGTATCTCTGGCCTCAGCCATCCGGCTGATCCATATCAAATATCCAAATCTCAATCCAGCGGCCACGGTCGGTATCCTCTGGATATCCGCCGTGCCAAATGAAGTCACCGGTAGGTAATCCGTCCCCTGCCAGGCTCAACGCCATCTCCTGCGATCTTCTTTCCCCGGGGTACCGTACCGGGCCCACCATGTACCCGAGACGGTTCATCCACCTCCTCAAAACGGGTCTCGAAAACCACAACAAAACTCATGGTGGACGACACTTTACATCACTAGAAAACCGCAAATTTTATATTTTAAAAGGTTATAAGTTTGAAATCTTGCGGTTTTCCCCCGAAATCCAGAAATATCATAAATCTCATGAAATCATAATAAATGCATATGTCGATGGTTATGAATGGTTATGGTATCAATTTGCAATGTATGATTTATACTAGGCATGAGCAGTTGATATGATAATACATATGCACGAGTATGGTAATTCTTACGGTTTCACTCTAAATACTTATTGCAGTATCACATTTCTAGGCAATTAACATGTTTCAGATTTATAGTTATCTAGTGTCATGACATAGCAATTATCAGGGTGTGTGTGTCCACAAGAATAGTGCTCGTGCTGCATATCAGCCTTGGTAATGGTGCATGTGTCCTATAAATGAGTTTGCGTATAAGGAACATCATATAGATCCTAACTGCAGCAATTATCATGCAAGTTTTATTATTATTATCCCAATGTCACAAGTAATATCAAGTTTACTAAATCTATCGGGCGACTCACGCCATCCAAACGATTGTCCCCGTAGATGTTAAATCTACTCACCCGTGATCCCGTGCTAAGTGTGTCCGACCACCTGCTTTTCTTTCTCCGCTGCGCTTGAAGTCCCCGCCGGCGAACCTAGAATTTACAAAAGTCACCACATAAGGAAAAATCCAGCAAAACGCGATATATCGATAAAAAGGATACGCGTGCGTGAAACTAAACGCGCGTGCACACGACACGACGCGACGCACACAAACCCACAAGAACCTAAACCGACACGCTGTGTCGCGCAGTGCGCCACAGAACCATGCGTATCACGCGCGTGTCGCATGAGACTTAAAACATCGGAAATATGCAACTAGCTCCAGATTTTGCCTCTGGACCCAAATCAAAAAGTTACAGATACCAACACACTAACCTACCCAGAAGGACCCTACACCCAAAATCCCCACACCCTACCCCCTACTCTGGCCGCAATTTGCGGCCAGAATGATTAAACCGGCGGCCGTGAGGGGAGTTGGGTTCCCGTGCTCTGTGTGTGTGTTTCTACTAGTCTCACCATGCTACCGTCTTCACAATTTTATTCTGAAGATCTCGGGTCAACAGCAGATCCAACAGAGGCTAAAAAGTCACTAAAACTGCTAAATTACGCCAAGTCGGGTAAAACGGGTGTCTTTGCGAAATCTGGGGCAATCCTCTGGTTTACTGGCCTCAATAGTACCTAAAAGGGCTATTCTAACTAATACTACCTTTACTTTGCGAAAATTCCCCTTAATTCACCCAAAATCACAACTAAGCATGAAATAAGCACTAATAAGCTAGATTACCATCATTTTAGCGATTTAAGGCTATCCATCTAATTTAACGACACTACTAGGCTAAAACAGACTAATTAACACCAAAAAGGGTTCATTAAACTACAAGCACTCTAAACTAACTAAATTTAACATCACTACACAATTCTAGCATGAAAACTCCATTAAAACACTAAACTAGCCAAACAAACACGTAATCTACACAATATGGAAAAAGTTTAGGAGTTATACCCCCTAAGAACCTTGCAAACAAGGAGAAGAAGAGGAAGGAGAGTCGCTGCAGCTGTTGCTGAAATGTGCTGGAGCTGTTGCTGTTGTTGCCGAAATGTGTTGATGCAGATGCAGGATTGTGGTGTTATGTTGATGTAGTTGTGTTGGGGCTGATAATGTTGCTGCCTCAGCTGATGTTGCTGGTGCTGGAAATAGAGCTGAAACTGGGCTGTTTTGTGGTGTTTTGGTGCTGAATTGTGGCTGAAATGATGATAAATGGGGCTGATGTTGTGTGGTGTTGGGGCTGATAATGTTGCTGCCTTAGCTGATGTTGCTGGTGCTGGAAATAGAGCTGAAGCTGGGCTGTTTTGTGGTGTTTTGGTGCTGAATTGTGGCTGAAATGATGATAAATGGGGCTGATGTTGTGTGGTGTTGGGGCTGATAATGTTGCTGCCTCATGTTGCTGGTGCTGGAAATAGAGCTGAAGCTGGCTGTTTTGTGGTGTTTTGGTGCTGAATTGTGGCTGAAATGATGATAAATGGGGCTGATGTTGTTGTTTAGGAGGCTGATTTGAGCTGGAGTTGGGCTGATGTGTTGGTTTTGAGGGCTGATGATGTGTTGCTGCAGTGGCTGCTGTTTTTTTTGTGAAGTTTGCTGGCTGTAGCAGTAGCTACTGTTGCATTAGGGGCTGAGGTTGGTGATGGTGCTGCTGCTAGTGCAGCTACTGCTGAGCTAGGATTTAGGTAGGTATGGTTGCTGATGTTGTGGCTGAAGTGGGGCTGATGTGGTTGAGATGAGGATATATGGATGATAGTTTGAGCTTATGGCTGTTTTGGGGGCTGAATTGATAAAGTTTTGGGCTGAAAATGTAGTATGAGTGAGAGAGAGGTGATAGGATTTTGAAGTGAGGTGAGGGGACTTATCCTTAAACTCCCTTTCCAAACCAAAAGCCATCATGACACATCACATCCCTCACTCCCTCCCTAAGTCAACCTTAAACTCACTAATTACCCATGGTCAAGACCAACCATCCACCATTTTAAACTAATGAGCTCTGAACAACCCAATTAACTTAACCAAGGACCTAACCCACCATGGTTAATTTAAACATGGCTAACCCACAAGCTCAAATATATGGCAAACCCTAATCTTAATCCATTTAACGTGCACAAGTGTGTGTGGTCGAGATAAAATTCCACAAAAATAACCATAAACCCAGATAAATTATTAGAACCCCGTTTTGGTAAACTTTTTACCAAAAACCCCACATTAACACTTAATTACAACTAACCCTAAACTCAGGTGTTACAGTCTTCCCCCCTTAAGAAAATTCGTCCCCGAATTTTAAAATATCCAACTACGCATACCTTCAAAAAGATGAGGGAATTCCTTCCACATCTCTCCCTTGGCCTCCGAAGTGTTCTCCTAGCTGCTCGGGCTGCGCCAAAGAACTTTCACGGACGGCAGGACCTTTGATCGAAGTTCTTCACTTGCCGATCCAATATCTCAACTGGCTGCACGGTGAACGAAAGGTCCGTCTCAAGCTGAACTTTTTGATGTTGAATCGTGTGGGAAGGGTCATGAAGATAACGGCGTAGCATCGACATGTGGATGATGGATGAACATCTGAAAAGCTGGGTGGAAGAGCCAAACGATATGCAACAGCGCCGACACACTCGAGGATCTCGAAGGGACCTACGAATCTAGGGCTAAGCTTCCCCTTTCGCCCAAAACGCATCACGCCCTTCATCGGAGAGACTCTCAGAAAAACATGGTCGCCAACTGCGAACTCTAATCTGCGACGGGGCCTGTCCGCATATGATTTCTGTCTGCTCTGAGCTGCTCTCATCCGGTCTCGAATAAACTGCACTTTCTTGGTCGTCTCCTGCACAATCTGCGGCCCGAAAATTCTGCTCTCGCTCACTCGGTCCAATAAACGGGCGATCTACATCTCCTCCCATACAACGCCTCGAAAGGTGCCATTTGAATAGTATCCTGGAAGCTGTTATTTACGAGAACTCCACTTGAGGTAAATGAACGATCCCGGCTACCGCCGAAGTCTAAAACGCACGCTCTGAGCATGTCCTCGAGAGTCTGAATGGTCCGCTGTGACTGTCCGTCGGTCTGCGGATGGAATGCTATGCTGAAGCTCAAACGAGTGCCCAAAGCCTCCTGAAGTCTCTGCCAAAGTCGGCTGGTGAACTGGGTGCCTCGATCTGACACGATATAAGTCGGTACGCCATGCAACCGCACGATCTCGTCGATGTAAAGCTGGGCATACTGAGCGAAGCTGAAAGTGGTCTTCACTGGCAGGAAGTGAGCCGCTTTCATCAATCGATCTACGATCACCCAGATGGAGTCGTACCCTCGACTGGTCCTGGGTAGACCCACAACGAAATCATTCGAAATCTGCTCCCATTTCTACTCCGGAATGGGTAACGGACTGTAGCTCTCCTGCGGGCCTCTGGTGCTCGGCCTTGACTTGCTGACAAGTCAGGCATCTCGATACGAACTCCGCGATGTCCCTCTTCATTCCGTCCCACCAGTAGTCTCTCTCATATCATGGTACATCTTGGTGGAACCGGGGTGGACACTATACACCGATCGGTGTGCCTCCTCAAGAATATCGCGCCGCAATCGATCAGCATCTAGTACACACAGTCTAGATCCAAATCGTAATATCCCATGATCATCAATCACGAACTTGGAAAATCTGCCCTGTCCCATCTGTGCCATGATCTCTGAACAACGGTCATTACTGCGCTGTGCCTCATATATACGGTCAAGCAACCTGTGGGCATGCACGAACATGCGCGAGCTGTCCCCCTGTCTGAGTGAACTCGAACTCAACTCGGCTGTCGCATAAAATCTGCCAATCTGCGATGACTGCCTCTGCACTGCGCGCAAATAGGATAGACTACCCCCGGGCCTTCTGCTCAAAGCATCCGCTACCACATTCGCCTTGCCCGGGTGTATAAAGATCTCACAGTCATAGTCTTTCACCAACTCCATCCATCGACGCTGTCTGAGGTTTAGGTCTCGCTACTAAAATATGTATTTTAAGCTCTTGTGGTCTGTGAATATTTGGTACGACTCGCCATATAGGTAATGTCGCCATATCTTCAGTGCAAAGACCACTGCAGCCATCTCCAAATCATGAGTGGGGGTAGTTCTGTTCGTGTTTCTTCAATTGTCGCGAAGCATACGCGATTACCCGGTCATGCTGCATCAATACGCATCCTAACCCTACTCGTGAAGCGTCACAGTAGACCACAAATCCGCCTGATCCCGAAGGCAAAGAGAATACCGGCGCCGTAGTCAAACAAGTCCGTAGCTGCTGAAAACAGTGCTCGCACTCCTCCGTCCAAACGAAAGGAACTCCCTTCCGGGTCAAACGGTCACAAGGTGCAGCTATACGGGATAAGTCCTGAACAAAACGCCTTGTAGTAGCCTGCCAGGCCTAGAAAACTACGGATCTCAGTACCGATGTAGGTCGGGGCCACTGCTGAACAGCCTCAATCTTCTTCGGGTCCACACATATGCCGTCTCTCGTAATCACGTGACCCAAGAATCCGACGCTGTCCAGCCAGAATGCACACTTGGAGGACTTCGCGAACAGCTGGTGCTCCCTCAGAGTCTGTAACGTAATCCGCAGGTGCTGCTCGTGCTCCTCTCGCTCCGGGAGTACACCAAAATATCGTCGATGAACACGATGATGAACAAGTCAAGATACGGCCTGAAGGTACGGTTCATCAAATCCATAAATGCTGCGGGGGCGTTGGTGAGTCCGAACGACATCACCAGAAACTCATAATGGGCCATAGCGTGTATGGAAGGCTGTCTTCGGTATATCCTCCCGTCGGACTCGCAGTTGGTGGTATCCTGATCGTAAATCGATCCTCGAAAAATAACCTGCACCCTGGAGCTGGTCGAACAAATCATCAATACGTGCAACGGATATCTGTTCCGAACGGTCACCTTGTTCAGCTGGCGGTAGTCGACACATAAGCGCAAGCTTCCGTCCTTCTTCTTGACAAACAGGACCGGAGCACCCCATAGAGAAACGCTGGGCCGAATAAGTCCCTTATCTAGCAAATCTTGCAGCTGAACCTTCAACTCTCTAAGCTCCGCCGGGGCCATCCGATAAGGCGGTATAGAAATAGGCCCCGAGCCGGGAATCAAATCGATACAGAACTCGACATCACGCTCAGGTGGCAGTCCTGGCAGCTCATCAGGGAAAACATCGGGGAACTCGCATGCAATCGGAACCTGGTCCAATGGAACATCTGTAGCTCTAGTATCGCATACACAGGCTAGAAATCCCCGACATCCCTTTCTCAATAGATGATCAGCGCGAAGAGAAGAAATCAATATGTGAGGGGCGGCACCACGGTCCCCCTGCACAACAAAAACCGACTCGCCGGGAAAACAAAATCTAACTGTCTTCTCGCGGCAGTCCACCGACGCATAGCACATGGCTAACCAATCCATGCCCAAAAGAACGTCGAAGTCCAACATCTCAAGAAGGATCAGGTCGACGGGCAGCTCTCGCTCGCCAATACGAACGGTACAGGATCGGAACACGTGTCTAGCAATAAATGACTCTCCCACAGGAGTGGTCACCACAAGTGGCTGATCAAGTAAACCGGACTCTCTACCCAAACTCGGCACAAAGTTTGTGGAAACGTATGAGTGCATGGATCCGGGATCAAACAACACGTGTGTATCAACAGAGCATGCTGATAGGGTACCTGTAACGACGGCATTGGATGCCTGCGCATCCTGGGGTGTCAATGCAAATACTCGGGCCTGACCTCCTCCAATAGCGGGCTGACCTCGGCCTCGGCCTCTGCCTCCTCGTCCTCTCTGGATCGGTGCGCCGCGTCCACGACCTCTGGGTGCACCTAACTGGCATGAAGTATCGCCTGTGGCAGGTAGTAGAGCTCTCTGAGGAGGGGGCGGTGATGGAGGTAGAGTCACATGCGGAACTGTCGCCGCTCCCTGTCGTCTCACTGGACAATCTCTAATACGATGGTGCAGACTCCCGCATCTAAAGCACCCTGGCGACGACTGCTGTCCCTGCGTATACGATCCGTACAGCTGACCTCGTCCGAACCCTCTGCCGGCCCTATCTCTCGGAATGAATCTGGCATGCTGTCTCTGATCTGGTGTGCCGGTACGAATCCTCTTCAGCCCGGGAACGGCCGACGTCGCTGAAATACGTGTCTCTATCCGCAACGCCGTATCCATAGCTGCTGAGTAGGTATCGAAGTGCTGGGCGCCAATGGCAAGGTATAGCTGGGCATCCAGTCCCTGTATGAACCTCTTCACCCTCTTCGCTTCGGTATCCACCAGATACGGAGCATATCGGGACAACTGTGTGAACCGGACGTCATACTCAGACACCGTCATACCAGGTGTCTTGACTAAGGCCTCGAAACTACGAGCTCTGGCGTCGCAAACGCTCTCTGAGAGGAAACGGGCAAGGAAAACTGCTGTGAACTCGGTCCAGGTCATGGGCGGTAGACCTGCAGCTCGACCTCTCAGAACTGACTCCCACCATATCTGTGCGAGACCCTCTAGTAGGAAACTCGCAAGCTCTACCCAACGATCATCAGAACATCTCAGCGATCGGCAGACCCTGGCCAAGCTATCAAGGAACGTCTGCGGGTCCTCTGCTGCATCGGTACCCGTGAAAACTGGAGGTCTTAACCTCATGAACTCCTGTAGCAAAACCGGGATGGTCACGGCGGTAGTAGTAGTAGGAGCAGGTATCATAGTAGTCTGGGATGTAGTAGGTGCGTCCTCCGGCCTCGGTGTACGACTGACTGCAACTAGGGATCCTACCATCTGACGGAGCTCCTGCATACTCCCCATCATCTGTCGCAACTCCTCCATACCAGCCTCAAGTCTATCCATACGGCCTGGGGAAGGTGGATCGGTCTGTCCTTATGGCGTAGGCATACCACCCTGCTCAGTCCTAGTCTCGGATGAGCCAGCTCGAATCTCGTCTCGGGCGGCAGCCCTCTGCGCTCTGGTAGCCCTCTGTGGCATAGTGACTGGTACAGGAAACAGGACAATAAGAACGATGCAAGAGAATCACAGGATAGATGGAATCTAAGAAGGAATTTCAAGCAAGTATGTCCTAAAGTCACCTAGGCGGAGTACCGCATCGCAAGTATGCCGCCGACATACGTACGCTACGCTACCCTGCTTAAGTCACTTACTCCATCTACTAAGGGTCATCCTATACTCGGAAAGGTGAAACCTATCGCTCTGATACCAACTTTGTCACGACCAGCAAAGTACGGAACGCGACCGGCACTTAAGTTACGAAACGTCTCAAGGCGTCCGTAACTAAGTAAGCCGAAGCCCAGAATACAAAACCCATTTCAAATCTTTTAGAGTGAAGGAAAACCAATTTATTTAAGCATTTTACTCCATTACCACATTAAATTCCCCCTTTTAAAATATCCTTCCTTTTCCCAAAATTCCTGCAGAATTTTATTTGTAAAATCAGCCCCAAACGGGTGCAAGCAGAATATAAATGAATACATGAATATGGCATCCCCAAGCGGGAGCTAGCCCTTCGCCTCAAGGCGGTCACAAATCCCACGCAATGTAAAATGACAATGTGCATAAATAAGCATGAAGCATAAGAAATAACATGTCGGCTCAAGTGAGCTCGACTCCAGATATATCATAAAATAAATCCCCAAGTCTCACAATCTCACCTCTAGGTGAATATACAGTAATCCAAATAAGACAGGTACAACTGAAATAATAGTAGCAGTAGATGGAGTGTTCTAGATACAACAAATATATAAGGTGGCACAAAATGATAATAACCCACCTATGAGAAAAAGCCTCGAGTCCAGGCCAAAAGTGCAAAAGAAGCAAAAGTATCCGCCGCTACAGTGCTGACGGAATGGACCTACAGAAAAGCTGTGGCACAACGGGGGTGTGTTGCCAACTCGTAAGTAATAAATAACATCTACTAAGGCTATCGTATGCATTCACACAAGTGTCCGGGCATCTCTAAAACAGGTATGGCTACATGTACTAGCAGGTATGTATGCACCAACAGTATACTAGCAAGTATATATGTCACATGGATGCAATAACAGGTATGTATGCCACATGAAAGTACTATCAAGTATGTATGAGAATTATTCCTTCCTTGTTTTGAAACTTCCTTTTTAAACATCAGCATAATATCCAAGAAATCGGTAAAATCTGTGTCCAGCAACGACACCTCAAAACTGTCCAAATCTCATATATCTATGTCCAGTATCTCTGGCCTCAGTCATCCGGCTGATCCATATCAAATATCCAAATCTCAATCCAGCGGCCACGGTCGGTATCCTCTGGATATCCGCCGTGCCAAATGATGTCACCGGTTGGTAATCCGTCCCCTGCCAGTCTCAACGCCATCTCCTGCGATCTTCTTGCCCCGGGGTACCGTACCGGGCCCACCATGTACCCGAGACGGTTCATCCACCTCCTCAAAACGGGTCTCGAAAACCACAGCAAAACTCATGGTGGACGACACTTTACATCACTAGAAAACCGCAACTTTTATATTTTAAAAGGTTATAAGTTTGAAATCTTGCGGTTTTTCCCCGAAATCCAGAAATATCATAAATCTCATGAAATCATCATAAATGCATATGTCGATGATTATGAATGCTTATGGTATCAAATTGCAATGTATGATTTATACTAGGCATGAGCAGTTGATATGATAATACATATGCACGAGTATGGTAATTCTTACGGTTTCACTCTAAATACTTATTGCAGTATCACATTTCTAGGCAATTAACATGTTTCAGATTTATAGTTATCTAGTGTCGTGACATGGAAATTAGCAGGGTGTGTGTGTCCACATGAATAGTGCTCGTGCTGCATATAAGCCCTGGTAATGGTGCATGTGTCCTATAAATGAGTTTGCGTATATGGAACATCATATAGATCCTAACTGCAGCAATTATCATGCAAGTTTTATTATTATTATCCCAATGTCACAAGTAATATCAAGTTTACTAAACCTATCGGGCGACTCGCGCCATCCAAACGATTGTCCCCCGTAGATGTTAAATCTACTCACCCGTGATCCCGTGCTAAGTGTGTCCAACCACCTGCTTTTCTTTCTCCACTGCGCATGAAGTCCCCGCCGGCGAACCTAGAATTTACAAAAGTCACCACATAAGGAAAAATCCTGCAAAACGCGATATATCGATAAAAAGGATACGCGTGCGTGAAACTAAACGCGCGTGCATACGACACGACGCGACGCGCACAAACCAACTAGAACCTAAACTGACACGCTATGTCGCGCAGCGCGCCACAGAACCACACGTATCACGCGCGTGTCGTACGAGACTTAAAACATCGGAAATACGCAACTAGCTCCAGATTTTGCCTCTGGACCCAAATCAAAAAG
This sequence comes from Agapanthus africanus, assembly GCA_030015575.1. Lineage (NCBI taxonomy): Eukaryota > Viridiplantae > Streptophyta > Magnoliopsida > Asparagales > Amaryllidaceae > Agapanthus > Agapanthus africanus. Next base: position 115,524,723 of record JASDDO010000029.1, read on the forward strand.
TTACAGATACCAACACACTAACCTACCTAGAAGGACCCTACACCCAAAATCCCCACACCCCACCCCCTACTCTGGCCACAATTTGCGGCCAGAACGATTAAACCGGCGGCCGTAAGGGGGAGTTGGGTTCCCGTGCTCTGTGTGTGTATTTCTACTAGTCTCACCAAGCTACCGTCTTCACAATTTTATTCTGAAGATCTCGGGTCAACAACAGATCCAACAGAGGCTAAAAAGTCACTAAAACTGCTAAATTACGCCAAGTCGGGTAAAACGGGTGTCTTTGCGAAATCTGGGGCAATCCTCTGGTTAACTGGCCTCAATAGTACCTAAAAGGGCTATTCTAACTAACACTACCTTTACTTTGCCAAAATTCCCCTTAATTCACCCAAAATCACAACTAAGCATGAAATAAGCACTAATAAGCTAGATTACCATAATTTTAGCGATTTAAGGCTATCCATATAATTTAACGACACTACTAGGCTAAAATAGACTAATTAACACCTAAAAGGGTTCATTAAACTACAAGTACTCTAAAGTAACTAAATCTAACATCATTACACAATTCTAGCATAAAAACTCCATTAAAACACTAAACTAGCCAAACAAACACGTAATCTACACAATATGGAAAAAGTTTAGGAGTTATACCCCCTAAGAACCTTGCAACCAAGGAGAAGAAGAGGAAGGAGAGTCGCTGCAGCTGTTGCTGAAATGTGCTGGAGTTGTTGTTGTTGTTGCTGAAATGTGTTGATGCAGATGCAGGATTGTGGTGTTGTGTTGATGTAGTTGTGTTGGGGCTGATAATGTTGCTGCCTCAGCTGATGTTGCTGGTGCTGGAAATAGAGCTGAAGCTGGGCTGTTTTGTGGTGTTTTGGTGCTGAATTGTGGCTGAAATGATGATAAATGAGGCTGATGTTGTGTGGTGTTAGGGCTGATAATGTTGCTGCCTCGGCTGATGTTTCTGGTGCTGGAAATAGAGCTGAAGCTGGGCTGTTTTGTGGTGTTTTGGTGGTGAATTGTGGCTGAAATGATGATAAATGGGGATGATGTTGTGTGGTGTTGGGGCTGATAATGTTGCTGCCTCAGCTGATGTTGCTGGTGCTGGAAATAGAGCTGAAGCTGGCTGTTTTGTGGTGTTTTGGTGCTGAATTGTGGCTGAAATGATGATAAATGGGGCTGATGTTGTTGTTTTGGAGGCTGATTTGAGCTGGAGTTGGGCTGATGTGTTGGCTTTGAGGGCTAATGATGTGTTGCTGCAGTGGCTGCTGTTTTTTTTGTGAAGTTTGCTGGCTGAAGCAGTAGCTACTGTTGCATTAGGGGTTGAGGTTGGTGATGGTGCTGCTGCTTGTGCAGCCACTGCTGAGCTAGGATTTAGGTAGGTATGGTTGCTGATGTTGTGGCTGAAGTGGGGCTGATATGGTTGAGATGAGGATATATGGATGATGGTTTGAGCTGATGGCTGTTTTGGGGGCTGAATTGATAAGGTTTTGGGCTGAAAATGTAGTATGAGTGAGAGAGAGGTGATAGGAGTTTGAAGTGAGGTGAGGGGACTTAACCTTAAACTCCCTTTCCCAACCAAAAGCCATCATGACACATCACATCCCTCACACTCTCCCTAAGTCAACCTTAAACTCACTAATTACCCATGGTCATAGCCAACCATCCATCATTTTAAACTAATGAGCTCTAAACAACCCAATTAACTTAACCAAGGACCTAACCCACCATGGTTAATTTAAACATGGCTAACCCACAAGCTCAAATATATGGCAAACCTTAATCTTAATCCATTTAACGTGCACAAGTGTGTGTGGTCGAGATAAAATTCCACAAAAATAACCATAAACCCAGATAAATTATTAGAACCCCGTTTTGGTAAACCTTTTATCAAAAACGCCACATTAACACTTAATTACTACTAACCCTAAACTCAGGTGTTACAGTCTTCCCCCCTTAAGAAAATTCGTCCCCGAATTTTAAAATATGCAACTACGTGTACCTTCAAAAAGATAAGGGAATTCCTTCCGCATCTCTCCCTCGGCCTCCCAAGTGATCTCCTCGCTGCTCGGGCTGCACCAAAGAACTTTCACGGACGGCAGGACCTTTGATCGAGGTTCCTTCACTTGCCGATCCAATATCTCAACTGGCTGCACGGTGAACGAAAGGTCCGGCTCAAGCTGAACTTTTTGATGCTGAATCGTGTGGGAAGGGTCATGAAGATAACGGCGTAGCATTGATACGTGGAAGACGGGATGAACTTCTGAAAAGCTGGGTGGAAGAGCCAAACGATATGCAACTGCTTCGACACGCTCGAGGATCTCGAAAGGACCAACGAATCTAGGGCTAAGCTTCCCCTTTCGCCCAAAACGCATCACGCCCTTCATCGGAGAGACTCTCAGAAAAACATGGTCGCCAACTGCGAACTCTAATCTGCGATGGCGCCTGTCTGCATATGATTTCTGTCTGCTCTGAGCTGCTCTCATCCGGTCTCGAATCAACTGCACTTTCTCGGTCGTCTCCTGCACAATCTGCAGCCCGAAAATACTGCTCTCGCTCAACTCGGTCCAACAAACGGGCGATCTACATCTCCTCCCATACAACGCCTCGAAAGGTGCCATTTGAATAGTATCCTGGAAGCTGTTGTTATAGAAGAACTCCACTAGAGGTAAATGACGATCCCAGCTACCGCCGAAGTCTAAAACGCACACTCTGAGCATGTCCTCGAGTGTCTGATTGGTCCGCTCTGACTGTTCATCGGTCTGCGGATGGAATGCTATGCTAAAGCTCAATCGAGTGCCCAAAGCCTCCTGAAGTCTCTGCCAAAGTCGGCTGGTGAACTGGGTGCCTCGATCTGACACGATACAAGTCGGTACGCCATGAACCCGCACGATCTCGTCAATGTAAAGCTGGGCATACTGAGCGAAGCTGAAAGTGGTCTTCACTGGCAGGAAGTGAGCCGCTTTCGTCAATCGATCTACGATCACCCAGATGGAGTCGTACCCTCGACTGGTCCTGGGTAGACCCACAACGAAATCCATCGAAATCTGCTCCCATTTCCACTCCGGAATGGGTAACGGCTGTAGCTCTCCTGCGGGCCTCTGGTGCTCGGCCTTGACTTGCTGACAAGTCAGGCATCTCGATACGAACTCCGCGATGTCCCTCTTCATTCCGTCCCACCAGTAGGTCTCTCTCATATCATGGTACATCTTGGTGGAACCGGGATGGACACTATACACCGATCGGTGTGCCTCCTGAAGAATATCGCGCCGCAATCCATCAGCATCTGGTACGCACAGTCTAGATCCAAATCGTAATATCCCCTGATCATCAATCACGAACTCGGACGTGCTAAGGTGGAAATCAAAGCACAGTGGGAATCACACAAGACTCTACGACTAACCTGTACCAGTGTCACCAGAGAACTGCCATCTGACGTAAGGTATAATACCATCTGGGAGTTCTCGGCGAGTCTGTCCAGTGTACCCAGTCTCTACTGAGCACCCGTATATCATCTTTGATGTTAAACACCAATGGATATGGGATCATCCATCGCCCATCTGTATGGGTCGAGAAGGTATACGCTAGTCTACTCAATGCCCCGTCTCGCTACACCCACGACTAAGGACCTTGAAGGATGTACTTATAGACTACCATGTCCCTACTAGTATGATCCGCATCATAGTCCAGGTAGTCAAGTACACATCCTAAGGGCTTTACCAACATGTAACAGAGAGACAATCAGTATACACGTTAAGGTAAAGAGCAACCAGATAGCATACTATCATGTCGAGCAAGAAAGTCCTCCCTATATATGTCTAAGCATCCACTACAATATACATCCTATATATAGTAATGGCCTCTAGGGCATACATATAACTAACAATCTCCCACTTGCACTAGGGCCATCTGATAGCAGTGGTTGCAGTATCTCATACTCAACCATCCCATAAAAGTCTCTCTCTGGGAAAATGCCTTTGTGAGTGGATCCGCCGTGTTGTCCTCTGAGTCTGTTCTCCTAACCTCGATCACCCTGGAGTTCAACCATCTCCATGATCAGGTGATACTGCCTTAGATTATGTCTGGGTCACTGATGGGACCGTGGTTCCCGGGCCAAAGCCACACTTCCATTGTCACACAATGGTAGGGACCTAGTTCATCTCATGAACCAATATACACCCAGACAGCCTCTTTGGTAGCATCTTAAGTAGCGATGTATCCAACCTTTATCGTCTAGCATGCCACGGTATCTAGCTTGGAACTCTTTCAACTTACCGTCCCTTTACTGAGGGTAAAGACAATGCCTGCGACTGACATTCAGTCGTTCTTATCACCCTGGAACCTTTCCAGTGATTCTCCCCAGGATCGATTGATACCATCTCACTTCATGTAGTGAGTATCCTAACATCCAATTACATCTATCTCATAGATGAAAACTCAGGATTTAGGAGGTATCTCTTTCATCCTATATGGAGAATCATTGTGATAGGCGGAGATTGACCGAGCGTAGTATAGGAAACTACTTCCCTATCAAGCGTGTGTCATCCACGTACTCTACGAGGATCACTACCATACTCCCTACTACCTTTTTGTATATACAAGGTTCATCTACCATTTTGATGATGTCAAACTGTTTGACTAACTCATCAAAACAGATGTTCCAACTCCGCGATGCTTGCTTTATCACATAAAACATCTTGCACACGTTTCCGTTGCTCCCACTGTTTACGAGGCCCTCTGGCTGTGTACTTATAGACGCACTCTTCTAAAACATCATTTAGAAAAGCAGTCATGGCACCCAACCGCCAGATATCGTAGTCATGGTATGTAGCCGTGGCAAGTAGTATCTGGATCGACTTAAGCATAGCCATTGGAAAAAGGTTTCATCATTATCCACGCCTGGTCGATGACGAAAACCTTTAACAAGTCTAGCTTTGAAAGTCTCAACTTTTCCATGTACACCAAGTAATCTTCTCAAGATATACTTGCTCCTGTTGGGGATTTAACCCTTCAGATATAGCAACTAAAGTCCATACTTTGTTGGTGTATAAGGATTCCATCTCAGATCGCTAAGCATCCAGCCATTCTTACAGAGTCCCACTCTTGATGGCCAGCTCGAAACTAGTTGGGTCATCATCTCATGATGCATTCCTCACTCCCACTGTCATAGAGAAACCGAAGTATCTCTCAGGTGGGTGAGGAACCCTACTAGATCGGCGGAGAGGCTGAGGTTCGTTGGAATCTACTGAATCCTTTGGTTCTATCAAATCATCTGCAGTAGTTTGTATAGCTGGAACGTTTCCAGTTCTACAGAACTGACCTTGCCTCGATCTTGTCCAGATTTTGCTTTTAGACATAGGCCGGACAACCCCAAATCTTAATTAACTTAAGATATGGGCTCTTCCCGTACCATATCACATATGAAGCGGTAGGCAACTGATTTGATTAGAACCCTATTCAATAGGTATGCAACTTCATAAGTGCATAACTCCCAAAAGGAAATAGGTAACCCAGTAGTACTCATCATAGAGCACACCATATCTAATAGGGTGTAATTGCTCCGTCCCGATATACCGTTGTGCTGTGGTGTATTTAGAGGAGTAATACCGAGAGAGAATCTCATTTTCTTTTAGAATAATCCAGGAATTTTATGCACAAGTATTCTCCTCCTTGATCTTATCATAGGACATAATACTTATACCCTGTTTTTGGTTCTCTATTTCTAACTTATATTCTGTGAATATCTCAAAAGGTTCGGACTTGAGTTTCAACTGGAACATATGTCTGAATCTTGAGAGATTATCAGAGAATGTAATGAAATACAAAGAACCGGTCTTGGCATGTGTAGACATGGGATCTTACATACATCATCATGTATCAATCCCAAGGGTTTACTAACCCTTTCTCTGTTTCCAATAAACAGAGCTATGGTCATCTAATCTTTGTGACATGACTGGCAAGTTTCATAAGATGTAAATTCAAACTGATTTAAATTTGCATCTAAAATGTAACTTCAGCCAGTCGGGTCGCATTGATATGACCTAGTCTACAATGCCTCAAGAAGGATTCGTTCATTTCTGAACTCTTCCTCTTGTGTGTGTTATGTATATTAGGAACTGTAGTTTGATTTAGAACGTCAATGTTTTTAGATAACGTGCCTGAGCCGATCAACTTTTTATATAGGAAATGTTCAAAACATTATCCATCAATACAAAATTCTATCATTTCTTTAATAAAGAGATTGATATGATTTTGTATATCAGGTTCGGTATCTAATAACATTCGTTCAGAATCAATGTATTGGTAATATAGGGTGACGGTGACCAACAGACTTGGCTGCAACACTTGCCCCGTTTTCTGTCTCATGAAACCTATCACCCGTTCTCAGTTTTTCTACCTTTTTGTAGCCCTATGTAACAGATTACATATCTAGGATCCTGATCCAGTATCAAATACCCAGGATTCAGAGGATACTGAGAAACAGTTCTTTATAATGAACACACCCGAAGGAGATGCATCTCATGCACTTTCTTCGTTTGGGCAGCACGGGAAATCTGGTATTCCCCAATTTCCTGCTCTGTCTTATAACGATTATAAGTTGGAGCGGGACCAACGTTCCCCAGCTCAGTATAACAAGCGGGTTCGGTCATTTATCCGTATTATTATCTTGATTAAGGCGTGATATGGTTGCTACCTGGAGAGAGAGAGAAGAAAAAACTCAGCGTGCGCTCTTGCAAGAATAGATTGGTTATTATTTTATCTAATCAGGATGGCTCCCACTGTTTTTATCAAATCTTCCTTCAAACCCTAAAAGGAAAGACTAGCCGGGATTAATTACACGCTACAAGTTCGCCAATCTTTCAGCCAGGCCAGTGTCGGTACTTTGAGGGAGGTCCCCCGTGCTTTCGCACGAACCTAATTAATGTAAACCTCGTTTTCCCAAAGGCGTAACCTCGTTAACACCTTTCTAGACACCTACTTGATCGGCTAATTGTAATGTGTAAAACTCTCCCAGGAGTAACAATAACTCGCAGCGGGTATCGGGATCCAACTATCTTATAGAAGGTATGCAATCTCATTGCAAATTTCAACACTTGAAATTCCCGATAATATTTTGCCCCTAGCCTCATATGACCTTGACAAAGGCCAACAAACCATAGGCTGCTAGTCAAGTTCAACCCGTCATTTCCTGATTGAATTAAACCCACCCGCACGGCCCTTGACAAAGGCCAACAAGGTCGCACGACTACCCTAACTCAATCTGCATCATATGCATAAGCAGATAAGCACCAGTTAGCTACCGCACACTACGCCTTGACAAAGGCCAACAAACGCAGCACGAATACTAACTACTACTTATCTGAAATGACGGAGGGCTACGACAGGTTTTTCTGAAAACCTATTGCGTAATGAACTTGATATCGTTGTAGAATCAAATGATTTTAAAATGGAGTGTTTTTGAGGCTTTTCTAGTTTTGCTAAAGGGGTCACTCCCGGTGAAGGGATCGTCGGCCCTTTCCTCGTCGAATGAGGTGCTGGATATATCATATATATCACTGTGCAAAGCAGAAACTATAGAAGCAATCAAAAGACAAACCGAGTGTGTAGCATCTACCAGTTATTGCTAGAGGAGTCATTCCCGGTAAAGGGATCTTGGTCCTTTCCTCGTCGAATGAGGTGCGGGATATATCATATACATCACTGTGCAAAGCAAGAACTGTAGCTACCTGTTTTATTTTTGAAGTTCGATTCTACAACATCTTTAGGTTTCTTTTACTTTCATTAATCATATTAATGAAGTCCTATCATGTAAGTTACCTAAACATCACGGATAAATACGACGTACACTTATGCCATCCGCATTCGCCTTGATGTCCCCTCGTGCACCGTTAGGTTAGGTAACTAACGGCAGAGCGGGGCAGGGCTAGCGCGGGTGTAAAACATAAGTAACGTCTATATAATATATCATATATACTATATACTGTATCTATCACAGAACATCACATGATCACATCAAAGACATCGCAGCAGAAGAAACATATGAAACATTGGATATACTAGGACGTCCGTGTTTTCAATATGAGCCAGTATAAAACACGGATTCCACGGTCGCGATGAATAGCCAAACCCACACCCCTAGACCCCTACGAGAGCGGCAAGCAACCCTACGAATTCTAGAGTTAGGAGACCCGGACTCGACTCCTCGAGTTGGTCTCCCATTGGACTCTAGAACCCGGTTACTTGTGCTCCCCTCCTTGGGTCTATCCTAGTGCGGAAAAGAAAATAATATACATCAACGGTGACAACTTCCGCAACCTGGAAGTGCCCCAATAAAAGAATATTACATACAAGTTTTTACATGAATGAAAATGAAAAACACTCATCTCACATAAAAACCCCCCGGCTATTCAAACACGACGATCCAATATAACATATCCAGCAACATATAACATCACATGTCATCAACGTAAGTAAATATGCGCATCTCAATTGTCGTTGACATATAGCAACGAAATCGGCGATATCACATATTACACTTACGGTCACAGAAAAGAAAGTGTAAAACTACAACAGTTGGAATCCGCAACCTCTTTAGACATCGCATGCCTAATCAAATGAATTACTTAGACATCACATGCCTAACAATTATAAACCCCACATTTTAGTCTCATTGTCGAAAACTCTTTTCAATATCAAGTCGGGCAATTCAGCAAGATTCCCGACATCCTGATCGAATGCTCGTCGCAAACTTTAGTAGGCGGCCGCACCCCTGATACCGTCGACGAAGTGCACCAAGGCGGAACACCGCTGCCGCGAGCACCCAAACGGATGCTTTCGGCGATGGGGTTCTCCTACAGTCACTTGGTCGGGGCTATGGAGTGAGGCTGTCTATTAAGTTTACCCAGCGAGTATCCACGTACACTACGTGATTGCGACGGACTTTTGATCGCATCAAAATTCCGTGGCAACCGATCAAGTGAGACTAAACTGCTATGTTTATAACATTTATTCAGTTATCTCATAACTACTTGTGAATTCCAATTATTGTATCACATTTCGGATAAATAGAAAATATTAAACTTTCCGATCGAACAATCGAACACCCAAGTTTTCCCGAAACAGCTCATCACATGAACTAAGTTTAAAAACATTCACTTCGTGCCTCAGTACCAACGGTCCAGCCGTAGAAGGGTCAAGCCAACGCCTCACATGTGGCACGCCGTACTGCCCCAAACCCTAAGGTTCAAAGGGCAGTTCAAGACGGTCACATAATCGAGTTAAGGTTTGTTGTCTTCTAGAGGGACCATCGCGTTACTTGCACTACTTAGAACGTCATTAAACTACGGAAAAATCGAACAATTGGAAATTTCCCGGCAGGGGAAAAAGTGGGTATTTATATCCGGTCGAACTTTTTAACATATTCTAAAATTACCCGGAAAATCACATAGACAAAATTTGACAATCCGATCGAATCTACGAACTCCCAATACAACCCAGAAAACTCAACTCTTGAGTGATATTTAAAAAAAAACCCAGAAAATCCAGAACCAAAATATAGGAATTACTGTGCAAAAATTATTGGGCAATGTGACCATACGGCCGCGGAACCGCCGCAGAAGCCATGCTTCTGCCGCTGTTCCGCGGTGGTTTAGATGATTCAGGAGCTCGTTTTGCACCATAATTCTTAGATATTCCTGCTAAATTTTTTAAGAATTTTTAATCTGGAAAAATCCCCGATTTCAAAAAATGTACAGAGAGCATTTTTGAGTTAGGGTTTTGGTTCGATCGGACTTCTAACTCCGTCTGTGCATCGCCTAAGGCTCTAGCTAGGCTCTGATGCCACTGTAGGGTTCCTAGGCACACCAATGAGGTTCCACATGGCATCAACCATGCCAATTTCAAATTTTACAAATGCCGAGAAACCGTAATACGGATCGTTAACTAGAGTTTAGGCGATAACAAATGCGAGCAAACGACTTTACTCAAAAAGTGAACGGAAATACAACCGTTGTAGATCCGGTGCTCCACCTCCATAGCTCCGTGATGATGTCCACTCGCTGCGATCATCGGATCTCGGGCTCTAGCGTCGGCTTCATTTGTGAAATGGGCGGGCTAGGTCGTCGACTTCGATGTCGAAGATGATCTACGTCGAGGCAACACAAGATCAAGCTCCAACTTCACCAAGTCATGAAACTTGTGAAGAAAACACCCTATACTACTTGACAAGTGGTAGAGGATGAAGAAATAGGAAGTGGGTTCACTTTAGTATTGGATTTCTCACTCTTTTTCACAATACACCATTAATGGTTGCAAGCTTTCTTCTTTGTTGAAGATGAAGAAGAAGAAGAAGAAAGAATATGATAAGTATTATCCCAAAATAGAAAATAAAATGAATACTTATCATATAGCAACCATAGTTAGGTGTAGAGAATAAACCATGGTTAGGTTGAATGGTTAGGTTTAGGGCTAAGAGACAAAATGGTCAAAGCTTCAAAGCTTCATGAACTTTCAAGAAAGAAACAAACTAAGCCATCATTTCATTCTTGCCCCAAAAAAGAATTAATGAATAAATAAATAAATAAATAAGTAAATAAACAAAACCCTAACCATTAACATAACCATGGTTTAAACTAAACATACACCCAAACATTCATGTATCATCAAACATGATACAATCTTGTGCACAAAAATATATCACATATACAATGTGCACATTAAGTGAGAAAATCCTTTTAAAGTGAACAAATACAAGTTAATGCAAAGTAATATATCAAATATATAATTATGCATTAAATCATTAAATCAACACTTGATTTAACGATCCGGTCATATCGCATATGACCGACTAATATTCAATGTATCGGCTTATCGAATCAATCCTTGATTCGATAACTAGGTTATATCGCATACAACCAATCGATACATTCATCGCGAGAATAGAATACGGTATCACATACACGCATTATTCTCTGTCCCGCACATATCTCATATGCGCTCCTATTTCGTTTCGCTTGAGCCAGGAAACCTCTGTGTAGGACTCTAAAGACACGTCAATACGCCGGCAGCAGATGATGATCATATCAAGCACCCACAAGCCGCAAGCGGTCTGCTAAATGTAACGGCCACCCGGGTATTGAGCGATCAGAAGATCGACGAGCAAGCCCGCTCACACTCCTGTGAATCCAACCAGTAACACTTACCATACAGTCCGGTCTGTTCATCTGATATGCCGCATATCTCACCTGGGGTGGTAAACGTCAGACCCCAATAGCTTGATAAGTCGTGTCGATATGAGATCTATAACAGTTCGAGATACTACTGATAACACTTACCAGTAAATCTCAGCAACCCTGGCCAGGGATTTCCGGTTATAGCCAATCGAACACAGCGCAACATCAACTCCCTATACCGGGAGAGACGAATCCCCTCCTATCGCTCATTGCCTCCATGTGATTCGGGACTGTACCCAAAAACCACCATTTTGCACGCCCTCTTGGACGTGGTAAGGTGGAAATCAAAGCATAGTGGGAATCACAAAAGACTCTATGACTAACCTGTACCAGTGTCACCAGAGAACTGCCATCTGACGTAAGGTATAATACCATCTGGGAGTTCTCGGCGAGTCCGTCCAGTGTACCCAGTCTCTACTGAGCACCCGTATATCATCTCTGATGTCAAACACCAATGGATATGGGATCATCCATCGCCCATCTGTATGGGTCGAGAAGGTATACGCTAGTCTACTCTGGTATATCGATGCCCCGTCTCGATACACCCACGATTAGGGACCTTGATTGATGTACTTATAGACTACCATGTCCCCACTAGTATGATCCGCATCATAGTCCAGGTAGTCAAGTATACATCCTAAGGGCTTTACCAACATGTAACAGAGAGACAATCAGTATACACGTTAAGGTAAAGAGCAACCAGATAGCATACTATCATGTCGAGCAAGAAAGTCCTCCCTATATATGTCCAACATCCACTACAATATACATCCTATATATAGTAATGGCCTCTAGGGCATACATATAACTAACAGCAACGGGCTTTTGATCACATCAAAATCCCGTGGCAACCGATCAAATGAGACTAAAGTGCTAGATTTATAACATTCAAATTAGTTATCTCATAACTACTTGTGGATTCCAAATATTGTATCACATTCAAGATAAATAGACAATGTTAAATTTTTCGATCGAATAAACAAACACCCAAGATTTCCCAAATAGCTCAACTCTTGAGCGGAGTTCAAAAAATATCCATCACATGCCACAGTACCAATGGTCAAGCCGTAGAAGGGTCAAGCCAACGCCTCACATGTTGCAACGCCGTACTGCCCCAAACCCTAAGGTTCAAAAGGCAGTTCAAGACGGCCACATAATCGAGTTAAGGTTTGTTGTCTTCTAGAGGGTCCACCGCGTAACTTGCACGATTTAGAACGTTCTTAAACTACGGAAAAATCCAACACCTGGAAATTTTCCGGCAGGGGAAAATGTGAGTTATTGATATCCGTTCGAACTTTTTAACACGTTCTAAAAATTATCCGGAATAACTTAAACGATGTTAAACTTTCCGATCGAATCAACGAGCTCCCAATACAACCCAGAAAACTCAACACTTGAGTATAATTAAAAATACCCAGAAGCAGTAGGTAACACATACGGATGTTAATGTTTGAAAACGATACCCTACTTCTCAATTATTGCCGCGGAACCGCCTCCAACACCCTGGTTTGGCCACGGTTCCGCGGCGCTATAGTGGCCTTAGGGTGTCGTTTTTCACAGGTGTCCATAGAATTCCCTACTGATTTTAAGCATTTTTAATATGAAAAAATGTCAACTTTTGAAAAATTTCCAGAGAAGGGTAAAATATGGGGTTTTGGGGTTTGATCGGACTTCTAACTTCGTCTAGACATCGCCTAAAGCTCTAGCTTGGCTCTGATACCACTGTAGGGTTACTAGGCACTCTAACAAGGTTCTGCAAGGCATCTACCATGCCCGATTTAAAATTTAGCCGTGCCGAACAACCCTAAACAAGATCTTTAAACTAGAGATTATGGCAAAACTAGCAAGTTAAACACTTTAACACTAAGTGAAAGTGATTACAACCTTTGTAGATCTGGTCCTTCGCTTCTAAAGCTCCGTGTTGATGTGCCTTCGCTGCGATCATCGTGATCCCGGACTCTAGCGATGGTATCCTCGGAGAAATGAACAGGCTAGGTCGTTGACTTCGAGGCCGAAGATGATCTACGTCGAGGAGACTCAAACTCAAGCTCCATCTTCACTAGGTCAAGAACTTTGTTTAGAGAACACCCTAAACTAAATGGCAAGTAGTAGAGGATGATGAAATAGGAAGTGGGTTAAATTTGGATTTGGATTTTTCACTTTGTTTCTTCACTTGATAAAAATCTAGTAAGCTTTTCTTCTTCTTGAAGAAGAAGAAGAAAGAAAAGAATAAGAATAATGAATTATATAAAAAAAAGAATAATCAAGTGAAGTCTATCATAATGCAACCATGGGTGAGTTAACCTTTGTAGAGACTAAACCATAGTTTGAGTTAATGGTTTGGTTAATAAAAATCCTATGCAAAACAAAATGAGTGGATCTTGTCAAAGATGCTTAAAAGCTTCATGAAGCTTCAAGCCAAGACAAAGAAAGCCACCATTTTGTTTTACCAAAATAAATAAAAACCCAAACCATTATCTTAAATATGGTGTAAGTCATACACACACCCAAGTTTCCATGTATCATCAATCATGATACAAACTAGTGTACAAACATATATCACATATACAACTTGTGTACATAAAGTGAGAAAGTCAATCTTAAGTGAACAAATACTAGTTAATGTAAAGTAATATATCAAATATATAATTATACATTAAATCAACACTTGATTTAATGATCCGGTCATATCTCATATAACCGACTAATATCTAGTGTATCAATATATCGAATCAACACTTGATTCGGTAACCCGGCAATATCTCATATAACCGACTGATGATACAAATCGCGAGAATAGAATATTGTATCATATACTGGTATTATTCTCGGTCCCGCACATATCTTATATGCGCTCCTATTTCGTTTCGCTTGAGCCAGGAAACCTCTGTGCAGGACTCTAAAGACTCGTCAATACGCCGGCAGTAGGTGGTGATCATATCAATCGCCCACAAGCCGCAAGCGGTCTGCTAAACGTAACGGCCACCCGGGTATTGAGCGATCAGAAGATCAACGAGCAAGCTTGCTCACACTCCTGCGAATCCAATCAGTAACACTTACCGCACAGTCCGGTCTGTTCGTCTGATATGTCGCATATCTCGCCTAGGGGTGGTAAACGTCAGACCCCAGTAGCTTGATAAGTCATGCCGATGTAAGGTCCATAACAAGCGTGAAACTACTGATAACACTTACCAGTAAATCACTGCAACCCTGGCCAGGGATTTCCAGTTATGGCCAGTCGAGCATAGCGCAACATCAACCCCCAATACTGGGAGAGACGAATTCCATCCTATCGCTCATTGCCTCCATGTGAATCGGGACTGTACCCAAAAACCACCTGTTTGCATGACTCAGTAGATCCGTGGTAGGGTTGAAATCAAAGCACAGTGGGAGACACACAAGACTCTATGACTATCTCGGGTCAACAGACTAAGCTGTACCAGTGTCACCAGAGAACTGCCATCTAACGTGAGGTATAATACCATCTGGGAGTTCTCGGCGAGTCCGTTCAGTATACCCAGTCTCCACTGAGCACCCGCATACCATCTCTGATGTTAAACACCAATGGATATGGGATCATCCATCGCCCATCTTATGGGTCGAGAAGATATACGCTAGTCTACTCTGGAATATCGATGCCCCGTATCGATATTTCCACGACTTGAAACATTGAAGGATGAACTCATGGACTACCCAGGCCCCACTACTATGATCTGCATCATAGTCCTGCAAGTCGAGTACAAATCCTAAGGGCTTTATCAACATGTAACAGAGAAACAATAAGTATACATGTTAAGATAAAGAGCAACCGATAGCGTACTATCATGTCGAGCAAGAAATTTATCCCTATATATGTCCCACCATCCACTACAATATACATCTCATGTACAGTAATGGCCTCTAGGGCATACATATAACTAACAATCTCCCACTTGCACTAGGGCCATCTGTAGCAGTGGTTGCAGTATCTCATACTCAACCATCCTATAAAAGTCTCTCTCTGGGAATAGGCCTTTGTGAGTGGATCCGCCGTGTGGTCCTCTGAGTCTGCTCTCCAAACCTCGATCTCCCCGGAGATGAAATATCTCCATGATCAGGTGATGCTGCCTCAGAATATGTCTGGGTCACCGATGGGACCGGGGTTCCTGGGCCAAAGCCACACTTCCATTGTCACACAATGGTAGGAACCCAGTTCATCTCATGAACTAATATACACCCAAACTGCCTCTTTGGTAGTATCGTTGATAGCAATATCACCAGCCTTTATCATCTAGTTTGCCACGGTATCTTAGCTTGGACCTCATCCAACCTACCGTCCATCCACTTAGGGTAAAGACAATGCCTGCGACTGACATTCAGTCGTCCTTATCACCCTGGAACCTTTCCAGTGATTCTCCCCAGGATCGATTGATACCATCTCACTACACCTAGTGAGAATCCTAACATCCATTTAGATCTATCTCATAGATCCAAAACCCAGGATTTAGGAGGTATCACCTTAGATCCTATATGGAGAATCCTTGTGATAAGAGGAGATTGACCGTGCGTAGTATAGGAAACTCTTTTCCTATCAAGAGTGTGCCGTCCACGTACAATACGAGAATGTTCACCTTACTTTCTACTACCTTTTTGTATGTACAAGGTTCATCTACCATTTTGATGAAGTCAAACACTTTGACTACCACATCAAAACAGACGTTCCAACTCCGCGATGCCTGCTTTATCCAGTAAAGCAACTTGCACACATTTTCGCTGCTCCCACTGTTTACGAAGCCCTCTGGCTGTATTCTTATAGACGTTCTCTTCTAAATCAATATTTAGAAAAGCAGTCATGACACCCAACCACCAGATATCGCAGTTATGGTATGCAGTAATGGCAAGTAGGATCCGGATGGACTTAAGCATAGCCACTGGAAAAGGTTTCATCATTATCCACGCCTGGTCTATGAAGAAAACCTTTAACAAGTCTATCTTTGAAAGTCTCAACCTTTTCATCTACACCAAGTAATCTTCTCAAGATATACTTTCTCCTGATGGGGATTTAACCCTTCAGATATAGCATCCAAAGTCCATACTTTGTTGGTGTACATGGATTCCATCTCAGATCGCTAAGTATCCAGCAATTCTTATAGAGCCCGCACTCTTGATGGCCTGCTCGAAACTAGTTGGTTCATTATCCTATGATGCAATACACGCTCCCACTGTCATCGAGAAACTGAAGTATCTCTCAGGCAGACGAGGAACCCTGCTAGATTGGCGGAGAGGTTGAGGTTCGTCGGCGTCTTTTGAATCCTTTGGTTCTATCAAATCATCAGTTGTAGTTTGTATAGATGGAACTCCTTCCGGTTCTACAGAACTGACCTTGCCTCGATCTTGTCCGGATTTTGCTTTTGACTTAGGCCGAACAATCCCAAATCTTAACTTACTTAAGAGATGGGCTCTTCCCATACCATATCTCATATGGAGTGGTGGCACTGATTTGATTCGAACCCAATTCAATAGGTATGCAGCTTCTCAAGTGCATAACCCCCAAAAGGAAACAGGTAACTCAGTAGTACTCATCATAGAGCGCACCATATCACATAGGGTGCGATTGCTCCATCCCGATACACCGTTGTGCTTTGGTGTATACGGAGGCGTAATGCTGAGAGAGAATCTCATTCTCCTTTAGAATAGTCCAAGAATTCCATGCACAAGTATTGTCCTCCCTGATCTCATCATAGGACATATTACTTATACCCGTTTTGGTTCCCTACTTCTGACTTATATTCTTTGAATTTCTCAAAAGCTTCAGACATGTGTTTCAACAGGAACATGTGTCCGAATCTTGAGAGATCATCAGTGAATGTGAGGAAGTACAAAGAACCAGTCCTGGCATATGTAGACTGGGACCTTCATACATCACTATGTATCAGTCCCAAGAGTTCACTAACTCTTTCTCTGTTTCCAGTAAACGGAGCTATGGTCATCTTATCTTTGTGACATGACTGGCAAGTTTCACAAGATGTAAATTCAAACTGATTTACATATGCATCTAAATGTAACTTAGCTAGTCGGGTCACATAGATATGACCTAGTCTACAATGCCTCAAGAAGGATTCGTTTATTTCTAAAATCTTCCTCTTGTGTGTGTTTTGTACGTTAAGAACTGTGGTTTGATTTAGAATGTATATGCTTTTAGATAACGTGCCTGAACCGATCAACACTTGATATAGGAAATGTGTAAAACATTATCCAACAATACAAAATTATATCCTTCTTTAATAAATAAAGAGACTGATATGATGTTGTATGTCAGGTTTGGTATCTAATAACATTCATTAAGAATCAATGTATTTAGTAATACAGGGTGATAATTGCCAACACCCTGGCTGCAACAATTGCACTGTTTCCAACTCTTGAAATTTATCACCCGTTCTCAGTTCTCTACCTACCTATAGCCCATGTAACAGATTACATATTTGGGATCCTGATCCGGTATCTCATACCCAGGACGTAAAGGATACTAAGAAACAGTTCTTTGTAATAAACATAACCGAAGAAGATGCATCATCATGCACTTTCTTCGTTTGGACGGCATGGGAATCCTGGTATTCCCCTATTTCCTGCTCGGTCTTATAACAATTATAAGTTGGAGCGGGACCAACGTTCCCCAGCTCAGTATAACAAGCGGGTTCGGTCAATACATCCATATTATTATCTTGATTAAGGCGTGGCATGGTCGCTACCTAGAGAGAGAGAGAGAAGAAAACACTCTGCGTACGCTCTTGCAAGATTAGATTGGTTATATATTTTATCTAATCAGGATGGCTTCCATTGTTTTTATCAAATCTTCCTTCAAACCTAAAAATGAAAGACTAGCCGGGATTAGTTACACTCTACAAGTTTGCCAATCTTTCAGCCAGGCTAGTGCCGGTATTTTGAGGGAGATTCCCCGTGCTTTCGCACGGACCTAATTAAAATAAACCTCGTTTTCCCAAGTGCGTGACCCTGTTGACACCTTTCTAGACACCTACTTGATCGGCTAATTGTAAAGTGCAAAACTCTCCCAGGAGTAACTCTTACTCGCAGCAGGTATCGGGATCCAACTATCTCATAGAAGTTATGCAATCTCATTGCAAATTTCAACACTTGAAATTCCCAATAATATTTTACCCCTAGTGACTTATGACCTTAACTATGGTAAACAAATCATAAGCACTAGTCAAGTTCTACCCGTCATTTCTTGATTAATTAGACCCACCCACATGACCCTTAACTAAGGTCAACAAAGTCACATGACTGTCCTAACTAATCGCATCATATGCTATGTAGGAAGACATCACTTAGCTACCGTCCACTGTGCCTTAACTAAGGTCAACAAACACAGCACGAATACTAAGTACTCTATTTCCTAAAATGATGGAGGGTTACGACAGGTTTTTAAGAAAACCTTTTGCGTAATGAACTTGATATCGTCGTAGAATTGAGTGATTTTAAATGGAGTGTTTTTGAGGCTTTTCTAGTTTTGCTAAAGAGGTCACTCCCGGTGAAGGGATCGTCGGCTCTTTCCTTATCGAATAAGGTGCAGGATATTTCACAAATAACACTATGCAAAGCAAAAACTATAGAAGCAATCAAACGACAAACCGAGTGTGTAGCATCTGCTAGTTTCGTTAAAGAGGTCACTTCCGGTGAAGGGATCTCGGCTCTTTCCTCATCGAATGAGGTGCTGGATATTCTACAAGGAATACCGCTATGCAAAGTAAGAACTAGAGCTACCAGTTTTTAAACAAGTTTCTACAACATCTTTAGGTTTCTTTTATTTCATTAATCTCATTAATGAAGTCCCATCATTTAAGTCACCTAATCATCGCAGATAAATACAACGTACGCTTATGCCATCCGCATTCGCCTCGATGTCCCGTCATACACCGTTAGGTTAGGTAACTAACGGCATAGCGGGGCAGGGCTAGTGCGGGTGTAAAATATAAGCAACGTCTATATAATATATCATATATACTATATACAATATCCATCTGAATATATCACATGATCACATCACAGATAACGCAGCAGAAAATATCATATGAAATATTGGATATACTAGGACGTCCGTGTTTTATTTTGAGCCTATATAAAACACGGATTCCACGGTCGTGATGAACAGCCAATCCCACACCCCTAGACCCCTACGAGAGCGGCAAGCAACCCTACCAATTCTAAAGTTAGGAGACCCGGACCCGACTCCTCGAGATGGTCTCCCACTGGACCCTAGAACCCGGTTACTTGTGCTCCCCTCCTGGGTCTATCCTAGTGCTGAAAAGTAAATAATATACAATGGTGACATCGTCCTCAGCCCGGAAGTGTCCCAATAAAAGAATATTACATACAATGAATTTTACATGAATGAAAAAGAAAAACTCTCATCTCATATTAAAACCCCCAGCATTCAAACACGACGATCCAATATAACATATCCAGCAACACATAACATCATATATCATTAACGTAAGTAAATATGCGTATCCCAATTATCGTTGATGTATAGCAACGAAACCGGTGATACACCACATATTACACTTACGGTCGCAGAAAAGAAAATGTAAAACTACAACAGTTGGAATCCGCAACCTCCTTAGACTTCGCATGCCTAACCATATGAATTCCTTAGACATCGCATGCCTAATAATTACAAACCCCGCATTTTAGTCTCATTATCGAAAACACTTTTCAATACCAAGTCGGGCAATTCAACAAGATTCCCGACATCCTGATCGAATGCTCGTCGCAAACTTTAGTAGACGGCTGCACCCCCGACGCCGTCGACGAAGTGCACTAAGGCGGAACATCGCTGCCACGAGCACCCGAACGAATGCTTTTGGCGACGGGGTTCTCCTACAGTCACTTGGTCGGGGCTATGGGGCGTGGCTATCTATTAAGTTTACCTGGCGAGTATCCGCGTACTCTACGTGATTGCAACGGACTTTTGATCACATAAAAATCCCGTGGCAACCGTTCAAATAAGACTAAAGTGCTAGATTTATAACAATAAAATTAGTTATCTCATAACTACTTGTGGATTCCAAATATTGTATCACATTCCAGATAAATAGACAATGGTAAACTTTCCGATCGAATAAAAAAACACCCAAGATTTCCCAAATAGCTCAACTCTTGAGCGGAGTTCAAAAAATATCCATCACATGCCACAGTACCAATGGTCCAGCCGTAGAAGGGTCAAGCCAACGCCTCACATGTTGCAACGCCATACTGCCCCAAACCCTAAGGTTCAAAAGGCAGTTCAAGACGGTCACATAATCGAGTTAAGGTTTGTTGTCTTCTAGAGGGTCCACCGCGTAACTTGCACGATTTAGAACGTTCTTAAACTACGGAAAAATCCAACACTTGGAAATTTTCCGGCAGGGGAAAAAGTGAGTTATTGATATTCGTTCGAACTTTTTAACACGTTCTAAAAATTATCCGGAATAACTTAAACGAAGTTAAACTTTCCGATCGAATCAACGAGCTCCCAATACAACCCAGAAAACTCAACACTTGAGTATAATTAAAAATATCCAGAAGCAGTAGGTAACACATACGGATGTTAATGTTGGAAAACGATAGCCTACTTCTCAATTATTGCCGCGGAACCGCCTCCAGCACCCTGGTTTGGCCGCGGTTCCGCGGCGCTATAGTGGCCTTAGGGTGTCGTTTTTCACAGGTGTCCAGAGAATTCCTTGCTGATTTTTTAAAGCATTTTTAATATGAAAAAATGTCAACTTTTGAAAAATTTCCAGAGAAGGGTAAAATATAGGGTTTCGGGGTTCGATCGGACTTCTAACTTCGTCTAGATATCGCCTAAAGCTCTAGCTTAGCTCTGATACCACTGTAGGGTTACTAGGCACTCTAACAAGGTTCTACAAGGCATCTACCTTGCCCGATTTAAAATTTAGCCGTGCCGAACAACCCTAACCAAGATCTTTAAACTAGCAAGTTAAACACTTTAACACTAAGTGAAAGTGATTACAACCTTTGTAGATCCGGTCCTTCACTTCTAAAGCTCCGTGTTGACGTCCTTTCACTGTGATCATCGTGATCCCGGACTCTAGCGATGATTTCCTCGGAGAAATGAACGGGCTAGGTTGTTGACTTCGAGGCCGAAGATGATCTACGTCGAGGAGACTCAAACTCAAGTTCCATCTTCACTAGGTCAAGAACTTTGTGAAGAGAACACCCTAAACTAAATGGCAAGTAGTAGAGGATGATGAAATAGGAAGTGGGTTCACTTTGGATTTTGATTTCTCACTTTGTTTCTTCACTTGATAAAAATCTAGTAAGCTTTTCTTGTTCTTGAAGAAGAAGAAGAAAGAAAAGAATAAGAATAATGAATTATATAAAAAAAAGAATAATCAAGTGAAGTCTATCATAATGCAACCATGGGTGAGTTAACCTTTGTAGAGACTAAACCATAGTTTGAGTTAATGGTTTGGTTAATAAAAATCTTATGCAAAACAAAATGAGTGGACTTTGTCAAATAAGCTTAAAAGCTTCAAGCCAAGACAAAGAAAGCCACCATTTTGTTTTACCAAAATAAATAAAAACCCAAACCATTATCTTAAATATGGTGTAAGTCATACACACACCCAAGTTTGCATATATCATCTGTAAGTCCACGTTACCTCTCCCGGTCCTTTCGGGCTTGCGGAAATGATGAAAAACGATTTTTAGGGTCATGGTAACATGGACTATAAAACACGGATCTTTGCTAAACTACACACTAGCAACTAACTAGAGTTTTTCCTACTTGGTTAGGGGTTATACCTAAACTTGAACTCCTTCTCTTGGGCTTTGTGTGGTGGTCGGATGGTTCGTTCCTCGTCGCCTTCTCTTGCCGAAGATGGATCCACCTGAGGGTCTCTACCTTGATCTTCTTTCTCGAACTTGAGAAAACTAAAGTGTCCGGCTTGCTATACCTTCAACCTTAGGATGAGTAGAGAGTGGCTTTTGTGTTTTATCTCCAAGGAAATGTTTCTCAACACATGAGATGAATTTTCCTTGAGCTAGAGGAAGAGGGAGAGCAAAATGGAGGAGAGAGAATCAATATGATAGAATGAGAATAGTTTTTACAACCATAACCATATATGTGAATTATCTAATAATAATATTAATCCAAAATGAAAAAGGTGATGGTTGGTTTGATAAGACCATTATCATTTCACATTAAATGTTTTTGCAAAGATCAAAGAGCATCTTTGGAAAAGAAATGATGATGGTCAATGTTTCAACCTTGGTCAACAAGTCAACCTTGGTCAATCAACAAACCCTTACCATAACTCAATTTCATTTAAATAACATTATCAATTGATATTTCACATATTCATTAGGGTTTGGTAAACGACAACTGACAACTGCGCATACACACCCGTACCAAAACCCCAATGAGAATCCTCTTCCTCTGCCTCAGTCAACTGTGCATACACACCCGGATTCGTGCTCCGAGGAGCACGAATACTATGAGTTAAAACTAACCCCAAAGCATATACTAGGATCTGGCTCAAACCAGAGCCCGCTAGTAACAACTGTCCGGACACCAAACGTGCACAAGTGCGCGGATGTGAACGAACCCGGTCGCAAAACCATGCGACTTCTATTCTGATTTTCCCAAAGGCGAATAACCCTCTGTGTGGGACTCTAAAGACTCGACACTACGCTGGCAGTGGGTTTAACCACAGACCGCAAGCGGCACTAGCTGTACGTAACGGTCCCCAGGTAGATGCCGATAAGAAGACGGACGAGGTGAAACCCATCTAAACTCCTACTGAGCCTGAATGTGACAATCTCCGTACAGTCCGGTCTGTTCGTCTGAGAATATCGCATGGCGGGCCTAGGGGGCGGTAAACGTTAGTCCCCTACTAGCTGTACAAGTCGTGTCGGAGTGTAGTCCAGAACACCTGAGAAAACACTGGAAACCTACCAGTCTATCTCGCTTGCCCTGGACAGGGACTTTGTGTAATGGCTCTCCTAGACACAGCGCGATATCAACCCCCAATACCGGGAGAGACGAATCCTGTCTAACCGTCACTGCCTCCAAGTGCTTCGGGACTGCACCCAAAAACAACCTGTTTGCACGACTCCTTTGAGCCGTGGTAGGGTAGTAATCAAAGTACAGTGGGAACACACTCGAGGCGAAGTGACTGTGTCAAGTTAAGGGACTAAGCTGTACTCATGTCACCTGGGAACTAATAACTGATGATAGGTATAGTACCAACCAACAGTTCCCGATGAGTCTTGTCCAGTGTACTCGTAACTTAACGAGCACCCGCATACTATCCCAAGTATGACGTACTGACGGCTGTGGAACAGGCCGTCTCCCAAGCTGGGATGAGAAGCGCATACGCTAGTCTACTCCGAAGTATCGATGCCCTGTCTCGATAGTCCTACGACTAGGGACCTGCATAAGGATGTGCTTGTAGATTACCTAGCCCCCACGAGTGTGACTGCCATCACAACGCTGGTAATCAAGCAAAGATCCTAAAGGCTCCACTAATGTGTAAAGGCGATATGCTATAATAAACACATGCACACATTAAAGTAGAAACAAACCAAGTAGCATACTACTATATTGAGCAAGATTGTCAATACAAGGTGAATATCCCAAACTTCCATCAAGTAATATACAAACTAGTATGATACAGTAATGGCCTCTAGGGCATATACACTAACAATCTCCCACTTGCACTAAGGCTATATACTGGCGTATCGAAGACCTATCATCTCGATCAGCCGCTCGAACCGAGTCTGGGGTAAGGCCTTTGTGAGTGGATCAGCAGTGTTATCTTCCGTAGCAACTCTCCGAACCTCGATCTCCTGGCGACCCACTATCTCCCTGATCAGGTGATACCGCCTCAAGATGTGCATGGACTTCTGATGGGACCTGGGTTCCTTCGCTAAAGCTATAGCCCCGTTGTTGTCGCAATACAGAGGTATTGGATCAACAATAGACGGAACCACCTGAAGTTCTATCAAGAACTTCCTCATCCAGACGGCTTCTTTTGCGGCATCAGATGCAGCGATATATTCCGCTTCCATCGCCGAGTCAACAACGGTTTCCTGTTTGGAACTCTTCCAATACAACGCCCCTCCATTGAGGGTAAAGACATAACTCGACATGGACTTGGAATCATCGTTGTCACTCTGGAAGATGGAGTCAGGAAAGGCCTCGATCTGGAGGTCTTTTCCGCCATACACCAAGAACATCTCCTTAGTCCTTCTCAGGTACTTGAGAATATTCTTTACCGCTATCCAGTGCTTCTCCCCAGGGTTTGACTGATACCGGCTTACCACACTCAGTGCATAAGCTACATCTGGTCTGGTACACAACATCGCATACATTATAGAGCCCACCACAGAAGCGTAGGGTATAATAGACATGCGATCCCTTTCCAAATCAGTCTTGGGAGACATCTCTTTAGAGAGGGTGATCCCGTGACAAGCCGGTAGATTATCGCGCTTGGAATCTTCCATACTGAATCTTCTCAGTATGGTGTCGATGTACCTGGACTGTGAAAGTCCTAATATCCTCTTGGATCTGTCACGATAGATCCGGATCCCCAGAATGTAAGAGGCATCACCCAGGTCTTTCATGGAGAACCTGTGTGACAAGAACCCTTTGACAGATTGTAGCATATGAATGTCATTTCCTATCAAGAGAATGTCATCCACGTATAAAACGAGGAATACGACAGTTCGTGCTACAAATCTACTATAGATGCATGGTTCATCTGGATTTTTGATAAAGCCAAAATCTTTGACCGTCTCATCAAAACAGATGTTCCAACTTCGCGATGCCTGCTTTAGTCCATAGATGGACTTAAGTAACTTGCACACCTTTCCGCTGCTCCCACTCTGAATGAAACCCTCTGGCTGGTCCATATAGACACACTCCTCTAAATTTCCATTCAGAAAAGCGGTTTTTACGTCCATCTGCCAAATCTCATAATCGTGGAAGGCAACAATGGCAAGAAGGATCCGAATGGATTTCAACATAGCTACTGGAGAAAAGGTTTCGTCATAGTCTAAACCAGGTCTTTGACGAAAACCCTTTGCAACAAGTCTAGCTTTATAGGTCTCAACCTGTCCATCTACACCAATCTTCCCTTTGAAGATCCACTTGCATCCTATGGGTTTTACCCCATCTAGAGCAACGTCCAACGTCCATACTTTGTTGGTGTACATGGACTCCATTTCGGTCCGCATTGCATCCAGCCATTTTACCGAGTCAGCACTCTGAATGGCCTGCTGGAAGCTAGTCGGCTCATCACTATCAATGATGCAATCCTCTCTATCCCCGTCTATGAGAAAACCGTAGTATCTCTCGGGCGGATGAGACTGCCTACTACTCCTGCGGAGCGGCGCAGGAATGTCCTGATCTTTCGAACCCTCTAGTTCTACTAAGCTTTCAGCAATAGCTCGTGGTTCTGGAATTTCTTCCAGTTCTATTGCGCTCCCACTTATCTGATTTTTCAAAAACTCAGTTTCTAAGAAGTGGGCATGACGATAAACAGAAACCTTTTGTTCCTCTTCGCAATAGAAGAAATATCCCTTGGAGTTCTTTGGATATCCCACAAACTTGCACTGTACTGAGCGTGCCTCGAGTTTGTCCGCATGCTGCTTTTTGACAAAAGCTGGACATCCCCATGTCTTAATGTGCTTAAGATAGGGTTTCTTCCCACACCACATCTGATATGGTGTGGTAGGCACAGTCTTATTTGGAACTCGGTTCAAAAGGTATGCAGCTGATTCTAGTGCATATCCCCAGAATGATCGCGGTAACTCAGCGTTACTCATCATGGAACGTACCATATCCAATAGGGTCCGATTCCGTCTCTCCGATACACCGTTATGTTGCGGAGTGTATGGAGGAGTAAGCTGAGAGAGAATTCCATTCTCTTTTAAGTAATCCAGGAACTCGACACTTAAGTATTCACCACCTCGATCAGATATCAGTTTCTTGATACTTTTGCCTGTTTGTTTTTCTACTTCATTCTTATATTCCTGGAATTTTGCAAAGGCTTCGGATTTATGTTTCATTAAGAAGACATATCCGTACCTTGAAAAGTCATCCGTAAAAGTAATGAAGTAAGAATAACCGCTTCATGCATGTGTAGACATTGGACCGCACACGTCGCTGTGTACGAGTCCCAAGAGCTCGCTCGCTCTTACTCCGTGTCCAGTGAACAGAGTCTTTGTCATCTTTCTTTTGAGACAGGATTGACAAGTTGCATATGATTGATATTCGAACGGATCCAAATATCTTTCTGTATGTAACTTCGTCAACCTTCTCTCATTGATGTGACCTAGTCTGCAATGCCATAAGAAAGACTGATTTGTTTCCGGAGACTTTCTTTTGTGTGTATACTGGACATTGAAAATCTGTGGTTGGTTTAATTAGTATATTCCATTGTTTAATGTACCTGACCCAATCAGAACTTTGATTAAGGTGAATGTTTACAACATTGCTTACAAATGCAAATTTATAACCTTCTTTAGATATTAAAGATACTGAAATGATATTACAAGTTGCATTGGGTAAAAAATAACAATTACGCAAAACCAAAACGTGTCCATCTGAAAACCCCAGGTGATAGTCCCCCACGGACTCAGCATCCATGCCAGCTCCGTTTGCAACTCTGAGGGTCATATCACCTGCCTTCAAAACCCTACGGTTTCTCAACGCCTGCAAAGAATTACAGATATGAGATCCTGATCCGGTATCCAATATCCAGGAAGTAGAGCTTATTGATAGACAGTTTTCAATAACATACACACCTGAAGCTGAAGCCGCAACTTGCTTCAGATCCTGTGTTCAGGCCTCCCAAGCCCTGCAATCTTTCTTCCAATGTCCACTCTTGTGACAGTAAAAACATTCTTCCTTTCCTACAAGCTTTCCCGCTTCCTTTGTTGCTTTTGCCTTTCCCTTCGTATCCACATTACTAACACCGCCCCTAGGTTTGGCAGGGGTTTTCTTCTTCTTTCCCTTGGCTTTCGCCTTGGACCTAGAAGAGGAAAATCCTCCTACAAACAAAGTGTAGGTCTCCTAGGCACACTCAAGAGGTTCAACAAGGCATCAACCATGCCAAACAAAAATTTTCCGGTGCCGAGAAACCCTAAACTAGATCGTTAACTAGATGTTAAGGCGAAAAGTAAGCAAGTAAACAACTTTATTGCTAAGTTAAAGGGATTACAACCATTGTAGATCCGCTCCACCACTTCTTTAGCTCCGTGTTGACGTCCCTCCGCTGCGATCATCGGATCCCGGACTCTAGAAATGGTTTCGTCGGAGAAATGATCGGGCTAGGTCATTGACTTCGAGGCCGAAGATGATCTACGTCGGGGAGACTCAAACTCAAGCTATTCCTTCACTCGGTCAAAAACTTTATGAAGACAACACCCTATACTACATGGCAAGTGGTAGAGGATGAAGAAATAGGAAGTGGGTTCACTTTAGAATTTGATTTATTACTCTTTTTACCATGGCTTGATGAAGATGAAGAAGAAGAAAAGAATCATATGAATTCAAAGGATAATATGAATACTTATCCTTTTAATCATGGCACCATGGTTGAGTTAAGCCCTCATGCTTAACTCATGTAGAGAATTAACCATAGCATAAGGTTAAGGGTTGGGTTAGCTAATATCTTGAACAAATGACAAAAGAGTTGACTTTGTCAATGTTCATCAAGTTTCATGAAGCTTGATAATTTTGACCAAAGTCAATCTCTTTTGTTATTTGTTTAGGAAAATAGTAAACCCTAATCCAACCTTGATATGGTTCAAGTCTCATACACACAACTTGTTTGTATCATCAAGCATGATACAAACATGTACACTTGCATATATCACATATAAACAATGTGCACATTCAAGTGAGAAAACAAATCTTAAGTGAACCAATACTAGTTAATGTAAAGTAATATATCAAATATATAATTATACATTAAATCATTAAATCAACACTTGATTTAACGATCTGGTCATATCACATATAACCGACTAATATCAGTAGTAACAACTTATCGAATCAACACTTGATCCGATAACCCGGCTATATCGTATACAACCGATCAATGTCACAAATCACGAGAATAGAATACAGTATCACATACTGGTATTATCCTCGGTCCCGCACATATCTCATATGCGCTCCTATTTCGTTTCGCTTGAGCCAGGAAACCCCTGTGTAGGACTCTAAAGACTCGTCAATACGCCGGCAGCAGGTGATGATCATATCAAACACCCACAAGATGCAAGCGGTCTGCTAAACGTAACGGCCACCCGGGTATTGAGCGATCAGAAGATCAACGAGCAAGCCCGCTCACACTCCAGTGAATCCAACGAGTAACACTACCGTACAGTCCGGTCTGTTCGTCTGATATGTCGCATATCTTGTCTAGGGGTGGTAAACGTCAGACCCCAATAACTCGATAAGTCGTGTCGATATGAGGCTCATAACGGGTCGAGAAACTACTAGTAATACTTACCAGTAAATCCCTAAAGCAGCCTTGGCCAAGGACTTCCTGTTATAGCCAATCGAGCACTGCGCAACATCAACTCCCTATACCGGGAGTGACGAAACCCCTCTTATCGCTCATTGCCTCCGTGTGATTCGGTACTGTACCTAAAACCACCTTTTTGCACGCCCTCTTGGACGTGGTATGATGGAAATCAAAGCACAGTGGGAATCACACAAGACTCTATGACGATCTCGGGTCTACAGACTAACCTGTACCAGTGTCACCAGAGAACTGCCATCTGACGTAAGGTATAATACCATCTGGGAGTTCTCGGTGAGTCCGTCCAGTGTACCCAGTCTCTACTGAGCACCCGTATATCATCTCTGATGTCAAACACCAATGGATATGGGATCATCCATCGCCTATCTGTATGGGTCGAGAAGCTACACGCTAGTCTACTCTGGTATATCGATACACCCACGACTCGGGACTTTGAAGGATGTACTTATGGACTACCACGTCCCCACTAGTATGATCCGCATCATAGTCCAGGTAGTGAAGTACACATCCTAAGGGCTTTACCAACATGTAACAGAGAGACAATCAGTATACACGTTAAGGCAAAGAGTAACCAGATAGCATACTATCATATCGAGCAAGAAAGTCATCCCTATATATGTCCAAGCATCCACTACAATATACATCCTATGTATAGTAATGTCCTCTAGGGCATACATATAACTAACAATCTCCCACTTGCACTAGGGCCATCTGATAGCAGTGGTTGTAGTATCTCATACTCAACCATCCCATAAAAGTCTCTCTCTGGGAAAAGGCCTTTCGTGAGTGGATCCGCCGTGTTGTCCTCTGAGTCTACTCTCCTAACCTCGATCCCCTGGAGATCAACCATCTCCATGATCCGGTGATACTGCCTAAGAATATGTCTGGATCACTGATGGGACGGGCGTTCCTCGGCATAAGCCACAACTCCATTGTCACACAATGGGAGGAACAAAGTTCATCTCATGAACTAATATACACCCAGACATCCTCTTTGGTAGCATCTTTGGTAGCGATGTATCTTGCTTTTAATCGTCTAGTATGTCACGGTATCTAGCTTGGAACTCTTCCAACATACCGTCCCTTTACTGAGGGTAAAGACAATGCCTGCGACTGACATTCAGTCATCATTATCACCCTGGAACCTTTCCAGTGATTCTCCCCAGGATCAATTGATACCATCTCACTACAACTAGTGAGTATCCTAACATCCAATTAGATCTATCTCATAAATCCAAAACCCAGGATTTAGTAGGTATCACTTTGATCCTATATGGAGAATCCTTGTGATAAGCGGAGATTGACCGAGCGTAGCATAGGAAACTCCTTCCCTATCAAGAGTATGACATCCACGTACTCTACGAGGATCACCACCATACTCCCTACCACCTTTTTGTATATACAAGGTTCATCTACCATTTTGATGATGTCAAACTCTTTGACTAATTCATCAAAACAGATGTTCCAACTCCGCGATGCCTGCTTTATCACATAAAACATCTTGCACACGTTTCTGCTGCTCCCACTGTCTACGAAGCCCTCTGACTGTGTACTTATAGACTCTGTCATCTAAATCATTATTTAGAAAAGCAGTCATAACACCCAACCGCCAGATATCGTTGTCATGGTATGTAGCCGTGGCAAGTAGGATCTGGATGGACTTAAGCATAGCTACTTAGAAAATGTTTCATCACAATCCATAGCTGGTCAATGATGCAAACCATTAACAAGTCTAGCTTTGAAAGTCTCAACTTTTCCATGTACACCAAGTAATCTTCTCAAGATATACTTTCTCCTGATGGGAATTTAACCCTTCAGATAAAGCAACCAAAGTCCATACTTTGTTGGTGTATAAGGATTCCATCTCAGATCGAAAAACATCCAGCCATTCTTACAGAGTCCTACTCCTGATGGCCAGCTCGAAACTAGCTGGGTCATCATCTCATGATGCAATCCTTGCTCCCACTGTCATAGAGAAACCGAAGTATCTCTCAGGTGGGTGAGGAATCCTACTAGATCGGAGGAGAGGCTGAGGTTCGTTGGTTACTATTGAATCCTTCGGTTCTGCCAAATCATCAGCTGTAGTTTGTATAGCTGGAATATTTCCAGTTCTACCTCATGTCCACAAATTTCTTCATAAGAAATTCCCTTTTACAAAGGTGGCATGCTGAGAAACAAAACAATTTTGTTCCTCGGTTAGGTAGAAGATATTCCCTTGCGAATGCTTGGGATATCTAACAAACTTCCACAGAACTGACTTTGCCTCGAGCTTGTCCGGATTATGCTTTTAGACATAGGCTGGACAACCCCAAATCTTAACTAACTTAAGAGATGGGCTCTTCCCATTCCATATCATATATGAAGTGGTAGGTAACTGATTTGATCGGAACCCTATTCAATAGGTATGCAACTTCATAAGTGCATAACTCCCTAAATGGAAATAGGAAACTCAGTAGTACTCATCATAGAGCACACCATATCACATAGGGTGTTAATGCTCTGCCCCGATATACCATCGTGCTATGGTGTATACGGAGGAGTAATGCTGAGAGAGAATCTCATTCTCCTTCAGAATAATCCAGGAATTCCGTGCTCAAGTATTCTCCTCCTTGATCACATCAAAAGACATAATACTTTTACCCGTATTTTGGTTCTCTACTTCTAACTTATATTCTGTGAATATCTCAAAAGGTTCGGACATGTGTTTCAACAGGAACATATGTCTGAATCTTGAGAGATTATCAGAGAATGTAATGAAGTACAAAGAACCGGTCTTGGCATATGTAGACAGGGGACCTTCATACATCATCATGTATCATCCTAAGAGTTTACTAACTCTTTCTCTGTTTCCAATAAACAGAGCTATGGTCATCTAATCTTTGTGACATGACTGGTAAGTTTCATAAGATGTAAATTCAAACTGATTTAAATATGCATCTTCAATGTAACTTAAGCTGGTCGGGTCGCATTGATATGACCTAGTCTACAATACCTCAAGAAGGACCCGTTCATTTCTGAACTCTTCCTCTTGTGTGTGTTCTATATACTAGGAACTGTAGTTTGATTTAGAACATCAATGCTTTTAGATAACGTGCCTGAACCGATCAACTTTTGATATAGGAAATGTTCAAAACATTATCCAGTCAATACAAAATTATATCCTTTCTTTACTAATAAAGAGACTGATATGATTTTGTATATCAGGTTCGGTATCTAATAGCATTTGTTCAGAATCAATGTATTGGTAATACAGAGTGACAGTGACCAACAGACTTGGCTGCAACACTTGCCCCGTTTTCTGTCTCATGAAACTTATCACCCGTTCTCAGTTCTCTACCTTTCTGTAGCCCATGTAACAAATTACATATGCGGGATCCTGATCTGGTATCATATACCCAGGACGTAAAGGATACAGAGAAACAGTTCTCTGTAATGAACACACCCGAAGATGATGCAACAGTATGCACTTTCTTCGTTTGGGCGGCACGGGAATTCTGGTAATCCCCTAATTCCTGCTCTGTCTTATAACAATTATAATTTGGAGTGGGACCAACGTTCCCCAGCTCAGTATAACAAGCGGGTTCGGTCAATATATCCGTTTTATTATCTTGATTAAGGTGTGACATGGTCGCTACCAGGAGAGAGAGAGAGAAGAAAACACTCTGCGTGCACTCTTGCAAGATCAGATTGGTTATTATTTTATCTAATCAGGATGGCTCCCACTGTTTTTATCAAATCTTCCTTCAAACCCTAAAAGGAAAGACTAGCCGGGATTAATTACACGCTACAAGTTCGCCAATCTTTCAGCCAGGCCAGTGTCGGTATTTTGAGGGAGGTGCCCCGTGCTTTCGCACGGACCTAATTAATGTAAACCTCGTTTTCCTAGAGGCGTAACCCTGTTAACAACTTTCTAGACAGCTACTTGATCGGCTAATTGTAATGTGTAAAACTCTCCCAGGAGTAACAATTACTCGCAATGGGTATCGGGATCCAACTATCTCATAGAAGCTATGCAATCTCATTGCAAATTTCAACACTTGAAATTCCCGATAATATTTTGCAGCAAGCGATCTATGACCTTGACTGAGTCAACAAACCATAGACCGCAAGTAAAGTTTAACCCGTCATTTCCTGATTGAATTAAACCCACCCGCACGACCCTTGATAGAGTCAACAAGGCCGCACGACTACCCTAATCCAATCACATCATATGCTTTGCAGATAAGCACTAATCAGCTACCGCACACTACGCCTTGACTGAGTCAACAAACGCAGCACGAATACTAACTATTACTTATCTGAAATGACGGAGGGCTACGGCAGGTTTTTAAGAAAACCCTTTGCGTAATGAACTTTATATCGTTGTAGAATCAAATAATTTTAAAATGGAGTGTTTTTTAGGCTTTTGCTAAAGGGGTCACTCCCGATGAAGGGATCGTCGGCCCTTTCCTCGTCGAATGAGGTGCAGGATATATCATATACATCACTGTGCAAAGCAAGAACAATAGGAGCAATCAAAAGACAAACCGAGGGTTCTAGCATCTGCCAGTTATTGCTAAAGGAGTCACTCCCGGTGAAGGGATCTCGGTCCTTTCCTTATCGAATAAGGTGCAGGATGTTCAACAAGGAACACCGCGATGCAATGAAAGAACTGTAGCTACCTGTTTTTGAAAATTCGATTACACAACATCTTTAGGTTTCTTTTTCTTTCATTAATCACATTAATGAATTCCCATCATTTAAATCACCTAAACATCACAGATAAATACGACGTACACTTATGCCATCCACATTCGCCTCGATGTCCCCTCGTGCACCGTTAGGTTAGGTAACTAACGACAGAGCGGGGCAGGGCTAGCGCGAGTGCAAAACATAAGTAACATCTATATAATATATCATATATACTATATACAGTATTTATCACAGAACATCACATGATCTCATCACAGATATCGCAGCAGAAGAAACATGTGAAACATTGGATATACTAGGACGTCCGTGTTTTCAATACAAGCCAGTATAAAATACGGATTCCACGGTCGCGATGAATAGCCAAACCCACACCCCTAGACCCCTACGAGAGCGGCAAGCAACCCTACCAATTCTAGAGTTAGGAGACCCGGACTCGACTCCTCGAGTTGGTCTCCCACTGGAATCCAGAACCCGGTTACTTGTGCTCTCCTCCCTGGGTCTATCCTAGTGCGGAAAAGTAAATAATATACAATGGGTGACATCTTCCGCTACCTGGAAGTGCTCTAATAAAAGAATATTACTTACAATAAATTTTACATGAATGAAAATGAAAAACTCTCATCTCACATAAAAAACCCCGGCTATTCAAACACGACGATCCAATATAACATATCCAGCAACACATAACATCATATGTCATCAACGTAAGTAAATGTGCGCATCCCAATTGTCGTTGACATATAGCAACGAAACCGGCAATATCACATATTACACTTACGGTCGCAGAAAAGAAAGTGTAAAACTACAACAGTTGGAATCCGCAACCCTTTTAGACATCACATGCCTAACATTCTGAATTCCTTAGACATCACATGCCTAACAATTATAAATCCGGCATTTTAGTCTCATTATCGAAAACACATTTCAATATCAAGTCGGGCAATTCAACAAGATTCCCGACATACTGATCGAATGCTCGTCGTAAACTTTAGTAGGCGGCCGCACCCCCGATACCGTCGACGAAGTGCACCAAGGCGGAACACCGCTGCCGCGAGCACCCGAACTGATACTTTCGGCGACGGGGTTCTCCTACAGTCACTTGGTCGGGGTTATGGGGTATGGCTGTCTATTAAGTTTATCTGGCGAGTATCCGCGTACGCTACGTGATTGCGACAGACTTTTGATCACATCAAATTCCGCGGCAACCGATTAAGTGAGACTAAAGTGCTGTGTTTATAACATCCAAATCAGTTATTTCATAACTACTTGTGGATTCCAAATATTGTATCACATTTCAGATAAATAGAAAATGTTAAACTTTCCGATCGAACATTCAAGCACCCAAGTTTTCCCGAAACAGCTCAACACATGAAATAGGTTTAAAAACATCCAGTTCATGCCTCAGTACCAACGGTCCAGCCATAGAAGGGTCAAGCCAACGCCTCACATGTGGCACGCCGTACTGCCCCAAACCCGAAGGTTCAAAGGGCAGTTCAAGACGGTCACATAATCGAGTTAAGGTTTGTTGTCTTCTAGAGGGTCCATCGTGTTACTTGCACTACTTAGAACGTTTTCAAACTACGGAAAAATCCAACTCTTGGAAATTTCCCAATAGGGGAAAAATTGGGTATTTATATCCAGTCGAACTTTTTAACATATTCTAAATTATCCGGAAAAGGACAGACAAAGTTAAAGATTCCGATCGAATCGTCGAACTCCTAATACAACCCAGAAAACTCAACTCTTGAGCAGTCTTTAAAAATTCCCATAAAATACAGCACTCAATATAGGATATTACTGTGCAAAGCACGTGCCAAGAATCAACTATTTGGCCGCGGAACCGCCGTACATGCTAGGGTGGGGCCGCGGTTCCGCGGCACTTTAGTCGAATTAGGATCACGTGCTTCACAGTAACTCTTATAATACCCTGCTGTATTTTTTGGATATTTTTAATTTTGAAAAATCCACATTTTCAGAAAATGTCCAGAGAGGGTTAAAAGTTAGGGTTTCGGGGTTCGATCGGATTTCTAACATCGTCTACGCATCGCCTAAGGCTCTAGCTAGGCTCTGATACCATTGTAGCTTTTCTAGGCACACTCAAGAAGTTCCACAAGGCATCAACCATGCCAAACAAAAATTTTCCGGTGCCGAGAAACCCTAAACTAGATCGTTAACTAGAAGTTAAGGTGAAAAGCAAGCAAGTAAACAACTTTATTACTAAGTGAAAAGGATTACAACCTTTGTAGATCCGCTCCACCACTTCTTTAGCTTCGTGTTGACGTCCCTCCGCTACGATCATCGGATCCCGTACTCTAGAAATGGTTTCGTCGGAGAAATGATCGGGCTAGGTCATTGACTTCGAGGCCGAAGATGATCTACGTCGGGGAGACTCAAACTCATGCTATTACTTCACTCGGTCGAAAACTTTGTGAAGAGAACACCCTATACTACATGGCAAGTGGTAGTGGATGAAGAAATAGGAAGTGGGTTCACTTTAGAATTTGATTTCTCACTCTTTTTACCATGGCACCATTGGAGCTCTCAAGCTTTTTCAAGCTTGATGAAGATGAAGAAGAAGAAGAAAAGAATCATATGAATTCAAAGGATAATACGAATACTTATCCTTTTAATCATGGCACCATGGTTGAGTTAAGCCCTCATGCTTAACTCATGTAGAGAATTAGCCATAGCATAAGGTTAAGGGTTGGGTTAGCTAATATCTTGAACAAATGACAAAAGAGTTGACTTTGTCAATGTTCATCAAGCTTCATGAAGCTTGATAACTTTGACTAAAGTCACTCTCTTTTGTTATTTGTTTAGGAAAATAGTAAACCCTAATCCAACCTTGATATGGTTCAAGTCTCATACACACAACTTGTTTGTATCATCAAGCATGATACAAACATGTACACTTGCATATATCACATATAAACAATGTGCACGTTCAAGTGAGAAAAGAAATCTTAAGTGAACCAATACTAGTTAATGTAAAGTAATATATCAAATATATAATTATACATTAAATCATTAAATCAACACTTGATTTAACGATCCGGTCATATCGCATATAACCGACTAATATCAATAGTAACAACTTATCGAATCAACACTTGATCCGATAACCCGGCTATATCGCATACAACCGATCAATGTCACAAATCGCGAGAATAGAATACAGTATCACATACTGGTATTATCCTCGGTCCCGCACATATCTCATATGCGCTCCTATTTCGTTTCGCTTGAGCCAGGAAACCCCTGTATAGGACTCTAAAGACTCGTCAATACGCCGGCGGCAGGTGATGATCATATCAAACACCCACAAGCCGCAAGCGGTCTGCTAAACGTAACGGCCACCCGGGTATTGAGCGATCAGAAGATCAACGAGCAAGCCCGCTCACACTCTAGTGAATCCAACGAGTAACACTACCGTACAGTCTGGTCTGTTCGTCTGATATGTCGCATATCTTGTCTAGGGGTGGTTAACGTCAGACCCTAATAACTCGATAAGTCGTGTCGATATGAGGCTCATAACGGGTCGAGAAACTACTGGTAACACTTACCAGTAAATCCCTAAAGCAGCCTTGGCCAAGGACTTCCTGTTATAGCCAATCGAGCACTGCGCAACATCAACTCCCTATACTGGGAGAGACGAAACCCCTCCTATCACTCATTGCCTCCATGTGATTCGGGACTGTACCCAAAAACCACCTTTTTGCACGCCCTCTTGGACGTGGTATGATGTAAATCAAAGCACAGTGGGAATCACACAAGACTCTATGACGATCTCGAGTCTACAGACTAACCTGTATCAGTGTCACCAGAGAACTGCCATCTGACGTAAGGTAAATACCATCTGGGAGTTCTCGGCGAGTCCGTCCAGTGTACCCAGTCTCTACTGAGCACCCGTATATCATCTCTGATGTCAAACACCAATGGATATGGGATCATCCATCGCCCATCTGTATGGGTCGAGAAGCTACACTCTAGTCTACTCTGGTATATCGATGCCCTATCTCGATACACCTACGACTAGCGACTTTGAAGGATGTACTTATGGACTACCACGTCCCCACTAGTATGATCCGCATCATAGTCCAGGTAGTCAAGTACACATCCTAAGGGCTTTACCAACATGTAACAGAGAGACAATCAGTGTACACGTTAAGGCAAAGAGTAACCAGATAGCATACTATCATATCGAGCAAGAAAGTCATCCCTATATATGTCCAAGCATCCACTACAATATACATCTTATGTATAGTAATGGCCTCTAGGGCATACATATAACTAACACAAAGCGGATGTTTCCCTACCTTTCTTTAGGGTGCCCTCTGCACTCCTCAGCATGTTGAGGAGTTCTGAAAGTTCAACATCCTTTTCCTGTAAGTTGAAGTTCAGGATGAACTGGGCGTAAGTGGAAGGAAGGGACTGGAGAATCAAGTCCGTATAGAACTCATTCTCCAACGAGGTCCCAAGTTCTGCGAGCTCCTCAATGAAGCCAATCATCTTAAGCACGTGTTCTGCTACCGGTGATCCGATGGCCAATCTCGCCGAAAACAGCTTTTTCGAGACTTCGTATCTGTCGATACGGGATTGCTCTCCATACAGTTCTTTTGTATGAAGAAATATGGATTCAAGGTCCATATTCTCGTGCCTCCTTTGGTGTTCATTGTCCATAGAGGCAAGAATGAGGCACTTGGCCTTCGCGCAATCAATCTCCCATGTCTTACAGATTTCCTTATCCGCGACGCTGGAGGTGGGACCTGGGGCAGGGGGAGCTTTGGTGGTTAGGAGATACCCCAACTTGTCGTAAGTGATTGCCATTTTGACATTCCTGAGCCAATCTTTGTAGTTTGTGTTAGTTGTATGTATGCCCTAGAGGCCAATATTGTACAGATGATGTATATTATATTGGATGCTTGGACATATATAGAGATGACTTTCTTGCTCGATATGATAGTATGCTATCTGGTTGCTCTTTATCTTAACATGTACACTTGTCTCTTTAAACTGTCTTATAGTTACATGTTGGTAAAACCCTTAGGATGTGTACTTGACTACCTGGACTATGATGCAGATCATACTAATGGGGACATGGTAGTCCATAGGTACATCCTTCAAGGTCCCTAGTCATGGGTGTATCGAGACGGGGCATCGATATACCAGTGTAGACTAGCGTATACGTTTCTCGACCCATGAGATGGGCGATGGATGATCCCATATCCATTGGTGTTTGACATCAGAGATGGTATACGGGTGCTCAGTAGAGACTGGGTACACTGGACGGACTCACCGAGAACTCCCAGATGGTATTATACCTCACGTCAGATGGCAGTTCTCAGGTGACACTTGTGCAGGTTAGTCTGTAGACCCGAGATCGTCATAGAGTCTTGTGTGATTCCCACTGTGCTTTGATCTCCACCTTACCACGTCCATGAGGGCGTGCAAAACGGTGGTCTTTGGGTACCGTCCCGAGTCACATGGAGGCAATGAGCGATAGGAGGGGTTTCGTCTCTCCCGGTATTGGGGGTTGATGTTGCGCTGTGCTCGATTGGCCGTAACAGGGAAGTCCATGGCCAGGGCTGATCAGAGATTTTCTGGTAAGTGTTACCAGTGGTTTCTCGACCCGTTATGAGCCTCACATCGGCACGACTTATCGGTTATTGGGGTCTGACGTTTACCACCCCTAGACTTGATATGCGACATATCAGACGAACAGGCCGGACTGTACGGTAAGTGTTACTGGTTGGATTCACAGGAGTGTGAGCGGGCTAGCTCGTCGATCTTCTGATCGCTCAATACCCGGGTGGCCGTTACGTTTAGCAGACCGCTTGCGGCTTGTGGTTGCTTGATATGATCATCATCTGCTACCGGCGTATTGACGAGTCTTTAGAGTCCTACACAGGGGTTTTCTTGCTCAAGCGAAACGAAATAGGAGCGCATATGAGATATGTGCGGGACCGAGAATAATGCGAGTATGTGATACCGTATTTCATTCTCGCGATGAAAGTTTCGATTGGTTGTATGCGATATAAACTAGTTATCGAATCATTGATTCGATAAATCGATACATTGTATACTAGTCGGTTATGTGCGACATGACCGGATCATTGAATCAAGTGTTGATTTAATGATTTAATGTATAATTATATATTTGATATATTACTTTGCATTAACTAGTATTGGTTCACTTTAAAAGGATTTTCTCACTTGATGTGCACATTGTATATGTGATATATTTTGTGTGCACTTAATTTTATCATGTTTGATGATACATTCTCCCTTGGATTTGTGTAACGACTTAAACCATGTTTAGTGAATGGTTAGGGTTTCTTATTTTCACTTAATTATTTATCTTTTCTTTTTGGAGAAATAGATAATAGAAAACAAAATGGTTTCTTTTATCATGAAGCTTGTTGAAGCTTCATGAAGCTTTGACCAAGTGACCACTTTGTCTTCTTCTCCAAACCCCAACCACTTATCTAAACTATAGTTAACTCTCTACACTTGACCATGGTTAGAAGATGATAAGTATTGATTTTATTATTCTTTTTCATAACACTTATCATATTCTTTCTTCTTCTTCATCATCTTCATCAAGAGAGAAAGCTTGATTCCATCAATGGTATCTTGAGCAAAAGTGTGAGAAATCCAATTCTAAAGTGAACCCACCTCCTATTTCTTCACCCTCTACCTCTTGCCAAGTAGTATAGGGTGTTTTCTTCACAAGTTTCACAACTTGGTGAAGTTGGAGCTTGATCTTGTGTAACCTCGACGTAGATCATCTTCGGCACCATAGCCGACAACTTGTCCGCTCATTTCTCCGATGAAGCCGATGCTAGAGTCCGAGATCCGACTAGGACAGCGAGAGGACGTCTACGTGGAGCTAAGGAAGTGGAGAACCGGATCTACAAAGGTTGTAGCTTTCTTCTTTTAGTTAAGATGTTAACTAGTTTATTGTTTCGCCTAAAATTCTATTCGACGATCCGTATTAAGGTTTCTCGGCACTCATAAAATTTTAAAATTGGCATGGTTGATGCCTTGTGAGACCTCTTGAGAGTGTCTAGGAACCCTACAGTGGTATCAGAGCCTAGCTAGAGCCTTAGGCGAAGTGTAGACGACGTTTGAAACCCGATCGAACCGAAACCCTAAAAACCTAAGAGCTCTCTGGACTTTTTCTAAAAACTGGGTTTTTTCCAGATTAAAAATGCTTTAAAAATTCAACAGGGAAATCTAAGAATTACGGTGCAAAATTTTCCAAACGAAGAGTCTAAAGTGCGGCGGAACCGCGGCAGAATCTTAGCTTCTGCGGCGGTTCCGCGGCCATCTTCTGACGTCAGGCTTCCAAATTTGCACAGTAATTCCTATTTTATTATGCTGAGTTTTCTGGGAATTTTTAATTTGACTCAAGAGTTGAGTGTTCTGGGGTTGCATTGAAAATTGTCGTTTCGATCGGATTATCAAGTTTTGTCTATGTGGTTTTTCCGGATAATTTTCGAATATGTTAAAAAGTTCGACCGGATATAAATACCCAACTTTTCCCCTGCCGAAAATTTCCAAGTGTTGGATTTTTCTGTGGTTTAAGGACGTTCTGAGTAGTGCAAGTAACGTGATGGTCCCTCTAGAAGACAACAAACCTTAACTCGATTATGTGACCGTCTTGAACTGCCCTTTGAACCTTCGGGTTTGGGGCAGTACCGCGTGCCACATGTGAGGCGTTGGCTTGACCCTTCTACGGCTGGACCGTTGGTACTGAGGCATGAAGTGAATGTCTTTGAACCTATTTCATGTATTGAACGGTTTCGGGAAAACTTGGGTGTTCGAATGTTCGATCGGAAAGTTTAATATTTTCTATTTATCCGGAATGGGATACAATAATTGGAATTCACACACAGTTATAAGATAACTGAGAGTATGTTATAAATCTAGCGGTTTAGTCTCACTTCATATTGAAAAGAGTTTTCGATAATGGGACTAAAATGCGGGGTTTATAATTGTTAGGCATGTGATGTCTAAGTATTTCATTTGATTAGGCATGCGATGTCTAATGAGGTTGCGGATTCCAACTGTTGTAGTTTTACACTTTCTTTTCTGTGACCGTAAGTGTAATATGTGATATCTCCGGTTTCGTTGCTATATGTCAACAACAATTGGGATGTGCATATTTACTTACGTTGATGACATGTGATGTTATGTGTTCCTGGATATATTATATTGGATTGTCTTGTTTGAATAGCCGGGGGTTTTTATATGAGATGAGTGTTTTTCATTTTCATTCATGTAAAAACTTGTATGTAATATTCTTTTATTGGGGCACTTCCAGGTTGCGGAAGTTGTCACCTTTTGTATATTATTTACTTTTCCGCATTAGGATAGACCCAAGGAGGGGAGCACAAGTAACCGGGTTCTAGGGTCCAGTAGGAGACCATCTCGAGGAGTCGAGTCCGGGTCTCCTAACCCTAGAATTGGTAGGGTTGCTTGCCGCTCTCGTAGGGGTCTAGGGGTGTGGGATTGGCTATTCATCACGACCGTGGAATCCGTGTTTTATACTGGCTCGTATTGAAAACACGGACGTCCTAGTATATCCAATGTTTCATATGTTTCTTCTGCTGCGATATCTGTGATGTGATCATGTGATGTTCTGTGATAGATACTTTATATAGTATATATGATATATTATATAGACGTTACTTATGTTTTGCACCCGCACTAGCCCTGCCCTGCTCTGTCGTTAGTTACCTAACCTAACGGTGCACGAGGGGACATCCAGGCGAATGCGGATGGCATAAGTGTACGTCGTATTTATCTGTGATGTTTAGGTGACTTAAATGATGGGACTTCATTAATGTGATTAATGAAAGAAAAGAAGCCTAAAAGATGTTGTAGAATCAAATTTTAAAATAAAACAGGTAGCTACAGTTCTTGCTTTGCATAGCGGTATATATGATATACCCTGCACCTTATTCGATGAGGAAAGGACCGAGATCCCTTCACCGGGAGTGACTCCTTTAGCAATAACTGACAGACGCTACACACTCGGTTTGCTTTTGATTGCTTTTGGAGTTCTTCTTTGCACAGTGATATATATGATATATCCTGCACCTCATTCGACGAGAAAAGGGCCGACGATCCCTTCACCGGGAGTGAACCCTTTAGCAAAACAAGAAAAGCCTCAAAATCACTCCATTTCAAAACTTCACTTGATTCTACAATGATATAAAGT
The DNA here is from genome assembly GCA_030015575.1 of Agapanthus africanus. Classification (NCBI taxonomy): domain Eukaryota; kingdom Viridiplantae; phylum Streptophyta; class Magnoliopsida; order Asparagales; family Amaryllidaceae; genus Agapanthus; species Agapanthus africanus. The sequence continues at coordinate 115,567,427 of JASDDO010000029.1, forward strand.
TCATTACGCAATAGGTTTTCAGAAAAACCTGTCGTAGCCCTCCGTCATTTCAGATAAGTAGTAGTTAGTATTCGTGCAACGTTTGTTGGCCTGCGTCAAGACGTAGTGTGCGGTAGCTAACTAGTATTTATCTGTTTATGCATATGATGCAGATTGGATTAGAGTGGTCGTGCGACTTTGTTGGCCTGCGTCAAGGGTCGTACGGGTGGGTTTAATTCAATCAGGAAATGACGGGTTGAACTTGACTAGCGCACTATGGTTTGTTGGCCCGCGTCAAGATCATAGGACGCTAGGGGCAAAATATTATCGGGAATTTCAAGTGTTGAAATTTGCAATGAGATTGCATACCTTCTATGAGATAGTTGGATCCCGATACCCACTGCGAGTAAGAGTTACTCCTGGGAGAGTTTTACACATTACAATTAGCCGATCAAGTAGGTGTCTAGAAAGGTGTCAACGGGGTTACGCCTCTGGGAAAACGAGGTTTACATTAATTAGGTTCGTGCGAAAGCACGGGGGACCTCCCTCAAAGTACCGACACTGGCCTGGCTGAAAGATCGACGAAGTTGTAGGGTGTAATTAATCCCGGCTAGTCTTTCCTTTTAGGGTTTGAAGGAAGATTTGATAAAAACCAGTAGGAGCCATCCTGATTAGATAAGATAATAACCAATCTGATCTTGCAAGAGCATACGCTAAAGTGTTTTCTTCTCTCTCTCTCTCCAGGTAGCGACCATGTCATGCCCTAATAAAGATAATAATATGGATGTATTGACCGAACCCGCATGTTATACTGTACTGAGGAACGTTAGTTCCGTTCTTTCCTATAAGAATTATAGGACTGAACAGGATATAGGGGAATACCAGGATTCCCATGCCACCCGAATGAAGAAAGTACATGATGATGCATTTTCTTCGGGTGTGTTCGTTACAGAGAACTGTTTCTCCATTTGCTCTACGTCCTGGGTATTAGATACCGGGTCAGGATCCCATATATGTAATCAGTTACATGGGCTTAGGAAAGGTAGAGAACTTGGAGAAGGTGATAAAGACATTAGAGTTGGAAATGGTGCAATTGTTGCAGCTAAGACTGTCGGGGAATATCACCTTGTATTACCAACTGGTAATACATTGGTTCTGAACGAATGCTATTACATGCCGAACCTGATATGCAACATTATATCGGTTTCTTTGTTGAGTAAAGAGGGATATAATTTTGTATTACAGGATAATGTTATGAACATTTTCCGTAACCAAAAGTTGGTTGGATCAGGCACGTTGTGCAATGGCATTTATGTTCTAAATCAATCAACAGTTTCTGAGCATAACAAACACACATAAGAGGAAGA